>OZ009952.1:19263606-19958797 GCA_963932025.1 Erebia epiphron
TAGATATCAGAATTTAATACTCAAAATATCTTTTCTCTTCTGTTTTTTTTGAATCATTCCCTTAGCTCATTTAAAAAAATCAAACCAATTTTATTAATCAAAAACGTTACACCAAGGCATGATATATAACTTCAGTAACATAATATAGTTTATACAGAGCATGTTTTATTCATTCTGCATTTTTATACTCTTTACTTTACTTTTCTGTCAGTTAATAATGGAGAAGTTTCATGATGTTGTGAATATCGTATTTAACACAACAGAAGTAAAATTAAAACTAATAAATCAGTGTTTTTTTTTAATCCATCTATAAAAGACTGAGAAAAGACGATTTACAAGTTTAATTATTTATCGTATTGCTGTATCTTACACACCGAGTAGTGTGAACTTACAGGAGTGAAAAATTTTGTGAGTGAGTTTTAATACCTAGCCGAGATTTAATAATTTAAAATTATCTTCACAAACAAATTAAGTGCTTTTAATTTAATTAAGTCACGTTAAGACCATTTATTTCTTTTATTCGGCTTTATAAAGTCGGTTGAAAGGGAATTATGACGTCACGTCTCCCGTCTAAGCTAGCAACTTTAAAGTTCCATAACTTTTTCATTTGTCGAGATATTTTAATGATTCTCCATATTTTTGATTTATTTTGTCTTAATTTTCATACTAAATAAAAAAATGGTAAACTTCTCCATTAGAGTGGTAAGTTCTTACAACTTAATTGACGGTTGTAAGCCTGAGCCGCTAGGTGAGGGTATACCATCGTCACGAGCTTGCAAATTAACAACGCCCGGGCATCACACGACATTCTTCAATACATTTGAGAGAAAACAATATGGAGATCTAGAATAAGCAAGCACGCACTAGTCACTTATTAGAAAATATATATTATTTTTACATCATATTATACTCTCCAGATTTTGGACGGCAAAAGATAATTAATTGCGAGATTTCATTTTCAATTAAAATAATAGTCTGTTAAATTTTATCATCCCCACTTATTATTTCAAATCACTCAGATAAAAATAAAGAAAGAAAACCCTATGCATGAATATTCAGCATTATGATGAGCCTAAGCCATTTTTTGGGTTGTGCCATGTGTGATATAGTTCATCCCCGCGCCTCATCGGTGTTGTTTAGATTCTAGATTTTCTTTAGATCGTTGATGTGCAGGGGTGATCTACCACTTTAGGTATGCTTGTTATGTATGGCACAATTTGGAAATAAATGTTTTTTTTTTTATTTCTTTCTTTCTTTTCTTTCAATGCGACTTTCAGAATGGCGCGTTTTTACGATTTTATTCCGTTATTAAACGGGCTTCTCGAGCCGTGACTGTAGTTTCTAGCAAGCTACTTAACCTCGAGCCTCAAATGTTCAGCCCTTACATTTATTTATTTATCTTTCTTTTTGATTAATAAATGTTCCAAAAATTTAAATATTTTTATTAAATGCAGTTTAACATTTAATGAACTAATTTAGTCAAACTGAGTCACCTGATTGACGAAACACGCTTGAACTACTTTTTTTTTTTTTTACTTTAAAAAATACTGCAACCTTCGCCCTTACAAGCTGAAGTATATATCCTTCCCTATTTAATTATAAATGCATTCCGAACATAGGATCGCATTATGTTGAAACTTCAACCCTCCAAACTAATCAAAGTCATAAAATAGTGTAGCTAAATAAACGAGTGAAAGATTTATTAAAAAACAAACTTGAAACCTTTGTTTCAATTTACTTTATGCATTTCCTTGCTTGTTAACTTTTTAAACTAATAAGCATTTACAAGTGAGCCATATATTTTAGAAACAAAAATATTTGAAATGTAACGAATGGGTGAGTGAACAACTTATAAGTTGAACCAATGACAAAAAGGTTATTGAATGCATCACGGGTCCTAACCGATATCGGCATCGATCTGGTACGATATTATAAATTGTGTACCTACACTACACAATATTTTACACATTAGTCAAATAATAACTATGTTGCTATATATCATCGAATGAAGCGTACTCATATAATATCAATCGAGCTTCACTTTGCAAGTTCGCTTGATCATACCTATACTTTATAATATCATAGTTTTTTTCTAATAAATTAAAATGATACCCATAATATAGTTCACCGGTTTTATCTGACTGCGCTTGTTTTTTTTTTTTTGAAATAACTATAATTCATTCGTATTTAGGCGCATACAGATTATGTATACATCCGAAACATGGCGAGGCTCGCTCGGGTAACATCGGGATCACTAATTAATCCATTTAAAAGTCCATACAAAAACAATGAATTTTTCTTTCAAATCATCTCAGAACCTTTGACCAATATGTTGCGGCTATACCATTAGGTACAGTTATACTATTGTTCGAAGTTGTTGTTATTGATCTAACGTCGTTTAAAATAACCGAAATCTAAGTTCATTCAACAATTAAGAATGTAGAACTTTCTTTGATCAAAAGCATTTAAAGGCACATTTAAAACTATGAAGATGAATAAAATGCCATGGTAATTCTGGATAGAACGAGTAACTTGTACAGTAATCTACTAAAGCAGCTACCTACTACGTTATTGGTAATACGTCTGGACTGGGAAACTTACATTCATTATGTACATCCCTTTAGTTTGATATGAATGTAAAATTAAATAAAATACATTAGATCTTTCACGAACAGTTAGATAGCATACTGTCCGAAATAGTAACACACTTGTTCACAACCTACCGGCTCATTAGGTCACAACTCCCAATTCAAGGAATCACATGTTCCAATGCAGTAACGCACTCGGTTACAATCTGACAACCTACTGACTCTTTGATCAACTTATGCAAACAATTGTTCCACTCTAGTAACACACTTGGTTACATTCCATGGGCTCACATGGTCATTCTAAAATAATGACTCACATGGCCACTCCAAAATATCGACACACTTGGCCACTCCAATCGTTTCTATAGGTACCGTTCTAAGAACATAGAACTACCTCTTAAGTTTTTTGTAGGTACCGTTCTAATTTATATAGAACTACCTCTTGAGTTGTTATAGGTACCATTCTAATTTGCATAGAATTACCTCTTGGATTTTTGTAGGTACCGTTCTAGTTTATATAGAACTACCTCTTGAGTTTTTATAGGTACCATTCTAATTTACAAAGAATTACCTCTTGGATTTTGTAGGTACCGTTCTAGTTTATATAGAACTACCTCTTGAGTTTTTATAGGTACTATTCTAATTTACATAGAATTACCTCTTGGATTTTTGTAGGTACCGTTCTAGATTATATAGAACTACCTCTTAAGTTTTATAGGTACCGTTCTAGTTTATATAGAACTACCTCTTGAGTTTTTATAGGTACCATTCTAATTTACATAGAATTACCTCTTGGATTTTTGTAGGTACCGTTCTAGTTTGCCTAGAACTACCTCTTGGAGTCTTGTAGGTACCGTTCGATTTTCATCGAACTACCTCTGAACCTTTGTTATTTAATATGTAACTGTCCTTTAGACTACCTCTCATATTCAGCATCAACTTCACTTGTTGTCAACATAATAATGTAATTTTTTAAAAATGTTACCATGATAATATGTAGGTATATAGATCCACAAGGTATGTGATTTAGGTTCGTGTTACATAAAATTATAAACCAACAATCCTAACGTTTTAAACCGTTATGATAATGGTAGTCAATTAAAAAAAATAAGCAATAAAATAACACCGTACATTTAGGCTTATTAAGCCTTCTAACATATTTACAATGTATGTATCACTGGTTTGTTATATTTTGCATCTTGTAACTGACGACATTTGTAAAAATCAAAAGTGATTGTTTTCAAATCTAATACCGTCCCCGCTTCGTCTAATAACAATACCTAGTCGAATCGCAGTAGGTATTGATAAACTAACATCGAATGATCACCTAACCATCAAATATTATTGTAAGTACAAGGTAACCATACTTTATAGTATTTACACCCTCATAGATTTTACATGTTGACAACAAATTATTGAGGCATTACTGATACTTAATGTAGGTAGGTACGCAACATAACGATTTCAGATGTTTTAGGTACCAATCAATATTACACGACCGGTTTTATATTTTAAAAGCGTTATATATTTAGTTTACTAGGTTACATCTTCCCTTTATTAGTATTAAATAAGCAAATAATGTAACACTGAATAATTATACTAACGTGATAAAACCGATCACGTTTACTGATTTACCTCTAAACTTCCTCTAAGTTTCATTTGAAATTTTTCTTATTGGCGCATAGGCACGTACCTTGAATCTTTTAGTTACTGGCAGGGTCGCCACTTGTATAGGATAAGGTTCCACCAATAAGACACAAATTAACTTCACAACACGTCTTACCCGCGCGGCGTTCGAACAGCGAGCACGCGGTGAGCCATCGCTCCCCGCGACCCCACTTCCGCACCCCTCGCCGGTACGAGTGAATATTATATTTATTATCAATACACTACAGATTCCAAAAATATATAACACTATAGTTCAATATCCAGTGATTCACAAAAAAAAAACATTTAATAAAAATGTGAATAAGATTCCAAAGGTAGTATTAATGACTGATGTGTTATCGTTACGTAGTAGCAGTGGTAGCCGTACTTCCATTCGAGGGGAATTTTTATTACACGACTGCCCAAAAAAGGAGTGTTATGTTTTCAGGGTCCGTGTATGCATGTGTGTCTACGGCAAAGCAGTCGTATTTTTTAATAATTTTAATTACATTCACTTGTTTATGAATAATGAAAGAAATACATGCCAAGTGAAACAAAGAGTCTTAATCCACGCGGACTAAATCGCGAGTAACATCTACTTAGTAACTACCTAGTATTACCGAATAATATGTAAGTTCGGTCCCTTAAATATTTTGCCTGCCTACTTCGATATCTTATCAAATCTAGCCCAATATTTTAGCGATATTGGGAAATTACCAACATTCTCTAAATAACGACCATTCCATAGCCAGACCATTCTTACTAACAACTTTTCTTGGTTTGATCATAAAATCTAAAAGTAAGACAACATAATGATGTTTGTTTAATATATACGACCGCATCTCATTTTTATGATTGGAATGAATGTTTTCCTTTCAACAATTAACATTTACTGCCTCGATAAATGTTGCAATTAAAGTGTGTTACTGCCAAATTTTGAGTAATATATGGAATTGAGTTTAGTATTTTTGTACTTACCTAATGTTTAAAATAACGCGAGTAAATTACTCTTATTTTCAAGCATAGATAGAATAACAAGGTGATCTCTTAATTACTAGAAAACTAATTCAAAAAATAAATATTATCTAAGTTGCTGCAAAATTTTGAAAAATGGCCCGTACATTTTCTCGTTCCTTGTTTGATATTAAAATAATCATGATCCTACTAATAACTGCGTAGTAATAAGCGGATTCCCGATGCAGTGGATTAAATCATTATTATTGTTGATAACATTTCAGAACTTTTAGATAGATACATAGATAGATAGATGAACACTTTATTGCACACACTTAAAAATAATAACAATAAACAAAAGCTTACAATATAAGACAGAAGGGTGCAAAGGCGGTCTTATTGCTAAAGCAATCTCTTCCAGACAACCTTTGGGTAGAGGAGATTATAAAACAAGAGCGCGGGATAGTGCAACAACTAAACATTAAAATATATACCTAATATATATATACATACACGCATACATATTATACATACTTTTTTACTTAGTTGGTGATAATAAAAACATACGAATAAGTACTCCGACTTATTAATGGATAGGTTTTTCCAAGAGCCCAAACGCGAATTTTGCGTAATGAGTTTCACGGTAAAAATAGTTTTTTTAGTGTTGATCTAAACTTGGGATTAATAGTTAGTAATTGGGTATTATAGACAAACAGTCAACTTTTTTTTATTTAGATTAGATTAATAGTTAGTAATTGAGTATTATAGACAAACGTCAAAACGCGTGCTTAGTATGGGATTTTGTATGAAACATTTAATTGTGACGTCATCGAAGTTCGACACATCTTTTTTACTTTGATTATTGATTGTTTAAAATGATTATTCAACATGAAACTACATTGGACGTGGCTATTGCGAATTTTGGGAGAACTTCTGTTAAAAAAAATAAAAACAAGTGCGAGTCGGACTCGCGCACGAAGGGTTCCGTACCATTATTAATAAATAATTACCTTTGTTAATGAACCGCAAGACTAACTTTGTTTGTAGAGGTTTATTGTTAATATCAAAAAAACTATGCTAGTTAGAGCATTGGCTATAGTTTTCCTGTAAAATATACGTAAATTCCTATTGACCATAATTATTTCAAATGTTTCGATTGGTAAACTCCGGAAATAAGGGGGGGGGACGGTATTTTTTTAGACATTTTCCCCGATAAATCAAAAACTATCATAACTAAAAATAATTAAAAATCTGTTTTAGAATGTACAAAGTAAACCCTTTCATATGATACCCCACACAGTACAGTTATCTCACTTTTAAATTTCAACCCTCAGATTTTCCCCCCTTTTTAAATAAGAACAAAAATAATTTCCAATTTTTTTTAATTCCAGTGTCTTTGGGCCACTAATATACACAACCATTCCAAATTTCATGTCAATAGCTTTGGTAGTTACTGAAATAATCGAGTGTGACGGACGGACAGACGGACAGACGGACAGACAGACGGAGGAAGTCGCACCATAAGGGTTCCATTTTACCATTTTGGTACGGAACCCTAAAAATTGACTTGTAATCAAATATCCAATTGGTAAACATTCTGTGACTTCTATGCCTATTACACTGCACTTTTCACAGGGCCCTGTGGAAAAGCAATAAGGACCAAATTAGGGACCCTTTCTCCCTAAATCATATTCATCATCATCATCATCATCACTACAGCCTATTAACGTCCCACTGCTGGGCAGAGGCCTCCACTCTCATAGGAGAGCGGGAATTAGAGCTTAGACCCACTGCTCCAATGCGGGTTGGCGGGCTAAAATCATATTACACTTCACTGATTCAGAGCGAAGGGTCCCTGTGAAAAGTGCAGTGTAATAGGCCTATTAGTTATTACTATTCTAATCTAAAGTTTGTTTCAGATACACTGTACGATGTGCCGACGGGCATGATCGTACTGCTGTCGTTTTTGTACGGCTCGATATCAGTGCTGGCAGTGGTCGGCAACTTCCTCGTCATGTGGATTGTGGCGACGTCACGTCGAATGCAGAGTGTTACAAACTGTTACATAGCTAATTTAGCCTTAGCTGATATTGTTATAGGATTATTTGCTGTACCATTCCAAGTATGTATTTGCTTTTACGAATTCATTACATTTTACTACACAAAATGAATGTTACTTTACGACCTCACTAATGCAGTGATGAGCGCTGTGGTATTATGAGTGGGAGTTTCTGGGTTCAATCCCCGGAACGATCAATTT
Source organism: Erebia epiphron (assembly GCA_963932025.1). Taxonomy (NCBI): domain Eukaryota; kingdom Metazoa; phylum Arthropoda; class Insecta; order Lepidoptera; family Nymphalidae; genus Erebia; species Erebia epiphron. Next base: position 19,271,056 of record OZ009952.1, read on the forward strand.
AGGAATTTGTTATTTCTGAATATTCTCTGATCTGGCCTGGTGGGAGGGCGAAGGGCCATGGCTATTTCTTTATTGGCAAAGACATGCCACCAAGCGTTTTAGGGTTCTGGTACCTGCGACTCCGTAAAAAACGCTCAGGGGTATGAGTTTAATATAACTGCCACCCCTAATAGGTTAGCCCGCTACAATGTTAGACTGCATTATCACTTACCCCCTTGTGAGATTGCACTAAAGGGCTAACTAGTAGTGAAAAAAAATTACTGTAATAGCTATTTATGCAACTGTATCGTATTGAGGGTCATTTTAATTCGAGTGCTGTTTTTTGATACGAGGCTTGCCGAGTATCAAAATAGGATAGTACGAGAATTAAAATGACTAATTACGTACAGTTGCATACAAGATTTTATCTACGACAAGGACGTCTTTATAATTTTTTACTTTATAAATTAATAAAAAAGTCAAATCAATCAATTTTTTTTTATTATGGCTTATGGTTGGGAAAGTGCCAGAACCCAGAGCCGCTAAGCTATAGGTATCCTATTTATGAAGATAACCATATCGATACAGCTACGACTCATAACGATACAGCTCCCATACAACGAACTGTATCGTTATGAGAAGCAAACACGAAAGAGGGTTCAATTCGATATAGTTGTCAAATTCGAAATTGGAACTTTTCGATGCTGGAGTAGATAAAAAAACTTTCGATCCAACAAAGAACGCCCGTAATTGTATGCAAACCGAGAAGTTAAGAACCCGTAGTTACTGAGGCTTTTAAAAGGAGCGCTCTTTTTCATCTCCGCAGTTTAAGAACGTCGGCAACACGGAATTGTAGGGATTTCACAAAACTTTTTTACTTAAGCCGAAGTTTTTAGTATGCTATTTATCTTCTAAGATCCAAGTTTGTTACGGGATTCTATCCATTGTACTACCTAAATCCCTCTTTGGGCTAGTTAATTAATATGTTCGACTGCGGCTGTCGAGTTCCTGGGTTTGATTCCCGTGTCAATTAAAATAAGTATTGGGTTTTCGAAACAATAAATTCTCAGTACTAGCACAGAATAGGTAATAGTACGTTAAGTACTAGCTCGGAGTTCGAAGTTGACGGTGTTGACCTCGCCTAACCTCGGAGGTACGCCTCGGAGAGCACGTAAAACCATCGGTTCTGTACCTAATCTCTCTCTGATCGTGTCAGATTTTCCGTTCCATCAGGCTATGAGAGTAAGGGAATAGAGTGCACATACGTCTGCGCAAATACTAGTGCACTATAATATCTCCCGTGCAGAGGCTAACCTCAGTTGAGAACCTCAGAACCTCAGTGGTCGAAATTCGGTCGGGAGGACATTGCTAAAAAAATATTCAGTGTTGTTGCAGTTACCTCCTATATAATCGATTTTCATATATAAGCGTATTTTCGTATATGAAAATTTTTGGGGAGTATAATCAAACTTTCTCCGTTACGTTATGTACATGTTTCCATAGTAACAGTTGTTTATGTTTCCATGACTATGTAATGTATTTTGATGAATAAAAATTATAAAATTAATATAAATAAATGTATCAAGCATGCTTTCAGTAGTAGGTATAAAAAATGCGTTCATTTACTCTCATTTACTAATCTATATATTATTATATAATCGTTCGTAAAGAGTAAACTCCAGTCGTGCGTCGGAGTTGACACACACAATTATTTTTTTCAGTTCCAAGCCGCGTTGCTCCAACGATGGCTGCTCCCACATTTCATGTGTGCATTTTGTCCGTTCGTGCAAGCTTTGAGCGTGAATGTCAGTGTGTTCACTTTAACGGCGATCGCTGTTGACCGACACCGAGCCATAATTACACCACTCAGGTATGAACTTTGGCCTTTATTTTTTTTAATCAAAGAATAGGTTTGCGCTTGACGACAATCATGCTTAATACAAAGCAATTATGAGGTCTAGGTTGGCGCTTGCCTAGAAGTTGCCTATTCACTCTTGCCTTGAGATACTTTAGTTTATAATAGGAGGTCCCGGGTTTCGATTCTGGGCAGGGTCAAAGTCCACGTTAGAGGGAAAACACGTTTTTCTAAAAAATGATATGAATGGTGCACATTTCATACCCTGTAAATGACTTCGAAAGTTAAACTTCACGGCCTAGGCCAGTAAAGAATGTATGTATTTTCATGACATATCATAAGTTTCAATTTGGAATCTTTCTTCCTGAATATCTTGTAACTTGTTATAATGTTCTTTGGCCTATCGGGTTCCAGGTTCAGGGCAGGACAAAGTCTGCCGGGCCCACTAGTTTCCATATAAAAATTAATGATGCGAATTATTTGCGCAGATGTTAATTAGTCTTGTCCGGTCCATAGTTAGATTTTGACCTAGTTTTATTCAAAGGCAAAAATAATAATTTAACACATTCAAATCTATACTTCAAATAAATATTGTCTGGATGTTTGTTACTCAATCACGCCCGAACGGCTGAACGTATCTGGATGAAATTTGGCACAGAGGTAGACTATAACCTGGAATAACAAATAGGCTACTTTTTATCCCGGAAAGCTAAGAAGTTCCCGCGGGAACCAAATAACCTCAATCCACGCGGACGTAGTCGCGGGTATGGATTATTATAATCATAATTTATTATGCTTTATTTAAAATAATGGATAAATTATATACAAACAAATATAATTAAACGTTTGATACTTAAAGTATGTGCCAACAAAGTTTTCACCCATAGACAGTCGACCCAATAAATTTATCGCATATTAACATCGACGTTTTACGGTCGGTATAACAAGTGTCGGTTTACTGATTCCACGAGCCCTCGCTCCGGAAAAGTTTCACATCGTGATAAAGCGGGAAATGCCAAACAAAATCCATTACCAATGATAGTCATAGACCGACGCCTGCTGATGCGATCATTCCGCAGAGCGAGAGAGCCTTACGGTAAGGCCCTTACCGTAATTATATAACGGTAACTGCTGCTCGGCTAATTGATAAAGAGATTAATTTGAATAAAAGGGCTATGAGAAAAAACGTCCCCGTCCACCAACAGATTTGAAACACATTTCATTCGAAGCGCTCTGTAGATTAGGTAAGTAATTCAATTCTACGGCGATACTCCTCAAATACGTGAGGATTCCTGGGATTTTTGGATTTCATGTAATACTAGCTGATGCCCGCGACTTCTTCTGCGTGGATTGTAAGGCTTTTTTAGTTCCCGTGGGAACGCTTTAATTTTCCGGGATATATAATATTATTTTCAAAAAATTAGAGATCCTTACGAAAATTGCAATAATGTGAATTAAGTCAAAAAATCGTCTCATCTGAGAGCTTCCGTAGCGTGCGCTAAATTGTTCCTCTCAAAAAGTTATAAAAAAAGTCCATGATAGCATATATCTATCTTTAAGGTTGTCTCACAATAACCATTTTTATGATTTTCAAAGGTCTAAAACAAAGCTTTACTTTCCAAGGTGTTTTTATTGACATATTTTTAACACTTATCAAATCAAAATAAAATGTTGGTAATCTCAAGTATTTAATATAGGTACATAGGTTTTTATAATTAATTTAAAATAAAATAAAATAAAAATCATTCATTTCGACCATAAAGATCTAAGAACACTAATTTAGATGAGTATCTTAGAAGATATCAATGCGCGTGCGGCAATGCGGAGATATTTATCTCCATATCGCAATGGTAATGTAAAACCACAGGTAAAACCCTAACTATGTACCGCCCCGCGCCTTTAGCCCCGCAGGGATTTTGCGTGTAGGACAACCCTACGGACAAGACAAGATCAATGCCCGCGCAAAACGTCTACGTCGTAGAGTAAGCAAGCTTTGTCTCGTAGCTATCCACTGTAATAATATATAAAATGCGAGACTTTTTGTCCGCCAGGCGATTTTTTGTGTCCGTAGTCTATTTTATGTCAGGAACTGAGGACTTTGACGTTGACAGAGACTCGGCCAACGAAAGAACTCTGAGGATTTTTCGTATGTCGCAAGCACACGATATTATGGTGCTACGAGTACCTACCAGGCGGGTTGAGCTGCCATATTGATGCTTAAATGTTATAGGGATTATCCGAAAACAGTAACTCGTGCGTGCTTTGTTTTACGATAAGTACTATCGTCATACCTATAATTGAAGTGCCTAAAGTAACTAATCGACTAATCAGGGTAATGGAATTTTACGGTGATATCTGTAACATATTTATGGTTGACTACATTCTCAGATTAAACCATGCCCAAGATGTATAAATCTAATAGACATACAAGAGACATACACGATAAGCATTGCGCTATTTGTAGATACATATCTTTACATGCGCTAAATTCTAAAGTCAGAAAATAAGCAAGCTATCTCCGAAATTCTACTTCAAGCAAATTTCAAGTCTTACAATAACTGCTTAACCTATTATTGTGTTTTTATATCGCTTTGGTATTTAAATTAATGTTAGGATACAGTCAGAGCTCAGTTATAATATCAACTTTCCATTAAACGACATTAATATTAGGTACCTAGTCGTTAGGATTACCTAAACGACAAGGAAGCTTGGCAATAATTTGCTCTAATGGCTCTGATAGTTCCTTAATTAAGATGATTGTGAGATGGTGATAATAAAAAAAAAAACCCCCGGCTGAGTTTGTTGTGGGCTCTTCTCAGACCAGGGCGCGTTTGGAACCCTCGTAGCTTTAGTTTTAAGATACCGTAACCGATTATCACCATCACGTTTTATAAGTAAGTAATTCTTGACGTCAATAAGTGTACCTACAGTGTACCTATATTGAATAAATGATTTGATTGATTGATTGATTGAATAATATTAAGTATGAAGTTATGGAATGAGGACTGGATTGCTAAAATGGCTATTTTGTTTCAGTGCGCACACATCTAAGCGTATCGCTAAGGTTGTCATAGTAATTATATGGGTTTTGGCATTATCACTTGCCGCTCCCATGGCGCTATCATGGGAAGTTACCATGGTAGAAGCACAGGACCCAGGTAAGCAATTTATCACTTAAAAATTCTACTCTCTGCAAATATCTATGACCAAGGAAAGTCAGCCGACTTTCCTTGGTTAACCTACTATTAAAAATATCGCCCCAGACTCTGCTTTGTGACATTATGCTAACAGAGCGTTCCAAGTTTAAATTCTTCATTGTTTTCCATTTTGGTATGATAGGAGTAGTCAAGATATATCCATACTTCCATACTGTCCATAATATTATAAATGCGAAAGTGTGTCTGTCTGTCTGTCTGTCTGCTACGCTTTCACGGCCTAACTACTCAAACGAATTTGATGAAATTTGGTAAAGGGATAGGTTGTATCCTGGGGAAGGACGTAGGTCTTTTTATCCCGGAAAATTAAAGAGTTCCCGCGCGAATCAAAAAACCTCAATCCACGCGGACGAAGTCGCGGGCATCAACTAGCAGTCACATAAAACTCAATAGCTCGTATTTTGTTAACGATATATCGAATGTTGAATATATCGAATGACGAAATATATAATAATTAATGAGACGAAGTAAATAGGTAATAAGGTAACACTATAGATAAAGTTGGTTTTTAATTTTAGCGAGCTTTTGGATGTCTATTCGCTCACGTTAAGTTCGATTACTTAGTAAGGTTTGGCTGCAAAGGTTTAAAAGTATTTAATAATAAGGAATTTACTTATTTGAAATTATCTTTAATACTCAATTTCATGATTTTAACTTCAGAATAAGCTGACGGGTTCATTCATTCTTTTCTTACATTACTATAAAGGTAATTATAACAAGAATCATTCTACGTGAGTTTTTACTCATTAGTAAGTAAGGAAGCTTCCCTCATCTTCTCAAATACTTAAACACTTAAAAGTTTTAACCTAGCAATATTCTTTCAGGCACCGCAAACTTATTAAAGAGCTTGTTAAAAAGTGGTCTGAAAAGTAATTTTCTAGGGATAATTTACAATTAATGAAACAAATAGGTTCCTTCTTATCTTCTTGAACAACATTAAAGTTGTTTCTATGCTTGAATAGTCAGGTAGGTATACCGATAAAGATTAGCTAAAAATGATTAGAAGTGAAATCTGAAGTATGTAATACTATTAACTAATAATATGGAGGCCACAGATTCATGGCGACAGATGTTGATCTTAAGAAAGTTCTTGCGAATTTGATCCAGTTCGCCCAACAAGCCTAATTTTTTTTAATGGGTAACAGAGTTTGGTTCGGCCTTATCCATATACACTATCCATACTAATATTATAAATGCGAAAGTGTGTCTGTTTGTTGGTCTGGTTTGTCTGCTACGCTTTCACGGCCCAACTACTCAACCGATTTTGATGAAATGTTGTACAGAGATAGTTTACATCCCGGGGAAGGACTTTTACAGGCTAATTTTTATCCCGGAAAATTGAAGAGTTCCCGTGGGAATCAAAAACATCAATCCACGTGGACGAAGTCGCGGGCATCATCTAGTATAATAGTTATAAGAATGTTCCTATTTTATTAACAAAATTAGTTATTAACAGTATAAGTTCAAGCAAACTTTTCTTTTCACTGGATAAATCCATACTAATATTATAAATGCGAAAGTGTGTCTGTCTGTCTGTCTATCTGTCTGTCTGTCTGTCTGTCTGTCTGCTACACTTTCACGGCTCATCCGTTCAACCGATTTTGATGAAATTTGGTACAGGGGTAGGTGGTATCCCGGGGAAGGACATAGGCTAATTTTTATGCCGGGAAATTAAAGAGTTCCCGCGGGAATCAAAAATCCTAATCCACGCGGACGAAGTCGCGGGAATCATCTAGTGGCATAGTAACTATAAGACTTCAGATATACAAATTAATTTATTTTAATGAATTTTTATCCAAGATACATAGACCTGCAGACTGCATTTATTTAACAAAGCTCTGTAACTGTTAGCATTCTGTTAGCTTTGATCTATATGTCTGTTGAACAAACCAAATTGACTCTATAATAGTTATTCTAGAGTGAAAAGTTGTTTTTTAACCGCGTGCTCAATTTTGATGACCGAGCAAGCGAAGGATTCTAAAATTGAATCACGAGCGCAGTGAGTGATTCAAAAATTAGAATCCTGAGCGTCAGCGAGGGAATCAAAAGAGCACGAGGTGAAAAATCTTTTCACTCGAGTGCAACACGTAACTTTTCATCCCACCTCAGCGAGGAAATGACATGACGTGAAAGAAAATGGTGCGCGCAAAGCAAATTAAAAAAGTACACCAAGAAGGTTACGAGTGTGAGTTTTTAACAAATTAAAAACGGTTGTATGGCGTCGCTTTCATGACATGCGTTTAATAGTAAAATTATATTACTTAACATTTTTATTATTCTGTTTTGGTTAGTCAAAAGTAATATTCAAGGGGATAATGTGAATTAAATGTCAAATGACATTCTAAAAATAACAATGAAACGTATGGAATAATTATCAAGAATAGTTTAGGATAAATAATGTAGTTATGTTACCTACTAACATATTTTTATGGTTTCGATTTTAAGATCTACGAGTACATTACTAGGTATTAAAACATGTGATACTATTAAAAACTTCGCTACGCTCAGTTTTTAAACACACAGCACACTCATTCTTAAGAATTACGCAACCGTTTCATAAATAACTGGGTATATAAGTAAGTAGTTATACTCGTATGAATAATAATTATTTTTGTTGCAGTTTCAAAGACGGTTCACGAGAAACCATTTTGCGAGCCAACGGAGTTCGGATCTCATTCTTTAGCAATTTATAGACTGTTATTATATATTTTCCAAGTAAGTTACTCCTATGGTAGTTATATAAGCGTTCGAATGTTCTAAAATGCAAACTTTACTATTTTGTTACATCCAAACTAAAGTTATATTTAAAATTGTGATAAGGAGTTTGTCTGTAGCTTCATACTTACTTACTATGATACTATATTTAGGCTATCAAAGATAGTGACTTTTGGATGAATTTTGGGATCACCCCCCTCGATGGAAACCAGTCGCCATGCTGGTCCGAGTTGGCAATTCATTCGGATGAGACTTTCACAGTCTAATTTGAGGATTCATGTCGAGTAAAAAAATGATGATTAGTATCTGCAAAATTTGGAAGATATAACCTTTACTTTATAGAATACATATTTATTGGAGCAGGATAAATCAAATAAGTAAACGCTTTCGATAACTTACTTAGCTTAGACCTAGATCGATGATAAGGTTTAAACTTCACACTAAGCACTAACTTCAAAGAGAGTACTTAAGGACCTAAACTATAAATCAATCTTAAGTTCACTAACATTCGGATTACTGCAGTTTAGTTGCATAAGTCTTAGTTCAAGGATTATAGTAGGTATGTATTACCGCAAGTTAAAGGTTCAGTTTGGTATTGTATGGGATGGGCATTTCTCCAATATGCTCTAAGCGGATTTCGCCTGAGTCTGGTGCTCATAAAATTATGGTGATAATGAAAAAAGTTGTGGGCTCTTCTCAGACCAGGGCGCGTTTGGAACCCTCGTAGTTTTAGTTTTAAGATACCGTAACAGATTATTACCATCATATTTTTATGTAACTGGACGTCAATAAGTGTAGTGTACGTACCTAAATTGAATAAAATATATTTATGACTTATGCTATTACGTATTGTACTTTAATTCTTAAGTAATATATGGCTTGATTGGATCAGTTTTTTTAGGGTTCCGTACCTCAAAAGGAAAAAACGGAACCCTTATAGGATCACTTTGTTGTCCGTCTCTCCGTCTGTCAAGACCCTTCTTCTCAGGAACGCATGGAGGTATCAAGCTGAAATTCATATCAAATACTCAGATCTACTGTCCCTTGGAGCTGTGAAAAAATCAAACTTCTAAACCAACGGAATCAAAAGATACAGCCGTTTATGCTGCAAATTTTCGACACTCGCAAGGGAATCAATATAGCACAGATAAAGGAATAATTGCGAAAAGCATACATTTTTAGTTACATCATCTAATAAAAATAATTTTAATAATTTTATACTTACTACATGTTTGAACGGAACCCTCGGTGCGCGAGTGCGACTCGCACTTGGCGGTTTTTTATACCTATATTGATTATTGTGCCTTCCATACTAGCCTAACAGTAGGTATTCTGGTCTTTAATATATACCATGCAAAAAATCACGTCTATCTATTGAAAGACAAACAAACACACTAACGCATTTATAATATTAACTATGATAAATAAACAATCCGTAAACAGCGATGTTATTATACATGCCAAACGAAACGAAAAAATATTGAAAGCTCTTGTTTACTAAACAAGGAAAATGTCTGATTGATAATAATTTATTGAAAACCAGCTTTTTCTAGATTAAATAAACGAATGAAACTCTTATTTACAATTATTTAAATACGTAGGTATATTGGATTTGTTTGAAAGCTTTATTCAAAATTCAAATGATTTTTATTCAAATAGACTTTTTACAAGTGCAGAATAGTCAAATGAATCTACCACTGGTTCGGAATGCCGTTCTTACCGAGAAGAACCAGCAAGAAACTCGGTGGTTGCTCTTTTGAAAAAAAAAATATGGTATGTTTACAATAATCTACATACACATACATACAACACATACACATACATAAGTAACCGCAGTCCTGAGCATTGCTGGAGCGAGTCAAATGCATGCTTGGATCCCCAACCTTTTCTCTGTTGTCTTTATTCTTTGCTTCATTTGCCAAATACCGAGAAATATATCCTCTTCAAATATTATACTCAAATAAACTCCCAAAAGAATTATACGAAACTTTTATTTTGTCTCTGTGAGCACAGTAAGTCGTAACCTTAATCTGAAGGACTCGTACTTTCGTAACTCCTGGATTGTTTCGGTTTGAGCTAAAATTATAAAAATTGCCAACTTAATTGTTTTAAGATTATGAAAAATAACAAAATTATATATTAAATCCCAGGACTCTGTTATCTGTACTTAATTTTACTGGGTGATATAAGCCGTGGTAAATTTTAAATGAAAGCCTTATTTTTAAACTCTCTTTCAGCTTTTTCAACTTATTTTCTTATTTTCCTATCACTTTTACTGAACCGGTTCATGGAATCCTACGATATTTATTTTCCAAAACAATATCTAATATTATGTATCAAGGATCTTTACAATATTAAGTCGAATTATCAAATTCAAATTGTGGGTAAAATATTATGATTACTTCTTAAACAATTCAAGTTTTTAATTGAATGATTTTATTTTGTACAGTATATCATTCCACTGTTCGTGATTACATTTGCCTACGTCCACATGGCCATGAAACTGTGGGGTGCTCGGGCACCAGGCAATGCTCAAGAAACACGTGATGCCAACCAAATGAAGAATAAGAAAAAGGTAAGAATAAATTAATCATACTAATCATACTATTCCGGGATAAAAAGTAGCCTATGTCCTCCCCCCGGATACAACCTATCCCTGTACCAAAATCGGCTGAACAGATACATTTTTTTGATTCCCGCGGGAACTCTTCAATTTTCCGGGATAAAAAGTAGCCTATGTCCTTCCCCGGGATGGTAACCTATCTCTGTACCAAATTTCATCAAAATCGGTTGAGTAGTTGGCCGTGAAAGCGTAGCAGACAGACACACTTTCGCATTTATAATATTAGTATGGATTTATAAAATTAGGTGCAAACAGCGAGCAATGTAAACGTAAAGGGTTGTTTATTAGGCATTATCGAGGTATTACCCCAGCATGGGGGATGCTTAGCCCTAACCACGTAATGTGAAGCCAATTCCTTTGACGCTAAGCGACCTTTCTCTACACCTAATTATATTATTTTGCCCCAGTATTTAATTATTTTGTTTAAGTAAACGAAACCCTTCTGTGAAAGGGTTTCGTTCTGTGTTTCTACCAAAAACATTTTGTGCATGTCCAAAATTAATTATAAAGTACTCATATCCAACTTGACAATATCCAAAAAGACCAGTGTTTGCCTTTGATCGCAATCTTGCAAAAGTGTTCTATCAATTTAAAGTGAAACATGCTCAGCTGATTCAGTACTGACTTTTATTGATGTGCCCCAAGAAATGAGAGACATCATCATACTAATATTATAAATGCGAAAGTGTGTTTGTTTGTTGGTTTGTCCTTCTATCACGCCGCAACGGAGCAACGGATCGAAGTGATTTTTGGCATGGGTATAGTTGAGGATCTGGAGAGTGACATAGGCTACTTTTTATCCCGGAGATTGGAGGAGTTCCCGCGGGAATCAAAAAAACTTAAACCACGCGGACGAAATCGTGGGCATCAGCTAGTGTTACATAAAACATAATATAATAATGTGTTACATTTAAACGTGAAATCGATTAAGTTTTATAATCATGTAGCTGCCCTCTACCGGCCGCGTTGCACGAGTGGGGGGATACCTATCTTAAAATCTTTTTACTGTATTAAGATATAATCTTCAAGCAAATTCTCAAGTTTCCAGACCTGGTGATAATTGATCAGTTCTCATCAATGCATACCACTGCTAAGTCAGCCTGCTTTCACCTTTCTTAACCAATTGTAAAATCTTCTATATATATATATATATATACAAGGTGTAAGGTAATTAGTATTACATACCCGCGGCTACCCATGTTAGATGGTGTATAGATATATTGGAAAAATGTCATAAGACGTGTAGCTCATATCCTGCGGGAGTTATGTGGACTTCAAAGTTTTAGCATAAATGTTGAGGTGGCACCCTTAAAACAGCTGATTCAATATCAATGAACTGCGAACAATGCGACGTATGTTAAGCCTCGTTGCCAGTGCGAGCGTTGCGATAAAATCCAGTCGCGATACTAAAGTTATCATTATTCGGCATGCAATTAAATTCTCAAAGCAAAAGCCCGGCTAGAACTTACGTATTGTTGTAAAAAAATGCCCGACTAGTATCGGACTTCGTAAGTCGAAGTCAGTCACTTATCCTTACTTTATGAGCCGCCTTTCCCTGTGATTAATTTCTCGCCTCACTTCGTTTAAGTTTTGATCAATAATTAATTATTCTGTGTAGTTTGTTCTTTCAATGATTTGCAAATTGTAATGAATTGCCAAATTGCATAACGATACGATAATAATTATTATTATCACTTGCAGTACAGTTCTGACTTTATGTGTAGAAGGAACAAAGGACTCCACAGGGTTGCCAAAATTTATTTTCCATAATTAACTAATTAATTTTGTATGGAAGTTTTTGATACCTAATTAATTTTGACTTTTTAACTCTACCATAGTGTTTGTAACGTCAAAATAGCATGGGTAGCCGCCGGTTTGTTATACCATTTACCTTACACCTTGTACATATATATATATATATATATATATTTAAAAATCAACTGCTGTTCGTTTGTCTCGCTAAAACTCGAGAACGGCCGGGCCGATTTTGATGGTATTTTTTGTGTGTATTTGTGTGGGTACCGGGATGGTTTATATTGATAATTGGACCCGGTAGGAGGCGCTGCAATCGGGTTCTAGGTTCAGGGCAGGACAACGTCTGCCGAGCCCACTTGTATGATAATGTAAATAATGTTTTACAATTATATTTTGTACACAGGTAATAAAAATGCTAGTTCTCGTGGTAGCACTGTTCGCGCTCTGCTGGCTTCCTTTACAAAGCTATATGCTGCTTCAGTCATTCTTCCCTGCTATAAACGAGTAAGTATTTCCATTCCAATTGTATCTTTTCACTAATGAAGCTTATTAATACGTACCTACTGTTACCTATTTTGTGTTAACCCAATCTAGAAGTGTGAAGTCGTCCGTGGCAGTTGTAATGATTCAAATCAAATATTTATTTGATTCATAGACTATAGACTAATAATAATATATAATATAAATTATTTAAAATAATATTTAAATCAAATGTTAATATACCTATCCTACCAACGTAGGTAAACTCAAACTCAAAATATGTTTTTTATTAAAATAAACTTTCACAAGTGCTTTTGAATCGTCGAGTGAATCTACCACTGGTTCAGAATGATATTCCTTCCGAGAAGAACCAGCAAGAAACTTTGTGGTTGCTCTTTTGAAAAAAATAATTTACAATTAAGTACATCAATGTGTAGATACGTAACCGCACGTAAGTTACGTTACGTAATATTCTAACGTCTAATGACAAGGTCACATACAGAGAGGAAAATTATTAAATTGTTATTTATTGGTTTGATTGATTACTACGTCGCTATCGAAATTTATCATGAACTTCAGGCACTTAAATATGAGTTTTGACTCATGTACGCACAAATTCATAAGTACTTAGAGAATGCGAGCTACGTATTTTATACAAAGTAATTACTAATTATGGTGTTTGTAACTGCCTCGTTGGTCTCGTGGTTAGCATGTTCGACTGCGGCCGACGAGGTCCCGGGTTCGATTCCCGGGTTGGGCCACAGCAAGTATTGCGTTTTTCTGACAAGAAATTCTCAGTACTAGCCCGGAGTAAGGAAGTTGGCGGTGTTTCACCCCCGTGCCGCGGAGAGCACGTAAAGCCGTCGGTCCTGCGCCTGATCTCTCTCCGGTCGTGTCTGGTTTTCCGTCCCATCGGGCTATGAGAGTAAAGGAACAGAGAGTGCACCTGTGTATGCGCCCACACTTGTGCACTATAATATCTCCCGCGCAGTTGGCTAATCTCTCTGGAGATAGGCCGCCGTGGCCGAAATTCGGTCGGGAGGACATTAAAGTAACATAAGTACCTATTATTGAGATTCCCAGAATCAGTGTCTACCTATCTACATATACTTTTTTTTTTATTGAGCACGTAAAACCGTCAATCCTGCGCCTGGATCTCTCTCCGGTCGTGTCTGATTTTCCGTCCCATCGGGTCTATGACAGTAAAGGAACAGAGAGTGCACCTGTGTTTGCGCACACACTTGTGCACTATAACATCTCCCGCGCAGTCATGTCTAATCTCTTTGGAGACGACCTATAAAATGTACCTACTAATTGAAGAAGTCCAGACCTGAATGATAACATTTCTTTTTTTGCAGGTACAGATATATAAATGTGATTTTCTTCTGCTTCGATTGGCTAGCAATGAGCAACTCATGCTACAACCCATTTATCTACGCTATATACAATGTGAGTACTGAATTCCTAAAATTTAACCGAGCCTCAATAAAATGTAGATCTTGTCATCTTTTTTATAATTTTACAGTGTAAACGATTGTCAATAAATTAAGTTGATCAATAAATAATTTATTGATGAATCTAAATAATGAAATACCTCTATAAAATAAACTTAAATCTAAACTTAAATATGTGTAACAAAAAATATTTAAAAAAAAATTTTGTAAATTAAAAATTAAATTGTTTTTGTTTTGTGTTAATATACAGAAAGATAGATGGGTAGACAAACACCGAGGTTTCTCTATAATATCCTGTGCTGAGACACCTTTTTAGCGTATTTTGAAGTACCTATAATGAAAACAGTAATTCGGTAGGTACCTACTAAGTAGGTATGTTACGAGTAGTTTGGGTCGCTTTGTCCTGTGACTCCTGTCGATACATAGCACAGTAATAAACCACCACCACACACAAAGCTTCCACACTAAGTCAGCCTCCCTGTACTAACTATATTTTTTACCCATTGAAGGTTTGGTATGAATCTGTTATTTTTATTTCATGCTAGCAGGTGCCCGAGACTTCTATGGCGTGAAATAAGTTTTTTAAATTCCCACGGGAATTCCCTAATTTTTCGGGTTAATATATAGCCTATGACACAAATAATGTAGCTTTCTACTGGTACCAGAATTTTCAAAATCGGTTCAGTAGATCCAGAGATTACCCCCTACAATGTCACAAACGCACAAACTTTACCTCTTTATAATATTAGTATAGACAAATAAATATGTGTCAGTAGCTTTCATATTTTTATAGCTAGTACCATATTTTTATAGTACCATATTTAGTAGTAGCATATTATTATAGTTGCAGGTACCTACTATTAAGTATTCTGTGCACTAGGCAACAAAATTAATGATGGGTAAAACATTGAACCCATCACCCAATCGTGATAAAATGAAATACGGCATCCTGATCGTACTCGTAACTAGTCGTAACGTCGGGTTATAAATATAATAAAAGCGGATATCATGTCTATTTATTTTCTTCTTGTGTTTTCCTGTGCCCACGCATTATTCTAAGTATTAGTTTTATTTGAATACGCTTAGGTTAAGCCAACTTTTTATGCTCTTTTTATGTTTTCGTATCTAAAGAAATGGCTTTAACGCATTATTTTAAATCAGATCAATTTGTTCAAGTACTAAAGAGTTTGGTTACTGCATATTATTATTTAGGTTACGACTCATGACTTAATCCACGTGGATTTAGTGTTTTTTTTCAAAATCCCGCCGGAAATGTTTGTTCTCCCAGCATAAAAAGTACCTAACCTATGCGATTTATACCAATCAGGTCTTCAACTATGCCCATGCAAAAGTTCAACTCGATCCGTGTCATGGCGAAGGCCAAA
Organism: Erebia epiphron; assembly: GCA_963932025.1. Taxonomy (NCBI): domain Eukaryota; kingdom Metazoa; phylum Arthropoda; class Insecta; order Lepidoptera; family Nymphalidae; genus Erebia; species Erebia epiphron. The sequence continues at coordinate 19,286,517 of OZ009952.1, forward strand.
CCAACCAACACACAAACACACTTTCGCATTTATAATAATCAGGGTAGATGTCCTATTTACGTAAACTTTGGGGAACATGACATTATGTTTTCACTGACAATAATTTTATAATAGAAGAACTTTCACAAAATACCTTCGAACATGTTTAATGTTCATGTAATGAGTAGGTATATATGAATATTATTTTATTGTTCCAGGAAAAGTTTAAGAAGGAGTTCAAACAACGCTTTACGTTCAGGCAAAAACGAAATCGGTTTTCCAACGACAGTTATGAGGTAAGTTTTTTTTTAAATCAGGAAATGAAGCGCCAGTTTGTCGGAGACTAAACGAAAGCATTTGAGCATTCCATAGACCTACCATAGGGAAGCTTGAGATTCTATGACACTGCTAAAACCATAACTAATTAGTAATTCTTTAAAGATCTTTACTTTTAATCAACATCAAAAACAAGTGAGAATTGTAAGTTATTTCATAACATAATATTATTATCTACATTTTGCAGGCATAGAAAATAATACTATCGGCAGCCTTTGTAAATAGAAATGATATTTGTTCTAGGACGGTCAGTCGTACAGGACCCGTGTTCTATCCATACGGTCAACAAACGAAAGAAGTGTTTACTCAACCAGAAAATCTATAAATATCACACCAGTGGACTCATTGAAGGTATCAAGAAATTCCTGTCAATGCGCGAGAAATCAAAATAGGGACTCGGATAGAGAAAGGTTTTATAGGTCGAGAAAAACGATATCAAACGATGAATTTGGGTCCTTCCGAAATGGTGCCCGTTTACAAGAAATGTCTGCGAGGAAATCAATGTCCGATAGGTTCGGTGAAAGTGATTTGCCCATTGGAGATGAAAGAGTTAGTGAGTTGTACATTTTTCCAAATAGTAATATAGTAGAATTTACAGATGTTCTATGTGATGTAAAAGTGTAAAATATAAGACAAATTGAGTAAGTAGGTAATGTAAGTTAAGTATTTATTAAAATTCAAACATGTCATGTTAAAGATTATAATATTAAAAAATTAAATTTACGAAGTGTATTTTTTGTATTATTTTTATAACGCCAGCCAATTTTCCAAAACCCCAATATAATTAGTTTGCAGTCGCTTCCTCAGCCCCCGATTCTTCGGAGCTCGAGCGCGGACTGTATATCGATGGTGGAAGCACGTTACACTGCTGTGACGTACTCTGTACCGTTGCACTACAGATCAGTTTCAGTGGGAAATGGTGATCTATACTAATATTTTAATATATAAAGAAAGGAATAGAAAATTGAGGAGTTCATGCGGGAACCAAAAAACCTCAATTCAAGCGGACCAAGTCGCGGGCATCAGCTAGTATTAAATAATGAAAAAGTACAATATTGTCTTACTGAGCAATTTTTTATCCCTACAGTTCATAGAAAACATAGGTATCTAATTGTTTCATTTGTGTGTGCACAGAATATTAAAGAGGAGCTGGCTGACTGACTAAGTACAGCTACGAGTAAGTTTAGAAACTTGAGATTTATATTTAGATTATCTCTAAAACGTAGATTCCCTGTAGATTCCCTTGGTGTACTCACCAAAAAATATTTTCAAAAATTGCAGATTAAAACAAATAATTCTACATATGTTTTACTCAGCTTTAAATAGGCTACGGAACGGGAAATGATTGGAAGACAGGTACGTAAGGATTATGAAGTAAGTAAATAATGCTAGAGAAGTAATTAATAATATTATAATTACCTACTAATTGTTTGAGCAGTCTGATTAAATTATTATTTAACGACGCAAGATCGCAGCACGTTGGCACAGGCCCTCCCAAAAATATGATCGCGGCACAAGTTATATTAGACTAGCTGATGCCCTCGACTTCGAATGCCTCGTTGGTCGCATGTGCGGCTGCGGTGGACGACGTCCCGGCTTCGAGTCCCGAGTCGGGCCATAATTAAGTGTTGGGTTTTCCTGACTAGAAATTCTCAGTACTAGCCCGGAGTTAGGAAGTTGGCGGTGTTCGGTGTATCAACCCCATGCCTCGGAGAGCACGTTTAGCCGTAGGTCCCGGTTATTATCACTAACATGATAATAGTCGTTAAAGCCGGCCAACCCGCATTAGAGCAGCGTGGTGGGTCTAAGCTCTAATTCCATCTCTCCAATGAGAGTGGAGGCCTGTGCCCAGCAGTGGGACGTTAATGGGCTGTAGTGGTTTATGCCCGCGACTTCATCCACGTGGAATTCCCACGGGAACTCCGTAGTTTACCGGGATAAAAAGCCTAGCCTATGTCACTCTTCAGGTCCTCGACTATAGCCAATAGCCATCTAAAAAATCACGTTGGATCCGTTGCTTTGTTGCGGTGCGATTGAAGGACAAACCTACAAACAAACACACTTTCACATTTATAATATACTAGCTGATGCCCGCGACTTCGCGATAATATTAGTAAGAAGTATGATTTTTAAGAAGTTTAAAAAGGTCAAGATAACAATAAACTAACGAGTAACGTCATCATAATCGATTGTGTCAATAGTATCAAGTTATAGACGTGTACGATTAATAAAGTTGTTATAGGTTGACCTCTAATGTGTATGACCTTTGTAATCGATAGTGAAATAAAAGGACTGCCTTGTACAAGGAATCAACAAACACTTTAACAAGAAAAAGGGTTTGGACTTAAAAATCCACAAGCACTAATATTATGAATGCGAAAGGATGTCTGTCTGTTTGCTATGTTTGAATTGGCCATCTTTTTAACCGACTTTGATGAAATTAGGTAGGTATGTATCCCGGGGAAGGACATAGCATAGGCTACTTTTGATCCCGGAAAATTTAAGAGTTGCTGCGGGAATTAAAAGCACTTAAACAACGCGGACGAAGTCGCGGGCATCATCTAGTATGTTATATCTATTATTATAATTACAAAGGTATTTTATAATTCTTGTAAGCCAACATGAGTTCTCAGCATGAGTTTTACAAGCACAACGTCAACACCTTAGGTCAAAACTAATCATCAATTATTATAAAAAATAGAATTTTATTTCCTCTTTGATCGATTTTATATAGGTAAGTACCTACCTACATCCACGTCCATATAGCTTTAATAGCTGAATATACAGAAAAACTCAGCTGTTATCTTTTCAAAGGGCATATTATGAGGTCAACAAATCAATAAACTTTCTATGTTGTTGGCCTCTGCGTCTGTGCTTGCCACAACCCCACAAGGGAATACTGTAGTTATAGAACTTAACGTGCGAGCGGAACAAGTACATATTGTTATGAAAAGATATTTCAAGTTGGTGGTAACCCTTTCGTTCTCCCTTTTAGAGATTCGAGGTTTGGGATTTTCTTGGTTTGGGTTTCTCTCTCCATTGATTAAAAAGCCGATGTCCCGTATAAGATTTTCGTTTGAGTTTGGCAATATGCCAACTTCTAAACTGATCAGTTTAGAAGTTGGCACGTTTATCCGTGCGATTTTCCGGTGGCAAATTACGTAGCGGACAACAAAGATCCATGAATGTTAACAGCGATATTTCAAGCAAGATAAAAATGGCATTATGATAAACATTTGCGAGGAAACAGCCACATGTTACTCGGTTTTATCGCTGTTCTGGTAAATACCAATAAACCTCAATTAGTTTGGTTATAATTCTCAATAAGTAATAATAACTAATAAATAAATAAAAGCTTTCAATATTGTTAGGTAAATATATACTTACCTAAAGACTAAATAAAAATCTAACAATAAACAATTGGAAGCAAACTCTGTATTGCCGAGCATTGGCAACAATGCTCAGCGCTGGTTTTCAATTCTATAAAATAGTTATGTATCTACGTTTATTTCTAGCTAATCCGGAGATAAACAGTCATGGAGTTTTAGTATGTCCTAGTTCTTATTTTAGATGTCAAAGATGGGTACTTAACGTTTCCTATTTTATTAGTCAAGGTTTTAATCAACTTTATTTATTTTCCTTATATTCGCCACGAAAAGTTGTATGTTCAACTCGGTAAAAATACCCATTCACTCCCTCAGGCTATGTATGCCCTCACTACGCTCATGTCAGTATGCAAATATCGCGAGTGTGAATGGGTTACTTCCCACCTCGTTTGAATCTACTGTGAACGCGGCAGCCAAAAAGCGTCTTATTTGTCTGTTAGGTTTTTATACGACTGCCTGAAGAAAGGAGGAAGGTGTTTTCAGGGTTCATGTATGTATGTATGTATGTATGTGAGTTTGTATATTCCACCATAACTTCTATACGCCTGAACCGATTTTGATAAATGAGGTATTGTTAGAATCCCTAGCTTATTCCGGGTAACATAGGTTAGTAAAATTTAAAAAAAAATGGATGGGGTGACCATGGTCCCGCATTAAAGAACAAATTTGAAAAAAAAAAAAAAAAAAAAAAATAAGATTAACTATATAATCATCATCTATAAAATGGTGAGTAGATTCCAAAAATATATAACACTTTAATAGTTCAATATCCAGTGATTCACAAAAAATATCATTTAATAAAAATGTGAATAAGATTCCAAAGGTAATTAACGACTGTGGTATCGTTACGTAGTAGCAGTGGTAGCCGTACTTTCGAGGGGGATTTTTTAGTACACGACTGCCTAAAAAAGGAGTGTTATGATTTCAGGGTTCGTGTATGTATGTGTGTCTACGGCAGAGCAGTCGTATTTTTTAATAATTTTAATTAGATTCTCTTGTTGTTACAGTCTATGTTAATAATTATTAGTTTTAACAGTTGTTAAGCCATGATAGCCTATTGATGTTCGGTCTCCTCGGGGCCGATAGATCGACCCTCGTTGTTTTTATTTATTCAAAATATTGTATTAAATACCGTTATATAATGTTATAGACACCTACGTAGTACCTATACCTACTTAGATTGATTAATATAATAGAGGTCGTAAGATCCCTAATAAAATCTACGCTCTATATTTTGAGTAAGAATACATCATATGATCAAACATTTGTTATTCAGACAAATCATCACTAAAGGCCAGTGCAATGTTGATGTTGGCTACTAAGTGGCAATTTGGTCCGCTTACATCTCGAAATAACCTTCAAAAAGCTAGAGCTACTTCATTCAGATGAAAAATAAGGAAAAACCCATTCAAAAACCAATATTTTCGAAAGAAAGTTGGCCATATAATTTCACATTATAATGTTTCTTTTGGGATCTCACTTTTTGAAGTGAAACTTCTTTAGAATCGTTGTGATTTGAAAATTCGATGAAACGAAAAAGCGATACCAAAAAGAGACAAACATATTCATAGGAACCTGCGAGAAAATGAGATAGAATACAAGTTATATTTATCCCATTCTTTCGTAGGTTACTTTTCTAAAGTTTCACTTCTGCCGTGTGTGAATTCACACGCACTTTTTTTCTCTCTCAGTATTTAAATTCAACAATCAGCATTTAAAAGAATTTTGAATCCCCATTGCTTCGGACTGATTAAAACCCGCCGAACTAGCTCTGAATGCTCGCAATGCACTTTTATGCGCATGTAGGTATTTCTCTTGATTTTGGTGCACAGTAAATCACATATAATTCATTATTAATTCATTCAATTAGTGGATGCTACGAGTACGTACTTAATATTATGTATGAGTAACGTTCTAGAGAGTGGTTGTAATTTTCCTGAGAAATAGACTGTGTAACATGGCAGCTTAATGTGTAGTAGCTATTTCAACGTTTCGCACTCAACTGCCGAAATAATAACAAGTATAAATTACAAATTTAAAACAACCCCCGACATAATATGGAAGTTGCAGACAAAAGCTGAACATGAACAACCAAACCCGTGACCAAACGGATGAACAGATTTTCATGAAACATGGCTAAGAACACTCGGGATAAATTTATCTATGACACAAAAAAACTAAACGAAAATCGGTCCATTCGTTTGGGCGCTACGATACCACAGACAGATACACAAACAGACACGTTAAACTTATAACACCCCTCTCTTTTTGCGTCGGGGGTTAAAAATAAAAAGAACACAATATGGCAAATCTCTACGTATATATTAAGTTTCAAATCACGCTTATTGACCCCTTGTCAACGTCAGCTTATTATATAGATGTCACCGTAAGATTGTAAAAACCGTTACATTATAATCTAACTCGCGAAATTGTAAACTGTCGAATGATTACAAAATAACGGATTATTTTTCGGTAGATTGTAATCTGTTAGGTTTATTAACCCGATAGAACCTAAGTGCCCGGTCGCAATTTATGTCGAACCCTAACCTAACCTACAAGAAAGAGACAAGAAGACGTAAATACAATGAATATTTCAAAAATTGACACTTTAAACATTGAACGGTTCACAATCTTTCGACTGTTTACAATCTATCGAAAAAAAAAGCGTTAGATTATAATCTTACGGTTTTTACAATCTTACGGTGACATAGATATCGCGCAGCGGGATGCCAATAAACTAAGGTTGGTACTTTAATATAATATGTAAATAGAACAAAATCAACTGCCGAATTCCCCGTCTTCAATCCGACTAGACTTTCGAGGTCAATATGGGAAGACTATATTTAGTCTTCACACACTCCAAAGTCAAAACCAATTCTTTTTCGGGATAGGGGATGAAACGTGAAACTCAATAACCTGGTGCGAGGCTTCGGCCGTAGAGAGTTACCACCCTACCGGCAAAAGCGTGCCGCCAAGCGATTTAGTGTTCCGGTACCATGCCGTGTAGACACCGAAAAGGGGTAGGTATGTAGTAGGTGTTTTATGTATGGGTTTAATATAACAGCCAGGCCCCTAAAAGGTTAGCCCGCTACCATCTTAGACTGAATCATCACTTACCATCAGGTGAGATCGCAATCAAGGGCTAACTTGTAGTGGATAAAAAAAACTCCATTACAATTATTTTTTTACAAATTATCTGATGCGTAGTTTGGAGATGGTAGGAGGAACTCCTCAGCGGGTAATAGCAAATCAAATGCAATCAGTGTACCTAATTGGTTATACTTAATACACGGCATATTTTAGGTAGATACATCCTCCAGTAGGTATGTAAGGCATAGAGCTGGGGACGGGTCAGCCATTTTTATATTTAAATTAAACTTCCTACCATACCATTACCATACCATTTTTATATTTATTTTTATATTTAAACTATGGCTTGCAAATATTGAACTTGATGCACACAAAGCATGAACAATTTAAAAGCCTGCTGCTGCCTGCTTAAGTCCGCCTGAAAGGAAGGAATCTCGTATCTAAGTTATCCTCCAATAGTAATTCCGCCAATTTCAGGCGGACATTCGTATTACAGTCAATTCATAATACAGTCGTACGAAATGAGTCAAGTGGAACGTAAGGCAAAAATTGAAGTCAACTTTTCATCGCAAAATGAAAAGTAGTGGAGAGAGCACTCGATTTAAGAACGTTTTTCGGGAGAATTCAAAGAACCATTTAATGTTAATAATAATTCTTGCTTGTGATATTAAAAATGCGATAGTGCCTTTCTGACCGTCTGTCTGTCTCTTACCTGTTCACATACTTAACCGTATTTGACATACTTAGTAGATCATAGTAGGTACAGAGATAGCCATATATTACGGAATGTAGGTACCTACATTAATCTTTAATCTTTAATTAAGGTATCAATCAGGCATCATCTATTATTTTATATTTATTAGAAATATTATGGAAAATATAAAAATTTAAGACTGCCGAACGTTCGAAATTCAATTCAATTTAATTTTCACACAAAGATTAATTTAGTAGAGATACCAAGAGCGAAGGGCGGTCGTATCATTAAAAATCTCCTCCAGACAACCCATTTATTAAGAACCTGTAAAAAAGAGCATTATTAGGTAATTAAATGCTCGAAGGGTAAAGTTCCTAACACTTTAAGTTTTAATTTAATTATACACTAGTACCTCTAGCTCCAAAATAATAAGGTATTACGAAAAAAACAATCATTATTTTTATTAAAAAGAAGAAGACTCAATCATCTGCAAATAAAGTAAATAAGCGACCTATTATTCAGTTCATTCAACACGTCACAACATTATACCAATAAAATCTTAAGATATTATATCCTTGGAAAGGTCTCTTAGGAGTAAACGGAGCTAGGAAAATTAGGTTACACGCTTCTGACTAAAATTAGACGACACAAAACTTCTTAATTTGGTGCTCGTGTTGCCTGTAGGTAATTCATAATAGGTACTTGGACGAATTAAAGTAGGTTGTAATGCATTGATGTAGAATTTTAGTTGGACCTTGCAACTGATGCTGCAGGCTGATTTAATTGATCTTACAGATCAACAACAGAGTTCTGACGTAGACTAACATATAATATTGTCTAGAAATCATGTTGAGTGAGAGGTCTGAGGTGCATTCATGTCACGAGTAGAATTCTTTTACGGATGAAACAAAGATTCGACCCATGATTTTCTCGATCACCAATTGTAATTTGTATACCGGCTATAAAGTATGCCTACTTACACTGTGTCAAATTCAAATTATTTATTTTCAGAAACCTATTTTACAAGCTGCTATGTAGGAAGTTCATTCACAAATTCGTTATCTATGATTACAATCATTTTACAAAACGATAGGTGAAAAAAAATATAATAGTAATGTTCCATTTTTGGAGATTTTCTTATAACTATATAAGCCGGGGATATGAAAATAAGAATTAAAATTAGACATCAAATTTATGAGGAGTAAAATCAAACTTTCTCCGTTACGTTATTTATGTTTCCATGGTAACGCTTGTTTATGTATCCATGGTAATACTTGTTTATGTTTCCATGGTAACACTTCGTTCGTAAGGAGTAAACTCCAGTCGGGCGTCGGAGCTGACACACACATTTTTTTTGCAGAGAGTGTTTGCAGTTTTGGGCCTATCAATTTTTACTTAAAATATAACAATGCAATAAATAAAATGTTCTTAACACGATCACCCTGTCTTTATATATGTTTAATTACCGGTTATTATACCTGTAACACTTAGAAAAAGCCAAAAAACCTTCGATCTTACCGCAATGTCTTTAATAAACACGTTAAACTTATGCGTAAGTATGCTTCAAACGAATTAATCTTAAGATATTTGTTGACTGTTTTGGTAACTACGCCTAAAGTTTTTGTTTGTAAGACAGCTTTTGTTTTATCCGACCATAACTCAATAAAGCTTACTTACACCAAGGCTGTTCAAAAGTTTTCATTTTACAACCGTTGGCAAAAACTTTTCATCCCTTTGAATTTATGAGCCTAGTAGAGATATTGAGCCTTTTTACCCTCGACGAAGCGGAGACGGTATATGTGTTTGCCCTAAGAGGTTGTGTGTTTGTTTGTTTGTTTGTTTGTTTGTTTGTTTGTTTGTATGTTTGTTTGTATGTTTGTTTGTTTGTTTGTGCACTTTTTTGTTACCATTTTTCTCAAAAAGTACTGGGCCGATTGAGATGCGGTTTATAGCATTAGATATATATAGCTTGAGAGAAGGTTCTTAGACATATTTTAGGACCATAGACAACTAAGCTGAGCTGTAGTCTATGATTTTAATTTTTCTATGTGTTAAAATTTTTCACAAAAAGTACTGGGCCGATTGAGATGCGGTTTTTTGCATTAGATATGTTTAGCTTGTGAGAAGGACCATAGACAACAAAGCTGAGTTGTAGTCTATGATTTTATTTTTTCAATATGTTACCATTTTTCACAAAAAGTACTGGGCCGATTGAGATGCGGTTTATAGCATTAGATATATATAGCTTGAGAGAAGGTTCTTAGACATATTTTAGGACCATAGGCAACTAAGCTGAGCTGTAGTCTATGATTTTAATTTTTCTATGTGTTAAAATTTTTCACAAAAAGTACTGGGCCGATTGAGATGCGGTTTTTTGCATTAGATATGTTTAGCTTGTGAGAAGGACCATAGACAACAAAGCTGAGTTGTAGTCTATGATTTTATTTTTTCAATATGTTACCATTTTTCACAAAAAGTACTGGGCCGATTGAGATGCGGTTTTTTGCATTAGATGTGTATAGCTTGTGAGAAGGTTCTTAAATATATTTTAGGACCATAGACAACAAAGCTGAGCTGTAGTCTATGATCTTAATTTTTCAACCACTGTTACCATTTTTCACAAAAAGTACTGGGCCGATTGAGATTTGGTTTATTGCATTTAGGACTTCGTGCGATTACAAAACAGGAAACTGGTACCAAAATTAAAAAAAATCTGCGCCATTTTGAAATTCTTTGTTAATTGATCGATTTCGTTCAAAATCGATATTTAGGACTCCCTGGGGTTACAAAACAGGAAACTGTTACCAAACTTTAAAAAATCAGCGCCATTTTGAAATTCTGTGTTAATTGACCGATTTCGTTCAAAATCTATATTTAGGGCTCCCTGGGGTCACAAAACAGGAAACTGGTACCAAAATTTAAAAAAATTAGCGCCATTTTGAAATTCTGTGTTAATTGACCGATTTCGTTCAAAATCGATATTAAGGGCTCCTTGGGGTCACAAAACAGGAAACTGTTACCAAAATTTTAGAAAATCAGCGCCATTTTTATTTATTTTGTTATCACCATAATAAATGAATTCAGTTTAGTACAGTAAAATCTGTACTACTTGTAAGTCTAACCACAACCCGTGAGCTGCTTTAGCAGCTCGCGCACAGGGCGAGATACTAGTTAGATATATATAGCTTGAGAGAAGGTTCTTTGATATATTTTAGGACCATAGACTACCAAGCTGAGCTGTAGTCTATGATTTTAATATTTCGATATGTTACCATTTTTTACAAAAAGTACTGGGCCGATTGAAATGCGGTTTTTTTTATTAGATGTGTATAGCTTGTGAGAAGGTTCTTAGATATATTTTAGGACCATAGACAGCAAAGCTGAGCTGTAGTCTATGATTTTATTTTTTCAATATGTTACCATTCTTCTCAAAAACGACTGTGCTGATTTAGATGCGGGCTTTTTGTTTTAGATATATTTAGCTTGTACCTAGATGGTGCCCAGGGTATCATGATGGAGTCAGGAGGCGATCATGGGAACTCCTTAAATTCTCATCGTATACCAGTCGCGTTTGGACTCTTTTGATTTGTCGTGACAAGCGCGCCTCGGAAAGAAAAGGGTTTGGCCATAGTCCACCACACTGGTCAAAAAAACTACTGAGCTGTCAAAGATGCAGTTTTGTGTTTTAGCTATTATGTAATATATACGTTTGCTTAATTCTAATTGTTGTTTCAAAGTTATAAAGGTCAAAGGTATAATGGAGCTCTGCAGTTCGTCGTGGGTTTTTTGAAAATTTTTAATTTTATTACTTGTTACTTATAATTTAATTCTGTGATAGAATCATAAGAAATAATGAAATTCGAAATGAAAATAATACATTTCAATGATATTATAAGGTAGGGGCCAGCACCCAAAACCCAGTGCCACTTTGCCTACCTAGTATAATTAAAAAATTAAGAAAGTAGTAAAGAATTACTTAATTTAAAATTTTTTGAAGACCTACATTAATTGTATCACGAAAGAAAGACTGACGCTCGAACGGTAAAACGCTAGTCATAAACAGCTTTTACAGCTTTTCTTGAAATATATTATTACGTCTACCTGTAATCAAGAAAGGCCAGAGGCCGTTTAGTATTAGGAGTGACATCAGTCCGTGACAAGGGTTGAATCTAATCCTTTACTTATACTATGCGTCCACTGCAGGGCACGCGTCTCTACGAGAGCGCGCCACCTTACACAGTCCTCCGCCTTCCTCATCAGTCGTCCATAGGCCACCATTTTCAATTGACCTTTTCAGGACTGGACCATATACAATTTTGACAATATATATAACTCAATATAATCCAGAGTACCTCGTTCCAATTATTCATAAATATATCACCCCTAGTGAAGATAATGTGCGTCTCAAGGCTGGCGAGTCAGCTGTGAATTTAAAAAAATACTAAATCCTCACTAACGAAAAGGTTTTTGAAAAGTTAAATACTAAGTGATTGTTTGCATTGCAAAAGAACTACAGAGCAAGCAAAAAAACTTTATTTTATTGTTTTTAGTCTGCATTCGTAGCATCAATACTGCTAAGAATATTAGTATAGGTAATATAATGGATGAGAAGTATGAATTAGTTGAAAGTTAATGCGGTGTGGTGAATGTCGCGGGCATCAGGTTCGAGATACGCACTGTACCACATAGATTTTCCTTCTGTGGCGGATTATAGCGACTTAAACTTCTAGTTTTTTCAAAATTAGGAAGTACTTGAATACAAAATAAATAATTATCTTAAGTAAATAAGTAAATTCTTGGAACTTGTTTATAATTTAATAGATCTTGTATAGGTAATACGCTGGGCAGTGGCGGAAAAGTATTTTTTATTGTTTGAGCCATTCTACTTTCTTGCCTTTCATTCGGCATACCTGCAAACTGCCGAGAAAGGTAAGAGCTTTATAAACTGTTTGACAGTAATATCAGAGTGAACGAGGTTACTTAGTATTTGTTACTACTGGTAGAAAGACTATGGGCAATGAATGGACCGATGTGTAGAACGAAATTCCTCCTAACTATTCTATGATAGTCTGGTGTGAGACCAAAGATTGTTGTATTCAGTAAGACGTATCCATTAGGAACTCTATGTGGAAGACCTACAAAGCCCACTAACACCAGACTGTAGCATCAATTATTTGTTTGCTTGTGACACCCTAGTCAAGGTCTAACTTGCCATCCATACTATCTATACTGATATTATTATGCGAAAGTGTGTCTGTCTGACAGCTACGCTTTCACGGGCCATCTGTTCAACCGATTTTTGGTACAGGGATAGGTTGTATCCTTGGGAAGGAATAGGGCTACTTTTTATACCAGAAAATTCAAGAGTTCCCGCGGAAATTAAAAAAAAAATCTGTTCAATCGATTTTGATGAAATTTGGTAGAGGGATAGGTCGTATCCCGTTGAAGGACACATGCCTCTTTTTATCCCGGAAAACTTAAGAGTTCTCGCGTGAATCAAAAAACCTTAATCCACGCGGATGATGTCGCAAGTCTAGTTGAATAGAACATTATTAATATCAGCAAGTAGGATAGTTTTCAGCCTAAGAATCAACAGATTTTAGAGTCGTTTCTTTCAGCCGATAAACAAATAGATTTTTGAATTAAATAAAATGAATTTGTCAGATAGATATACTTACACGCGATAAACAAGTAAGTATTCGCTGGTTAAACTTATATAACCGGCTTTGTTTTGCGATAAATCAAATACAAATTATTTCAATCGAAAGCAGGAAGCTTAAGTAACAAGAAAATGTAAGTTTTCCTATATAGAAAATCGGTCAAAGGTCAGAGTCGCTTTTCAAACGTTTCTTTCCTTGTTCCTTATGTTTCCTGCTCCCCGTAAATATTGAATTCGTTCAGTTAACATTTAAATAAATTTCGTGATGTTAAAAAATGTTTTTTACTCTTACTTTTATTAAAAAAGCCTTGACCTGATTTAATTAAGCAATCTATAATACATCTGATAACATTATTCGTTTTATTTGACGAATCATTCGCAAATGGATAAAAGCCAACCCTTTCTCATATCTCGCTTTAATATAAACGTTTCAAAATAAAGCACTTTCTCGTTTCATGTTTATAATAGATCAAACAATCTCATCGCATCATATTCACATTCCTCGAATTACTTCAACGTGGTGGCAGTTTAAGGCCACAAATGCACTACGCATACAGACTTGTTGTCTGGCGCACAAAAATTCGCGCGCACTTTAATATGGAGCTGCAAAGACTAGCGTGATAGGACGAAACGTGTGCCTCCTTCGAGGCGGGAATTTCGCAACAACGATTTGTCCTTCTCTGTCCGTAGTGTGTTTTTGCCCTTAGCGTAATACATTGAATGAATAAACAGGCTGCTACAGTGCACGCTCAAACAATACCTAACAAAATATTAAGTCACATGTAAATAAACCGTTTGAATGAAATTCACGTGAATTTCATTCCTAAGAGTATTCAATACGACATTATATTATAATATTTTGAAGGCCCTTGGAATTCAAGAGTAAATTACGTAAAACGTGTGAAGCTCGCAGCTATAAGTATGCGATAAGGGTAAGAATTCAATACCTATTCATAAATTATAGCAGTCCCGAGTAGCGGCTTTTCAGAAATTCAAATTCAAGATGTCTGCAATATTATAATTATATTATTAAAGCCCTCAAGTGTGCAAGCACTTGCAAAATGAATTATTACCAGCTAAATCCAGGATTCCAAATTAGATCGGTCGGTATTACCACTGAATAGTAACTATATTCGGTGCCGCTAGTAATTTCTACCTACCTATATTTCAATGGATTTTGCATAGAAGTAAAAGTTCTAAATTTACTTTATATTTATAGTGAATGAATGAATGAAATATTCTTTATTGTACACCAATACAAAAAACACATACAATACACAATATAGAAATAAAGCTATGGTACAATTGGGGGCCTTGTCGCTTTGAAGCGATCTCTACCAGGCAACCATAATTCAAGGGTGTAGAGTGATCCGTTATTAAATTGTATCGTAGCTTAGCTAAAATATTACTGGTAAAAATAATATAATGATTTATGAGATAATGTAAGAAGTACTTTTAGTGAGATTTGTAAGTTTGAGGCACATTTCGGCAAAGTCGAAGCGAAGCGAAGCAAAGCGTCTTTTCTAAACATATTATTAAAGTAAACTTTTTCTCTCAATGTAATGTACCTAGAAACATTATTTTCAGACTTAACTTTATTAGGCATTTACGCTTTAATTTGATTGATAATCGAAATATTTTGATTTTGAATTTATAATATTCAGAGTGATAGGTACATAATATGCATAATTTTGCTGTAAATATTTTACGAGCCACATTTTGCCTGCCAAGCCGCCCCTTAAGCTGGCAAGTAACCGGATTCCGGTTACAGGCGTTTACGAGTCATCTGGCGTGTAACCGGATTCCGGATACAAACAAAATCGCGGAACGCGTCCACCGCGGTTGCCGACATTTTTGTTTCATAAAAATAGATTACTGTCTCGATTCCTCTCTAACTTTGGTATTAAATACTAGGATAGACAAGGACATAGTAGGAATTTTTTGACGTCCTTACTCTATGTAATCAATTTATGGGTGGTAATTTCGTGCGAGGAGGACACGAAATGAAAAATTTTTTTTAATCTATTGCATAGATTCTATCGCGGGCCTTGAGGGTGGATTCCGAATCCAGATATTCCAAGGTAAGTTGATAAAAAATGCTATGCAATAGTTTTACCGCGGCAGTCTCCGAGTGCCACACGTCTTTTTTTTTTTAATTTTTTGTTTTATTCGTAGTTATGTCATAGAGCACATCAATCAAAAAAACTACAGATACGAGTAATTTTGTTTATTTTATTGGTACCAAAAAAAAGAGGGTAATTTTTGGTCTTTTTTTTTGCTATTTTTCTGTGTAAACCATAAAGAAGTGCGATTACCTTTCAAACTTTAATCTATAAATATAGTTCGTAACGATTTGAATGACGTACTTTGTTTACATAGCTTTAGTACAAGTAATAGGAGTTATTATTTTTTTAAGCAGCGCGAGCCCGCCGGCGGGTCGCGAAATTCGACACCTGTCAAACGCTGCGCGCATATTATGGGGGTTGCGTTTATTTTGAGACCGCAGAGGAGGGGTCTACATGTAATCCAGCATAAACATCGTTATCGATCTTTGATTTTATACCTATTGGGCGTGAAAATAGCAACTTTCGAAGGTCATAACGTAAATGTCCAGTTTTTACATAAACCCAGGCAAAATGCAGTATAGAGTCGAAAAAAGTTAAAGGGCCACATAGATATTTGCTTTAATCGATTACCATAAATTATGGAAATTCTATCGATTAAAGCAAATATTGGCTACAGATTTTTCCATGATATTTCCTCACGTTGAATGATGTACACTCTCCATTTGAAAAATATACACTTTATTATTCTGATATCAATTGCGTTTTTTTTCAGTCTATTTTCAAAGTCTTGAGTTAGTAGTACAAAAGCATTTTCATTTGGGTGGTTCTCCAGTCTGCAATTGAATTTCCGGGTTTTGCTGTTAATTTCATCCTTGCTTGCTAAATGCTCATGGATTTTTCCCCAACGCTCCAATACCAGATGCTCAAAATACTAGATTATCATAATACCAGTCTCTCAACTTGGTTGATAAAACTAGATGATGCCCGTGACATCGTCCACGTGGATTAAGGTTTTTTGATTCCCGCGAGAACTATATAATTTTCCGGTATAAAAAGTAGCCTATATCCTTCCCCGGGTATCAAACTCTCCCTATACCAAATTTCACCAAAATCGGTTGAACAGATGAGCCGTGAAAGCGTAGCAGACAGACAGACACACATTCGCTTTTAAAATATTAAGTATGGATGTAGCACCAAATAGTAAGTAATTGAGTTTCCACTTCTGCCACAAGGAGTGGCTCAGACTCGTAATACCGTTTGATTACACGCCCGCGATAAGACAACATTAGGTAGCATACATAAAAGTTTTAGTAGCCCTTTCACTGTCACTTTTCAGAGTTAAAAATACAGACCATGAGGTTAATGCGATTTTAATTTTATTTACAGGAAAAATACTGCTGTTCACATACTAGTATGTTTGAATGATCCTAATAAGGTTTTTTTGTAAGATTGAAATTATCGAAGCAAGAATTTGTCGTATATATATTTTCCGACCATCAAATACTCGTAAATGATAGACTTAGGTACGGCAATAGGTACGGCAAATTACAAAACACAGCGTTCACTTGATTTACCTATTAAGTATATATCTAAGCCTGATGTATCAAGAATTTAAAAATATAGGATTATTAAAAGTATGATTGGATCGGAGCGGAGCTAACAAGGGTTTTTACTAATCTCGCTTGTGCGAATTTAGCGTCTAGGTACTGTTCTCGGGTTTTAGCCGAATTATTAATTAAACTTAGTGCCTTATGCCAGACTAGCTGATACAAACTTTTAAGCTCATTACATTAAGAGATTTACGAGAGAACCTACAAAAGGCGCTTCAGAGAAGCACGCCATCGGACAAGTCTATGCCATGGTTGAATAACTCACGATTTTTGTCGTAGTTTAAACGATACTGACTTGATTATTACGATATTGTTTCGAGAGACGATACTCTATAATTAACATGTTTACAGCATATTTAGACGTCTTAATCTGTTTATACGTTTACAAAAATCCACAAGAAATGTGGAAGCCGTTTTTTGACCGAACGAAGCGAGGTCTCCTATACTTAAGTGAATTTGCACTAAATGTCCGTCTGTCAGAACCTTCTATAACTTCTAAATTAGTGATCATCAGAAGTGAACAAAAATATTAATATATTTTTTAATATTTCCTTCAAAAATTTACGAAATGGGGGGCCTTCAAAGTTGCTTTTGGAAGACATGTATGGTCAAGGCGCTATCTCAAAAACGGCTATAGGTACATTAAAAGCTATCATCACTAACCACCAAGAAAGATCGTCAATGGCTAACTTGTAGTGGATATACAAATTGCGTAGGTAATTAGGTTTATTGAGTGGTGAAAGACATAAATCTTCAAGATATCTGTGAAAAGTATAAACCTGCAGTTGTTATGCTTTCATCGTCTTTATTATACTAGTTTAAATATAAAAAATCATTGCCCATACATCAAACAGAGTGTCCGTTTAAGGGCATTTATAAAACCCGCAGCTCGGCTTTCTACCAAGCTTTCTACGCTCCGTTCTAAAAAAGTTTTAATATTAATTGGACGTAAAAATGTATTGCATTATCTTTTTTACATTGTTTGCTGCCAGAAAAATTCAAGTAAGTGGGTACGTAGTTTTATTTTCGAAATCTAATACGAATTATAAAGCAGGTGGTAGCAGTAGGTTGGCCAACATTTTTGACCACCTAAAAACAAATTTAGGTTGCTTACTTTTCTAGCATTTCGGTGGTGAAATTTGGCGTTAGCCAAAATCATCGATGGCGATTATATTCCTAAATCCATGCGTTTAATGAAACCATAGACTATTGTATGAAAGCTAAGCAACTATCTGGAGAATATTATAGATATAAAGTGTTTGACGTGAAGTTACATTATGTATTGTATTATACTCATGTATTGAATAAACGTTCATATTTTCAGGTCATACCTACATATTATTATGGTCCATATTTTTGAAGCAGTTGAGATACGGACGTGGGATTGGCCCTTGGGAGACTTCAAGATGACGGAGGGTTTAACTGGTTTTGAGAATAGGTTAGGTAGGCTTATTACTTTCAACACTAACATGTGTAGAATATTAAAAAAATGTAACTCGTATTGCTAAATGAAGCAAATAAAATTTCGCATTAAAAAGATCGTGCAAAATGGGAGCAGGTTATCAGGCAGGCAGCAGGTGTCAAGATTTTTAATTATACTTAAGGCCCTGTGTAGCGTAAAAGGGGGTTTTTAAAAGCAGTGTATCCATCAAACGGTGACTTATTGTATCCTTGTAAAAATAATTTGCTGTTTTCAAGACCTTTAAGCAGCCACTGTCGCATGTCAAAACATAATTTTTAAAAAATCTCTGCATTGAAATTTATTTTAAACATACCCCTAAATTTACCTTTTAAAGCAATTTTTCTCCTTATTGAAACCAATAATTAGCTATAGAAATATGAGATAAAATTCATATTTCTATATCAAACACACTGTCGGATTCATTTGTATTGAAAAGTAAATATTAATTTTTTTACAAATGATTTCATGCATTTTTTGCGACATACGCTTGTTCGATTTCACCCCCCCGCGCCTGTGTTTTTCATCTCGTGAGCTCACAGCGCCTTAACGAAGAGTAACGAGAATCATTGAAGGATGCCAAAGGGTTGACATCACTTCAACTATTTTATGACCCTATAGATTCTAATACTTGGACAGTGTCGACCATCTGCTACTATGTCATAAACCTAAGCCAGAAGCCTGTAACTTTCTATATTCGTCGTTATGGAAATTAAACTCAAACGTGATCCACATTAATTTGTAAAATCCGAGAGAGCCGTGTAAAACCATTTTTTTATAGAATCCAAACACAGACAACTTAGAGACAACTGCACGACAAGACAACACTGAACACTGAACGCGCTACAGACAGAGTTCATCAAAACGCGACCTAAGACCTTTTCAAGAAGAGGCAAATTCGCCGCGCGTGCGTTGGCGAAGTATTGGGTGCCAATACATCGCCATCCACAAGCATCGCGCGAATTTAATATACGCGCGTGAATCGCGTGAAGTACGCCAGACTCTCGACTCGCGCGACTCAATATACTAGAGGCTCGTTGTTTGCGTGCAGTTTACGCGCGAACTTCTGAGCGATTGCATGTATCTAGAGATGTGTAGCAGTCAAATTGCTCGCGCGTTGCAGGCTCCTTCTGGACGCAAAGTACGCGCGTATAAGGAAGAAATGATTCACAACGAATTCATCCCTTCTGGACTACAACAAGCCCTCTACAACACTAGCGTTCCTCCATTTACAAAGAACTCGAGCGAATATAAGAATTCTACTTCCTTCCTATTTCTTGACTTAATCCATACTTTATATTATAAATGCGAAAGTGTGTCTGTCTGTCTGTCTGCTACACTTTCACGGCCCATCTGTTCAACTGATTTTCATTAAATTTGGTACAGGGATAGGTTGCATTTTGGGGAAGGACATAGGCTACTTTTTATCCCGGAAAATTCAAGAGTTCAAAAAACCTTAATCCACGCGGACGAAGTCGTGGGCATCATCTAGTATTAATATAATCTAATGTGTGCTGATTGTTTCTCCAGTAATATTGTTATCTCTCTCATTTTTTCCCAGTGTTATTGACACGTGTTGTGTACAAACTATAATTAATTAACACTCGGATGTTCAGGACTGTTGAGATAGAAACAATAATGTGCTTCCTATTGTTAACTTAATAGCAAACAGAACTAACACAACATAATGATAATAATGCTGTATTCTTTGTAATAACAATCTTTGTCAAAATATTCCAAAAGAGAAAAAAATTGTTTCCAAACAAACACGCGTACAAAGTCAAAATTCGTTTTTAATTATATTTTAAAACGAAACAACAGATGCCACCGCCTTCATCCTCGTTAATGGAAATCCCGAGTGAAGGTTTATTTTGCCTTTCGCACGTATAGGTTCTTAAATAAAAAATAAAATAAATAGTAATTTATTCATGAGAACCCACCCAAAAACATTGTCTACACCCATGCAAAAAAATTACGTGATAGGAGGTCAATCCAACAAACAAACACACTTTCGCCATTATAATATCAATAAATATATCGTATAGGTAAGGGTTGAAATTCACACCATTGATCAATTCTATTATAGTGACTTATTATACATTTCAAAGGGTTGAACAAGCTTCAGTCGAATATGTCCCTAATTCAAATTCTATTCATACAATGGGGAGGACAATATTATCTTTAACAATATCTACAATTTGAATCTTTGCCTTAAATATGGCGCTGGCATTCTGTGATTAATATAAGTTATGAAATACATACTGTTCAGTCTATACATTCTATTCATATAGCTAGCTTCTTATGAGCCGTAGAGATACGATACATCGCGTAGCCGACGACGTCTAGTAATAGAAATATATTGGTTTTTTTTTTACTTCTAAGCTTCTGGTCGGATTTTAATTCAGTTTTCACTACCTTTACCCCTTAAATGAATGCACAAAGGAGGCACCCGTCAAAGAGCTGACACGCTCAAAGGTGTCACAGCAATGTAGTGACAAACACGACCGACAACGGAGGGTCTATTGGAGGATCTTCCAACGATGCACTTTCAGGTAAGCGTCTGCAATTCCAGCACCTTGGAACCTCAACATAATAAACCCTTTCTTCAAACCATGTGCCGCGGTATTTTAAGCTTGGCAGTCCTTTGAGCAATCAGTTACACTTAACTTTCCTACAGATCTCGTAATTCTTGACTATAATCACGCATACTAATATTAGGTATGTGTACGAATACCAAATTCTAGGCATTACTAATTTAGAGGTACCTACCCATTCTCCTCAGCGTGAGCTGAATATATTTAATCCCTTAATAAGAGCATTTACTGTGGTGATTTACGTTAATACTCAACGCTCTAAGCGGTTTAATAAATTTCTTCTGAGTAGCCATCAAACTTTATAAAAAACGTAATCGTAAAGAAAATTCTTGTAACAGAGAAAATAGGAACATCCATTATAAGTTTGAAGTTTAACTGGCTTGCTTAGCTTGTTCTATCTTCGGATAGTAATACTCAAGAAATAACCATGATAAATTCTGTGATTTTTTTTTAATAATGTATATAGAAAAAACAAATCAAATTGAAAGACAAGTGAATCTAGATAATCCTAGATACTCGTATCAAATCATAACGGCACAGTAAAATTCCAATAACTTGTACAATATTGATCTGTTTCTTCAAAAAGTAGGACACAAACATATTGTAACATTTTACATATCTGAAGCAAATGTCTCCTGATTATCTTCGCGTGCAACATCTAACAACCAAGGAATAAGTCGCCAAATTCCTGTATATTGAGCCGATTGGACGCCCCAAGGATAACGCTCCTCCTAAAACAAGTAGGTACAAAAAGGTGATATTCCAATGGTTTTAACAAATAACAGCATCGTAACTCTAAAGTCGCACAGGTTTTACAATCAACCAATCCGAGTGCGCTTCGAGCTTCAGCCTGCCAAAGTGCCACTAAAAACACAGAATACGTAACAGTACGTATACAACTATACAATTTTGAATAGTTGAAGACGTCTTTTGCAGTGTCCTGTACCGCATCACAAAACATCGCGATAAAATTACTTCTCATATATATTATAGTTAGCAGCGGGTAAATAACGATTTTACTGTTGCAGTGTATAGATTACTTAATATACTTCTCTATGGTCCAAAGTTGTTCAAACAAAAATTAACTCTATATATAAGAAAAATCAGTTTCTAATCGTCTGGACCGGCGCGGCAGCCGGCTTCCTCCTGCGCGCGAGGATGGTTTCGTTTAAAAAAAATACGCGGTGCCCGGGCGCCTCCTGCGCGTAAAAAGATTAAAAACTGTCCCGTTGGTTTTGAAAAGAAGTAAAAGAATAAGATATGAATATTTTAAAAGGTTTCGCTTTAATAAATTACGACCAACCATTTATTGCAATATAACTTTAATTATTTTTAGGGTTCCGTACCTCAAAAGGAAAAAACGAAACCCTTATAGGATCACTTCGTTGTCCGTCCGTCTGTGTGCCAAGACCCATTTTCTCAGGAACGCATATTCTCAGGTATGACGCTGAAATTCATATCAAATACTCAGGTCTACTGTCCCTTGGAGCTGTGAAAAAATCAAACTTCAAAGCCAACGCAATCAAAAGATACAGCCGTTTATGCTGCAAATTTTCAAATTTTCTTGCACTCGCAAGGGAATCAATACCTACAGGATACTTCCCGTGAACTCAGAATCTTGAAATTTGGTACGAAGCAACGTTTTATAGCACAGATATAGGAAGAATTGCGAAAAACATAAATTTTTAGTTACATCATATAATAAAAATATTTATAATAATTAGGGTTCCGTACCTCAAAAAGAAAAAAACTGAACCCTTATAGGATCACTTTGTTGTCCGTCCGTCCGTGTCAAGACCCCTTTTCTCAGGAACGCATAGAGGTATCAAGCTGAAATTCATATCAAATATTTAGGTCTACTGTCCCTTGGAGCTGTGAAAAAATCAAACTTCTAAGCCAACACAATCAAAAGATACAGCCGTTTATGCTGCAAATTTCGACACTCGCAAGGGAATCAAAACCTACAGGGTACTTCCCGTGAACTCAAAATCTTTAAATTTGGTGCGAAGCAACGTCTTATAGCACAGATAAAGGAAAAATTGCGAAAAGCAAACATTTTATAGTTACATCATATAATAAAAATATTTTTAATAATTTTAAACTTACTACCCCTTTCCGCATGAACGCCTAGAGGTGTTAAATTGAAATTAAAATAGATAAGTGGAAAAAAAAATACTTTAACTTTTACTTTTACAGGTTTTTACGGAACCCTCGGTGCGCGAGTCCGACTCGCACTTGGCCGGTTTTTTTGGATCCAATTAAAAATTCTTAGTACCTCCCAGTTACATAAAACTAGACCCAATTATCTTTCGGAAGAATCAGCCAATTCGAACAGATGTTTTCAGTGGAGCGAGAATACTGCGTCACGTCGTCGGCATGATAAGATTGCGAAAGGATTCTTTGAGGTTTTCTAGAAATTATACAATTTCATTTTGATTTATAACCTCGGGAAATGCAAAGAGGAAAAGTCTTCATATCATTTAACTTGGAAAAAAGCTTGTCTATTTTTATTTACCCGACTACTGAACTAGCTATACATATAATATGGGTGTATTATAATTATGTCCTCGTATAGGTATGTTTTTTATTGTATTGGTTCATCATCATCTTCACTTTATCAACCCATTACCGGCTCACTACTGAGCACGAGTCTTCTTTCGGAATGAGAAGGGTTTGGCCATAGTCCACCACGATGGCCAAGTGCTGATTGGCATCCTTCACAGGCCTTTGAGAACATTATGAAGAACTCTCGGGCATACAGGTTTCCTCACGATTTTTTCGTTCACCGTTTGAAGCAAGTAATATAAAATTTCTTAACACGCACATAACTTCGAAATGTTAGAGTTGCGTGCCCGGGGATCGATACCACGATCCCATACAGGAGGTCGGGTCCCATAACCACTAGGCTATCACCTACATCACCGCTTCATTGGTGATTTATCGCGCGTAGACTAGGTACGAGTAGGTATATAAATATTATCTCACCTGTAAATATAATGCTATTAATTTTCCTCCAATCAGTAGTAAACCTCCATGGACTGTATCGTTTTTTTCCAAAGTGTATGTCGGTAAAGACAAACAGTATACATTTTTCACGCTTTCTCCATTAAGCATCTTCACCTTGCTAAGGAAGGAAAGTCATTTTTAATCTTGTAAAGCTACAGCGAATTTATCACCCTGTATTGCATTTTACGCACCTGTAATCAGCGTTTCCAGGACACGAATCCGAGTACACAAGACCTTCATACTGCATTAAAGAGTTAGAAGGTAAATCAGCTGATCTGTATCTCGTATCATATCTGTAAACAACATGCTTACGAGACTTTACTTATACCTGGTATAGGAAAACAACTTTAGATAAATCAATCAACACTCCTCTATTTCTTTTGAGGGTTTCGTAGCTAAATTTGGCAAAAACGGAACCCTTATAGATTCGTCATGTCTGTGTGTCTGTCCGTCCGTATGTCACAGCCACTTTTTTCCGAAACTATAAGAACTATACTGTTGAAACTTGGTAAGTAGATGTATTCTGTGAACCGCATTAAGATTTTCTTACAAAAATAGAAAAAAAACCGGCCAAGTGCGAGTCGGACTCGCGCACCGAGGGTTCCGTACTCAAGAAGTAGGTATAATTACCTTTGTTAATGAACCGCAAAACTAACTTTGTTTGTAGAGGTTTACTGTTAATATCAAAAAATTACGCTTGTTGTATGGGAGCCCCCCTTTAATATTTACTTTATTGATATTTAATTATTTATTTTGAAAGGTAATATACAAGTTAATATTCTGTGAAAATTTGAACCGTCTACCTGTTACCGTTTTTAATATTGAGCAAAAAAATACGAAAAAAACACGTTTATTGTATGGGGACCCCCCTTAATATATATATTTTTTTAATTTTTAGTATTTGTTGTTATAGCGGCAACGGAAATACATCATTTGTGAAAATTTCAGCTTTCTAGCTATCACGGTCTATGAGATACAGCCTGGAGACAGACAGACAGACAGACAGCGGAGTCTTAGTAATAGGGTCCCGTCTTTACCCTTTGGGTACGGAACCCTAAAAAACAATAAATTTTGGGGGTTCCCCATACTTAGAACTGAAACTCAAAAAATTTCTTTTCATCTAACCCATACGTGTGGGGTATCTATGGATAGGTCTTCAAAAATGATATTGAGGTTTTTAATATCATTTTTTTCTAAACTGAATAGTTTGCGCAAGAGACACTTCCAAAGTGGTAAAATGTGTGTGTGTCCCCCCCCCCCCCCCCCTGTAACTTCTAAAATAAGAGAATGATAAAACTAAAAAAAATATATGATGTACATTACCATGCAAACTTCCACCGAAAATTGGTTTGAACGAGATCTAGTAAGTAGTTTTTTTTAATACGTCATAAATCGTAAACCGCAATTTACCTTTCATTCAATCAACTCAAATATTTAAAATAAAAATATTTTTAATAATTTAAAACTTACTACAGGTTTGTACGCAACCCTCGGTGCGCGAGTCCGACTCGCACTTGGGCGGTTTTTTTTTATCTACTACAAGTTAGCCCTTGAGTGAGACAAACGGTGAACTGACGTCAAACGTACTGAAAAGCATTAAATAAATTTTGAATTTTCATCCAATTTACTTCGACTTCGTGTTTTAGAATTTTATTCCTTATTTTAGGAACGTCAAGGTAACGTTACATCAAACTGTCATTTTGAGTAATATTGTATTGTGTTTTGTAATGCGCGGCGGGCGCAAAATTCAAATAAACATTAGTGCCTAATGATTTTTTGTACTTGGGCTTTTTTTTTTATTGCGTGATAGGCTTGCGCTTGACGACAATCATGCTTAGGGATTGTAGGCCGCGAGGGCGCGAGGCTCCTGTAAGCGCGAGGCCCCGGGCGGTTGCCCTGCTCGCCACCCCCTGAGGCCGCCACTGCCCTTGACTGCGATCTCACCTGATGTGATGATGCAGTCTAAAATGGTGGCGGGCTAACCTGTTAGGGGCATGGCAGTTATATTAAACTCATAAGTTATGAAATAATAGTTAAATATGAGTTTATCGTAACCAATGAAAATCTTAAATATGATTTTATTGTTTAAGTTATATCATGTTTCTGTTAAAAAGATTGAGCTTAGCTACGATTTGTTTCGTTGTGTAAAAAACAAAGAAATCCAATAACATCTTTTATTTGTTTTCGGAACCTGCCTTGAGACGATGTTACGCAAGTAATTTCTGGGGACTATTGCCCAGCTCTCGTAGCTTCTCGATCAAGAATGTCTTTTACGTGCATTTTAGTACGTATACGGCTAAATTATGCTGAAACGTATATAATATCTAGTTATTAACACCCCAAATGCTGTTCTTTTGATAGCGTTATATACGTTGAGTGAATGAGTTAACTGAGTTCTATAAAAAAGTACTATGTACTAAAGACTAAAAACGATCACTATGTATTAAAGACGACCATAAACATTAATGAGGCATTTATGTTTTTATATACAAAATATCCAGGAGAACAATGAGCATACATTTTGTGTATTTTTTTTCCTCCATTTTGCTTATTTTTGCCGTGTTTTATTTTATGCTGTGACTTCAAAAGAGGAGTGGGTTTTCAATTCAAAACCTGTTTTCCAAAAGTTCCTTCCCATAAAAGTACAGCGAATACATCCATGCTAATATTATAAATTGGTAAAATGTCTGGTCTGTCTGTCTGACTGTCCAACCGATTTTGATGGAATTTGGTACAAGGATACCTAGGTTGTTTCCTAAGGTAGGACATAGCGCTAGGCTAAGCCCGGAAAAAAATTCCCAAATTTTGATTCCTGAATCAAAAACATTCATACACGCAGACGAAGTCTTGGGCATCAACAAGTACAAAATATTTCAATATAGGTAGGTTTAAACGTTCGTGCGTTAATATGAGATAATTTCTCATCAATACGTATCAAAATATTGTTCCATCTATTCTGATAAGTTCAAAATTTTACCAATTTTGGTAAAACGTCGGTTAATACAGGTACTAACCGCACGTGTAACAAACTGTTTTGAAATAAATTTATGAGAAAATCCATACTAATATTATAAATCCGAAAGTGTGTCTGTCTGTCTGTCCGTCTGTCTGTCTGTCTGCTACGCTTTCACGGCCGAACTACTCAACCGATTTTGATGAAAACTAATATACTTTTTATCCCGGAAAATTTAAGAGTTCCCGCGGGAATCAAAAAGACATATCTGTTTAACCGATTTTGTTGAAATTTGGTACAGGGATAGGTTTCAACCCGGGGAAGGACATAGGCTACTTTTTATCCCGAAAAATTGAAGGGTTCCCGCGGGAATCAAAAAACATCAATCCACGCGGACGAAGTCGCGGGCATCATCTAGTAGCTAATAAACATATTTTTTATGCCACATAAAAATATTAAGTGAAGTAATTTGTTTTATTTTCTTCTTCATCACTTGAAGGATGCACTTTATAGACGAAACAACAAACAAAAACTCAAACAAGTTCGTTCATTTCGAATCTTCTCGGAGTTGTAAGCCTGCTCCAAATTATTATCCTTTCTGACAAGAAATATTGAGATGGCACTATTTTTTATTACTCTCGACGAAACGGTGACGGTATATGTGATTGCCCTAAGAGGTTGTGCGTTTGTTTGTTTGTTTGTTTGTTTGAATGTTTGTGCACTTTTTTGTTACCGCTTTCCTGGAAACTACTGGACTGATTAATATGCGGTTTTTTTTGCATTAGATAAGCATAACTTCTGGCAAGGTTCTTAAACATTTCTTAGATATATTTTAGGATCATAGACAACCAAGCTGAGCTGTAGTCTATGATTTTAATTTTTCAATATATTACCATTTTTCTCAAAAAGTACTGGGCCGATTGAGATGCGGTTTTTAGCATTAGATATGTTTAGCTCATGATGGAGCCAGGAGGTGGTCATGGGAACTCCTTAAATTCTCATCGTAAACCCGTCGTGTTTGGACTCTTTTGATTTGTCTTGATAAGCACTTTGTACCTAGATGCTACCCAGGGTCTCATGATGGAGCCAGGAGGTGGTTATAGGAACTCCTTATGTTCTCATCGTAAACCCGTCGTATTTGGACTCTTTTGAATTGTCGTGACAAGCGCGCCTCGGAATGAGAAGGGTTTGGCCATTTTCCACCACGCTGGTCAAAAAAACTACTAAGCCGTCAAACATGCAGTTTTGTGTTTTACATATTATGTTATATATACTTTTGCTAAGTTCTAATTGTTGTTTCAAAGTTATAAAGGTCATAATGGAGCGCTGCAGTTTGTCGTGGGTTTTTTAAAAAAAAATATTTTTTATTAAGAACTTGTTTTTTGTTACTTTTCAAGTCCACGCTAGTGCTGCCTGCATGCAGTCAAAAGCAAACTTTTAACTGAGGGATATAGGGGAAGAAATCTGAACTATATGTGCTTGATCTGCACGTGCACATACAACCAGCGCATTCGTGGCGCGTTTGCCAGATGTGTACGCACCCTTAGGATTTGTGCAGAGAGTACATTCTATGTACAAACCTATCTAGACCCCAGCCTATAGCAGTTGCGATGGAGCCGTCCCGGTCAGCCGCAAACTGATGAGACATCAGTGACACCGGTTGCCATCCGCTGCATGTGGTTACCATCGAATTTACCACTTGAATCACACCTGTACCACAAAATTACTGTAAATGGGTAATATTATTCAATACAGCCAGTACTAATGATTTCTACACGCGTCAAATATAAGGCCGACCATACACGGACAGCTTGAAGCAGTCAGGGTGGACTGCTTCAAGCTACGACTGCATAGTAAATAGTCTTCTACGAACACACATACATGGAACCGCTCGAGCAGTTGCGACTGCTTCGGGCGGTTGGCAGCAGCTATCAATGGTAACTTTAAGCTGTTGACTATGACTGCAAGAGCGGTCCGTGAATGTTGATCACTGGCTAACTGCTCGAGCAGTCCGTGTAACAGAGCCTATAACATGCCTATAACAGAAAAGTGTTTAATACAAAGCATATTTTATTTACCGTTTTGGGTCTACCTGTAATGTATTTCAATTAAATATTACGTACATTCCATAAAGTATCATTGCCTAATATTTAGTAGTTTTGAAATAAAAATCTTGTGAAATAATGGATTTTATAGCGCAATGATAGGCCCCTTCTAGATCGACCAAAAAACTCGTTAAGAGAAAGGCTTTTGTGCATTTCTGAGGATTGCATTCAATAAAAGCTGACCTAACACTAACTGGCTGGACTGGCTTTCAGTGCCAAGTATACTTGGATTATTAGATAAGAATCCATTTTTAGGTAAGTAAATAGGAATTAATATTTCTTCCCTTTCTTACGTCACTGGAACAGTGAACAATTGAATTAAGTATTGAGATTAAAAACCAGTACCTATATTGTAAAAATATCTCCGCGATTTATCCTTTGCTTGAAATCTCGGATGAATAAAACTTCGTTTCACGTAGGCTATACGTGCGGGCAGCCTCCAGTTGTCGCCACAATATGTTACGAAGGCCGATTGCCCTTCTGTATCACTATTGCGATTCCTGTAGTGACGATATAGACATGTTGCAGATGCTACAAGCCAGTGGGGGCTAATCGAAGCTGACTCACATCTAACCTGAAAATAAGTTTAAGTACTTACCTAAGTAATAAAAAGTTGTCTTCCTCTAAGATTTTAAATGCGCAAACTATTGCACTCATGTTTTTTCATTCACTAAAGGATGTTTAAGACAGGTAGCGGTCTAATAGTAGGGTATTATGTGATTTTTTTGCACTGCTTTACCGAATATATCATAATATAGATACAAAATAGTTACATACTATGCAGGCAGTCAAAATGTGAATGTTTTTGACAGCTAAGTACCTATCTGCGAAATTTCTAAAATCTGCTATTTTTCCAATATCTTTTGAAGGGTTTGTACGTTTTTGCTTAAAAAGAAAATACATATTGAAAATTATTTGCCGGGCTATAAAGGCACCAACAATGCTACTTACCTACGAACGGTGGTGAAACTTTATTGTCATTGTCGACGCTTTATGATATACCTAGATCTATTATGTAAATTTGCGGGGTATTGAGGTGGTCAATATGGTACCTATCGTATACCTATACAAATTTTTTATTTTAAAGAGAAATCTCAACGCAAGGCAAGCAATAAAATAAAGTAGAAATTTTAAAAGTGCAACAAGGGTCGTAAATTATGAAATAGGTTTAACACAGAAAAAATTCTCAGAAAACAGAATCATGGGGAAAGACATTTAGCGAAACCTAAGGGTCATTGAAATGCGATACTACGTTATTTATCGCCTAAAAATCAACAGGGTTTACGCACTTAAACAGAAATGGCTTTACAAACAGTCATAAAACACCAAAATTTCAATTTGGCCAGACAGCTAAAATTAAAGAAGGCAATAAATACGAGTCGACTACATTGTGTAAGTGAACACTGCGTTGATAGAAATCGATACCAGATGTTGATGGACCGCTAACTATAAAAACAAAATTTAAAAATTAATACTGTAGAAATCTTTAAGACAAAAAAGTTCCTAGGGAAAGGGCGGGGTCTAAGCGACTTCGCGATTATTGGTTAATACAAATGCATGAAAATTATGTGACCAATGAGGAGAGCAAATACTGTGTGTAGTTTTTTTGCAGTGGGACTCGCTGGAGGAAAAGGCTGGCAGGGGATAAGGTGTGAGGACATCGAAAAAAGGGATTATTCAAGCTCCGAGCGCAATTCAGAGAGGAGAGTCCTCAAATCCGCGAATCTTATCCCTTAGGCTGGCAAGTAACCGGATTCCGGTTACAGGCGTTTACGAGTTATCTGGCATGTAACCGGATTTCGGTTACAAACAAAATGGCGGATCGCGTCCACCGCGGTTGCCGATATTTTTGTTTCTTATAAATAGATTACTGTCTCGATTCCTCTCTAACTTTGGTATTAAATACTAGGATAGACAAGGACACAGTAGGAATTTTTTGACGTTCTTACTGTATGTAATCAATGGTTGGGTAGAAATTTTGTGCGAGGAGGACACCAACTTGAAAAAAAAAAAAATTTTTGATTTTGGCCTAGAGCAAGAATTATCGAATATAGTCCATGTTTCGTGTATTCTTACTCTAAGACCACTAACCATAGTGCACATCAATCAAAAATTATAATGTTGTATAAAAAGAATTGGGTAAGAGGCGTATTACGTGCAATGTTTGGACATTGCTGTATTGGAAATACTCCCGCATCAAACATTGAGTTGGGAATGATTTAATTAATTTAACGACATAATTACCTAAAGCTGTGAACCTTGGTAACATACCTAAAGTATATTCTTTGTCTAGAGTTATATAATCTGTGCCTTAAATCTTTCTTTATTATAAATCATGAATTAAAACTGTGTGCATGTGTGTATATCGTTATAAAATAAGGTGTATATTAGTCCTAAGCGGCTGTAAGAGTTTTTATCTTTGGAAATTCTCTTTTCTCTTACTTTAGGAAGCCTAGGTAACGAGAATTTTCCCACCAAATTGATACGATTGCTTCAACAATCGAATTTGGTGTAAATAAATTAAAATCAGTGTCTTCTCTTTAATAACACTCCATGTGGAGTAATATAAATAAATTTTCAGAAAATAAAAGTAAATTATATTAACAATCTATCTTTTATTATTACAGATAAGTAACCTTACAGATTTATTATTGGAAGCTATTAAGATCAGAACAATTACTTACCTTTAGCCCTAATAATAATTACCACTTAATGACGTGTGCTAGAGGTTACGGATAATATTCCAATAATGAATTTCACCCCACATATCTAGGTTTACAGTCACGATTCTTAACCTTAAAGAAACGAGCTAGGTAGATTCTATTTAAGTTATCATATTTAAATTAGGTCTGCAGGATAAATTCTTAGTTAAAATCTAGAAGCAGTATTTTGCTATAAGCAAAATCCATACACTACTTTTTATACAATAGAGCGAGTATTGGCTTAACTGAATAGCTAAATCTAACGCAGTCTAGGAAATTACTGCTTTTACAAATTTGGCATAAGGGCTAAATAGGCCTGAGCTGTGTACATGAGGTATTAGCGGCAGCAGGGAACAACAGTTTTTTTCTAGCATAATTATATAGCATTTGAAACGAGACGGCGATCTACAGCGACGAGAGCGAGGGACAAAGCGGGCGAGCTACATGAAACAAAGGGTCAGGTATACGACTATTGTATCGAGAAATGGGACGTAATCGTAGAGTATTTGGCACTTTGGTTGATTGGGAATTATACTTAATATTGATAATTTGATTGATAGTGATTGACAATATAGTCAAAGTAATCGGCTACATGGCTGCGTGGTGACAAGTTGGCAGCAATGGTTCAGCACACCACACACAAACTCCTCTCGCAGATCGACCTCCGACTTGAATTGGCCAATTCATAAACCTTACTATATAAAATGATATAAAAATTAAGTCCATGGACCAAGGGGCGGGCTAAAATGCCCATAAAAGATAGATCCAGCCGTTTACGGATGTGGAAATAAATTCGCGTCGGAGCGCATAAAAGGAGGTCGAATGCAGCCCCTATAACAATGATTAAAGGCCTCGTGCAGGCGTAGGGAAATTTCCCCGTGCTCGGTTACCATTGGTCAGCTAAGATGCCTTTTAAAAGGAAATACACGTAATCAGCAACCATTCAATCCGACCCTGATTTGCAAACTCGATTTATTACATGTTACTATGCCATAATTTAAATAACTCTAAGTTAAATTCCGCGGTAAGGTATCGATACAGAATACCAAAATTCAGGCGGATTGATTAGGTCTGCCTTACGCGTTCACCCAGCGTAGTGTAGCTAAGTACCAGTTTTACTGGTAATTCATGACAAACAAATACGACTACCGGATACTGAAAGTGCCACTAACTCTACAGTGTTATTTTCCCTTTCCTTAGGTTTATAGGTTTCCTCACTTATACTAGCCACGATATTTCATTAGCTAAGACGATCACGCCGGTACCATCACAGAATTTTGGTGCCGTGACCAGGATAATAATTCACCAGGATAGTAATTCATCAGGATTAAAATTCATCAGGATTGATTCATCAGGAGAATAGTTCTATTTAGGTCCTTTGTCACGTCTGTGATCGAGTTAGGTCACGAAGTTTGGTATATAGGATCAGGGTTTATGTCCTGTGTCACAAATCTGTGACCGCGTAGGTCACAGAATTTTGTTGCCGAGCGACCAGGGGTCTATGTACGTATTCGGAATGACGGTATGACTAGATCTATATATTCACAAAACAAAAATAAAAAAGAAACACAACGTAGGAATCGTGAATTGTATGTGAGGTTATACGAAAAAAAAACACAAAAAAAAAATGTATATAAATATATATATATCTAGAATAAACAAGGAAAGATTTAAGACACACTGTGCATGTTATTATGTAAGATTATGTTGTATTTTTTTTATAGGAATAGTCGAGGTGAGCGGTATATTTTTATAGATGTACTATTTACAGGGATCGTCGGGTGATTGATTGCAGTGACCGAGATACTAACTCTGCTTTATATTTTAGACTTATTCCCTTGAACTTTAACCATTCATAAAATCTGTGTATATCCCTAGGGTTCTAAAACATCTGGTATAGATATTACGTCGGTTATTACAATAATAAACTGT
Source organism: Erebia epiphron (assembly GCA_963932025.1). Lineage (NCBI taxonomy): Eukaryota > Metazoa > Arthropoda > Insecta > Lepidoptera > Nymphalidae > Erebia > Erebia epiphron. The sequence goes on from OZ009952.1 coordinate 19,320,088, forward strand.
CTGTCAGAAAAAAAAAAAAAAGGGCGCGCAAGTAAAACAAGTAATTTAGCGTTAACGAAAATAGAACGGAAAATAGTAAATAGGCGAGTTAAGTCGGACTAGTAACGATGCCAGCAGGTAGAAAGGGTCGCAGTGCGAAGCAGGTAGCGGAGAATCGACCAGAGACGAGTGTTGCAGGAACGAGCGAGCAAACAGAGACCGTAGGGAAAGCGACATTAGAGTTGATTTTACAAAAAATTAGTGATTTCGAGAAGAAATTGCAAAATCTGGGTTCGAGTCCCAATGCTACATTGAACGAAAGGGCAAGTGTTACGTCACTAGATACAGTTAGCGTAGTACGTAGTGAAGGGGGTGAAAGCTAAAGACAGGAAACTAGTGTAGAGTCTGCGAGTTCTAGTACGGCACTATCCGAGACTCGGAATTTATATGTGGTACAGCCGTCGGTTAGCAAGCCAAATTTCGATGGGAAACCATTCACCAACCCTATTGCGTTTTTAAAGCGATTAAAGAAGTATATAAGGGCTGTAAATGGAATGGACCGCGAGATTGATATAGCGCTAGGTTGTATATCGGGGCACGCGAGAAAGGTTATGGAATTGTATTCAAAGGATTGGGTTACGTTCGCTGATTTCGAGACAGACTTTAGGCGAAATTATTGGACCGAACAGATTCAAGAATCAGTAAGATATAGGTTAATTAATGCAGTTTATACTAGTGACTCAGGGATGTCTATGTCTGAGCACTTTGCCGAGCAAGCTGAGTCAATGCAGTCTTTGACTATTGCGTTTAGCGAACGGGATTTAGTAAATTCCATTATGCGCCACTATGCAATAGATATTCAACGATTATGGTTTACCAGAACTGAGGAAGTTAACATCATGAATGGGGCGAAATTCCTTAGGAGCTTAGAACAAAACATTGTCGACAAACAAAAGGGAGCCGCGCGGGGCATTGTAGGTAGTGGATTTAGAGGACGTAGGTACAGTGAGTCGCGGATGGCGCGTCCCATTGTAGCAACAATTTCAGCTAACAATTGGGCTAGTAGGGGAAATTCGACAAGGAGACGAGTCTATCGCCGAGGTCGGCTAGGTTATAGAGCGAATTTTAATGGACCTAGTTTTGCTGAAACTGAAAGAGTCAGGCCAGCCATTACTTTTGTAAAGGAGGGCGAAAGCTCTAATTCATCGGAACATGTGGGGGAGGGAAATTCAAAAAACTAAATTTCCCCACACTAGTAAGGTCCGATAGCTTAGTGTTGTGTAAAACGGGGAATAAAGGTATATCGGAACATAAAAGAATAGGTTTGGCTTATAGAATCCTAACGAACGATGGATGGAAGCCGGGACAAGCTTTAGGGGTCGGCGGAAATGGTATTACGCGAGCATTGAAAGGCAAGATGAATGACGGGGGTTATAGTTGTCAGTTAGAAATTGATAGCATAGGGATCTTGTTGGAAAACCAGTTTGGTAATATACTGGAATGCGACGAGTTAGACGAGGCTTGTAGGAAATGTTTGAGGCGAGGTTTAGACTTGTGTACAATGTTTCACGAACTCGATGAGACGATCGATGTAGGAATTGACTATTCTTTACCTAGATTACCAGAAGTATGTGTAAAGTTGTATGGTAGAAACATGAATGCGCTTATTGATACGGGAAGTCAGATTAGCGGAATGACTAGGGAGTTGTATGACTCGATCTTAAAGGAAAACATAATTTTACCTGAGATAGCGATCCCAGCGGTTCAGATACAAGGAGCATTCGGTTCACGAAGTGAGAGCACTAATAGGTTAGTACTGATAGAGTTTCAATTAGGTAGTACCTTAGTTGAAGCACCTGTATTGATTATGAGACGTTTACCTAGATCGTTGATACTAGGGTATGATTGGCTAGAACGAGGAAAAGGAGTGGTAAATTGCGATAGTGAGCGGACTTTGACGATCGAACACCTAGGAGTTAGGTCTTGCGTAAAACTAAATTCGGAATGTAAGATAGAAAGGCTTGGGGGAGTGACAAACGCCGCCAAAATTAATTTATTGTTAAATCAAAATAGTAAGCCAGTAGAGTTAGGCGTGACGAGAAACGGAACAGACGGTGACGTTCAAACGGACTATCACTTAGATGACTCGTGTTTAAGTAGTGAACAAAAGAAACTATTACTACCTGTGTTAGACAAGCATCGTAAGGTATTTATTGACAAATTAGGATTAACGAACAGGTACGAGCACATTATTGAGTTGTTAGACGAAACTCCATTCGTAAAGCACAGTTATCCGGTACCTTTGGCGTATAGGGAGCGAGTAAAAAAGGAATTGGAGGAATTAGAAAGATTAGGCGTGGTCAAACAGGAGGCAACCCCGTATTGTAGTCCTCTCACGTTCACTAAGAAACGAGATGGGTCGATAAGACTCTTATTAGACGCGCGCGAACTTAATAAGAAAATGATAGGTGATGCAGGGTCACCACCACTCACATCTGAGATCTTACAATCTTTTCATGGAGTAAATTATATCAGTCTGATTGATTTGAATAATGCTTATTTTCAAATACCTTTGCATCGGGATTCTAGGAAATATACAGGGTTTTCATTTATGGGAAGGACTTATATCTATTGTGTATTACCTCAGGGATTAAAGACGTCTGTGGCAGGATTTTCTAGGGCAATGGATATTATACTGAAGGACGTGCGTGAGTTTTGCGTGAATTATCTAGATGACATTGTCATATCCACTAAAGGAGACATAGAACTACATTTAGCACATTTAGACCAGGTACTAGACAGGTTAGAGACCGCAGGATTGACAGGTAGGTTAGGAAAGTGTCGATTTTTATGCGTAGAGGTAAAATTGTTAGGACATATAGTGAATACAAACGGGGTACGTATGGATTCTGAGCGAGTAAACGCCATACTAGATTTCCCCATACCTCGAACAGTAAAACAATTACGGGGATTTTTGGGATTAATAAATTATTTCAGAAGGGTTATTTCGAAATATAGCGAAGAGGTTAGACCGCTCTGCGATCTATTGAAACAAAATAACAAGTGGTCATGGACGGAAGAAATAAACGATTGTTTCGAGAAAGTCAAGAAATTATTCTTAGACACAATACTTCTCGTACATCCAAATCCGAAGGAGACTTATTATTTGCAAACTGATAGCAGTAATCTTGGAGTTTCGGGATATGTTTATCAATTAAACGAATTAGGGGAAGAGTGTATAATAGGATTTTGTAGTAAGTCATTGTCGGAGGCGGAGCGAAAATGGACAGTTACAGAGCAGGAACTGTGGGCAATCATCTTTAGTTTGTCGAAATTTGAGACGTATTTGAGAGGAGCACGGCTAGTGATTAGGACAGATCATAAGAGTTTGATATTTTTACAATCATGTAAATTATTGAGCGCACGTATGATACGTTGGGTCCATTACATGGGTCAATTCGACTATACAGTAGAACATGTGAAGGGTAAATTGAATACAGTTGCGGATGTATTATCGCGGCATATAAAAGGGACCACCGATGTATTAACAAATAAGACTGCGGGGCCAGAAATGAATCTATTCAAAACGACATTAGGACGAGTAGTACAGGAAAGATGGAGAGAGATAAGTAGTTATCAAGAGCGTGATAAGAGTGTTAGCGAAATAATTAGGCGTATAAAAATAGCAGGTACACCTGAATCAAGATATTATGTGCTCAAGGAAGGGATTTTATATAGGACAGGTAAAAATGGGGATACGTTGAGATTGTATGTCCCCGAGGTGTTGCAAAGAGATTTGATTATTAGCATACATGAGGAGTTAGGACATTTCGGACGTTGTAAGGTGCTTGCTACGATGAAGCGTCGTTATTATTTCACGAATATGTCTCGTATTATAGGCCGAATTATAGGGGCATGCGATATATGTCAGAAGGCAAAGCACGCATTAGAAACACATACAGGACCTATTAAAACAGTAATAGCTAAAGAAATAGGAGAGAGAGTTTTCTGTGACATATATGGACCTTTACCAGCAGGACGGTTCGGGTACAAATATGTATTCGTGATACAGGACTCTTATAGTAAATTAATTAGACTATATCCATTACGACAGGCGAGTGGAAAGGCTACGTTAACATGTGTGAGAAAGTTTCACAAACAGGTAGAGATTAGGACATTATGTTCGGACAGGGGCACAAATTTTACTTCAAAGGTTTTCGAGGCAGGTATTCATCAGTTAGGTATTGTGTTAACACACACATCTGTTAGGAACCCACGACCAAACTCAACGGAGAGAGTAAATAAGGAGTTAGGCAGGCTATTTAGAACGTACTGTGATAAGTCACACCGATCTTGGGTAGATTTATTGCCAGACATAGAAGACTGCTATAACCAGGTTATATACACTACAACTGGTTATGCGCCGAACGAAATAGTATGGGGAAAACGAGTTTTTCTATCAACCGATTTTGATAAATGTGAACCAAACAAGACCGGTTTACAACGGGAGTCGTTAGAACAGATCAGAGAACATGCAAGACGGAACATAATAAAGGCGGCAGAAAATAGGGAACTCCATTATAACAAAAATCACAAGTTAGTACAGTTTGAGATAGGAGATTTAGTTAAGCTCAAAATTTTTTCAAAATCGGACGCTGACAAAAAGATAACGAAAAAATTCATGCGACTTTATGAGGGACCTTACGAAATCGGGGCCGTTCCATACAATAATGTATACACTTTAATTGACGTTCGTACGAAAGAGATTAAAGGAAACTACAATGCGATCCACCTGTTTCGGTATTATGGAGATATTTAAAAGAATAGATTTAATTAGGGGTTAGAGTAAAATAGGAGAGCGAGTACTAACAGTATATTGTAGGAGAGAAATAGATTTTCAAACGACTAGTATGGATGCCTAGGCATTAGTTAGACTAGGTGTATTAAAAATCTATTTGGGGGAGTGTGAGGTGGTCAATATGGTACCTATCGTATACCTATACAAATTTTTTATTTTAAAGAGAAATCTCAACGCAAGGCAAGCAATAAAATAAAGTAGAAATTTTAAAAGTGCAACAAGGGTCGTAAATTATTAAATAGGTTTAACACAGAAAAAATTCTCAGAAAACAGAATCATGGGGAAAGACATTTAGCGAAACCTAAGGGTCATTGAAATGCGATACTACGTTATTTATCGCCTAAAAATCAACAGGGTTTACGCACTTAAACAGAAATGGCTTTACAAACAGTCATAAAACACCAAAATTTCAATTTGGCCAGACAGCTAAAATTAAAGAAGGCAATAAATACGAGTCGACTACATTGTGTAAGTGAACACTGCGTTGATAGAAATCGATACCAGATGTTGATGGACCGCTAACTATAAAAACAAAATTTAAAAATTAATACTGTAGAAATCTTTAAGACAAAAAATTTCCTAGGGAAAGGGCGGGGTCTAAGCGACTTCGCGATTATTGGTTAATACAAATGCATGAAAATTATGTGACCAATGAGGAGAGCAAATACTGTGTGTAGTTTTTTTGCAGTGGGACTCGCTGGGGGAAAAGGCTGGCAGGGGATAAGGTGTGAGGACATCGAAAAAAGGGATTATTCAAGCTCCGAGCGCAATTCAGAGAGGAGAGTCCTCAAATCCGCGAATCTATAACGTATAAGAGTATAGAGTTCAGAGTAAAGATTGGGTCTAAAGTTGTTTGTAAAATTAACGGTGTTAATTTATACTTTTCCACTAAATTAAATGGTTGTATAGATTCAGATCATATTATAGATAAGTTCTTTCGGGGAATAGGCTATTATTAGTGATTGTAGTGAGTGAAGCTGGTTGCTGAATATTCGGTAAAGTACACAATTAAATTAAATAAGGTATCGTAAACAAGGTTCATAATAAGGTCGAGTAAATTGTTTAAGACATCTAGTCATAGGACGCCTGGCTAAATGGATGTAGACGCTAGCCTAGATTTTGTGTATGAGTTGACGATGAAAAATGAGAATAAAAATTGGTCCCAAATAGATATTATTATATTGATAATGCAAATAGTTACCATTATCTTTCTGCTTATAATGTTGCATAAAAAGAATTGGGTAAGAGGCGTATTACGTGCAATGTTTGGACATTGCTGTATTGGAAATACTCCCGCATCAAACATTGAGTTGGGAATGATTTAATTAATTTAACGACATAATTACCTAAAGCTGTGAACCTTGGTAACATACCTAAAGTATATTCTTTGTCTAGAGTTATATAATCTGTGCCTTAAATCTTTCTTTATTATAAATCATGAATTAAAACTGTGTGCATGTGTGTATATCGTTATAAAATAAGGTGTATATTAGTCCTAAGCGGCTGTAAGAGTTTTTATCTTTGGAAATTCTCTTTTCTCTTACTTTAGGAAGCCTAGGTAACGAGAATTTTCCCACCAAATTGATACGATTGCTTCAACAATCGAATTTGGTGTAAATAAATTAAAATCAGTGTCTTCTCTTTAATAACACTCCATGTGGAGTAATATGAATAAAATTTTCAGAAAATAAAAGTAAATTATATTAACAATCTATCTTTTATTATTACAGATAAGTAACCTTACAGATTTATTATTGGAAGCTATTAAGATCAGAACAATTACTTACCTTTAGCCCTAATAATAATTACCACTTAATGACGTGTGCTAGAGGTTACGGATAATATTCCAATAATGAATTTCACCCCACATATCTAGGTTTACAGTCACGATTCTTAACCTTAAAGAAACGAGCTAGGTAGATTCTATTTAAGTTATCATATTTAAATTAGGTCTGCAGGATAAATTCTTAGTTAAAATCTAGAAGCAGTATTTTGCTATAAGCAAAATCCATACACTACTTTTTATACAATAGAGCGAGTATTGGCTTAACTGAATAGCTAAATCTAACGCAGTCTAGGAAATTACTGCTTTTACAAATTTGGCATAAGGGCTAAATAGGCCTGAGCTGTGTACATGAGGTATTAGCGGCAGCAGGGAACAACAGTTTTTTTCTAGCATAATTATATAGCATTTGAAACGAGACGGCGATCTACAGCGACGAGAGCGAGGGACAAAGCGGGCGAGCTACATGAAACAAAGGGTCAGGTATACGACTATTGTATCGAGAAATGGGACGTAATCGTAGAGTATTTGGCACTTTGGTTGATTGGGAATTATACTTAATATTGATAATTTGATTGATAGTGATTGACAATATAGTCAAAGTAATCGGCTACATGGCTGCGTGGTGACAAGTTGGCAGCAATGGTTCAGCACACCACACACAAACTCCTCTCGCAGATCGACCTCCGACTTGAATTGGCCAATTCATAAACCTTACTATATAAAATGATATAAAAATTAAGTCCATGGACCAAGGGGCGGGCTAAAATGCCCATAAAAGATAGATCCAGCCGTTTACGGATGTGGAAATAAATTCGCGTCGGAGCGCATAAAAGGAGGTCGAATGCAGCCCCTATAACAATGATTAAAGGCCTCGTGCAGGCGTAGGGAAATTTCCCCGTGCTCGGTTACCATTGGTCAGCTAAGATGCCTTTTAAAAGGAAATACACGTAATCAGCAACCATTCAATCCGACCCTGATTTGCAAACTCGATTTATTACATGTTACTATGCCATAATTTAAATAACTCTAAGTTAAATTCCGCGGTAAGGTATCGATACAGAATACCAAAATTCAGGCGGATTGATTAGGTCTGCCTTACGCGTTCACCCAGCGTAGTGTAGCTAAGTACCAGTTTTACTGGTAATTCATGACAAACAAATACGACTACCGGATACTGAAAGTGCCACTAACTCTACAGTGTTATTTTCCCTTTCCTTAGGTTTATAGGTTTCCTCACTTATACTAGCCACGATATTTCATTAGCTAAGACGATCACGCCGGTACCATCACAGTATGCTGGATATTATTAGAGCTATAAATATTACATTTTTTCTTAGATATTAATATAGATATAACTCAATGTTTTCTCTAATTTACTTCCCCATTCGTTTTTATATTTAGTTTAATTGATCATTTGTCGTAAGCACACAATTTGGTGGTAGGTAATTACTAATTATATTTTACGTCTAAGTCAATAAGCAAAGCCTCACCTGCATTGGTTCATAAATATAAACTGCAACAAACGGAAAATCCGACCAGTTGGCCGGTCGGCTTAGCTCCATCGAAGTTTTTCTTGTTGTTTCCATCGATTTACCAGATTTTTTACTAGGCTTATCAACTTGTGAAAGTAAATCTATGTTTTCTTTCAAATTATAACTAGCATGCTTTTTCACATATCGCGTTCCATTATTGCCGTCGTGATTATTAGTATTGTGATCAACTTGATCTAAGTATATTATTTCTTCACTGTGAATATTATTGTTATGAATCATATCCATTTCATTATTGTCTATCAACCTACGTGGTTTGTATGTATCGCTGTCATATATTTCAAAGAATTTTATGCGGTCGTAAGGCGTCCTAGGGACCAAAGGTGTGAACCGGTCCCTTAATAAAAAAGCAAGCTTTTTATTTTCTGTTATATTCTGTTTATGGTTTCTTTCTTTTTTATTTACACGGTTTGTTGCAAACTTAAGTTGAATATTATATTGTTTTTCTTTAGATTTTTCAATTTCTCTCGGATTACGCGATGTCAACTGCATGTTTTTATGAAAAGATGATGGCATGTATTTTAATGTTGTAGGCTTACATGTGGCATCATTTACTCTAAATAAGAAGAACGGCGGACGTAGTAATGCAATTTTATATTCATCGCTTTTAAGTTCAGACCGAGAGTTCTTTGGAATCGAAGTTTTTCTTTTAACTCTGTCATCAGATTCATCTAAATAGTAAAATTCTATGTAACTCGGAGTCAAAGGTCTATCATTTGGTCGGGGATGTACAGCTTTAAACGACTCTTGTAGAAGTTTCTGAGGAGGTACAGTAACGTGTGGTTTGTTTTTATCTATCAGTCCTCTTATTTTAGACAAATTGTTCGCATCATGAATAGTATTATAAGTAGTAGAAGTACTTTCTGTTTCAAAAAATGAAATAGATTTTCGATGTAACATATTAATTATTTCGTATTGTTTACGACTTACTCTTCCTACTTGCCATTTTCCTGTAACTTTGGAAGGCGTTCTAGTTGCGGTAATGGCATTATTTGTTTTGAATTTATAATCAGACGCTATTCTCCTTGTAGTGTAGTTTCTTGTTACGGTATGTCCTTCTGCTCCGTGCCATGTAACAAAAGTACATAAATAAATAATACAATACATAAATTTAAAAGCTTCGGCCATAACTGTTATTGAATTTGGCAGGTATCCACAAAAATTTAATCCTTTCTCAAAAATAATGCTCGAAATTTCTTTTATTGGAATTAAAATTTTATTTGGTTTGTCATTTCAAGACATTCTGTCAATTAATGTCAATCCCTCATTTTTTAATGAACTGGCTTTATGGCTCTGGGTACCAGAGATTCCTATCATCTGGTTATTACTTACTTATTGCGCGATTTCACGCAACAACTTTGATCGACAGTGACTTCATGGTGAAGTGTTCAGTTCGCAGCCTACAACAGTAGGACGAATCTTAGATCTATGGTTCTAAATTCAAAAAAATTTAGAATGACGAGAATGACAGATTTTGACATAAATTATAATGGTTCTGGTCATAATATAGTTTAGAACGTTTAATTATTTACTTAATCGGAAACAAAATTATCTGTTGAAATTCCTGCTGGTTTGAATTCTTAGTATCAGTGCAATAATATTATGTAAGTGGCATTTCTAGTTAAAGGTATACAGGTGCTAAAAATATCAGCCCATTTCAGTCGTAAATGGTCGTAAGTTTAACTCATCGTCTCATCTACGATAACCATAATTATTTATACTGTTTTCTGAGGTACAACTGATCGAAAGTGAAAAGCAGGTAAGTATAATCACAAAAGTAACAAGTGAATATAATTAAAATTATTAATAAATACGACTGCTCTGACGTAGACATACATATATACAATAACCCTTAACACTCCTTTTTTGGGCAGTCGTGTAATAAAAAATCCCCCTCGAATGGAAGTACGGCGGCTACCAATGCTACTACGTAACGATACCACAGTCATTATTTACCTTTGGAGTCTTATTCACATTTTTTTTTGTGAATCACTGGATATTGAACTATAGTGTTATATATTTTTGGAATCTACTCATCATTTTCTAGATGATGATTATATAGTTAATCTTATTTTCGAATATTTTATTTCAACTTTAGTCTTTAATGCGGAACCATGGTCACCCCATCATTTTTTTTTAATTTTACTAGCCTTTTTCACCCGGAATAAGCTAGGGATTCTAAGGATACCTCACTTTTCAAAATCGATTCAGGTGTATAGAAGTTATGGCGGAATATACAAACTCACATACATACATACATGAACCCTGAAAACAATGTACTCCTTTTTTCAGGCAGTCGTATGATAAAAGTTAGGTATGCCAAAAGTGCTGCCATCAGAAGCCAGGTTACATGGGCCTCGTTCGTTTTGGTTGGACTCATGTTCGGCTAGTGAGCTTTCAATTCGATGTTAGCTAATATAATTTTGCAGACGTGAAAATTTTCAAACCGATTAACTGATTATCCCAGTTGAGTTGTTGAGTATAAGAGCAAAAACACACTATGGACAAAAATTCCCCGTCATTCACTTCTTTTATCTCCGCACACTAGGTGACAGGTTAAACCGTCTTTCCCCTCCGAAGCGGCCGTTTCGTGATATCGTTATCATGTCCGGCCGCTAGTGTGTTTTCGCCCCAAAAGCAGTGGCACTTGATAATTATTGCACGCCAAGCAATGTGCGCTCATAAAATAGCATTGCAAAGTTACACAGTTGGCAACTGAATTGCATCACGTTTGTCGCACGTTTTAATTGAATAGACGATAGACGTGAATTTCACCATGATGTGCAAAGCAGAAGTGCACATAAATACCAATAAATCGATATTTATTTATTTAAATTGGGTACAATGTACACTTATTAAAACATGATGGTGATAATCAGTTACGGTATCTTAAAACAAAAGCTACGAGGGTTCCAAACGCGCCCTGGTCTGAGAAATAAAATATCTTAAACTAGACCGTTTGTGGATAGCAGGGTCTGCAATGAGCGCGATAGTAATTTTTGATTTTATTAATCTTCCATTAAAACTTATATAAAACTTACTTATAATAAAACTGTAACTGGATGTTTCCTGTAAAATAAATATTTCTGAAAATTTTTGGATAATGGAGTAAGACTTTTCGATACAAACCCCTTTTTTAAAGTTTTTGTGTGGTTGTCTATGACAGCATCGCACTGAAACTACTGGACGGATTTGAATGCAAACTTGGTACACTTACTCGTAAGCTAACACTCTGGGAATTTTATTGCCATGCCAATAAACAATTGGGCTCGTTCGGGATAGGGAATGAAAGTTACTGTCGATGTTACTCCATAACTGCGTCAAATGTCAACCAATTTTTATATGCCCTTTATCTCACTTAAAATAACACCTAAATGATAAAATTAACTCGACGATTTAAAAGTGCTTTTAATAGGTTTATTTAAATCAAAAATTATGAGTTTGAAACAGTCCTCTACGTACAAATAATACTAGGTATTTAATAGCCTTTTTAATTTCGTAAAACTTGGTGTACATTATTACAGCCTCGTTAATACCCTAGCACCCCCGAAACTGCCTCGGGGTAGGATCGCAAGCTCTCCATATAAAATCCTTCCAGAGCAGGCTTTATGGCGTCAATATTTGGTGGTCCGAATTCAGCCCTTACCTTTCGTTTACAAACATCCGATAAAATCCATACTTCCATAATATTATAAGTGCGAAAGTGTGTCTGTCTGTCTGTCTGACTGCTACGCTTTCACGGCCAATCTATTCAACCGATTTTGATGAAATTTGGTACAGGGATAGGGGGTATCCCGGGGAAGGACATAGGCTACTTTTTATCCCGAAAAATTCAAGAGTTCCCGCGGGATCAAAAACCTTAAACCTATGCGGACGAAGTCGCGGGCATCACCTAGTAAAATATATGTAATTCTTAAATTCAAGCATGTGAAAATATAACGACAGACAAACACACTTTATAATATCAGCATTGGTATGGATTGTATAGTTGCATATAATGCAGCATTGAGGCTAGATCAAGGTCATTTTGTGGAAAATATTTCGCATGCTCACTCTAGCAATAGGTAGGTACCTACTACCTACCTCTCTACAAAACAGTACAAAAATGTCTTACTTTTCAAATATTTATTACCTTAGCTATGAATGCCTTGGGCCAATTCATTCACCAGAAAAATCTAAACAATTTCATTGAAATATAATATAAAAATAAACATTTCGGGGAAACTGATCACTGGAGGCCCGGCTATTGCGTGAATTATTAATATCTGAAAGGTCGCAGATTTTACGTCGACCCCTTGCATGGTTTTCGTACCTTAGCCTCATAGTAAAGTTTCCGTTCTACGGAGAAAAGATAAACTATTTAGTAACTGGTAGGCACGGTTTGTAATATTGGCCTTAATCCTCGATTTGGGTACAAAGTTTTCTTAACCAACACAATAAAATGATTCCTATGAGTACCTATGCATTATCGCAACAGCCAGCCTTTCTAAATGTACTGCATTGAGTTAATAGTTTCCCATATTGCATAATAAGCTAGTATGCATCAACAAAGAAAATATTGATCATGCAAAACTTACTTATAATGTTATATTTTAACGTTTGTTTGACTAGACACAAACATGAATTCCGTCCCTGTTGCGTTGAATAAAGCGGCAATGCGAAAATACGAAGATTTGGAAGTGCCATGCAATGCTATTCTCGCCAGCTATGTGTGGGTCGACGGTACTGGAATCAATCTACGCTCCAAATGCAGAACTTTCGATTTTGTTCCCAAAACGCAAAAAGGTAAAATATTTCTTACTGTTTTAAAATAGGCTACCATTCCCGTATCTTGTTTAAAAAAACAATTTTTAATTTCTGAAAAGAAGCGATCGTTCCTAGGTGATTTTTACCTTCAGCAGGAATTTGTTCACAATGGCGTTATGTATTACACACACAATTGTGGCATTATCACCTCGATATCTTGCCGGAATTTCGTGACTATTCGACAAATGTAATCACAAGAAATTCCACACCTGTCTGTAAGAAGTTTTACGCTCCAACAACTCAGCTTAAACCAAGGCAAGACTTATAAAGAAAGATAGCATTCCTTTAGGCGTCGCAAAATGATGGAACTCAATTTCGTACCGGAGATTTTGTTACATAGGCATAGTACGCGTTCGAGTTGAATGCAGAGCTTTTGTATGTGTCACCATACTCAACTCGCGCGCGAACTGTAAATATTTAGTTTTAAAGGAATTCTGACAGCATTTTGTGAAGAATACCTACCTACATACAACTTCATAAAAAGTCAATTTAGCATTTTTTCACCTACTACTACCAAAATCGCTAATTATTTGAACTCGTCATCATTTCAACCCATTGCTGCTGCTGAGCAAAAGTCTCTTCTCAGAATGGGAAGGGCAAGTGCGGATTGGTAGACTTCACACACGTTTGAGAACATTATAAAGAAAACACGGGCACGCAGGTTTCCCCGCAATGTTTTCCTTTACCGTCAAAGAAAGTGATATTTAATTTATTAAAACGCACATACTTATCCCCGAAAAGTACTTTAGGGACTTTAAAGGGTGCGTGCCCGGAGAATAAACGCCCCACCACCCAATTAAAGTCCCGGTCGCCAAAACAATTAGGATAATACTATCTCTGATAAACCCGTGATAGCCAATTATTTCCACGCAGACAACCAGTCACAAAATCTACACTCTTTTTTACATGTTCTGACTCTCTGAGTAACTGACACTGGGATCAGAAACAGGGACTCACCATATTTCAAGAAATTTCCATGCAAAATTGCTATTTATACTTTTGATAATAAAACACGTGTTTTAGATATTTCAGGACTTTTGAAAATATAGCGTGGGAGCTAGCTTAAAATATAATATTTAATGGAATGGCGACTGTTTAGATTTGTTTGTCTAATTATTTATAAGAAAAACACAAAAAGTTTACGTAGATTAGTAGTAGTAGATTAGATTTAGTAAATTCGTACCTTTGATTAAAGATAATGGCCCCCAAACATATATATCTCTTCACCCACTCATTTTTAATGAGCCGTTTGTCTGAAAAAAAAAAGAGTAAGATTATATCTACATAAACTATTTTGTTTTTAGAAAATAAATATCTTAAAAATAAATATTTTTAAGGTTCCATTCCTCAAAAGGAAAAAGGAACCTTTAACCTTTAAGTACTGACGTGGGTGTATCACAAACGGCGGGTGGCAACTTTAAAGATATACGGTCCCGCCCTCACCATTAACTTTGGGATTTTACTGGTTGATTGATCAGCCGTAAGCTCGTATGCGGTGCACTTTTAGCTGTGGTGTTTGGAAGTGTCTCTGAGACGTAAGGGCAGTGTTCGTGATCTGTTGGACGTCAGGTCAATATTGATGTATAATGTTCTTAGTGTCTACAAGACGTCACCTCATTACTGAATTTGTATTTTTAGATAGATCAACCAAATTCATCAAAAATCAGTCGTAAAAGAAGACTGGCGGTGGATACTAATAGTAGTAGTAGTAGTAGTAGAAACTTCGAAGATACTCTGCAAACACGATTAGACCATGAATTAGAAGGACTGATGAAGAAACAGACGCCGACATTTTCTCGCAAAATGATCACAAAACGGAATCAGAACAGTCAGAAGATGAAATAGATAAAGAAAATTAGAGTCAGTTACAAAATAGACCACCCACCGGGTCTCAAGATGTCGACCAATGTTGATGGCTTCTCGCAATTTTTCTGAGAGTCCTCGATTTGAGTGAAGTCAACACCATGTGCTTTATAAAAGACATGTAGTTACTGATGTGTCTGATTATATTCCTAGAGCAGTTTCTAGAATCTTGCTCGAAAGCTGGTTTTACCACACCTGATACCACGAGTGTACAGTTATTGATTACCAAGAGATCTGCGATTGAGTATAACGCGCGTTCTTGGCAGTGATTTGCCCCTGGAACCTAAGAGTCCGGCCCGTCCAGATACTGAGACAGTACAAAAAATCTGCAATATATGTCTATCTAGTGTCGCAAGCCTATCTGTGTCAGATGTTCTAAAAATACATGCATCGAATGTGTTGACCATAACTAATTCATTCTTAGATATGTACGAAAACTAGGACAAAGTTTGAATACTACATTAGTATTTTAGTATCTAAAGATTGATGGTTTGGTATCACAGATAAGCCAAAAAATTACACAAATGGCTATCGTAGAGCTAGTTCCTATAACATGTCTAATCTATATATATTAAATTCAAAGTCCCGACTGACTGACTGACTGACTGACTAATATACGCAGCCTAAACCGCTGGTTCTAGAGACATGCAATTTGGAGGGTGTGTTCTTTGTGAAGAGTAAGTGAAAGAAAAATGTATGTCTTTTAAAAAGTGCCAAATAAATCTTGATTCCATAAAAAAATTATATTTTTTTACATTTAATCAGTAAGTACATAATTAACAGTTGGAACATATTTTAAATCAATAATGCCGTTTTTTACATATCTATAAAAAAAAAAATCCATAGCCGCCTGAGAGACGTCACATCAGCATATATATGACTGTTAAAGAGTTAAAGAGAATCACTTCGTTGTCCGTCTGTCTGTCTGTCTATCAACCCCCTTTTTCTTGGGAACGCGTGGAGGTTGATAAGTATCTGATATTTATTTCAGTTTGATAACTGAAATAAATATCAGATATACTTAGGTCTACAGTCCCTTGGAGCTGAAAAACAATCAAGCTTCTAAGTCAACGCAGTCAAAAGATACGGCCGTTTACACTGCATATTTTGCATATTTTGACACTCTTTAAGTCAAAACCTATGAGGTACTTCGCCGGTGACCTAGAATAATGAAATTTGGCAAGAAGCAAGGTCTCAAAGCAAATATATTCGAAAAAATCCGAAATTCGTTAATTAGAGTTCCGTACTCATACGAAATCAGTTTAGCGCCATTTGTAAGCCAGTCATTTGACAGTTGAATACATGCGTGTTGTTATGAAATCTTTCTTGTTTTCTTGCACGAGAGTGCCTTAGTTTTTTCCATATTGTAAAATCCTATTCAATGGTCGATGGCTCGAGCCGGAATGGAATCCAATATGAACTAAATCCTACTTACGATTTCCTGAAATCCGAAATAGGATTTAGATTCCGTCTTCAAACGCAGATCTGAGGAGTGGAAGCGTAGCGGCCGCGTTTGATACACCTAAGTATACCTACTAAAAGTGATTTTAAAATCACAGACAAACACTTCAATTTATTTGTATAGATTTACCAATCTGGTACTTCGACGGCAGTAACACGGGGCAAGCTAGTCCGGACAACTCTGACACGTTCATCTTCCCGGAAGTGATTTACCATGATCCGTTTCGACGGGGCAGCCACATATTGGTCTTAGCTGACACCTATCAGTACAATTATCAGCCAACGGGTTAGTAATCTCATCATCATATTATTTATTTCATCATCATCATCATCATCACTACAGCCTATTAACGTCCCACTGCTGGGCACAGGCCTCCACTCTCATAGGAGAGCGGGAACTGCCTCGTTGGTCTAGTGGTTAGCATAGTCGACTGCGGATCACGAGGTCCTGGGTTCGATTCCCGGTCGGGCATAAAGTTTAGGTATTGGGTTTTTCAATTAAGAAATTCCCAGTGCCAGCCCGGAGTTGGGAAGTTGGCAGTGTATCACCCCCGTGCCTCGGAGAGCACGTTAAGCCGTCGGTCCCGGTTATTATCAATAACATGATAGTAGTCGTTAAAGCCCGCCAACCCGCATTGGAGCAGCGTGGTGGGTCTAAGCTTTAATTATTTATTTACCTATATACAATTCGGTATTATGCTTAATTTCTGCTTATTTATAAATGCGAACTTATGTCTGTCTGTCTGCCTGCTAAAAACTCAGCCCATCAATTCAACCAATTTTGACAAAATTTGGTACAGATGTGGTTGCATCCCGGGTAAAGACATAGGCCCCAAAATTAAAAATTTATCCCGGAAAAAAAGACGTAGGTACCTACAGGACAGTTCGTACAGGATTCACAAAAACCTAAATCCAAACGGACCATCATTAGTGTACAATTATAATTCTTATGTAAAATTTGAACCCTGTTATAATTTCACAACAGCTATAAATTCTATTGTATAGAGTCGCAATCTGCAATTTACTGTGTACCTATCCCCTTAAAACTTCTAAGCGGCTTACAAATCAGTTTTACCATCATTTAGAATGGAGGAAGGTTAAGGTAGATATGCTTTTCATAATTTTACTACAATAGTCAGTTGGAAAGGAAAAGGGATAAGGGAAGGGGGAAAAAAGGGAAAGATGGTCAGTGAAAAGTTTAAATGTTTTTTAGCAAATTCATTGTATTTTTACGTTGATATTTCATTTTTATAAACTATCCACGTTCTTATTCTCCACGTTCCAAAATTACCTATAAAGACTAAACTATTCAAGTTAAGTTAAGTCAAGAATAATAGTTGAGTTTCCCTTTTTAAATTTAGATAGGAGTTTCAAAAGGAATAAACCAATTTTATCAACATAAAGCTTTTATTGTCACAAAGGCTTCATTCAATCTTGGTGCCTAGAACGCAATTGAGCGCAAACCTTCGTATTATATCGGAAAAAGTAACAAAAACATCTGAGAAGTGACAATCGTCTAAAATAATGTTATATCTCCTACATTTGGCTTCAGGTAGGTGTGACATAATGCAGAAAGTAAATTATAACACGATGGGTCCCACCGCTGTTTCCGTTCGTTTACAGTCGTTCGTTCGTTCTTTGTGATATCTATTATTCAAAATAAACATCACAAAGACTGAAATACGTTTTTCATCATACCTATTCGAAAAACGAATATTGGCTTCAGAGGATAGCGGGAGCAAAATGTAATTTTTAGGCCCATGGGACTTTTCATTTCTCTGTTCTGATTGGTCCGCGTTCGTGCTTCTGATTGGTGCTTAAACGTATAGGTAATGTCCATACATAGTAGGTTGATACTCCTAGCTTTTTCTCATACGTAATGATGAAAAATAGTGTGTGTCACTCGGGGCCAAATTTTTTGTTCTCGGGCGGCGTATATTGAATTCCTCGCTACGCTCAGGATTCTACTTTAGAATCCTTCACTTCGCTCTGAATTCAAAACAGCGCCCTCGGGGAACAAAAATTTTCTTTGGCCCCATATAACACAAATAACTATTAATTTTTAATCTTTTCACATTGCGATAATGATTTTAATGATTAGGTCACATAAAACCACGTTCGCATACTCTCCTACTCTTAAAAAAAAATCCGTTCGCAAAACGTCCCATCATGCGTTAAGACTTAGTGTTACTGTAACTGTAAGCATACAGAACCTAAACCTATTTGTTTAATGTTTTGTCTGTCCCTCCGTCTGTTTGTCTTACAATTACGGCATCATGCTGAAACACTGGATGGATTTGAAATTTGGCATACCTACTTTACAACTACTTGTCTACAAGTAGGTAGGTACTTCACTTGGCTACAAGTGAAGTAGGTATGCCAAGTTTCATATCTATCCAGAATCAAGATACGGCGTCTTGTGCAAACGGGACCTTTTGCGAACGTGACCTTTTGCAAACAGGACGTTTTGCGATCGCGACGCAAAAGCACCATAATGATGTTTTGATTTAATATAACGGAAGTTACTCGTAGATAGATATACCTCATTAAAAGGACAAATCAGTTACAAAGTAATATCTATGTAATAATGTGTAAAAATTAATAAGCTCCTTCGATATCGAAGAGTGTCGCTAGATAAACATCGTTAGCACACTTCCTGTCAGAATATTAGCAATTAAAGCAGTAAAAAGATATTTATCTACTCCAGCATCGAAAAGTTCCAATTTCGAATTTGACAACTATATCGAATTGAACCCTCTTTCGTGTTTGCTTCTCATAACGATACAGTTCGTTGTATGGGAGCTGTATCGTTATGAGTCGTAGCTGTATCGATATGGTTATCTTCATAAATAGGATACCTATAGCTTAGCGGCTCTGGGTTCTGGCACTTTTGGTTTTTATTAATTTATAAAGTAAAAAATTATAAAGACGTCCTTGTCGTAGATAAAATCTTGTATGCAACTGTACGTAATTAGTCATTTTAATTCTCGTACTATCCTATTTTGATACTCGGCAAGCCTCGTATCAAAAAACAGCACTCGAATTAAAATGACCTTCATTACGATACAGTTGCATAAATAGCTATTTCAATACAGTTGTCAAACATGGCGCACTTTCAGAGGCTGTAGTTATGATTCGAAAATTGAATCTTTCGCATAGGCATCTTACTTTTACACGGTCGTGACTTAATTTTACAAGCTCGACACTTACTTTTGCAGTTTAGTTTTAAATTTTCCAAGTCAATTAAAAAAGTTTAGTAGCAAGGAGTTTTCTTAAATAGAATATAACCGGATAGGCTTTTTACGATGAAATATGAATGAATACGTACGTTTTAGCATTGAATTTCCAAAATTCTTTTAAATGGTTGTTGATTATATTTAATTACCAGTTTTTATTTAATTATTTTCAACATTTGACAAAAATCGAATAGGCTGTATACGCGTAGGTACGAACCCGTAGCCTAGTTTCGTTGAAAAAAAAATGTCCAGGTGTAAATACTGTTTTTTATTTTATTTAAAAAAAATTTATTTTTTATGTGATAAATTGATTATATTTTTGTTAATAGGTATGAGTTCTAGTACTAATGATGGTATAAATGGAATTAACTCCACCGGATATTTTATCTGAGGCGAAAACTGCGCAAGATGGAATTTTGCCCCCAAAATCTCGAGAAAGATATATGACGGCTTAAAATAATTTTATTTCATGGAGAAGACATAAAAAAACTAATTCATTCTCAGAAAATGTTTTGTTATCTTATTTTCATGAATTGAGTGGAAAATATAAACCATCTACATTGTCGTCAAGTTATTCCATGTTAAAAACTACTCTCAAAACAAATAATGACATAGATCTCCAAAGTTACCTCAAATTATCAGCTTTCATGAAACGGCAGTCACAGGAACTAAAATTCAGTGAAACTGATCGATCTTCAACCCGTGCACAGCAGCAAATTTCAGTTAATTTTAGTAATTGCTCAAGCTTTACTCTCAATTTTCAGAATTAATTACTATGTTCGTATGTATGTTGAAATAAACTTGTAATAGGCATGATGACAGTAACCAAGAATCAATGCAATTATACTCGTGCCTTGTCCTCTTAGATTAGCTGAAATAAAATGTTTTTTATATTGTAGCAACACTTGTTAGTTACTACCACCAACACTGTGTTTAGAGATAATTGTTTTTTTTTTTTTGTTGGTATCACCTACATTTGTTCGTGGGTACTCAGTTGTCTGATCTCATTCGCTTTTTAGTGTTCTGCCACTCAACACTGTATCATTCAAATATTTAAATATTGAGATAGTTTATAATTAATATTCAATTATTTAAAATTAAGATGCCTAAAAGAAAGAATAACGACAATGATTTTGAATACTTAAGCAAAAAATTAAAAAAGTTGGAAGAAAAATTACAACGGGCACGTAGACGTGAAGAATCTACAAGCTCCTCTTCATCATCAGAACCACTGGACTTGCAAAACGATGCAGGTAAGTTTAATTATACTTAAAAGTAACCTACAACATCCTCGAATTGCTCAACTGAGCTCTTCACCTTGTTAATGGTTACAGCCTAGCGAGAAGTTATCGAAGGCTTTATTATATATGTACATCGAATTACTCAACGGAGTCTTTCACTGTACTTAAAATAAACAAAGTACGATCAATTCACAGGAATTGCATCATAAAACTTTTAATGTAATTTCCAACCAATGGAATTATAATCAAACTACCCGCTTTCAGGCGAGGATTTCACGATATACTCCAGGCCACCCAGCCCTTCCGAGGAGGTGGAAGTCATCTCGTCGGAAATAAGAAATGAAGCACTGGCAGACATACCGCCACCAGAGATACCTACCGAGGTTTCCACCGGAGATAAAAACGTCTTACCGGATGAGATTATTGAGATTTTGGGGGAAGACCCATCGCCCGCTTCACAATACGGACCGGAAATTCGCAAGGAGTTGGCCGACCGAATAAACCACATCGCTACGAACGGTCTGGACAAAGAAATACGAAAAGATTTATACAAAAAACATATGGTTCTTGCCAATAGCGAGCGCGTTGCCGCCCCGTTACTCAACATAGAAATTAAGGCCGCCTTGCCAGAACTCGTACTAAAACGAGATAAAGGCATAGAGGCGAGGCAAAAACAGATCGCTTCGGTAATTTCTTGCCTCGCTCGTGTCGTAGACACGCAAATAAACAATAATGGAGATAGCAATTTAACAAAGCAAATAATGGAAGGCGTTCGTATGCTCTGTGATATACAATACTCGGATTCTATGAGGAGGAGATATTTCCTCTCATCGTGCCTCAAAAAAGAGGTGAACGACCATCTTGTTCAAACAAAAATTGATAAATACATCTTTGGTGAAAACGTAGCGGATACCATAAAAACAGCAAAGGCGGTTTCAAGATCAAAAGTTGATATAATTAAGGTTCAAGACAGATCAGCAGTAAGGAAGACAACACAACCTCAACCATCAACTTCAAAAGGTTTAAACTACAAAGCTCCACCGGCGCGCAGGCAGCCGGCACAAACGAGGAGCCGCCCGCCTGCTCCAGCGCGGAAGCCCGATTACTCATCGAGAAGGTCGCGGCAACAGCTGCAGCAGTACAGGAATCCACGTCGCGATTAAACAAGGTAAAATATGCCGGTCGACTTTCCCTGTTTGCCCGAGAGTGGGCATTAATCACAAATGATCAAACGGTTATTTCGTGGATTCTGGGTTATAAGTTAACATTTTCACGTAGAGTTATACAGCAAAGTCCTCCCATCGTTCCTGAATATACCGGTGAAGAAAGGACAGCTTATGACACGGCAATTAAGGATCTTCTTAACATCGGTGCAATTTCCGAATGTGAACCGTGCGTTGATCAATACTTATCGAGCATATTCCTAATTCCAAAGCCTAACGGTAAAAACCGTTTTATATTAAATCTAAAAAATCTTAATAAACATATAAACACACAACATTTTAAATTGGAAGATTTACGCACAGCTATAAAATTAATAACTAGAAATTCATACATGGCTACTCTTGATTTAAAAGATGCTTATTTTTTGTTAAAAATTCATCCTGATTCTAGAAAATACCTTCGTTTTTCATGCAATGGAAAAATATATGAATTTAATGTCCTACCCTTCGGGTTAAATACAGCTCCATACATATTTACAAAAATAATGAAACCTGTTATTAAACTATTACGTCAAGCTGGCTTCATGTCAAATATATATCTTGACGATATACTACTGATCGGAAGATCATATAATGAATGTAACAAGAATATTAATATCACTATTAAACTTCTAACAGCGTTAGGCTTTATAGTGAATTTCGATAAAAGTAATCTTTCACCATCCCTCTCTTGCAAGTTCCTTGGGTTTATAATTGATTCTCATAATTTAAAAGTTTGTTTACCTGATGATAAACGAACAAAAATTCGTGAAAAATTACTACAGCTTAGGAATATGCGCCGATGTAAAATTCAAACATTTGCAAAATTGATAGGTTGTTTAGTTTCTGCTTGCACAGCCATAGAGTATGGCTGGCTGTATACAAAAGCATTTGAACGATGTAAATATCTTAATTTGCTAAGCCATGGCGATTATACCTAATAGGACAATGTATATCCCAGATTCTCTTAATGAAGATTTTTCTTGGTGGTTGAAGAACATTGATAGTTCTGTGTGTAAAATTAGAAGTGACGATTATAAAACAGAGATATACTCTGACGCCTCAACAACGGGATGGGGTGCAGCGTGTGGGTCAGAGTCTACAGGCGGACAATGGTCCGAGTGGGAAGCGACCCAACATATTAATTATCTAGAACTACTTGCTGCTTTTCTTGCACTTAAAGTTTTTGCTGCTGACCTTCATCACTGTCAGATTCTTCTACGCATTGACAATACTACCGCCATCAGTTATATTAACCGCATGGGCGGCGTCCAATACCCACACTTAACAGGGGTGACCAGGGATATTTGGCAATGGTGTGAATCTCGAAACATTTTTATTTACGCATATTACATTCGCTCATCCGAAAATACAATCGCCGACGCTGAATCAAGGCGTACTCACCCAGACATTGAATGGGAACTCAGCGATTCAGCATTCACCCGAATTGCCAATGTTTTTGGTAAACCTCAAATCGATCTTTTTGCTACTCGCGTCAATAAAAAGTGCGAAAGATTCGTGTCCTGGCATAGAGACCCTGATGCTTTCGCAATAAATGCTTTTACAATTAGATGGTCTAACTTCTATTTTTATGCATTTCCTCCATTTTCAATCATATTAAAAACTCTTCAGAAAATAATTTCTGACAGAGCAAAAGGAATTATAGTCGTACCTAGGTGGCCAACTCAACCTTGGTACCCCCTTTTTCAACAACTTTTAATTTCCGACACGATAATTCTAAACCCACATGAAAATATTAAAATTTCTCCTTTTAGCAAACGCGATATACAATCGCAGCTTACCCTGGTTGTCGGGATTTTATACGGCGGTCATTATTACGGAGAGACGTCCCACCAGCATCAGTCGACATAATGCTGGCATCCCTGGCGGAGAGTTCCATCAAACAGTATGACGTTTGCTTGAAAAAATGGTTTAAACATTGTACTCAGTATTCTATAGACGTATTTGAAGCACCAGTTCCAGATGTATTAAATTTCCTAACGTTACTTTTCAATGGTGGAGCCCAATATGGATCTTTAAATAGCCATAGAGCTGCGTTATCCTTAGTACTGGGCTCAAATATATCTAAAGACGACAGAATTATAAGATTCTTTAAGGGGATCTTTAGACTAAGACCCCCTCTTCCCAGATATGACATTACAGGGGATACCTCTTGTGTTTTGGATCATTTGGCTAATTATTATCCTAATGAAGGTTTATCCTTATAAAAACTGTCAATGAAATGTGTAACCTTGTTAGCTCTAGTAACAACACACAGAATTCAAACATTATCAAAAATTCTAGTAAATAATGTAGAAGTTTTGTCTTCACAAATAATCATAAAAATACCCGATTTGATCAAAACATCTAGACCTGGCTCAAATCAACCCGTTCTCATAATACCTTTCTTTCCTGAGAAACCAGCTGTATGTCCAGCACGGACACTTAAGGTTTATTTAAGTGTAACTAGTACACGACGTACCCAAAACTATTTATTTATTAGTTAAAAGAAACCTTATAAACCAGTTTCAACCCAAACATTAAGTCGCTGGGTAAAAAACACGCTAAAAGAGAGCGGCATAGATGTCTCCATATTTTCTGCTCACAGCACCAGACACGCAGCAACTTCAAAAGCCTATAATTCTGGTATCAGTATAGATCTTATTCGCAAAACTGCTGGCTGGAGTCATGGCTCTAATACCTTTTGGAAATATTATAATAAAAATATTTGTAATCAGGGTAATACTTCTATAGCCAGAGCAATTATAGAATAAGTAATTAAGTTGTGTATTAAATTAATGTACCTAATCCTATTTAAGTTTGAAGAATCGAATTTAAACTAAATCTGAAACGATTGATTAACAATTTCAGTTTTGTATTTTGATTTGTGAGGTTTACTCAAATGTAAAATTAATTATAAATTAATAATAATACGTTTATTTTTTGTTTTTAGATTAGTAAATAAATTACAAAATGTAATGTGAATAAAACTTGACTAGTTTTATTGGTAACTCAGGAAAATTGTCTTGTGTAGGCAAGACATTATATAGCCGTATTTTCGGAACATGCTCTAAAAGTCTACAATATAAAAAACATTTTATTTCAGCTAATCTAAGAGGACAAGGCACGAGTATAATTAATGATTAAATGAGCTTACCTGTAAGTGAAATTCAATCATAATTATACGAAGTGCCTTGTCCGAAGAGATTAGCTCCCTCCCACCCTGGAAATACCCTGATATTGTTCCGAAAATACGCTTAACTGAGATCAGACAACTGAGTACCCACGAACAAATGTAGGTGATACCAACAAAAAAAAAAAAAAAAACAATTATCTCTAAACACAGTGTTGGTGGTAGTAACTAACAAGTGTTACTACAATATAAAAAACATTTTATTTCAGCTAATCTCTTCGGACAAGGCACTTCGTATAATTATGATTGAATTGCACTTACAGGTAAGCTCATTTAACCATTAATTATGAATTTATCTAATGAAATAGCATTCATGGATTATAAAAAACGTATTTATTTTTCAATATCGAGTGAGATTGCTATTTATTTTGATAAAATAAAACTATAAAATACAGCAATCCGCCATATTGCATAAAACACAAAGAAGCGAATGACATCACAATTGTTTGTTTTCGAGCTTTGAAAATCACACTATTGCTTACTGCACACTGCACAGAGTACATTGGTAAAAACAATAGTGACGTCACAACGACGCCATGACACCACCGAACGTTTTGGCGTGAATTTTAAAATTTAAATTTCAAATGCTAATTTTATCTACTAAACTTTATTTTTCTGCTGAAATAAGATATTTTTCGAAATAGTAGATACTTCCGATCATAATCTGACCATTTTTCAAAATCAGTCATCATGCCTATTCTTTGATTTGTTTATTACTATTTCCCACAACTGTATTGAAAAACGTCGTGTGATACACGGGTGTGAAGGTTATTGCAAACTCGTGACATTAAAAACCCTCACCTTCGGCTCGGGCTTATTAATGACAGCTCATTTGCAATAACCTACTTTCCACCCTTGTATCACAATATACTATTACATAATATATTATAAGCATACACAATACTAATAACGGCAACTAAAAGCTGGAAAGCTGCTGGCAAAGCAAGCCAGCCACGAATCTTTGTAAAGCCAGAAGCTTGCCTTGCTTGAGTGTAACGAGCTAAAGGGGAGGTGGCGAGCGAGGGTAGTCGGTGATATCTGCAGTGAATCGAAGGTCAAGCTAGCTCTCAGTCAGGTCAAAATGATTATTACGATTTTGTAACTAAGATTATAGGATAACTTCAGATTAAGTGGTTTAATATCAGCCGACACAATCTAGTCCTAATTCCAAATACTTAGTACTTATTTACAAATACTAAGTTCAGTATTCCAATATTTGTTTCCAGTCAGTAATCACCGCAAAGATTGTACATTGCTCTGTGAAAAGGGTGAAGTTGAGGAGCCGTGGTTCGGCTTCAACCAAGAGTTTTTCCTTACGACAACGGATGCAAGGCCTCTGGGTTGGCCCCCGGGAGGCTTTCCTGCCCCGCCTGGCCCCTATTACTGCGCAATTGGGGCCGATAAAATTGTCGCCAGGGATCTTATGGAGGCATTCTATAGGTAATCAAAACAGTTTAAAAACCCAAGACTAGAGCTCTCCATGTCTTAACCCGAATTCATGTATAAGTACTCTAAAGTAGTAAGTACTCAAACAACAGAATTTAATGATCTTCTATACCAGAACACACTTTTTGTAGTAGTAATGTTCTGCACAGTACTCTGCCTCGCTGTTCTGCCCTCGTGTGATTTGGGTATAAGGTACTAGCAAATGCCCGCGACTTCGTCCGCGTGAAATAAGTTTTTTAAATTCCCACGGGAACTCTCTAATTTTTATTAATATAATATGATACTCACAAATAATGTGGCTTTCTATTGGTACCAGAATTTTCAAAATCGGTACCGTAGATCCAGAGATTACCCCCTACAACGTCACAAACTCACAATTCACTAACTTTACCTCTTTATAATGTTAGTATAGATGATAACCGATACATGTAGGTACGTGAAAAGTCGTGCGTAGGTACCATTCTGTCATAACACAGCCTACCTAGTAGGAATAATAGTCTAAGTCTCTTTATTTAGTCGAGAGGAGACGTATAAATACAGCAATGGATGACGTGGGAGAGTATCAACAAGCAGGCAGAATTTTCAGTACAAAATTCAGTCATTCTAGCCTTTGGTCTGATGGGATACTTTAATTCGGTATACGAGTCAAAATCGAAGACCGGCGGACACCCACGACGTGGAGTTTATAACTGGCAAGCGAAAAAAACTACTATCTCATATTCTACTCGAACTTTAGTACAAATTAATATGATTCAGTGTACGAGCTGTTCAGCTGTGGAATGCACTTCCATTGACCATACGCCAATCTAAGTCTCTGGACATATTCAAAAATTCAGTAAAGAATCATTATCTTGCAAACTAAAGACGACACCAAAATTATTCCTTAAGCTGAGTCAAATATATTAAGTATATATTATTATACATATGTATTAGTGTATTTTATAATTAGCTATATTATATAAATTTTTACATCTTTTTTATGTGTTTATTATTGGTTTATGTATTAGTATGTAGTTATCTGAATGTAAGTAGGTATATTATAGAACCACCTGCAGTCTATTTTCCTTTATTTTCTCCTTTTCCTAAGGTTGCCTGGTAGAGATCGCTACCTAAGCGATAAGGCCGCCTTTTGTATCCTACTTCTGTGTTTGTTTTATTTCTAATTTTTGTTTTTGTTATCTGTACTTGTTGTGGTGGTACAAATAAAGCGTATTGTATTGTATTGTATTGTATTGTATACACAAAGACACTGAGTGGATTTTTTGAAAGGTGTAAATGAATGTGTAGATAGGTAAATTAGTTGAGCTGAGCCTGTGGTCTGCAAATTGTATGGGCATCGATCCATTGTAAGAATAATAATTTTCAGATGTTGTCTATACGCTGGGGTGCATATCAATGGAATTAACCCGGGAACCACTCCGTCACAGTGGAATTATCAGGTACATCTTATTACATTTTTAAGTAAGTTGGCCCACTTTCAGATAAAAATAGAACAGTGACTAGAATGAAGGGGGATTATTATTTCAAAAAATAATATTAAAGTTGTCGAGCTAATGCAATACATCATACAACCCCCTATTTGAATCCTGCAACATATCAAACGAACTTTTCACTGATAATCAAAAAAACACCAAACGATTTTATCGAATCGCTTTCGCTGTGGCGTATACTGTGTCGTTCACAGTATGCGCCACAGCGAAACCAATTCGATCACAGCAATAAACGTTTTCCCTCTGGAGTGAGTGCTGAGTAGCTTCCGTTACTTAGTTCAAAAACCGAATGGAATGTTCATCGTGTGACATGCTAAATCGAATTCAATAAAACTGCATACACGAAAAAATCTAATTAAATAAGTGATACTATGTGAATCGTACACCGTATTCTTAAAAAGTCATTTCTGGAACGAACATCTTATAGATATCAGTGTTTTTTTTTACAAGTCTATATCAGGAATTTTCATTAAAACGAAAAAATCTCTTAGTAATCTCATGAGATTTTTAATGAGCTCTTAAAAGGTCAGCACTATGGTTATTTGATATTTTTAATATTGGTCGAGCATCTTCAAAAGAAAAACCAATTACGCCTGGAAAACCAATCAATATACGAAACGCCGGTAATATTATATTAATTTAATATAATTAAGATTTTATTATCCTGGTACCAGAATATTGTGGAAGATTTAGAAAAATATTCTGGTACCTACATATTTGTTGTAATTTAATATATTAATATTAATTACATATTATGAAGTAACTTTTTTTTATACACTACAAGTCAGTCCCTGACTGCGATTTCACTGGTGAATGATGATGCAGTTTAAGATGGTAGCGGGTTAACCTTTTAGTGGTAACTGCTATAGTAGCATAAGATAAAATATGAAACCCATAACCCTAGTAGTAAACAGTAGTACGTCTATACCGGTAGGTCAGTAACTACTACGGCCTGAGCCTCAGAAAACAGCCTGAACCAAAATTCAGAAATTATAAATTCTCAAATTGACACTGCCGGTGATCGAACCTGGGACCTCCGTCTTTACAGCACTCATCTATATTCTATATGCCAAGAAGGTCGTCAAAAACTATTATTCAATCTGTGCTATATTAGGTATATTACGCTTCCTAAACAGGCCTCGACTCTTGAGTTATTTCTTCGTTTGCGATCACCTTAAATAAGCGTTGAAAGAGCTTTTATCTGAACTTTCGATTCCATTTCAGCTGTCGCAAAATTTATTATACTACCTACCCTTTGTCACTAGCACAAAAGTACCACAGCGTTTTGAGTTCAAAAGATGACTTTCAATGTAAAGATATAAAATGTTCATCAATCAATAATATTATGTTCAGCTGAATTTAAAAAAAAACATTATGAAACGAAAGGATGCCATCTGTCTGTCAGTTAGGTAACTTTTCACAGCTCAACCGTTTATCCGATAGTAACAAAAATTGTCACAGATAAATTGATGGACATAAGCATCTTTTTATCGCAAGCATTTTTAAGTTCCGTATGCGATATAGACATATGTAAGAAGTCGTATTTTCTTACACGCAGGTTGGACCAAGTCCTGGTATAAAAGCAGCTGATGATTTATGGATGGCCCGTTACATCCTGAGCAGGTTGGCTGAGGAGTATGGCACGGTAGCCTCGTTTGAGCCCCAACCCGTTGCAGACTGGCCTGGTAATGGCACCTTCGTCTACTTCTCATCCAAGGACATGAGAGAGGAAGATGGAATACTGTGAGTAGAACTACGAGTATATTCTAGTCGAAGACAAAAGTTAATATAGAATAAGCAAACAAGATGGCTTGTTAGTTCCAGTCACCCTCAAACTTACATAAATAATATTCATTTTGTTGGTTGACATTGTTGACAATTTATGCCAATAATCTAAGTAGTATTGCATAGTAATTGTTTGATCTTAACGTTGTTATATAAGTTAAATATTTTGGACGAATCTGTCTGTTTCTGTGGATGAGTGCCTTAGATTGCTTGCACACAGTTTTAACAATTTTGCTATGTATGGACTGTTGACGTGGACCGTATCTTAGATAATATGTTATGTAATTTTTTATGGGACCACCTCGAGAGCTTCTAACGACTGATAGAAAAAAAACAAATCGGTTCAGAAACCATGGAGATATGCACCGACATACATTTAAAAAAAACGCGCCGAAGAACCTCCTCCTTTTTTGGAAGTCGGTTAAAAATATGTGAAAGTGTGTTTGTTAGTTGGTCTATCTTTCAATCACGCCGCAACAAAGCAATTGATTGAGGTGATTTTTTGCATGGGTATACCTGGAAAGTGAAATAGGCTACTTTTTATCCCGAAAAATTAAGGAGTTCCCGTGCGAATTAAAAAAAAAGCTTATTCCACGTTAACGAAGTCACGGGCATCAGCTATGTACCCGAAATAGGCCAATCCGCAATTTAACGGTTTAGTACATCAATAATAATTAGGCTAATGTTTATTAAGTAATTAACTAGCTAAAATTCAAACATCTGCTACTTCACGTGAAGTCCGCACTCAAACGTACCTAATAGCTTCGTTTGAGGTGGTTTTAATTCATTATTTTGAAGATTATTTTGTTAATGCCGACACGATTTCCATACTCTAGCGGTAACATAAATATTTTAATTTCACACGAGAAACATCAAGGGCTTAGTCCCAACTTTATGCCCAACTAGCTGATGCCCGCGACTTCGTCCGCGTGGATTGAGGTTTTTAGTTCCCGCGAGAACTCTTTAATTTTTCCGGCATAAAAATGTGCTATACTATATTTCATCCAGATCCGTCCAGCCGTTCTAGAGTTATAAACCCGACTCGAACAAACCCGACTTTGTTTTATATATTACTAGAGGTCGCCCCCGACTTCGTCGCGTACAATTGTTGATGTCCTATGATATTAAGAAATTTTCCCGCTGCAAACAGCCTATTATCTATAGGGGCTTTATATAGCTTATGCAGGTTTTTTATTATTTAAAACTAATAACTTAAATGCTGATATTTCATGTCTATACTTCAAAATCATAAAAAATTTATGTAACCTTTCACCCCCATTTCACCCCTTTTGGGGTGGGGTACCTTTTCGTAAAATTGCTTATACAGGTTTTTATTATTTATAACTAATAACTTAACTGCCAATTTTCATGTCTCTAACTTCAAAAACAAAGGACTTTCATACAAACTTCCAACCTCTATTTTAATTATAAGTATCTAGGATTGCACGTGGATCGGAACTTTAATTGGAAAACACATGTGGGGGTCGTACGCAACAAGCTAAGGTCCGTCTTTGGCAAGTTTTATCACCTCAACCGTGCAGTGCTAAGTAGGCATACTAAGCTAGTTGTGTACTATGCGCTGGCAGACGCAGTGGTTAGCTACGGTCTTGGTGTGTATGGAAGGACATTTAGCACCCATCTGGATGAAATAAAAAAAATACAAATTAGAATTTTGAAGCATGTTGTGGGAAAAAAGGAGAGGAAAAGTTATAAGGGAAATTATGATAATATTTATAAAGACCTTATGTTATTGCCAGTACATAGTAAAGTGGAATATCTAATAGCTAAAGAACATTATTTCTATAAATTAAAACACCTACTAAACTAAGAGATAACGCGAGAAGCTGTAGAAAGATAAGGTTCACGTTGCCAAAAGTGTGTAACTATTACGGTAAAAGGTTAAGTTGTAATTTAGTTCCCAAAATCTACAATAGTATACACTGGCTAAGGGAAGAAAATAAGGTTAGTGTAGGAGTACTTGAGAAGAAGTTAAAAGGACACTTAACTACTCCTATACTGACTAATTAATTAATTGATTAATTACTGTTTATTATTTTTCTCTTCTATTTTACTTATATTGTTAATTTGCTCTTTTAGTTTTATCGTTTATTTGTATTTTATTTTGTTTATTTTGTTTTTGTTAAGATGGGTTTCTTTTAAAATTGCTTGTTTGTTAGTGATAAGTTATAAGGTAGGTATACTAGTGCTAATTTTAGATACAATTTAAATATTAAGTTTAGAGCGCCAACTCGCCAACAAACTGGCCCACCAGTTTGGCGAGATTTATTTTATGTAAAGATAGTTGTATCCATTGAAATAAATAAATTTTAAAAAAATCCAAAAACCGGCCAAGTGCGAGTCGGACTCGCGCACCGAGGGTTCCGTACAAACATGTAGTAAGTTTTAAATTATTAAAAAACACGTTTATTGTATGGGGACCCCCCTTTTTATATATATATTTTTTATTTTTAGTATTTGTTGTTATAGCGGCAACGGAAATACATCATTTGTGAAAATTTCAGCTCTCTAGCTATCACGGTCTATGAGATACAGCCTGGAGACAGACAGACAGACAGACAGACAGACAGACAGACAGCGGAGTCTTAGTAATAGGGTCCCGTTTTTACCCTTTGGGTACGGAACCCTAAAAAAGCCCCTTAGGGGTGGATTTTCTCAAAACCCTTTCTTAGCTGGCGTCTACACCATAGAAGCAATCTACCTTCCAAATTTCAAGTCGCGTTTTCAAGTACGCTTTATAGTTCCTGAGATATCGTGATTAGTCAGTCAGTGAGTCAGTCAGTGAATGAGTGGTATTTCGCTTTTATATATATAATAATAATAATATATAGAAGAAGATTTGCATACAGGATTGCTTCTACAAATTCGGTAAACTTGGTAAGCCATTGGACTTGCTTTGTATCGCGTTCACTATAAAACACGCCACTGTAATCAGCAGTGAGCGCTGCACGGGCTTAGAATCTAATCCATTCACTTGTCAGTTTGTACTGTAGTCCATGTATTATGTTCCAACGTTAACGAGCTCAGCAGATGCATTCGGCGAATCTGTATGCATATAAGGCCACTAGGTGTATATTATTTCTAGATAATCCTAATCCTAGAGATTTTCTACGTCTAGTGGTTCGCATGGTTGGCTGACGATTAATTTCGATTTAAGCCATAATAATTAAGTATTGGGTTTTTCTGACAAGGAATTCTCAGTATTAGAACAGAGTTAGGAAGCTGGCGGTGTTTTATCCCCGTGCTTTGGAGAGTACGTAAGAGCGTAAAGCAAAAAAAACCGGCCAAGTGCGAGTCGGACTCGCGCACCGAGGGTTCCGTACAAACTACAAACCTGTAGTAAGTTTTAAATTATTAAAAATATTTTTATTTTAAATATTTGAGTTGATTGTATGAAAGGTAAATTGCAGTTTACGATTTATGACGTATTAAAAAAAAAATTTAAAATAAAAATTGTAAAAGGTAGTTATAGCTAGGTACTTTTAAGATTCGTTCGTAATACTGTAGATGTAACACGACTAAAACTGTAACGACCAAAGATGTAAAACGGTAATAATTACCTTTGTTAATGAACCGCAAAACTAACTTTGTTTGTAGAGGTTTACTGTTAATATCAAAAAAACTATGCTAGTAAGAGCATTGGCTATAGTTTTCCTGTAAAATATACATAAATTCCTATTGACCATAATTATTTCAGATTTTTCGATTGGTATACTCCGGAGATAAGGGGGGGAACGGTATTTTTTTAGACTTTTTCCCCGATAAATCAAAAACTATCATGACTAAAAATAATTAAAAATCTGTTTTAGAATGTACAAAGTAAAACCTTTCATAATATGATACCCCACACAGTACAGTTATCTCACTTTTAAATTTCAATCCTCCGATTTTCCCCACTTTTTAAATAAGAACAAAAATAATTTCCAATTTTTTTTAATTCCAGTGTCTTTGGGCCACTAATATACACAACTATTCCAAATTTCATGTCGATAGCTTTGGTAGTTACTGAAATAATCGAGTGTGACGGACGGACAGACGGACAGACGGACAGACGGACAGACAGACGGAGAAAGTCGCACCATAAGGGTTCCATTTTACCATTTTGGTACGGAACCCTAAAAAGGGACAATCCTGCGCCTGATCTTTTTCCGGTCGTGTCGGCGATTCCGCCCCATCGGGCTATGAAAAGAGTAAAGGAACAGAGCGTGCACCTGTGTTTGCGCACACACTTGTGCACTATAATGTCTCCCGCGCAGATGGCTAAAATCTCTGGAGTTTGCCCGCCGTGGCCGAAATTTGGTTGGGATGACATTATTATTTGTAGATCATGCCCGCGACTTTTTCCGCGTGGATTTTTGGGAAAATATAGTGGGACCTCATTGCTTTTCCGGGATAGCTTACGTCCTTCTCCGGAGTGCAACCGATGATGAAGAAATTGGGTACGAAATTGGATCACGATATGATATGATGGAACACGATAGTAAATATTCTAAGTACATAGACAGACAAACGGACAGTCAGTCAGACACTCTTTCGCATTCATAATAATACTAGATGATGCCCGCGACTTCGTCCACGTGAATTAAGATTTTTAAATTCCCGCGGGAACTCAATAAAACATAATCCAGATTATGTTTTACTGAAAAGGATTGAAGGAAATTGATTTTACTTATAACCGTTATATTATTAGCGAGTAAAATTTCCAGCTTAACAGAATCCCGATTAGGTAAGCCGCGTTCGTTGAGTGGGAGTTCGTCGAGTTATTTTGGTCTTACCACGTTATCAGCTTATTCAGTTTATGATTAAATCCAAGAAAAATATACAACATTTACCAAAATGGTAAATGTTTTTTTCTAAAATGCTACTTTGTTTATCATACTCATATAAGTAATAAACTAAGTAGGTAGCTAATGCCCGCGACTTGGAACAATTTTTTTTTCAATTTCATATTAATATACAGTTTAGTAAAATATAATATGGAAAATTAAGGAGTATAAAAAGGAGTATAGGAGGATAAAATAGTATACAGTGTAGCCGATGTCACTCTCCAGGTCCCAAACTATGCCCATGCAAAAAATCCGTTGCTCTGTTGCAGTAGGATTGAAGGACAAACCAACATTTTGGAGTTTCCGTGGGAATCAAAAAACTTATTTCACGAGGACAACGTCGCGGGTATCAGCTAGTACTCCATATTAGTAAAAACAAAGACACATTTCAGTTTGTCTGTATATTTCCTGTGTTGTGAACAGCTAACTGAACAGAACTTTATTACCTATTCATAAGTCATTATACCTTACTGTCTACGCTTTTGCTGCGCTGAATAATTTAGTCTCATGAATCGAAAGTTTCGAAGGAGACAGTATTTTATTGAATGATTTGCTGATCTCTAATTCAGAGAGGTGCCATATTCTAGAGGCGCTGATGTCCAGCAAAACGACTATGTTGATTTTGAACCGGAGGACCGGACGTGCTTTTCTGGATGTACTTACGAGTACATCAAATAAATGAATGTAGGCCTTTTCCAAAGAGCTTTTAGGAAAGACCTACATTTAAGCCTTTATGCATTTCTATAATATCAATTCATCCGAATACAATGAAACTTTACTTTGGATACTTAATTAACCTTGGATGAATAATTACTTCCCGTTAAGTTTCTCCTGGAGCATCTGTATAGCTAAACGCCTCAATGCGTGGCAAAAGAGGTAAAGGCGATCATTGCCGACATCACGCGTTCGTTGGTTTATCCATCCAATGTTTAACTGAATGTGCTTATCTTGATTGATAAGCACATTCAGTTAAGGCGTTTATTATTCGGCAGGGTGATAGAAAGGGCAATAGACAAGCTGTCGCGGCGACATGGCGCGCATATCAACGAGTACGACGCGAACAACGGCGCTGATAACGCACGACGACTCACTGGCAAGCACGGCATGCCGCGCATTCGGGACTTCACTGCAGGCAAGACCTTTATACGCTTTTTAGATGATACAACTCAGTGGAAGTCATAGATAACATATGCCCCTACTCAGTGGTGGAAGTCTATCGTCACCAGTAGTGGCGTGCGGTCATAAAGGCAGATAAGCACTGCTTGCTTCCTTAGCTGAAATGGTTCAATGCTCTTTTTTGTAGATTCCTTCCTAACAAATGCCTACCCTGGCTTCCAGACACGCCCCTTGTTACCAGAATGACAAAGACACATAGGCCCGTATTAATAAACTGACATTAGCTAAGAGATATTGGATCTATCCAATATTTCTTCTAAGCAGGCGTTACTTTGCGGAAGTCCATGATAATGAAGGAACTAAACTAGGAAGGTTAATTCCTTCATTATCTAAGAACACGTTCTCAAGTATCGGTCAATCTATACTTAGGCTCGTCCCTAAACATAGATTCTTAACTGATGTCTGTTTATTAATACTTGCGGTCTTAATCGTGGACTCCGCTCTCAGGGCGAAAACGGACAAATAAATGTTTGGCAGACAAACGTCCGCGCGCGTTTGCATTTACATATATATTGTAAAATTTGTATGAATTCCAACTGTATTGTAACCTAATGAAAACATTTATATACCTACTTGTGTACTCATAGGTTTGTTATGAATGTCAAAAACGCATTTACATAAATATCTCGAATCTTATAAAATGTCACTTGTATCACTTGTGTTCCAAGGTATCCAAATAGAAATAACCAAGTTTATATTCAAATTCAGCTTTCCATTAAATAAGCCGTAGACTTTAATTTGTTCCATAGCTTTGGACTGTAGTCCAAAAGCAAAGCATTGTAATGCTTTGTTGGTTTCAGGCGTGGCAAACCGAAGTTGTGCGGTGAGGATTCCACGACAAGTCTCTGAAGACAAACGCGGTTACTTGGAGGATCGTCGCCCAGCAGCCAATGCAGATCCGTATCGCCTTATCTCTATCATGCTTAGAACCTGTATATTCGATGAATAGATTTTTAAGTTGTACCTACCTATTGTCATAAATCGTGTGTCTTGTATCGGTTGTCTTTTCTAACCCCCTTTATTTTAAAGTGTGACCGCGTTTTCGGTCTGCCTGATGATGTTAGTCTGTATATAGTCACAGAACACTACTATTACTACTGTATACATATGTGTGACTGTCGAGCGGACCATATTGAGGACATTATGAATACCTACTCTCGAGAATGCAGGGGGGTTCAGTCAGTGGGTGACCACAATGGAAACACGAGTAAATGCTCGTTTCCTCAAAATGTTTTTCTTCGCTGCTTAAATATTAAGTGATGTGTAATTTATTATTTGAGTTGCACTTCGTATTGTCGAATACGTAAAGAAAACTCCCACTCGCGAAATCGTATTGAATTTGTTTCGACATGCAGTTGGCAGACAATTTGTTATCAAAGTCTCACTAGAACAGGATATTGTGCAGATATTTTAAACTCAACAAGTATTATGTAAACAAAATAGACAAAAACTTTATTTTCGTATTTTTAATATAAATTAAAAGAAGTGGTTTATCAAGTAGTTTTTTGATCCGACAGTAACAAGTACTAAAAAGGTAAACAAAAAATATAATAAGGGAGAACAACATTGCATAATAATTTAGAGGCATACTTTTAACTTAAAATAATCAAACTTTATTTAAAAAATAATTATGTAAAAAATTACATGTTCACTGCATTTACAGTAAATAATAATAGTGTTAAAAAAGGTTTTGACTAGCGGAATGCCAAATAGTGAAATGAGTGAGTAGGTAAGTGATAGCGCGGTCAATTATGAGAATAAGGGCTCAGCTCCTGAATATATCTTGCTCGAATAAATTATTGATAATTGCAATAAGCATGTGCTAACTCCTAAAGCATGATCACGTGAAATGTTCGAAGAGAGCACGGTTACTTAAAATGTAAAAATTTTACTGAATATTAATTTGAAGGGTATTTTCCCTTTATTAAAGCAAACTGGGCGTTTGACCGTAGTTTTTATACGACTGCTTGAAAAAAGGAGTATATTGTTTTCAGGGTTCATGTATGTAGGTATGTATGTATGTACCTATGTGAGTTTGTATATTCCACCATAACTTCTATACGCCTGAACCGATTTTGATAAATGAAGAATCGTTAGAATCCCTAGCTTATTCCGGGTGGCATAGGCTAGTAAAATTTAAAAAAAAAATTGATGGGGTGACCATGGTTCCGCATTAAAGACTAAAGTTGAAAAACAATATTCGAAAATAAGATTAACTATATAATCATCATCTAGAAAATGATGAGTAGATTTCAAAAATATATAACACTATAGTTAAATATCTAGTGATTCACAAAAAAATATCATTTTCATCCCACCATCTCGGAAAGAGTATTTTTACTCTTCGATATCTGAATGCAAAAGCCGTTATTATCCTCTTGAGGATAAAGTAAATTGAATTTAGAACATCGTGTGCACGTTAGTAAATATCACTCGTCTATGAAGTTTGTGAATTCAAAACATCATTAAAACCTATTTACTTCTACCTCTATGGTGCCGAATTTCCATACAACCATTTTTAATTTGTTAAAAACTCACACTCGTAACCTTCTTGGTGTACTTTTTTAATTTGCTTTGCGCGCACCATTTTCTTTCACGTCATATTGTTTAAAAGATGGCGGGATGAAAAGTTATGTGTTGCACTCGAGTAAAATATTTTTCACCTCGTGCTCTTTTGATTCCCTCGCTGACGCTCAGGATTCTAAATCCTTCGCTTGCTCGGTCATCAAAATTGAGCACGCGGTTAAAAAACAACTTTTCATCATACATAATCGAAAAACGAATATTGGCTTCAGAGGATAGCGGGAGCAAAATGTAATTTTTAGGCCCATGGGACTTTTCATTTCTCTGTTCTGATTGGTCCGCGTTCGTGCACGCGCAGCAGCACCTTGCCGATGTGCTTGCCGGCTGCCATGTAGCGGAAGGCGGGCTCCAGCTCGCGCTCGCCGAACACGGTGGCGGGCAGCGGCCGCCTTGTCGTCGCCCTCGCCCGCCGCGCCGAACAGCGCGTCCAGCAGGATGCCGTGGAACGTGGTGTTCTTGAGGAACACGCTCATGCCGAGCGCGGTGTTGTTGGACAGGTCCAGCTTGCCGATCTCGAGGAAGCGGCCGCCCACCGCCAGGCAGCGCACCGATTGGTGCTTAAACGTATAGGTAATGTCCATACATAGTAGGTTGCTTTGATGCATATACTAGGTAGGTTGATACTCCTAGCTATTTCTCTTACGTAATGATGAAAAATAGTGTGTGTCACTCGGGGCCAAATTTTTTGTTCTCGGGCGGCGTATATTGAATTCCTCGCTACGCTCAGGATTCTACTTTAGAATCCCTCGCTACGCTCGGGATTCTACTATAGAATCCTTCACTTCGCTCTGAATTCAAAAAAGCGCCCTCGGGGAACAAAAATTTTCTTTGGCCCCATATAACACAAATAACTATTTCACTCTTGTATAACATAGGTATAACTATTAATTAAAATGTGAATAAGATTCCAAAGGTAATTAATGACTGTGGTATCGTTACGTATTAGCAGTGGTAGCCGTACTTCCATTCGAGGGGGATTTTTTACTACACGACTGCCCAAAAAAAGAGTGTTATGTTTTCAGGATTCGTGTATGTATGTGTGTCTATGGCAGAGCAGTCGTATTTTTTAATAATTTTAATTCATCGATATATATGTAGGTACTAGATGGGCCCTTTCATAGAAAAAGGTTGGGCGACCGACTATGAGAACGCGTTCCTATCCTGTCTTTGTCCCCATCGTAGCGCTGTCACGGTCGCTCGTCGTGTAGATAATTTGTTATTCTTAGGTTAACATCTAAAGTCTTATTAGTTTGGCACTGTACAATTTTTATTTTAAGGTAAGTGTTTCAAGTCACAATTATACATTTCCAAAAAAACTTTATTTAATCTTCCTATTTAATATTTTTATCCATTGCGCAATCATTTAATTTCCGCGGCAAACTGTATGATATTTTTTTTTTACTAACTGGCCTTACGGCTTCTATGGCTATGGCCTATATTATCTATGACGGAGTCATACGTTTTCAAGCTTTCATTCAAATGTTGCAAGCAAGTTCCCGCTTTTCAGACTAGATGGCGTTGATGGCGTTGCTAAAAATACGCCCACATTCTTTGTTTGACAGGGCCCGTCTATGTAAATTGAGGTCGTTGTTTTAATTATATTCACTTGTTTGCTAGGTAACGCCAGCAAAAACATTCCTTGAAGCCGTGCCCTTTAAGGGTGACACTTGGGTGACCTTTAGGTATGATACTTCATAACGAGTTAGAGAATTTTATAAAGGGCCGAAAAAAATAATAACAGAAGTATTTCTCGCTGAAAAATGCTAGACGTAGTCCACAGCTAATGCATGTGCATAAATCTACTGTTATGATTAAAAACTAGGATGTAATAAGCAAACAGCAATATTATTGTAATTTCATTTTACTTTTTACAAAGGTACGAAATTATAATAAGATACTTTACATAATATTAAAAAGCCAAGATCTTAGCAAAGTCTGAGATCCCTGTATAAAACGACCTTCACCGAGCTGGTTAATGGATGAAAAGTATTTATTTTAAAGTATTTATATCAAATTAAATATGTCAATAAATATATAGCAAATGGGTTTACTAAAAAAATTCAGTCCAGAATATAATTATGTAACAATTTAAAAAAAAAATTTTTTTTTCAAAAATTTCACTGGTTTGGTTAATAGACAAATTCCATATACCATTCGAAAGTATGATGCTTAGAGAATATACAAACGCTAGCTTGACTATTTTTTTCCCGTCACAACTCTTGGGTAGGCAGGCATAAACAGGTCAATCGATTTTTTCGTCAATGGAAATATATTGACATATTTAATTTCATATAAAATACTTTTAATCTGTTAACCAGCTCGGTGTAGGTCGTTTTACTGGGACCCTATACAACTAGAACGCTTTATTAAAAGCCGATCCCGCATACCACAGTTTTGCAACGGAAAAAAAACAAAAATACGTGGATAGGACGTTATTTTATATTCCAAAGACCTAATATGGAAAGGAAAGTCATAATGTTCTCTGGAAATTGTCTAATACTATAGCTATCCAAAGTTGTAGAGCATTGTTTTACCAACAATGACAAATATTTATCCGACAACGCTAGGTCAACTCAAGGTAAGTACTTGTTGTGAATTTTGAATTTAAAGAGAAAACAGTTGTCCAGTTTATCAAAACAGACCAACCTTGTTCACCATTTTAGGTCTAATCACTATATGAAAATTAATAAGTTAAAAGATCACGGTGTCAATTACTATAAATACCTCCATACCATATGTGCGTATAAATTAAAAAGATTCTTATAATATAAAAATTATGTCTTCATCTAAGTAAGTTATTTATAATATCGAAATGTTTTTCAACTTACCTAAAATAAATTTTAGGTCAAATTCATTCGCGCTTTCAGTAAAGTTTACCAGAATTTTCACATTCTAAAGAGGAATATATTCAGGAAATTACATACAATATCATTTCTGAAAGGAATCAAAATAATACTACTGAAATCGCATTAATTTCATGTCGAAATTTTGTATCGCTTTCTATTTTCTGTAGTCAGTTCGCATCAGTCATCGAAGTATTTGTAGTTCATGACGTCACGAATCCAGTTCACGTAGCCTGCAGTTCGAGTGTAAATCCCATATTTCCCCCGCTTGCCGCAGCCGTCTCCAAAACTTGTTATCCCCTGAAAATAATTTTGACTAAAATTAACAAAGAGAAAAGTAATTAAACTCCTATGTATAGTTTTCACTTTCAGTGTCCACACAGAGCGCGGCAGTTCATTCACCGAGCAAAAAAATCTCGGTGATTAAGTTTAAATAAGGGAACCCCTATGGTTTTATTTGTCCTCTGTAGACGCTTTATATCGATTTCAGATAAATGAGTACACGGATTTAACTAAAGTGAACTCAAAAGGCTTTCGACTTCACAGGATTTGCTAGCCGTTAGTTTTAGCTATAGGTACGCAATTCCTGTTACCTTCGATCCAGTATTTGGTTACCTACTCGAGTCATCGTTAC
Organism: Erebia epiphron; assembly: GCA_963932025.1. Taxonomy (NCBI): domain Eukaryota; kingdom Metazoa; phylum Arthropoda; class Insecta; order Lepidoptera; family Nymphalidae; genus Erebia; species Erebia epiphron. The sequence continues at coordinate 19,362,064 of OZ009952.1, forward strand.
TTAATTATACTCTAATCTGACATTATGTAATAAAGTACTTTTTGAATAATAATGTCCTCCCGACCGAATTTCGGCCACGGCGGCCAATCTCCTGAGAGATTAGCCATCTGCGCGGGAGATATAGTAGTGCACAAGTGTGTGCGCAACCACAGGTGCACTCTCTGTTCTTTTGCGGCCAACGAGGTCCCGCGTTCGAGTCCCGGGTCGGGCCATAACATGTATTGAGTTTTTCTAACAAGAAATTCTCAGTACCAGCCCGGAGTTAGGAAGTTGGCCGTGTTTCACCCCCGTGCCTCGGAGAGCACGTTAAGCCGGTGGTCCTGCGCCTGATCTTTTTCCGGTCGTGTCGGATTTTCCGTCCCATCGGGCTAATTAATCTCAATTAAAGGAACAGAGAGTGCATCTGTGTACGCGCACACACTTGTGCACTAAGTATATCTCGCACGCATATTATGGCTAATGGATGGAGTCGGGAGGATATTATTAATCCCCGACGCAAAAAGAGAGGGGTGTTATAAGTTTAACGTGTCTGTATGTGCATCTATTTGTGGTATCGTAGCTCCCAAACGGATAACCCGATTTTCATTTAGTTTCTTTTGTGTCATAGATAATTTTATCCCGACGACGCTTGGAAAATAAAAATATTTGAACTTCCATAATACTTATATGTGACGATAATAATTATAGTAGGTTTTAAATGTTATTTGTTAGTTTTTAGAGTTTATTTTTTGTGTTCTTAGTATCTATACTACCTGTAGTACATAGCGCATATTCCGATCTCTGCACAGCAGGGGCCCGCCGGAGTCACCGGCACACGAGTCCCTGTGCCCGCGGCCCGCGCACACCATGTCGTCCGTTATGGCGTACTGCCAGTACGAGCGGCGGCACACGCCTTGCTGTATTGTTGATACCTGCAATTAGAGGTGGTTAATAAAGCACGTAGCGCAAAAGCATAGCACGCTTTTTTTCCATAGCTTGGACTGCATGCTATACGAGGAGCCTCTATGTTGCTACGGTGCTATGACGCGCGAGCGCGCGCGGTGCTTCGTAGTTCGTTTCGTAGCACTAGTAGCGCCAGTAGCGGCGTCCGCCTCCCGGTAGCGTGCTGGCCGACCGTTACGTAACGCGCTGCTGTGAGCGTACGTCATAATATGACGTACTGCGTATTATATAGCATATTATGCTGTCATGCATGCTATAGCATAGCATATTTAAAAGCATGCTATAAATTTATAGTTTATAGCCTGCAGCGTGCTGTGGTTTTATACCAGTTATGAACAACTCTATCTACCTGCAATATGTTATTAATTTTTATTATTTTCTGCTAGTGACTGAGTGCCAATAGGAGTACTGTATCATACTAATATTATAAATGCGAAAGTGTGTTGTTTGTTGGTTTGTTGTTCTTTCATTGGCTCTTCTCAGACCAGGGCGCGTTTGGAACCCTCGTAGCTTAATCGTTTTATATCTTAAAACGATTAATCGTAACTGATTATCACCATCATATTTTATAAGTAATTGGACGTCATTTTACTTTAACATAATCTACTGAAATGGTCCAATGACGTACCTTAGTCTTTTTCTGACTTGGTTCTTATTGTGTTCTTTGGCAATACTTACCTACACTACACTATCGCTGTTCACCTGAAAAACGTAGGTAATCAAAGGGGTTTCGTCGGAAGGTACAGAGATAGACTATCGTAGATCAGATACTAGATAGAGTCTGTCTAGTGAAATCTGAGAGTTATCCCCAAAAGCACCTACTAGATTTTTTGTTTAGAAATGAGTATTGTATAGAGCAGCGTTTCTAGTATCTTAAAATCCAACTTTCAGCCTTCACTAAACAGTAGACACTGTCGAGTGCATTGATTTTCCTGGATAAAGAGTCTGTCTATTAGACAATTAATGTATCCCGGAAAATCAATGTTATGAAAAACCTAAATCCACTTTATGAATAAGTCGTGGTAATTATTTAGATAATTATGAAAAAGATCTTGTTTGACTCAGTATGTTTAGCTGTAAAATTGTAAAAAATATATATTACCTACCTGAGCTTCATGAAGAATTCTTGTCCCGTGGACGTCAGTGGGGCGTTTTTTACCCCATCCGAGAATAACGCAACTGGAATGTGGTGGCAGTATCTGATGCGGATTGGGTAAGCAGGCTATACCGTGGCCAAGTTCCGGTCTTGCTGGCTCGGGCAATCTAGGAAAAGCAAAATACGTTAAACTACTACAAGTTTTTTTTCTCTTTTCAGTATTTAGCCGCTTAACTTGATAAGAAAATCAAATTCTATAATATGTATTACTAGCTGATGCCCGCGACTTCGTCTGCATGGTTAATGTCACTCTCCAGGTATTCAATTATACCCATGCAAAAAATCACGTCGATCCGTTGCTCTTTTGCAGCGTGATTGAAGGACAAACCAACAAACAAACACACTTTCGCATTTGTAATAATATTAGTATGATGTAAAATGAGAAACTGTATAACTGCTGAAATTGAATACCTGAAGATGGGTCTGGAACCTTGCATAATTTATCTAAGTTTTATGTACCGTAAATTCTGTCAAGTTCCAATTTACTTTGCCGTTACTAAGTAGGTATAATGTTTCGGGTCTCGAATTATTGTTCTCGAATTATGTCTCGAACTATTAACGTTGGTACTATCTCAAACTAACCCTAATAGGTTTAAAGTCGATTTTTATAAGAAATTGGTTTCCTTTTCCAAAAACCGAACGCAAATCGAACGAGTGTTTCATCATAAACTTGATGAACAAGAGCAGACCGAGTGGGAGTTGTTTCGATCGCGAAAGAGTTAACTACTATTCTTAAGGAATCGATCGAGCGCCATCCCTAAAGCGCTTGACAATTCCATATAAATCGATCGAAGAAAATCTCCCACTAGGCACTCAGAGCATAAAGTAAAAACAAATCCTAGGTGAAACATAAATCATCATTCCTCAAACTACACCTACATATAGACATATTTACGAATCCTCGTATCCTTGGTTTTGGAAAACATAAAACAAATAATAACAATATTTATTCTGACAAGAATTGTTCCCATAAAAATTTTATGGGCTGGGAATATTATATTAGTAACGGTAAGGAGGGTGCGCAGTGGGTATACATAAAGATCACTGGGGAGATGTACATAATATAAAAGACCATGATAAAAGTAGAATGTTATTCTAAAAATTTTAGAAGACGTATTGCTACCACCCTATCGGCAGAGATAACAAAAATATTGTGTTTCTCTCATTTCTGCTATCGGTATATATCCGTAGATTCACGATTCAACGTAGACTAGACATATAATTCTTAAACAGAAATAGTAGATTATTAACCAAGGGGATAAAGCAGTGTCTTCTGTCGCGGGTGACGATTTAAGTTCACCCAAGACTAAGACAGCTTTATCACCGAGGAAAATACTCTACTTTTCGTACCATTTGCGAAAAAATTAACACAATAATAATATGAGATAAGCATTTATTAAATGACAATCAAAAGTAAAAGTTAACATTCGAAACATTGGTCCAATTATTGATAGAGAGAGTTCATAAGTTTTTAAATAATTTTCCTTGGATTTTGTTGGAAGCAAATTATTTATAATTGCGGCAGCATTTGCACTGATGGAATCCGACAATTCACTGTCACTGTAGCTGATTTAACATCGTAACGTATTTTAAGAACATTAACTTATTTATAAAAATAAATTAAAATAAACTTAACGTTTATGTATTTGAAGAAAACAAAAACGCGGCAAATTCCTAGACTAATATTTTTTTGTCGGAGAAGCAAAGGCATCAAGCCCATACGGCCTCGTCGGTTTTCGTAATTTTATTTAAGAATCATAACTGCATAATAAATGCGTATTCCTTTTTCAAAAAGATGTTAAATGCTTTATATACAAACTCAATGGTGTAAACACAGATGTATTTCAGTATAAATTTCGGTAAGTAGGTATTCCAAACTTAAATCACATTCTCCCCCTAGAGGATGAATGAAATTCACTACAATTTTCTTTCCCTGTTTTTAACAGATTAAAAATGACTATTGTTATGTTCGCTTTTTGTGGCATAGAATGTCACTTTTTTGAACAAGTGGTACGAAAATAGTATTCTAACATGGCTATTTGGCATTATCTTCAGATTAGCGATTAATTAAACAATGAAACCCAGATTTTGTAATGTGGAAGCATAGTGTTGAAGTTGATAGGTATTTCTACTATCGATTTGAAGTAGGAATGTACCTACTTGTGCAGCAGTTCAACTCCTCAGTTTAACTTGAAATACCTACGTGTAATACCCAGGTTATTTTGGAGGGTAAGTAAGTAAGTACCCTTGAGATAATAATCTCATTTGACGCAAGCGTAAGCCGACACATTGAGCAGAATAACGTACGATGCTTGGAAAGTGCTGATCAAGTAGGCGTTTATCTCCTTCGATCAAGTCTCATTATATAGGTTTTGTTGGGCTTAAGACGTTTTGTGCTAAGTCACCTTAATGAAATTGATATTGAGAAATGTAAAAAAATACAACTAACTAACATGGGTGGTAGGTAACTAATGTTTATGGAAGTAAGAGGTAACTATTATTATAATATGTATAGTCTATCCATGGAAAAATAAACAACATAAAAATTACGCTGTCCTGGCACGTCGCATAATATTCGATAATATATAGGTATTTGTTCCCCGTGAACCACATCAAAAGCAAAACGCCAAAGCATTGTAGGTAGGTACTACAATAGAACAAAGCGGCAGCATAGTGAGAAATAACACCCAGAAATTCATTGCCGCACGTATTTGTGCGATGACGTTATGACATGTTCCATAGAACAAATGGGAAATAACAACCATCATCACTTTCTAGCTATGGCTAATATTATTTTTAAAAAAAGTTATACTCACCGTAACAGCGCAACATCTTTCATGACAGTGTCGTATTGCGGATGTACGATTGACGACCTCGGTGTCTCTCAACTCAATTTGGCCGTGGGCCTTCACAAGCAAGTCTTTCACACTTTCTTGCTAGGGCTAATAAAGATAAGTTATGCTTACCGTAACAACCGCGGAACAGGGAATCCGCTTAATGGTAACAACGCAACATCGTTGATGACAGTGTCGCGGTCGGAGTGCGGATGTATAGCAACCTCTGTGACCCTCATCTCGATCTCACGGGGCCCTTCACAAGCAAGTCGTGCTCCCTCAGCCGCTCATACAGGCACTTTCTTCCTAGGGCTTATATAGATAAGTTATGCTTACCGTAACAACGCAACATCATTGATGACAGTGCCGGGGTCAGAGTGCGGGTGTATGACAGCCCCTGTGACCCTCATCTCGATCTCACGGGGCCCTTCACAAGCAAGTCGTGCTCCCTCAGCCGCTCATACAGGCACTTTCTTCCTAGGGCTTATATAGATAAGTTATGCTTACCGTAACAACGCAACATCATTGATGACAGTGCCGGGGTCAGAGTGCGGGTGTATGACAGCCCCTGTGACCCTCATCTCAATCTCACGGGGCCCTTCACAAGCAAGTCGTGCTCCCTCAGCCGCTCATACAGGCACTTTCTTGCTAGGGCTTATCTAAGTTATGTTTACCGTAACAACGCAACATCGTTGATGACAGTGTCGGGGTCGTAGTGCGGATGTATGACGGCCTCGGTGACCCTCATCTCGACCTCACCGTGACCCTTCACAAGCAAGTCGTGCTCCCTCAGCCGCTCATACAGGCACTTTCTTGCTAGGGCTTATCTAAGTTATGTTTACCGTAACAACGCAACATCGTTGATGACAGTGTCGGGGTCGTAGTGCGGATGTATGACGGCCTCGGTGACCCTCATCTCGACCTCACCGTGACCCTTCACAAGCAAGTCGTGCTCCCTCAGCCGCTCATACAGGCACTTTCTTGCTAGGGCTTATCTAAGTTATGTTTACCGTAACAACGCAACATCGTTGATGACAGTGTCGGGATCGTAGTGTGGATGTATGACGGCCTCGGTGACCCTCATCTCGACCTCACCGTGGCCCTTCACAAGCAAGTCGTGCTCCCCCAGCCGCACATAAAGGCGCTTTCTCACGCAATGCGCGGCTGTCACCACCCAGCGGAGCGACACTAATGTGCCGCCACAGAAGGCTTCCTGTAACAATAGCATGAGCCTATAGTAATAGTTTAGAAATTGGAATCATTTTAATTCTAAAAATAAGTTGGCAGTCTCGCTTCCACTACAGCCCATTAACGTCCCACTGCTGGGCACAGGCCTCCACTCTCATAGGAGAGAGGGAATTAGAGCTTAGACCCACGACGCTGCTCCAATGCGGGTTGGCGGGCTTTAACGACTATTATCATGTTAGTGATAATCACCGGGACCTACGGCTTAAGGTGCTTTCCGAGGCACGGGGGTGAAACGCCGCCAACTTCCTAACTCCGGGCTAGTACTGAGTATTTCTAATCAGAAAAACCCAATACTCAATTATGGCCCGACCCGGGACTCGAACCCGGTTGCCGGGACCTCGTCGGCTGCAGAACATGACAACCACTAGACCAACGAGGCAGTCTCGCTTGCGCAAAAGCAAATAAGCAGGCGTGTCACCTGATGTTAATTTATTACCGCCGCCCATGAACATTTGTATTTGTTTGGGGAAGATCTCGGCTACTAGGTCCGTTCGACTCATTTCAGGAAGGGATCCGTATCTCCAGGGGTATGGCCAATGGGTCTGAAATGCGGACAATTTTTAACTATATATGGCGCTCCAAGCGATTTATGGAATTTCCGGCAAGTTCAACCACAGAATAGGTAATAGTACAGGCTAAAGCTGTTCAACTGAGAGTGGGTGGCCGGCCAGCGTTTTTTGATGATGAACATCATGATACTTTGTCATGAAAAATTCTTATCATATTATTTTATTAATGAAAATTGGAAGAAACGATTTTGCTAAAATAAAATTTCTTTGTGACGGTTCATAGAGGGTTAAAGTATCATTCTCTCTTGTACAAAATAATAAAACGCTGAAAATAATGAAGCAATGTTATTCTGGTTTTGCAAATAACTAAAATTGTGCAGCAGACCGTAAGTATATTGTTTCTGAACGGTCGGGTTCCTCGGTCGAAACGAATGCCGCCAAAAAATAAAATTTAGTTATACATGCCTGGCCGCAACATTAATCTTCCTTCATTAATGAGCTGTACGGAATGGTAAAGAATTTTTTTCCGCTGGAAAAGTAACAAATTACTGCCCATTTAGTTGATTTTCAACCGACTTCAAAAAAAGGAGGAGGTTCTCAATTCGACTGTATTTTTTTTATGTTTGTTACCTCAGAACTTTTGACTGGGTGGACCGATTTGGATGATTCTTTTTTTATTTGAAAGGGCATACTTCCCAAGTGGTCCCATATAAATTTTATCGAAATCGGTCGAGCGGTTTTTAAAATATCAACAATAAAATAAGTACTTTATTTTATTGTACCCTAAAGTTAAACCAAGGATCCTTCTCCAGCGCAATTTTGTTCGAATGGACTTGGACCGGTTGCGAGATGATGCTGCCAATATCGACTGGTCGGTAGTCTCGAATGCTGACACCATTGATGAGCAAATTTCTATATTTAACTCCTTACTCACACAACTATACGACATTCACGCTCCAATTCGGCCAGTTCGCATGAAGCATCTTCCTGCTCCTTGGCTCACTGCAGATATAAAAAAGCTACAGGACAAAAAGAACATTGCGAAAACTAAATATCGTATGAACCCTACTGATCTGAACCGTGAAAAGTACCATAGGGCACGTAATCGCTGCAACATGGTGTGTAGAGACAGTCAGCGACGCCATATCCATAAATCTGTTGTCGAGGAAGAAGACTCGGCTAAGGTCTGGTATTTCCTTAAAACTTTAGGGGTTGGAAAGGCAAAACAAAATGTAGATTCTCCTAATCTTGATTTAAATAAGCTCAATAAACAATTTTCCTCTTCCGCTACTTTGGATATAAATGCGAAACATAACACTATTAATCAACTTTCCGCTGAGCCAACCCCAGACTTTCCTTCTTTTTTCTTTAGTCAATTTACCATCAGTGATGTTATGAAGAATATTAAAGCCATCACATCTGATGCAATTGGATCTGATTGCATTAGTCGTAAAATGATCATCCCTATCCTTGATATCTTAGCTCCTATCATTACTAACCTCTTTAATTATTCCATTAACTCCAGTGATTTCCCCTCATACTGGAAAGAAGCACAAATAATTCCTCTCCCTAAGAAATCTAATCCGACGTATGCGGATTACCGACCCATATCCATCCTTCCCTTTTTATCTAAAGCACTCGAACGTCTTGTGCATCAACAGCTTAGTAAATTTTTCTCTAATCATAACCTACTAAACCCTTTCCAGTCTGGTTTCCGTCCTGGTCATAGTACGACTACTGCTTTAGTTAAAATCAGTGATGACATACGGCTGGGTATGGATAATCAACAAGTTACAGTATTGACGTTGCTTGACTTTAGCAATGCTTTCAATACTGTGGACTTTGATGTTCTGCTCGCCGTGCTAAGTTCTCTTAACATATCTCCTGGGGTAATTGACTGGTTTCATAGTTACTTGCATGGGCGCCGGCAGCGTGTACGAGTTCAAGATTCATTTTCTGAATGGTCGACTGTTAAGGCTGGTGTCCCGCAAGGTGGCGTGTTGTCTCCTCTATTGTTCTCTATCTTCATCAACTCGATTTGCTCCCACATTACTTCTCCCTACCACCTGTATGCAGACGATTTACAAATCTACTCCCAATGTAAGGTGGTGGATCTACCTGATACAATTAGGTTGGTCAATGAAAATCTTTTACGCATTTCTAATTGGAGTAACTCGTTTGGGCTTCAAGTTAATCCAAAGAAGACACAAGTTATAATCATTGGGAGTTCAAAATTAATTTCACGCATAACTTTGTCGCAGCTTCCACCAGTCATATTCGATGGGACTCTTATCCCCTACAGTGACAAAGTGAAAAATTTAGGCATTATCTTTGACCAAACATTATCTTGGATGCCGCAAATGAGTGAGCTAAGTAGAAAGATGTTTGGTGCAATTGGTTCTCTACGTAGTTGCGTAATGTCCTTCCCATTCCTACTAAAATAGCGCTGGCTCAGTCTCTTCTTCTACCGATCCTTGACTATGCGGACACGTGTTATCTTGATCTCACTGAGGAGCAACTAAATAAACTTGAGCGGCTTCAAAATTACTGCATAAGGTTCATATTTGGCTTGCGAAAGTATGACCACGTTTCCGAGTTCCGCTGTAAGCTCAAGTGGCTCCCGATTCGCCTTCGCAGGAATACTCACATTCTTCACCTTCTGTACTGCATTCTGTTTAATCCCATCACACCTCACTACTTAAAAGATAGATTTAAGTATATATGTAATTTACACTCTTTTTCCCTTCGTTCTCAAAATAATCTTTTATTAAGTACTCCTAATCACTCAACTTCCTTCTATCAAAATTCTTTTACAGTAACTGCTATACGGCTTTGGAACGTTCTCCCTTTGGATATTAAGCTATCCCAATCTCTTCCTATCTTCAAAACTAAATTGAAACAACATTATCTATCATTATAATCTATATATTCATCTGTCGTCTATTTTCTATTACTTCTTTACTTCTATACTGTGTATTTATCCTATATATATATATTTTTACATTGTTTATATATATACAATATTTATTTATTAACATTATGTTTCAGTACACCCCTCCCGCTTTCTTTTAAAAGTTTCCTCTGCCCTAAGGTTGCCTGGAAGAGATCGCTGTTTAAGCGATAAGGCCGCCTGTTGTGCCGTATCCATTAATATGTTTGTTTTTTTTTTCATTTTTCTTTGTGTACAATAAAGTATATTTTACTTTTACTTTTACTTTACTTTACTTTGTATAGCGTGTGCTTGTTGTTGTAAAGTTGGCGCGGGAGTTTGAAGTCGGTTGTTTAAAAATAATTTTTTATATTAAATTATTGTCATAATTGGGTAGAAAGAGGAACAAGCATTGTTTGTGATTCTGTTTATGTAGTCCAAATAATTAATTACGATAACTTTACGTAGATAAGTATTTACTTACTAAGATTTCCCGTTTCTTGATAAACACTAAAACTAAGTTTTATTTTGCTATCTTGACAACGGCGGGGCATCCTCTGCATTTTATTTTCAGAATAAGTTCTAACCAATCTTGTACCAAGTTACCAATCGAATTTAAAGTACAATATAAAACTGAGGTTAAGTTGTTATCAACTTAAGACCTGACTGGATTGAAGAACTTTTATGAACAAATTAACTGACGCCCGCGTCTTCGTTCGCATGGTTTAAGTTTTTTTATTCCCACGGGAACTCCTTAATTTTTCGGGATAAAAAATAGACTATGTGACTATGTTACTCTCCTGGTCTTCAACTATAGCCATGCCAAAAACCATGACGATCCGTTGCTCCTTTGCGGCGTGATTGAAGGACAAACCAAACGAAAGTGTGTTTGTTTGTTGGTTTGCCCTTCAATCACGCCGCAACGGAGCAACGGATCGACGTGATTTTTGGCATGTTTATAGTTGAGGACCTGGAGAGTGACATAGGCTACTTTTTATCCCGGAAAATTAAGGAATTCCCGCGGGAATCATAAAAACTTAAACCACGCGGACAAAGTCGCGGGCATCAGCTAGTTTACAATATAAGTTGACAGACCGTAAGTATATTTCGTGCTTCGTACCTTAAATCGATTCAGGACAGCAACTTGCCAGACCCATTTTCCAGGTGGTGCCGGTCGGCCCCCTATAATGCGGACCATATCCCGCATTTTGGCTCGCATCCGAGTATTCGGTGAACCGCGATATCTTCCTATCCTGCCGCACGGAGGCATCCTGGTAGAAAATGCTCTGGAATCCTCTGGGTGAATTGCGGGCACTGGCTGCGGTATCGTTTCCACTATATTGTGTTCTGAAAAATGCAATAACGTTGTACATAATAATACCTATACAAATGTTTCATTGCAACAGTGGTTTTGACTCCAGTAGTTACTATTTAGGTATACAGATTGCCACTATCAATCTATACTAATATTGAAAAGCTGAAGAGTTTGTTTGTTTGAACGCGCTAATCTCAGGAACTACTGGTTCGAATTGAAAAATTATTTTTGTGTTGAATAGTCCATTTATCGAGGAAGGCTTTAGGCTATAGGTATATAACATCACGCTGCGATCATAATAACAGAAATTCACGCGGACCAAGTCGCGGGCAACAGCTAGTCCATACTAATATTATAAATGCGACAGTGTGTCTGTCTGTCTGCTATGCTTTCACGACCCAACTACTCAACCGATTTTGATGAAATTTGGTACAGAAATTTTAGAAAACATCAATCCACGTGGACGAAGTCGCGGGCATCATCTAGTAAGTGATAACTTTATCGACTTTCCTGGTACTGTGAGTAATGTAGTCCTACAGTGGGATGTCCCGGGTTCGATTTCCGGCAGGGTCAATTTGGGAAATTATAACTTCTGAATTTCTCTGGCCTGGTGACTTTGCCGGAAGGGTGGTTACCTTACCGGCAAAGTCATGCCGCTAAACCATTATGCGTTACGGAAGGATACCGTGTGGAAACCGATTAGGGGTATAGGTTTAATATACATATTTTAATACAGAGCCGTTTTTAAACCGCCGTTTGTAAGCCAGTAAAATACACCAGTGTGCTCTTACTCAATAAAATTCTAAACCTGCATTAATAGTATATTATGGTACTAGCACATAATATTATATTACGTCATTGCTATACCTACTGTGATTATCACTTATTACTAAGATAGTAAGAAAGGTTCAGGGGCGTCGTGCGTGTCATGAAACAAGTCGATTGTACCTATAGTCATTATCTTCCGAAGTATGCGACTGAGAAGAAAATCGTTTTCGGCGATCCCAAAATCGTTAAGCCGTTTACTGTAGGTAAGCAATATCGAGAATAGTTGGTAACGAAACGGTTTACCAGGTTGTGGTGGGACTAAATTAGGTCATTACTTTCCCTTCTTGCATCGGAGAAAACGTCCAACCCGTATACCGTATCATTATTAGTGATAGTCATTATTGCTATGTTGAAGAAGTAAGATAAGGTAGGCAGATACACAGGATCTGTGCTGTCTCATAAGTACTTATATGCATCTATTATTTTCATCCACTGCAAGTCAGCTCTTGACTGCGATCTCACCTGGTGGTAAGTGATGATGCAGTCTAAGATAGTGATGGGCTAATTTCTTAGGTGTCTAAAAATGTAGATGTCACCATAAAATTGTAAAAACCGTTAGATTGTAATCTAACGCTTTTTATCTCGATAAATTACTGTCGAAAGATTGTGAACCGTTCAATGTTCCGAGTGTAAATTTTTGAAATATTCATTGTACTATTCACGTTTTCTTGTCTCTTTCTTGTAGGTTAGGTTAGGGTTCGACATAAATAAGCAGGTACCTACTTAGTGAGGCCTCAGGCCGGGCACTTAGGTTCTATCGGGTTAATATACCTAACAGATTACAATCTACCGAAAAATAATGCGTTAAATTGAAATTTTTCGACAGTTTACAATCTCGCTAGTTAGATTATAAAATAACGGTTTTTACAATTTTACGGTGACATATTATATATTAAACCCCTAATCAGTTTCTACACGGCATCATACTGGAATGTTAAATGGGTTGGCGGCACGACTTTGCCGGTAGGGTGGTTGTGACCAGCCCAGAGAAAATTATAAAATTATGAATTTCTAAATTGACCCTGCCAGGGCTTGAATCCGGGCCCTACCGTTTATCAGACTGCAGACAGTGTTCACCACTGGGCCAGGAAGGTCATCAAAAAGGATGGACATATTCCTACTCGTATAAGCGTCGAATGACGTCACTGAAACGTTGTCTATTGAAAGAAGATGAGGTGGTTAGGTCAGGTTAACTATAAATCGTGGGAGGCCAAAGCAGTAAATAATAAAGCAGGATTCCCAGTAAGTGCGGCAACCTTGCGACACTGATAAATTATATCTGACAGCGCGTTTGCTGTAAATTGTGTGTGAGCAAATAAGCTGATTCTGTCCCGAGATTGGGTAAGAGCAAATACACACAAGCGAACGGACAAGATTTATAATATTTCTGCAACGGAACGTCGTTTTATTCTGTCGCATAGTGTGCGCTAACTTTTAAAAGTGAATGCCGTGGAGTTTTCGTTTGGCCTGTAGTGTTTTTTCGGTCTTTAACCGGTAATTGGGGTATATAACAATAAAATAAATTTCACTAAGGGTCTCACCACATCATCATCATCGACGCGAATCAGGCTTATAAGCCGGTCAGAAAAAGCTTTATGTAGGTATGTGATATTTTAGATTGAAAAAGACGTCGCCCGCCCCGGCCGACTCGATGCGACAGCTACCGACGCGGAAACTGCGTTTTGCCGCGCTTTCACTCTTAATGCCGTATACATAAAGCTCACATAAAGCTTTTCTAAGTTTGGTGAGACCCTTATTGAATAGCGTACGTGAATAAATCAATATGAATGTAAGACGAATCAATTTAGGAAAGTGTTAACAAACATGACTTGAGAATGAGGTATTGGAACCATCTAAATGAAAGGTTTTTTATACGAAAATAAGCTGTTTGAGCAACAGAGACGCGGAAACCGGGCTAATTATGTCCGTATTAGGTATTCATATATTCCGCCTTCCAAAAATCATTTATTTGCTTTTTATGTTATTTTGAGGTGCTAATGATGTCAAATATATAAATAAATAAATAAGCCCTTATTTTCTGAACTAAGTATACAACAAACGAACGTAACAAAAACAAGTATACAATACAATTTAGGTACTAGTAGGTACAAATGCTTTCAATTTAGGTACATGCGTTTCTAATATACGACACTGTATCACTGAGTAGGTACTAAATTCTTACAATATGTTTTAGCAAACTAAAAATATCAAAATCAATTTAGTATATTTAAATGTAGGCATGTAAAAAAAATTCCATCTTATTCATATTTCTACAATGTTAATGGTAAGCTAATTAGGTAAAATTGGTTAGCAAAGTACCTATGTGCAATTTCACCTGGGTCCTTTCGCCGCTGCATTTTGCTTCGTATCCACATATAGCAGTAGCTACCTTCCAAGTAACAGTACGCAGACTGTCTTATTACCTTCCGCCCGCATATCGATGTCCTCTGGCAATATCTGTGGAAAACAGTTGAAATTTAAGCGCGAATTAAAGGCGAGGGCTCACTTTTTTTAACCCCCGACGCAAAAAGAGAGGGGTGTTATAAGTTTAACGTGTCTGTCTGTGTATCTGTGTATCTGTGTATCTGTGTATCTGTCTGTGGTATCGTAGCTCCCAAACGGATGAACCGATTTTCGTTTAGTATTTTTTGTGTCATAGATAATTTTATCCCGAGTGTTCTTAGCCTGCATGTTTTATGAAAATCTGTTCATCCGTCTGAAGGTCATCAGCTTTTTTCTAGTCGGGGGTTTTTTTTAATTTGTAATTTATACTTGTCTTGTTCTTCAATCCTTCACCAAAGGTTGCCCGGTAGAGATTGCTCAGTAAGCAATAAGGCCGCCTATTCATACCTAGTTTTTAGTTAACTTTACTTTGTATCCTTTCATTAGTGGAATAAAGTATTCAATATTCATCTATCTATCTATGGGAAAAAAGAATAAAACATCCGCGTGCGCCCTTATACAGTGAAGCTGCACAAACTAACGCGACAGGACGAATCGTTATTCTACGTGTTTTCTCTTTTCCGTCCTTTTCTTTTTGTGTCCATAGTAGGTATGTTTTTGCTTTGTATGTGTTAAACGAGACATGTTCTTTAACTTATCCATGAATGAAAAATAGAGAAAGAAAACCTTAATTTATGAAAAAATATATAGTGGGTTAGTTAGTACCAACTTACTTACTTACTTATTATTTTGGTACAAAATAAATATGAGTTTCTTATTTGCCAACTACTTAGGATCAGAACAATAAATTGCTCAAATCTTTTCTTTATATATGTCACCGTAAGATTGTAAAAACCGGTAGATTATAATCTAACTCGCGAAATTGTAAACTGTCGAATGATTACAATTTAACGCATTATTTTTCGGTAGATTGTAATCTGTTAGATACATTAACCCGATAAAACCTAAGTGCCCGGCCTGCGGCCGGGCACTACGTGTTTACTTATGTCGAACCCTAACCTAACCTACAAGAAAGAGACAAGAAAACATAAATACAATGAATATATCAAAAATTGACACTCGGAACATTGAACGGTTCACAATCCGTCGACAGTTTACAATATCGCTAGTTGGATTATAATCTAACGGTTTTTGCAATCTTACGGTGACATATACATAGATACTTTAATTTTTCGCACCAGTGAGCCATGTCTAAATCGCAAACTGCATTATAAACGAATCTCTACACCCAGCTGCGTTAAGTTGGGGTTAAACGTCAAAACGCGTCCTATGCATGGGATTTATATAGTAGGTACCTATTTCATTTTATTCCACTAACCAACACATTTCACGCTGATCGCTTAGTATCATAAGTGCGAAAGTTTTATGATACTTTTATCTCGGAAAATATATGGCGACAAAATTGTAAAATTATATACTCGTACCTTCGCCTCATAGTAGTACATTTTCGTGAACAAGGACTCCATGAGGTCCAAGCAGAGAAGCCTCGAAACTTTTTTTGTATGTCGTTTTCGTCCAGCTGCCGCAAATTCGGCTATAAAAATTGGAAATGTCATCGAAAAGGGTTCAGTGGAAATTAAAAACTTGTTTTGTTATAAGTAAAAAGTACATTATTTAAAATCTCCAAGCTTTTAACCAACGCTCCAAATTTAAAATTGTATAATTTAGAACTCTTCATATTTTTAATAAGAAAGATAAAAACCGTGACAGACAGACAAACATACAGACAGACACACTTTCGCATTAAAATATTAGGATAGATGTAGGGTGAAGCGAAACTTCCCCTAACTGTTTCAGTTTATTTCCTATAGCATCCGTCTTTTAAGCATTTTCAAAATAAATTTCCTGTTAACGACTTGTGACTCATTTGCACGGTAAACATTATAAAGACTTCTATTTTTTTTAAATATAAACAATCCTAATGGAAACATCAATTAGTCAGAATAAGTAAAACCAATCTATAGGACTAAAAAATTTCTACCCACGTTTGCTATTCTACTTTAGTTACTTAGGAAGTTAGGTACCTAAAAAGTTCAGTGATAAACCGAAGATGTAATTGATATAGTTTCTCCATGAGTTACAACCTACAGTTCCTAGCTGTTCAACCCTTATTAATTTTAATTGGAACGTGTAACTGCGAAAGTTTAACGTAATTACTTTACTTTGGGCAAATAGGCGTACTATGCAAATTGAAGATTTTTTACAGCTGAAGTAGGTAATGAAGGAGAGGAACACAACACTAAATTCGGCGATAATGGAATAAAACACTTAATACTTTCCCGTTTATATTTTTGAGATCGAACTGAGATAAAACTGATCGTACACTAGGGGTGAACTGAAAGCGTCCAGGCCGAACGCTAACTAATAATAAATTAAATACGCTACACTTACAGGGAGTTATAATAATTATGCGGTTATTGACGTGGTACTTCATAATTCTTAGGGCATCCCATGTTTTTGTGACTTGCAGGTAGGAGCGATTAGCTCAGTAGTACGGCCGGTAATAAACACTTGAGACTTCCAAGAGGCTGTTAATAGGGAGCTATACCTAAATAACTAATGAGGCACGCGAATTTGAGCAAGAAAACGACACCGCTGCCCAGCCCCGCTTTCAGTTGAGCCGCAGAATTAAAGCTGGATTGGAAAATCGCACGGTTCTATGGTCTCTTGTGGTAAATAAGCGGCGATTGCGTAGCAGATGTAATCGCCTATAAATTTTACAACTTACATTTTGCATAAGTATGTGTTGATCCCGTTCCCGCGCCGCTCTTTCGTACTCACGAGTATACTTCCGCAGGTTTCCGTTACGAGATTCATCGCAACTGTAAACAAAGCGAACATTTACGTAACTTCTAAAATATTTGCAAACAATACTGGAGACTGTCGGAAATCTGAATGTACCAGTATGAGTCATACTCAATTTCACTAATCACGTCTGCTTCATGTTGTACACACAATATTGTACATGTGCTTCAGTATTACAATTTTTTGAAATTGTAATACTTACTACTTACTTCGGTAAGTATTGAGTACCAACTATACGCAAAAGAGATTTTTTTTTTAATCCACTACAAGTTAGCCCTTGACTGCGATCTCACCTGATCGTAAGTGATGATGCAGTCTAAGATGGTAGCGGGCTAACCTGTCAGGGGCATGGCAGTTATATTAAACCCATACCCCTATTCGGTTTCTACACGGCATCGTACCGGAACGCTTAATCGCTTGGCGGCACCGTCACAGGCACGGCACAGGGTGGTAACTGGCCACGGCCGAAGCCTCCCACCAGGCCAGACCAGGGAAAATTCAGAAATTATAAATTCCCAAATTGACCCTGCCGGGGATCGAACCCGGGACCTCCGCACGTTAAGGCAACAGCGCTACACACTGCGCCACGGAGGTCGTCAAAATTGAAAGACATTGCAATGTCTTTATTCTCCTACTAATTTTTTCTTGTTCACGATACAACCTAACAAACGGTGCAAAGATTTTCTAAGCACTCTTTTTGAAGTGGTTTACATGTCGCTGTAAGATTGTAAAAACCGTTAGATTTTCAAATCTAACTCGCGAAATTGTAAACTGTCGAATGATTACAATATAAAGGATTATTTTTCGGTAGATTGTAATCTGTTAGGTTTATTAACCCGATAGAACCCTAAGGGCACTACTTAATTATTTATGTCGAACCCTAACCTAACCTACAAGAAAGAGACAAGAAAACTTAAATACAATGAATATTTCAAAAATTGACACTTAAAACATTGAACGGTTCACAATCTTTCGACTGTTTACAAGCTATCGAAAAAAAAAGCGTTAGATTACAATCTTACGCTTTTTGCAATGTTACGGTGACATGCATATTATATCAATATTTTTGAAGTACTTATAGCAATACGATAGTAGCTAGTAGCTAACTAGTCAATTATCAGGATAATACCTACTTTAATCAGTATCGTAAGTTGTAGGCAAGATAATCAAAAGTCCGCGGAAAAATCTTGATAGAGCTACCTACTGAATTAATAGCCTGGTAGGTACTATACACGTTGATTCTACGTATTGCCACGTATATGATTGCCTATTGATCGAAAGCGCTGAGCCAACGTGCCCAGGGACACGTATACTTTAGAGCCCCAAAAGAAAATTATCATAGTAGGTACGTTGAAATATTGTGTTTTATCACTTTTTTTAGAGATATTATATTCACATTCATTTTTTCACACTTTATTACATGTATTCTCGTAGAAACAATTGAAAGAGATATGGAAACCATAATACCTCGCAACTTCTATTCGTAGCGAGTCCCCGCATATTCGCCGACGTAAGCAATGTCGACGCCTAGTTTTACGGCCACCTAGGCAAGCACTCCAACCAGCCCATTCGGAAAATGAAATCGGCTTCTTTGAACCTTGAAATGAAAAAAAAAATATATTTACCATATTAAAACCGTGCTGATTCTGCTCAATAATTAATTATTTTAACTCGGAAACTTAGACTATGCGTGCCACAATGTAAACGAGCCATTGGTAACTAAATATCAAATACGTAGAACTTGGCTATGGCTCTTTATGGGGTACCTATTTCAGTGTGTATTTTCTTACGGTACAAAATTGGGTGCCCATACTCAGATACTTGTATCTAAGTATCTAGTACCTTGATATTATACGCTTTGGGTTAGTAGTTTCACCCATAAAATATTATTTTAAGTAGATAAATGCTTGTGCTACTTTGCTCAGTCTTTGATTTGTATTATGCAAGTAACTGAAAGCTATTTTGTGGGTTGATTCTATGAACCAAATTAATTTGTGCAACATGCCACATTAAGCACCGTACATAGCCACAGTTCTTTATATTCAGGAAAAACAACAACCAGGCTCCAACTCCAGGCTCTAACAAGGCTAGTTACCACCCTACCGGCAAAGACGTGCCGCCAAGCGATTTAGCGTTCCGGTACGATGCCCTGTAGAAACCGAATAGGGGAGGGGTATGGGTTTAATATAACTGCCATGCCCCTAACACGTTAGCCTGCTACCATCTTAGACTGCATCATCACTTACCATCAGGTGAGATTGCAGTCAAGGGCTAACTTGTAGTGTAGAAAAAAAAGATTATCCAAAATAGACTACGCGTGAAAGTACTTGGTGGTCCCATGTAAGAGGGCTCTTCTACCTTAGGTTTCAACAATTCAACATAGAAACTATCAGCACATTTCGTGCGTCAGGTGCTCCTCATTTTTTTTTTCGAAAATACTCACGATTTGCCTGACTAGAGAAGGCTCAGTTCATAAACACGATTATTAGGTACCTAAACGTAATTATTACTAGCGTAAAGATTAGTAAGTAAGGTAAGTTATTGTCTAATAACTTACTTTTTTTCAGTACATTTTCTTTGCTATTTGGAAACCGATCCAAATGTATGTCCTCCGGTGATTGTTCGATTTCAATCTGCAACCATAATAATATACTTGCCTATTCTTGCACAGATAATATAATTGTATCGGTTCATAATAGCACACGTTTAACAATTTGTCGTTTGGATAACTGGGTCAGCGGTTTTCAAACCTGTTTACATAGTCGTATAAAATACAATAGATATTTTAATTTGGTTTCACGATTTCCATTTTTGTAGGAAATGCATCGGATACACAATGGTTACAATGCCAGCCATTTTGATATAATATGTTAACTTTTCAATGGAACTTTAATTTGGCAACAATGGGATATAGAATTTAATAAGGACAATAAAGTTAAGACTTACGTGGTGTCCTCGAGAAATTTCCATGACTACGATGAGTGAGAAAACTAAAACCTTCTGTGGCCACATCTTACCCGTTTGTATCGAGTAATACAAATAAGTAGCCCTCAGGACTCGACATCTGGTAACAATAACTATCATAACATCATTATGAAATAGATGTCCTTTTTGGTTCAAAAATAAATTATTACATATAAAGAATAAAATAAATTACTAGTATATAGAGAATTAATAAATTTTCTAGCGATAAAAGAAATGAAATTAGGTATTACTTTTATCCACAACGAAATGGAGATTAGTTATGGGACGGTATTTTGTCAATATTTAATGAGAAGTTTAGCAACTATAAGGGTACCCAATAAACGATAAACACATTCATAACTGATAAACACTAAGGAGGGTATTAGTTTTTGGAAGCTTGGCGTAAAATACTAATAATTATTATAATAATAACTCTATACAAACTTTTGATTCCTCACGCTTTATGTTCGTTTCGCTAATTGATTGACTAATTTTATAACAAAAGGCATCGATTTTGGATTAGACTAAAGTTTACTTATTAAATACTTACATAATATTAAAGTAGGTTCCTAAATTTAAACTCCTACATACAACTCTCTCAAATCTCAAAAAAACCGGCCAAGTGCGAGTCGGACTCGCGCACCGAGGGTTCCGTACTCAAGAAGTAGGTATAATTACCTTTGTTAATGAACCGCAAAACTAACTTTTTTTGTAGAGGTTTACTGTTAATATCAAAAAATTACGTTTGTTGTATGGGAGCCCCCCTTTAATATTTCCTTTATTGATAGTTAATTATTTATTTTGAAAGGTAATATACAAGTTAATATTCTGTGAAAATTTGAACCGTCTACCTGTTACCGTTTTTAATATTGAGCAAAAAAATACGAAAAAAACACGTTTATTGTATGGGGACCCCCCTTAATATATATATTTTTTTAATTTTTAGTATTTGTTGTTATAGCGGCAACGGAAATACATCATTTGTGAAAATTTCAGTTTTCTAGCTATCACGGTCTATGAGATACAGCCTGGAGACAGACAGACAGACAGACAGACAGACAGACAGACAGACAGCGGAGTCTTAGTAATAGGGTCCCGTTTTTACCCTTTGGGTACGGAACCCTAATATATTTAAATGTTCAAAAAACAGGTCATGTGCGAGTCAGGCTCGCACATAGTATAAATTATTTTAGTAAATAACAAGATGTCAAATTTCATGATTCTAGATCGGCGAGAAGTACCCAATAGGTTTTAATTTATTGGCGGGTGTCAAAAAATGCAAATATCCCGTATCTTTTGATTGCGTTGACTTAGAAGCTTGATTTTTTTACAGCTCCAAACCCTGGAGCTAAGTATTGGATATTAATTTCAACTTGATACGCTCCCGAAATAAGGGTGGTTGACAGACAGACAGCCAGACGGACAACGAAGTGATCCTATAAGGGTTTCTTCTTTCCTCTTGAGGTACGGAACCCTAAAAAAGAACTGCAGGTAACCTCGAATAAAATATCTCGACGTGATACAAACAATGGATCAAGAACAATGCAATTAGTGAGTGCTACATACATATTTGACACCTTGTATCTTAGAACACCGTTTAGAACCGAGCCATATGTGGAAGGAATTGTGGTGTAACCCTTTTCATTAACCTAGACGTATTATTTTAACCTAAAATAGCGATGTAGGTCAGACAGAAAACTGCAGTGCTGTCCAAAATCATACCTAATATGATACGTACCATAAGTGTCCTATAAAAGTAGACATTCATAAAGGACGACTCTATATTCTCTCTTGCTAAGCTTCATGAAGTAAAGAGCACGAAACTGAAACAATGTTGAGAATATTTCAAATAAATGGTGCTGTCCAAAAAAAGTTAATACCTACCTAATAATATGTAATCTATACGAGTAATGTTATGAATGCGAAAGTTTGGATATATGGATGGATGGATGGATGTTACTCAATCACGCCAGAACGGCTGAACGGATCTGGATGAAATTTGGTACCTATTACCACCTATTCTGTGCTATTACTGAGTCACGTAGGTAATAAAAATAACTGTACTTAACTCGTCATAGTCCAAAACATATAAAACGAGCTTCTTTTAATGAAATTTAATGAATGGCAATTTAAATGAAAGATTACTGTGTGTTCCTCACTGAATGCTCATCGCTTGTTTTAGTATAATTATGTAACTTACAATTACTCGGTATTAACTATTGGTTGATATTATTACCTACCCAGAAAATGAAATTGCCCCTAAGAACAAGTTAGCCATTGACTGTAATCTTATATTGATACAGTCTAAGCATATAATCCATATTATTCAAAAAAAATTGGGGTCTGTAAACTCTGATAACTGCCCGTGAAAGCGATAATTTTACGTGTCGCAGCACCTCAGTCCCGAGTCCCGACGTGAACATTGCGGATTAAATATTTAGTATCTGCACAGAATACGTAATAGTACGAGTACGTATAGTATGAGTACGATGAAGGAAACATGTTACGTAATATAATTTATCTACTCCAGCATCGAAAAGTTCCAATTTCGAATTTGACAACTATAATATCGAATTGAACCCTCTTTCGTGTTTGCTTCTCATAACGATACAGTTCGTTGTATGGGACCTGTATCGTGAGTCGTAGCTGTATCGATATGGTTATCTTCATAAATAGGATACCTATAGCTTAGCGGCTCTGGGTTCTGGCATTTGATTGATTTGACTTTTTTATTAATTTATAAAGTAAAAAATTATAAAGACGTCCTTGTCGTAGATAAAATCTTGTATGCAACTGTACGTAATTAGTCATTTTAATTCTCGTACTATCCTATTTTGATACTCGGCAAGCCTCGTATCAAAAAACAGCACTCGAATTAAAATGACCCTCATTACGATACAGTTGCTTAAATAGCTATTAATAAGTAACTAACTATTATAGTTTTAACCACTGGTAACTCTATAGCAAATTTAGTAAATTAGGTTAACGGAGTTTTTATTCAAAACTAGATGATTCCCGCGACTTCGTCCATGTGGATTTATGTTTTTGGTTCCCGCGGGAACTCTTCAATTTTCCGGGATAAAAAGTAGCCTATGTCCTTCCCTGGGATGTAACCTATCTCTGTATTAAATTTCATCAAAATCGGTTAAGTAGTTGGGCCGTGAAAGCGTAGCAGACAGACAAACAGACAGGCACACTTTCGCATTTATAATATTAGAATGGATTCAAATTTATTTTATTCAAAAAACTTTTTCAAGTGCTTTTGAGTCGTCAAATGAATTTACCACTGGTTCGAAATATCATTCCTACGGAGAAGATCTAGCAAAAAAACTCAGCGATTGCTCTATACCGCTAATCGGCTCTTCGCAACACCGAATCAGAGCGCTAAATCAAAATACTATGTGGGTATTGCTTTTAAAAGAGCTAGGTTAGTGCAGCGTTTCCCATTAGCCGGGTCGCGACCCGGTACCGGGCCATCAAAATTAAACACCGGGTCGCAACATTCCCGCCTTGTTTTAAAAATAATACCTGATATCGATCGACGCATCGTAATTTATATTCGTAAGCGGAATTAAGTACACATTTGATAATATTTCACGCATGACCATTGATAGATTTTTGGTTATCTTGTCGTCAAGAATACACAAAATTAGCTCATCAAGCAATAACTTTTTTAATGCCTTTTGTCACAACTTATAAATGTGAAGCTGGGTTTTCAACACTAGTAATTCATCTTAAAAATAAATATAGAAACCGACTTGAAGTGGAACCAGATCTTAGGATAAAACTTTCGTCATTTTCCATGAACTTGATTCTTTGGTAAAAAATAAGCAGCAGCTCCATACTTCGCACTAAAATTTAGTGACTAAATAGGCGATACCAAAATATGTAGTATTAATAAAACATTTTTACTATTAATAAATGTGAATTACTTTACCTAATGGAACCAGCTTGGGTTTAAAAGTATTAAGTGGGTCATGAAGGGGCAGTGTGAATATTACCGGGCCATGGCAGAACAATGTTTGGGAAACACTGGGTTAGTGTTCAACTTAGTTCAACTAGATCTGAATTTATTTTTATTCAGTAAAGGTAGCTTGCAGCCCCACCCCCTAAATTATATTAATTCTATGAATAAGGATAATTTTGTATGAAGCACAAAGTCGACTTGATTTCAACAAGTCGGTAGCAATTTGCTCATTACCGTGGCTCAAAATAAAATTCAATGTGCAATTGCTATGAACTCTGGTTTAGTGTTTTGGGTATTATAAAAATTTAAATAAATTGTAGGGATTTTCAAATTTAAATTTATGATATTACGATAGGGTCAATCTAACAAGACTTATATATACGAGTATATATTGTGTCATCATATTTTGAACCCATTTTCGACTCACTGCAGCTGAGCACAAGTCTCATTACTGAATGAGAATGGTTTGGCTACGTTGGACAAATGCGGATTGGCAGGCTGCACACCTTTGAGAGCTTTATGGAGAACTCTTTATCACGATTTTAAGTACAATGTGATATAAGAGCGGTAAGCAGGTTTTTACATACGAGTTACTCATGTCAGCCTGATGCCGCCAGGTAAGGGCTGACCATCGTTACGATATCTTAATTTAAAATAAAATTGGGGTAGGTAGCTACCAGGTACTTACTAGAAAATGGATTCTCACGCCCATATTTATTTCGAGATTTTTGGCGGCTATTAATTGCGCGATTTTGAAATACCTAACTGTAGATTTAATTTTATTATTTCACATCACCTAAACCACTCATAATTTAAAAGAAAAACTCAATGAAACTTTTAAAATTGCGCACAGATTAAAGATCTAGCCTAGCAAAGATTACCATTTAATATAAGAGCGTTGATGTAATTGCGTGTTTAGGGTTCCGTACCTCAAAAGGAAAAACGGAACCCTTAAAGGATCACTTTGTTGTCCGTCCGTCTGTGTGTCAAGACCCTTTTTCTCAGGAACGCATGGAGGTATCAATCTGAAATTAATATCAAATACTCAGGTCTACGGTCCCTTGGAGCTGTGAAAAAATCAAGCTGCTAAGCCAACGCGATCAAAACATACAGCCGTTTATGCTGAAAATTTTCGACACGCAAGGGAATCAAAACCTACAGGGCTTCCCGTGAACTCAGAATGTTGAAATTTGGTACGAAGTAACGCCATGAAGCACAAATATAGGAATAATTGCGAAAAGCATAAATTTTTTGATACATCATATAATAAAAATATTTTTATTAATTTTAAACTTGTTTAAAATTATCGACACTCGCAAGGAAATCAAAACCTACAGGGTAATTCCCAATGACTCAGAATCTTGAAATTTGGTACGAAGCAACGCCAAAAAGCACAAATATAGGAATAATTGCGAAAAGCATAAATTTTTTGTTACATCATATAATAAAAATATTTTTAACAATTTTAAACTTGTTTAAAATTTTCGACACTCGCAAGGGAATCAAAACCTACAGGGTACTTCCCGTGAACTCAGAATCGTGAAATTTGGTACGAAGTAACGCCATAAAGCACAGATATAGGAATAATTGCGAAAAGCATAAATTTTTGTTACAATAATTTCAAAATATTTTTTTTCTAAAAATTAATTTCTAAAAACGCGCATAACTCTAAAAAATACCCAGAGGCAGTGCCTGCCCAGGGATCGAGCCCACGTCTTAACAACGAGTACTAGGGCATGGCATATCACCACTTTTCAATTATAATTGTAATTCATGTAACGTAGATACAACTAACATACTTAGATGTTTTTCCAGAGATCTTCTGTGGATCATTGAATAGTTAGACTTACCCCGGTTGTATATTTAAATAAGACAGAAACATAAAGAATTACGATTTAGATTAAACAAACCGTCTTGATCATAAAATGCACCTGGCGAGTTCAAGTTTAATTATAAATGCAAATGATGTAATAAGACTAAATTTAATTTAACATGAGCCCACAAAATTTTACTAGAGACTAAGTATAACGCCAGACAGAAATACAGGGCTAGATAACAAAACATTCTACAAAGAAACGCCTCGTTTATTTTCATGGGTAAAAAGTAGCCTATGTCCTTCCTCAGTATGCAACCTATCATCAAAATCGGTTTGCTGTAGTAGTAAGTAGACACACAGAAAGACAGACATGCAGACATATTTTCGCATTTATAAAATTAAGTATGCATAATATGGATTCTATCTATACTTACTAGTTTTCAGGAATGCGCGTAAGCGGGTCAGAATCGGAAATCAAAATGTTCCGAATTCAGATCATCGAAAGTTGCTCTGATTCAGTATTGAGTAGATAACATGGTGGGTATTCGGTTGAATCAAATCCGACAACCCAATTATTGTTGATTTACTGAAAATAACAAATAACCTTGCAATAAATATTTTTTAGCACCGTGGAATGCCACAGATTAAAATTATATAATAGTAAGGTAGGTAACAAGTAACTCTTTTACAATAGCTGATTTACGTAGACCAATTTTGTAATACGTACATGCACTTCCACAAACATAGGCAAACCGCCTTCGTGATAGCATAACACTAAAGGCGTTTCGCCTCCTCCGTCTGGAGATTGATCTTCAGGCACGCATTTCTTCTAACTTATCTAAGATATATGCCTTAAATATAATTTTGTTTAACGGTGAAGGAAAGTCAGGAAACCTGCATGTCCGAGAGTTTTTCAAAATATTCTCAAAGGTGTGAGGATTTTGCCAATCCGCACTTGGCCAGCTCCAATGCCAGCTCGGTCTTTGCTTCTCATTCTGAGAGAAGACTCGTGCATAGTAGAGGGCCGGCGATAGGTTGAAATGATGAATGGTGATTGTATCGATAGATTGTATGCATCGGAACATCCCTCCATTCAAAAGTACGCAACCAACGGTCGCGGGCGGCTAGACAATATGATCATAGTCGTAAATCTACGCATCTTTGCCCCGCCTCGTTGATAGTTCCTTATAAATTATTGCTCTACGGTATTTAGTCATCTTGCATAAATTACGTATTTTATTAATAGATAGACATGGAATAAAAAAACAGTACAGCGAGTAAAATTGATTTATGAGTCTAGTTACTACCTACATAATATAACCATTTGGCCATTTGGTTGCATCATCAGTGAAATTCTTTGAGGTAATTATTTAAAGTAGCTGGTGACTGCGTCCAGTATTAGGTACAATGGCACCTATTTATGTCTATAAAAATGTTTAGTCTATTTATCGATGTCGTAGACACAGAAATAGGATTTGATTATTATTAATTTTTTGAGTCCAAACGAAAACATAAGATTGTTTTATCTACCTTTCAAATAAATAAAAATATACGTTACCTAAATATATTAATATCTACCCACCCAGATTTATATTCGATTTGCCGTCTAAGAAACTCGCAAGTCACTGCAAAATATTGATAAGTTGATTAATTTTTTATATAAAAGTCGATAAGTACACAGCCGGAGCCGTCAAAAAGTGCTGACGAATATTAAGATACCAAATTGCGCTCAAAGTTATCTGACTTTTTAAATAAACTTTTAGCGCTAATCGAGCTGGAAATACCTAAATCTTAATTTGGGCAACCATACCTACCTAATATGTCTTAGACTAATGACGTAAATTCTAAAGTGTGCCTGTATATTTGTTAGTTCTTTACTAAGGTACCTACTAAACTAATATCAACAAAAAGCAAAATGCAAACTAGAACCTGGATGATTAAAAGATAAATATTGTATCCCGGGTGATTGCTGAATGCTACCACTTGCAATAATACCTGAGAAAGCAGGTGAACGGTAAAAGAACAAGGTGAAGGAAACATCGTGAGGTAATTTACATACCCGAGAGTTCGAGTTCTCCTTATTGTCCTCAAAGGTGTGTGAAGTCTGCCAATGCGCACTTGGCCAGCGGCCTTGGACTATGGCTTGACGGCTAACCCCTCTGTTTCTGAGAGGAGACTCGAGATGAGTTGATGATATATCCCGCGAGAATGAAGGTTTCTTGCGTAATTTTAATCAGCTTGGCCATGGATCGTTTTACGTTCATTTACGTGTTTCAGGCGATTTTGAAAAATTCCACCACCATGAAATTTTCAGAAATTTCATGGTGGTGGAATTCAGATTGAAAAACAGAAATCCATCCGACAAGCCAGGAACAGGTCAGCTATAGTTCGCGGGCGAGTTGAATGCAGAGTAAATGTATGGTGACACATACATTAACTCTGCATTCAACTCGCGCGCGACCTGTACTTAAATGTACTGAATGTATTCTACTATTCTTTAAACACAATTTATTTGGTTGCTATGTTAACAAGAGCAACCGCTATCTGTCGATGAATTTATAAACAGTTTATACCATTAATGTTTACGAATGAATTACGAACGCTGTGTGTGAGTCACGGACAAGGACATGAGAACAGCTGTTCTGAGCGGGCAAAGCCCTATTCGTGATTCTAATAATGAAACTAAATCGCTTACCCATCCGCCCAATCTGTCTCTTTGACCCCATTAATCGCGAAAATTGCTGGGCCTTATTCTTTGAGAATCGTGTCCAGCGCATCTTAAATATGAAAAATGGTCAGTTATTGTTGTTTAATCTCAAATTGCGGTAAGGATACCCTTTTAAATGTTTTTGAGAATTAGGACCCTGAGCGGATCAATCATAGGTACCAGAGTATTTCCGTGCCTCGGAGTACCTACTCTTAGGCAAGTCGTAGGTATGCGTAGGTAGGTAAGCCACCGTATTTTTATCCCAAGAAAACCCCTGCCATTATGTCTGTCTTAATGGAAAGGGGTCACCTACGTCGACCTAGGCACGTTGAAAAGATCCAAACTTTAATATTCAGTATATTAACAATTATAACTAACATACGGGTTATATTCATACTAATATTATTATAATTATAAATGCGAGAGTGTGTCTGTCTATCTTCTACGCTTTCACGGCCCATCTATTCAACCGACTTTAATAAAATTTTGGTACAGGGATAGTATATATCCTGGGGAAGAACATATGCTACTTTTTATCCCGTAAAATAAGAAGTTGCAAAAAGAAGAAGAAGAAAAAACTTAGTCAAAGTCGCGGGAATCATCTAGTAAATAATACAAAGCGACTTAATCCACGTGGATATAGGTTTTTTAAAAATCCCAGGGACACTTTATTTTTCCGGGACAAAAGTCTATATCGCTCTGCAGCTTTTATACTTTATATCCATAAAAAAATAACGATGCTCTGCGGCGTGATTCAAACCCTTACAACCCACATTACCTACGCAGAACTAAGAACCCGAAAGTTCAAGATGAAAATTCAGATGAACATGCAAAACAAATTTATTGGAAATGTTTCTAAGTAGCGGCTGCTACTGGAGTGATACGGAATTTACAATTTGAGTTAAGAAGTACTTTGCCTTACTTTTGTAATTAGTAGTCTGGGTATCTACCACCTGATTTTTTGTTTTTAGCGAACAGATATTCTCAAAGTTTTACTCAACTGAATTAAACAGAAAAAGGAATTCAAAAATATTTTTAAAAAAGTTGCCATTAACGAAATGATGACCGTCAATGAGCTGACCGTGAATGGCTTCCTTGAATTACGACGCAACAGAAAACTTTTCTTGCATTTAACATAAGGGTATTTATCATTATTCATTGTTACTTAAATAAGAAATCATGTTATTTAAAAAAACGACAACAGATTCTCTTAATGTTAATACCTTAGTAGTTAATAATACCGAGCGACAATTACATACTGTAAATCTTTCTTGTTTAATGCGACATAGGTACCCACAATACAGGATTACCTAGTATGGGTATACCCATTAAACATAGGAAAAATTGTCAAAGCTGTTTTTTGGTAAATAAATATATATCTTCATCTTTTTCATTTTCAATGTTTTTGGCGAAAAGGCGCGAAACCTATGACTAGGAACATTACCTCTATGCTAGGAACGCTGGCCAAGTACGGATTGATAGACTCAGCACACCTTTGAAAACGTTATTGAACAACTCTCGGGCATGCAGGTTTCCTCACACATAACCCTAAAAAGTTACAGGTGCTTGCCTGGAGATCAAACCCCTGAACCGAACTGAAACCGGGTGTCTTAGCTATCTAGGCTATCACAGCTCTAAACAACAACATCTAATCTGCACCACATCAGTTGACCATACTTTGAAATACCTAGTATTTAAAAGTACTAACAAAATAGGTTCAGGAAACTTTTCTCTAAATCAAGTAAGTAATTGAGTAAATAGGACCGTTTAATGAAAAGCACAAAAGTAGCAAGAATTTCAATAGAATTCTAAAAAGAAGACGTGAAAACAAAACCTGAACATACCATTTTAATTGATGAAAACTTTTTGAAATAATTTAACCGATAAATATTTTCTGCAATAATTTAACTACGACCTAAAACTAGTTATATACCTACCTACCAACATCAGAATAATGATATATGGGCAGGCATTTAACGATTTATAAGTATTTAAAAATTTTGCTTACCATAAATCAACTGGAGTTTATTTCACAAATACACTCGACAATAGCCGGAAAATAATTAATCTAAGGTTTACAATAATTGGAGTTACGCTAAATTTATGAAAGTATTATCCAAACGTAGCTTACCTAAAGCTAACCGAAGCTTATTTCATAAAATATCTGTACAACTGCCAGAAATTGGTTAAACCAAAGCAGATATTTTATCTTTTACTACGGTTACCAGTTTATTTCACCGATCGTAATTCGTAGACGCAACTTGTTCACAACGAGAGCAATGCAGCACTGCGCGTGCGCACCGTTCCGATCTTCCTCATCTAATATATTTTCATTTCGTCTTACTATAGAACATAGATTGAAATAGGTATAATATAGGCACATAGAGCACCCAAAGTCTGCGAAATCCTTTTTTGCGAACAGGTTTGCGCTTGATGTTTGCGGTCGGTGTAACCGATTAGATACATCTGGATCGCTTGTAGTTTTTATCCAATAGAGCGTGTTGATGCTGCAAAGAATCTTACTAATATTACTAGCTGATGCCCGCGACTCCGTCCGCGTGGAGGTATGAAAAATAGATGTTGGCCGATTCTCAGACCTACTCAATATGCTCACAAAATTTCATGAGAATCAGTCAAGCCGTTTCGGAGGAGTATGGGAACGAAAATTGTGACACGACAATTTTATATATAAGACTAGCTGATGCCCGCGACTCCGTCCGCGTGGAGGTATGAAAAATAGATGTTGGCCGATTTTCAGACCTACTCAATATGCTCACTAAATTTCATGAGAATCGGTCAAGCCGTTTCGGAGGAGTATGGGAACGAAAACTGTGACACGAGAATTTTATATATAAGATAAATGCGAAAGTTTGGATGGATGTATGGATGTTTGTTACTCAATCACGCCCCAACGGCTGAACAGATCTGGCTGAAATTTGGCACAGAGATAGATTATTGTCTGGAATAGACATAGGTTTATCCCGGAAAATTAAAGCGTTCCCGCGGGAACCATAAAACCTCGATCCACGCGTACGTAGTCGCGGGCATCACCTAGTGATAAAAAAATTGTTACTTAAGACCAACTTTCAATAAGTATTTATAGGTTTTGTAAAATATAAAAACCATCCAAAATTAAGTAAATACATACTTAGACAGACAGATATTTCTCATCATACCTATTAGAAATGTCTAAGCACTTCAGTCTCCACCCCGCTGAAACCTTTAATGGATTTCCACTCAAATTCTCTAACTTCGACTGTAGCTTTTAAACTGTATTGTATAAGCTTAATTTAAGCATGAAATCTCACATTTTGTAAAGTTCTATTTTATTATATTGATAATATATTTAGTCCATCCTTTAAATAATATGACGTAGGTAGAGGTTTGAAGAGGGTGAATTGGTGAACCAACTCTATCAGCTTAAATACTTACCTATTTCTACTTGACGTTCTCTTCCGGTAGAGCTCCTTTATAATATTTATTTAGATTTTAGGTAGTAGGAACTCTTTATTAACAGCCAAACATGCCAAAGCTTCAGGAAACTTGTGCCTAGCAAAATCCGTAATCTTTGTATTTTTACCTATTTACCTACTTTTTAGGATATTATGGTCTATTATTAAAAATCCCTGTATGATGATGATGTCTGTGTGAAACCTTCCTAGTTCCTGGCCAAGTAGGTACATATTAATATGTACCTATAATTTATCTTTATACCAACTCTCACTTTAAAATTTGTTTCTACTTACTCCTCTTCAGAAATCATATTCTTTCGTATCTATAAAAATAGTCACATTATCAAGAAAAATTAGGCTAATAGTGCCTACTATTTAGATAATATTATTATCAATTTAAGAGTTTTGCAAGTGTTACTATTTTAATACAAGCTAAATCTAAAAACCGGCCAAGTGCGTGTCGAGCCACGCGCAGTGTGGGTTCGGTAGTTGCCCGTTACAATATGCGAAAATTTTATAAGTTGCTCGACTATAACTCGTTATAACTTGTAAAGCTGTGATAGTTTTCCTTTTAACTTCGTATATACTACTACAGCTACTGTTTAGCAAAAACGGATCCCTGAATCGACCAATCCAATGACACCCCACACAATACGACGAAAGACGAAAAAAAAAACCATCCCCACTTTAAGTGCAGGGGAGGTACTCTAGATAAATTGTACTTAAATTTAATCTATGCCAAATTAACTATTTTTCTAGTACTAACAGCCTCTGAGATAAGCCGCGGACGGACCGTCGCGTCGTACGGATGGACATGGCGAAACTAAAAGGGTTCCTTGTTGACTATGGAACCCTAAAAATGACCTATTTCGGTAAGTTTTACTGTGAGTAAGAAATTGGTAAACCGTAAAGTATGATTGTAAACATACGAATTCATAAGTGAACTCGCAGTTTCACGTGAAAATTTTCAATTGTAAATGTTCTAAGTCTATGATTATAAGGTACAAAGTACCTACACTCATTTTGGTGATTGCAATATTATCAGCGATCAAGATATTAAAGCTATAGCTCTTATTTTATCCGGGTTCGCATTGAAATTGCTCGCACATCTTTTATGAAGATGAAGAAAGTGCTTTGTAGTCGTCAACTCTCTCTGAAACTCCGTATAAGACTCATACAATGCTACATTTGGCCTGTAGTTTTATATGGTTGCGAGGCATGGACACTTATAGTGGAAGACCTACGTAAAAAGATCGAAGCCTTTGAGATGTGGACGCATGTGGATGCTTCGCATAAGCTGGACGGCTAAAGTGTCTAGCATTGAGGTTCTTGCCCGCATGCAGAAGAAGACCGAGTTAGTCAAAACCATCAAGCAGCGTAAGATCTCGTACCTAGGCCATATCTTACGACACGATAGGTACTGCCTGCTGCAGACTATAATGATGGGTAAAATCGCTGGCAAAAGAGGGGTGGGAAGGAGGAAGAAGTCATGGCTACGTAACATAAGGGAGTGGACGGGTATAAAAACCGTCGGAGAACTATTCCGACTAGCCATGGACAAGGAGAAGTTTAGAAAACTGACTGCTGGCCTTCAGTAATGGAGAGGCACATGAAGAAGAAGAAGCTGTTATTTTATCACAATCTACCCCGGTGACTCTTCATATTATTATCCCCGTAAGTATAGTCAACAGAAACACAAACATAAGGGTCCTTTAACCCGGTAGCGACCTCCATACAATACAATATGATTTAGGTATGTACTTTACTTAGTTACATAATATTTTCTTTCAGGAAGAAAACCTTTTCAAAAGATATGTTCAAAGGTTTTCGAAAAATATACATCATTTTTCATATAAAACTGATACGGAGAGGTGAATGGCCGAGTGACTATGACTATGATGTTATTAGGTACAGTGAGATTGTTATCTCGTTTTTTATTACGCTATAGTAAATAAGCTACGTTATAAAGTGTTGTAGATTTTTTAAGTACCAGTAGTAGACGACATCCGTGGCGCAGTGTGTAGCGCTGTTGTCTTAACGTGCGGAGGTCCCGGGGCCGATCCCCGGCAGGGTCAATTTGGGAATTTATAATTTCTGAATTTTCCCTGGTCTGGCCTGGTGAGAGGCTTCGGCCATGGCTAGTTACCACCCTACCGGTAAAGACGTGCCGCCAAGCGATTTAGCGTTCCGGTACGATGCCGTGTAGAAACCGAAATGGGTTTAATATAACTGTCATGCCAGTTTAACCCGCTACCATTTTAGACTGCATCATCACTTACCATCAGGTGAGATCGCAGTCAAGGGCTTACTTGTAGTTGATAAAAAAAACAGTAAGTACCTATACTAATATTGTTAATTCCATGAGTTGCTACTACTAAGGGTTAAATTTTAGGGTCGTCTAAACCTTTTTTAGTTTCTGGCTGGATCTTCTCAGTGGAACTTTTTCCGGTAGAGTTCAGAATGGTAGAGAGCCGTGGTATGCCCTATAATATGAAATAAACGGATTTGAGTTTGAGTTTAGTGGAGCAGATGATTGATGTCACAAAGTGAATGAATCTCGTACATAACCTTCTCTCGATATGAATCTTCAAAATATTGTATTATTTAATTGTTTTACATTAATTTTAAAGAAGTATTTAACTATACACACTATGTATAGACTATACTTTTGTTCTGCGCCCTGCATTATACCATACTTGCAAATACAAGTTTGATACAGGGCAAAAGGCTGAGCTGTACACCCAGTCTGGGTGGTAAGAGACAAGCATATTACGAGTATTAGGTATACTAGGTAGGTACAGTATACGACAAATGTTTGTTTGTGACACTAGTACTACTGATGAATTTTTTTATTTATTTCTGGTCACGTTAGGCTTACTTTTTAACTAACAATTCTACATAATTTCGTATGGAATTTGATGAACCTCACCGCTCCAAAGTTAGCTCTAGGAGTTCAAGGTCCCATTATAGATACCGTTATGTGTATACCATAAATCCATCGAGCCGTCGCATTTCATTCCTCGACGATTGCAAATAAATTTTTCGCGATGAAACCAAATCTATAGGTACATAGATACCAATATTATTAATGCGAAAGTTTGGATGGATGGATGTTTGTTACTTGTTTGTTTGGGCGTGATTACGCCCGATCAGCAGAACGGATCTGGATGAATTTTGGCACAGAGATAGATTATAGTCTGGATTAACACATATGCTACTTTTTATACCGGAAAATTTTAGAATTCCCGCGGGAAACAAAAACCTCAATGCACGCGGACGAAGTCACGGGCATCATCTAGTAATTGAATATGTCCAAGAACTCTGTTAGATTGAAAGAAAAATAATAAGGGTTAAAATGTTTCAATTAATTGTCCGTGTTTTTTTACATGCCTATTGCCTACGTAAAGTTACTTACAAATAGAATATTAACTATATTATAGATGATAAAACGTAGGTAAGCAAGAAAATACATTTATTTACTAGTTCTATGAACTAGTTATTTACTAGAAAAAAATATATAGGTACCCTACTGGGCTGTGTCAGTTAAATTAATAGAGTTAGCAACACTGATCATGAACCGCCTGAGGATTCCGACGCAAATTAGTTGCCTGCAGGTGCCAGAACATTGCCTTAGAATAATTAAATTATTAAGAACCGATTCGGTTATTATTATAATACGTAGGTATCTTCTGATCAAGCAGAAAAAGTTAGGAGGACCTTTCTAACAATATTAAAGGTAACCTAAGTATGTTATGTAGAACCCTTTTTTTTAATAAGCTTTTCAACGGAAATTTCTGTAATTTTTTATTCGTTTGTATTAAGACTCAGGCTGGCCTCTATTTCTAGTTCAGTCTATTACCTACTAGTTCATTTAAATGATGAGTCGTCTATGAGTTCTAGAAACCCAAAAAGTTGTTTGTAAAGCATTTTGAGGTTTGTTACCTAATCAACGTCTAGCTAGTTGTTGGATTTTGGAAACTTTTCAGTATTCGCTAATTATAATTATTAATACCTACCTGTACAACTAGCTACCTACAGTATAGATACTGTTACATCTTTAATTGTTACATTTTTCACACTTTGTATTATTTGTATGGCTTTTCAAAATTGTTAATGCTTAAGTACATAAGTATATATCGAACTGGGTGCCTGAAAGTTGTATCATTTTTGTCGAGTAGTTAATTCGAAACTTCAAACAAGGCTACTTCAATATTTCACTTCGTTTAATTAGGTAGCCATAAACAGTTTTCCATCAAAGTATCAGTTTCTACATTAAAATAATTATACATCGATGAGTTGCTATCTTAGGATTAGTTACATAGGTTTTTGGAAGTAGGTATATTACTAGCTAACCCTTAGCTTGAATGGAGTTCATGAAAATTGTTGGAAAATAGAGTTTACGTAAAATATCTTATTTATTTTTTACATATCTAAAAATTCCAGATAACTCTATTAGATATGACTCTACTAGTACGGTATGACACACTTAAGTATCTAAGTTTCTGGTCCGTAAAAATTGATATTTGGGGCTTTGGTTAAAAATAAAGGAATATATGACGTATGTGTTCCAGAATAACGGAAACACCAAATTTAAAAGTCGTTCAATGTAGAGGATTGAATGAATAACACATTCAGAAGCCCCTGTCTCATCAAAAAAATAATAATTTTGCGTCTGCTTAAAAATAAGGAGAATACCGAAAATGTGTAAGTAACACTTCTGCCTTCTTATTTCATTTACTAGCCGGCGCGGAATATACATCCTTACCGAAGACTAGAACTAGTTATTATTCTGTGCCGAAGATAAATAGATATAGGTACTTAAGAATAGTCCAGCTGGGCCTTTTGCTCTTGAGCGTCCATGGGTCAACTTACCAAAAGAACTAATAATTGTAAAATGTATTTTTTATCTAAGTGAATGTACCAGGAGCTCATAGCACATTGGAGGAGTCTGAACTGCGATACCATCGGCCATCGTCGCGCGTCTTCGTGGAGGTCAGTACAAACAGCACACTTACAAGCGTCGGGTACACAACTGATGCACTTAGCACCGCCCCTTTGAGTACGCCCGTACGATCCGCAGGCCATCGCATTCAGGCTCATTAATTAACTGGTTAATTACTGAATGCGCATGATCACCGAGCTTACTGACGACGATACGTCATGCAGCAATAGACTTCAGGTGTGATAAGCAATTTGCAACCTTATCTCGCTTGCTGCATTCACTTACTCATAAGCAAAGATGCCACTTAAACGAACACCTCCGAATAGCCCAAGCGCGTCGTGTTTGTTGCTGCAGATTGACTCGGACTCAAAGTCAAGTGACAAAGGAAAATCACCGTTATATAACGTCAAAAAACAGTCGCAAATATCTCGTAAGCACAAACGTATGCGCGAGGGATCGTTCGAGGATGACAGCGACTCTAATAAGGATTTTAGGACAGAGCTTCTCAAAATGTTCGAGGAATTTAAAAAGCAGCAAGACCGAAATTTTAAACTCCTACAGGAAACAATTCTTAAGCAGAACAAAGATATACAGAGCACCCTCGACTTTATCTCATCTCGGTATGACGATATGCAAAAAAAAATAGAAACATTAGAGTCAGAAAGAAAGAATAATACTGCCTACATCCAAACACTGGAAGAACGAGTTGAGAGCTTTGAAAGAGGAAGAAATGTGGCCTGCTTGGAAATTCGTAATATACCGTCAAAGACGCCCGAAAATAGACACGAGCTTACAAACTGCATCATAAAAGTTGGAAAGGCCCTAAACACCAATATCCAGCCATCTGAAATCAGGAACGTGTACCGAGCAAACACAAAAGTCAACACTATTAAACCCATTGTAGTTGAATTTTCAACAGTTGCTTTGAAGGAAAATATTCTCCAACTTTGTAAAACCTATAACAGGAATCACTCTGATAAAAAGTTCAGTACACAAACTCTAAACCTAGATGGGCCGTCCAAACCAGTCTATATATCCGAGTATCTTACCCATAAAACTCGCAGACTATTCGCTATTGCACGAGAATATGCTACCAAGAACAATTTTACTTATTGTTGGACGGCGCACGGAAGAGTTTACCTCAGGAAGAAAGAAGGTGAACCGTACCATCGCATCGACTCGGAACGGGATTTAGATAACATAAGGAAAGCAAAGTGACTAGCAGTGATCATAATACGTGCACTATTATATTTAGTATTATGCTTCAATATATATCCTATTAAGTATGTTACCACTACTATAAGGTCTTTCCTGAAACAAGAATATTTTATTATATGGCATCATGTAGCCCTAAGCCACCAAATTGTAATGTTATCTACGCGCAAGTATAAAAAAATATTATTTTATCAAATAATTAATTTAATAATGCATGTTTCTTTGAAAGATTTTGTTTATACATATTATATTAAAATTGGATGGATAAAACACAATAAGCAACATAATATCACTCATGACTATATTACACTACTATATTTATTACACAACATTTATATAATAATTACACAACAAATTATATACACAGACTTCATTTACTCTTACATTATTTCCATATTTCGCAATAATATGAGTAAACCCTTTTTGCTACCATACAACTTTAAGTGGTTCAGTATGATAAGTATATATAGAATATGGCTTTTAACTACATCACCACAAGTAAACTGCATAACGTGCCACATGTTTATATTTATTAACAGTGTTTAATACAAGTGACGATGTTGCAACTAATATAGATACCCTGGAACTATTCAAATCATACGTTTGCAGTCCAGACCAGTGTAGGAAATACCTGGATAATTCTCCCAACTATTTTAGCGTGCTACACACTAATATAAGAAGCTTAAATTGTAACTTTAATGAGTTGGAAGTTTTACTTGGTTCCATGGATGTGCAATGCGATACTATTATTTTATCAGAATGTTGGCTCAGCAAAACCCCAGTTATTCCCTTATTACCAGGCTATACTCATTTTAAAACTTCTCACAGTAACCAAAACGATGGTATAGTCGCTTACGTTCGGGCTGATATCGGCTGCAGATTCTCGGAGCCAATTTTTGATGATGCAAACTGTGCTATCATAAAATATAATGACAATTTGGCCATAGTAGCAATTTATCGTTCACCTTCATTCAGAAAAATCGACAACTTCCTCGAAAGTCTAGACAAAGTCCTGGAATCCTTAGGCTCGTGTCAGACAGTAGTAATCCTGGGGGATATGAACATTAATATTAATCCCAATCACTGTGACTCAAATGCTGACGCGTATCTCTCGGCCATAAGTTTTCACGGGTTTCTTCCAACTCATACCCTACCTACGCGAAATGACAGATGTCTGGATCATGTTATGATAAAAACAAACAGTAATGCTACTACTTTGATTTTTGAAAATTCCATAACTGATCACGCCTCGACATTTTTGAGTTTAGACCAAAAGAAAAGTGAGACAATTAAGTCACAACATTCTGTTAAACGCATAGACGTGCAGGCAGCTGTAACGCAACTAAATAATACTGATTTCGGAACGGTTTTAGATGACTGTAATGCACAATCAGCCGCAGAGACCCTAGTAAGGGTTATCTCTGGTGTTATCACAGAGCATACGCAGTTAGTCAATATTCCTGCCAAAAAACGCACTCTCAAACCCTGGATAACACCGGGACTACTTAGATGCATTAGAAATCGGGATAAGCTACACAAAAAACATAGGCGAGATCCCGAAAATCTTATCATTAAACTAACCTACACTAGGTATCGGAATTTCTGCAACAAGTTGTTAAGGAACCTAAAAAGGAGCTATGAAAAAAATGAGTTCCTAAAAGCCAAAGGAAATTCTAAAGCTACCTGGAATGTACTCAAGAACGTTACTCATCTTAATACTGTAACTTTACCACCCAATGAGCTGATAAGATGCGAATCAGATGCGCAAAACTCAATTGACACTGTAAATAAATTCTTTGTTAATATAGGAAAAGAACTAGCTACTCCGTTATTAGATCAATACAAACAGCTTGACCCTTGTTTACTCCAAAATTTAGATGATAACTCTCGGGGAAATTCGATGGGACTCCTTGACGCAGATGAACTCGAAATTAACACCATAATTATGGGACTGAGAAATGACTGTGCAGCTGGCTGGGACAGCATACCAGTTAAGGTATTAAAATCTGCAAGGCATGCTATTATCCCAGGACTAAAGCACGTATTTGATCTCTGTTTTTCGCAAGGTATTTTTCCACAAGTCTTTAAAAAAGCTGTAGTACATCCTGTTTACAAGAATGGAGATAGAGACAAGGTGACTAATTATAGACCTATATCTGTGCTGACTACTCTTTCGAAGGTTTTGGAGAGAATTCTGAACAACCGACTGAATAGCTTCTTAAAGAGACAAAACATTCTGGCTGATGATCAGTTTGGTTTCAGGAAAGGTATGTCTACAGAGGATGCCATTTGCTCATTAACTGACCATATTGTTAAGAATATAGAAGGTAAGCATAAAGTTATAGGAGTGTTCATCGACCTCACCAAGGCTTTCGACACTGTCTCTGTTCCCATTCTGGTGGACAGGTTACAGGGCATTGGTATACGGGGAAATACTCTGAGTTTATTTAAGGACTACCTAACAGATCGAACACAGGTTGTTAAGATAGGCTCTCTCGTTAGCCGTGAAGAGATCGTCAACTATGGAGTTCCACAGGGGAGCGTGCTCGGCCCAACTTTATTTTTAATTTACATAAATAATTTATGCAAGTTAACTATCCCGTACACAAAAATCATATCTTACGCCGATGACACAGTTCTGCTCGTTCACGGAGAAGACTGGGAACGGGCTCGCTCCCGTGCTGAAAGAGCTGTTAGCATGGTAAAAACGTGGCTCACAAATCACTTATTGACATTAAACCCAACCAAGACAAAGTTTATGACCTTCTCGGCTAGCGAGAGATCACAACCTGCAGAACCCCTCACAATACAAATACACAATTGTCTGGGCGTACCAAATAACTGTGCATGTCCCACAGTTGATCACGTATCCGAAATAAAATATCTGGGAATTCATGTGGACAAATTACTATGCTGGAAGACGCAAATTAATCTAGTCGCACAAAGGGTTAGGAAACTTACATATATCTTCAGGAAAATAACTAAATTGGCTGATGATGAGGTCCTAAAAGCAGCTTACTTTGCGTTGGTACAATCCCAGATTGTCTATGCCATAACGGTCTGGGGTGGCTCCTTTATTACGACGATGCTTCGCCTTGAAAGAGCTCAAAGAGCCACATTGAAGGTTATGTGTAGGAAACCGGTTCGGTATCCAACACATCTTCTTTACAAGGAATGCTCAATGCTCACCGTTAGGCAGCTCTATATATTAAACCTTATACTTCGTAAACATTCTACAATATCTGTTGGAACTCATCTGCAACCAAAAAAGCGCAATATACGAAACGTTTGCCAGGTGAAATATTATCGTACTGCGTTCGCTAACCGACAGAGTTGCGTTCTTGGTGCTTGCCTGTATAACAAAATAAATAAAATTCTTAACATAAGTATCGTCTCAAAACAAAAATGCAAAAATATGACTACCTCGTGGTTAAAAAATCTAAAATACAATGAAACCGAAGAACTTTTGAAAATAGTAAAGTAATTTGTATGGTATAAAACACACATACACACACATGCACACACATACTCATACATACATACAAACAAACACACACAATAAACATACACATACAAACCCACACACATCCAATAATAGTATGCATGTTAATTTCTATTATTGGGTTTAAGTAATGAAAGTAAATTATCTTAATAATAAAAATAAGAATGTTATGTTGGAAATATTGATATGTAAGGTAATAATAATGTTGAGATATTTTTAAATTATTATTAATAATATTCAAAATTATTTATTTATAATTTATTAAGTAATTATTAAAAATACAAATCATTAAATTCTAAATTAAACCTAAATTAAAAACTAAAAACTAAACATTAAAAAAATTATATAATAATTTATTTCTGTTAGTAAGTACATTAAAATACATATTCACAAGATTGTAAAAGGTTCGGAGGAAGGTGACGACACTCGTAACACAAGTTACCTTAGTACGAGTGTCTAAGCTCTCCTTTGTACACGATGTGATGAAAAATAATTATGTCCAGTTTTCTAAGGAGTATAACGTGTATATTTTTTTGGAAATAAATAAAAAAAAAAAAAAAAAAAAAAAAAAAAAAAAAAAAAAAAAAAAATGTAAGGTAGGTTGTAACTGGGTAGTTACAACCTACCTTACATTTGATAAAAGCCGCTTTCGGAACT
Source organism: Erebia epiphron (assembly GCA_963932025.1). Classification (NCBI taxonomy): domain Eukaryota; kingdom Metazoa; phylum Arthropoda; class Insecta; order Lepidoptera; family Nymphalidae; genus Erebia; species Erebia epiphron. Next base: position 19,404,315 of record OZ009952.1, read on the forward strand.
TCCAATTGCCCTTATTCCAGCCCGACGCGACGTGTAGTTTCGTTGATAACGAGAACTTGTTGACCGTTGTTAATTAACCGATAACGAACTTGTTTTCTATAAATCGTAGCACTTTCGACAGATATTGGGACATGAAGAAAGGCAAGAGTCAGCCACAAAATCTCTTAAAAGCTTTTTCATCCGATGGTTGTAAGAGGGCAAAATACTCTTCGAAGCTTTGAGTATTATTTCTCTCTGGCGATGGTAATGTGATACAACGTACCTTATATGCTCAGAGTGTATAGTTATGGTAGGTATAATTTATTGGAGGATTACAAGAAACATTCTTGCTAGAAGTGCTAGGTAGAAGTAAATATTCATGATTTTGAATTCTCTCAACAGCTAGGCACGTAGGTACAAAGACACTAATTAACGCTCTATTTCACCAACAATGTCTAAATTTTAGGTAACAATGACAGTTTCAGGACTAGGGTGCTTCCCAAAAATTTAAGCATGATTGGTAAAAACGGGTATCAGACGGTCGGTATATTCGATCGTAATAATTTAGGTATCTTAGGAGCGAGCTGGATATGGAGCGACGATCGGGTGTGGCGTACAGCCGTCGCATCTTCAGACCCCGATTCCTCGGAGCTCGTGCGCGGACTGTAGCTTTGAAAAGTGGCAAAACATTCTCAATTCTTTGGTACTGGCTTTGAACTTTTGAAGTTTGGCAGGCTGAAGCGATTTTGACGGGACTTTAAAAAAGGGGTTGACTGTGCAAATATACCTTTTTGTGCTGAACAACATCCCTTTGAATAAAAGCTTTTAAAATCGAACTAGGTACTCGTTTTGAAGCCGGGACTTGGCTTAAATGCTAAACTAAGTAACTGGACAGTTTTTTTTAATGTTATTTATTCCATTGCAGCTGCAACAGAGCTGGTAAGTGGTGATGCAGTCTAAGATGGTAGTGAGCTAACCAGTAAGGGGTATGGCAGTTATTAGGGGTATGAGTTCAACACGTTATCGTACTAAACGCTAAATTGTTTGGCAGCACGTTATTGCCGGTAGGGTGGTAACTGGTTACTAGCCAAGGCTGAAGCCTCCACCAGACCAGACCAGAGAAAATTCAGAAATTATAAATTGTCACATTGAACCTGCGGGTAATCGAACCTAGAACCTTCTACTTATCTCATCACACAGCGCTCATCACTGCGCCAGGGGGGTTATTCGTGGAGTCGGTACTTCTACTTACAATATGTTGTGTTGTGGATATGTCACCGTAAGATTGTAAAAACCGTAAGATTGTAATCTAACGCTTTTTTTTTCGATAGATTGTAAACAGTCGAAAGATTGTGAACCGTTCAATGTTTTAAGTATCAATTTTTGAAATATTCATTATATTTACGTTTTCTTGTCTCTTTCTTGTAGGTTAGGTTAGGGTTCGACATAAATAATCAAGTAGGGCACTTAGGTTCTATCGAGTTAATAAACCTAACATAACAGATTACAATCTACCGAAAAATAATCCGTTATATTGTAATCATTCGACAGTTTACAATTTCGCGAGTTAGATTATAATCTAACGGTTTTTACAATCTTACGGTGACAGATATAAAATATTATAATGTAAGAGCTACCTACTAATATTGCGGAAAATGGAGTGCTAACATAACACCCTTATCGCTTTGACACGGGTCGAATTACAAACTGCCCATCGAGGGATTTTATGTTGATGAAGATAGGTATTATCTGTAAATTGATATAGATGTCCATCAGTATTCTATTCGAGTATTTCGTTGCCACTTGCCAACAAAAGTGCCTGCGGCTTTGTTAATGTTGAATGTGTTTTGCACAACTTTTGCTCGGGGGAATAATTAGGTGCACATATTTATTCGTTTAAATTATTCTTATGCATTGCATCAGTGTATTTCCAATCTCACTGAGATTCGGATAGTGCATAATGTATGTACCTACTTAGTAGGTAAGTACTTACCGAATACAATAGGTACTTTTGTGGTGTGTTTTCGACTACCTACCGTTTTTTTTCAATACCGGTATTAATTTAAAAATACATAGTTTAGTCAAAACACAAATTAATTAAAAATTCAATAGTTATTTTTTAAAAGAAAATAAATCATCGCATCGCAGTCAAGGGCTAACTTGTAGTAATAATTGAATAAAAATCAGACTTCTGAACGTTTCATGAGTCAATGAAATAGAAATGCCAAGCCACAGGGTTCTAAATTCAAACACTATTTTTTCCCTCTGAGTGATCAAAAATTACTTTTCTTCACTGGTTTTAAGCAATAAAGGTGCTCTTATTGAGCTTAAGTGCTTAAGATACAAGTTTTAAACTTAGCCGAATAAAAACAGTAGCATGTACTGTTTTCATTCGGCTAAGTGGAAATATGTGTCACCGAATATCATAGGTAGGTTTATCTAGACATCAGTCTCGACTCTACATCTACATCAGAGTGTTGGAAATTAGGTTACTTAGCCAACTCTAAATTTCAATACTAATTAGTACCTTGCCGGTATTCTAATCGCACATTAGGAAACAAATTTCATCCCCGCCTAGTTTTCTTCTACCCTTTCTTCCACCCTAGGCGTTTTCTGCCATGCCAAATTATGGAACCAACTACTATTTGCTGTGTTCCTCAAAACTACAATATGGAGCTATCCAATGAGTGGATGAACAAATTTTTAAACGCCAATACATTGCCGGTTTTTAGCTCGTGCTAAACGCTCATGGGCAGTGGTGACCCGATAGACGGCTTGATACTGGCACAATATTATCCATACTAATATTATAAATGCGAAAGTTTGGATGGATGTTTGTTACTCATTACGCCAGAGCGGTTGAACGGATCTGCATGAAATTTAGCACAGAGATAAGTCTGGATTAACACAGGGACTAATTTTTATCCCGGGAAATTAAGGAGTTCCAGCGGGAACCAAACAACCTCAATCCACTGGTATAAAAATAAAAATTGGGGTTCAGAATCAGACCGTTTAGTTTCAATTTTCTTCACGGATGTAGGGTTTTATACCTACTGTATAGTTTGAAGCCGATCAGCGTCAAAGTACCTAAGTTTGAGGAATTAGGTGTAAGTAACCATGGGTTATACTTGTAACTACCTTTGTTTTAGGATCCATAAAAATAAAAGACCATATACTAATATAAGAAAAATATGCATAAACTTTATTTCAATTTGTCATATACGCTTGTTCCTATGTTGTTAAATAATACATACTTACTTATTAGCAAGTTTTATTAATAACATTAATCACACCGACTATCACAAAAATTCTATATTATTAACCTTTAATAATCAAATTATATTTAACAGCACAACATTTTTTTACTTCAACAAAGCAAAACATAAAAAATGAGGTTACGACATTGCTATATAATACTTTGATAGTTTTCGGTTCTACGTTGGTCTTAATTAAACAAATTGATAGAGGTAATCAATAATCACAAGTAGGTACAGGCCATGACAATTACGAAAACAGAATTTCTCATTTAAGGTTAGTAATAAATTGTCAATTTTACTGGGCAAAAGCTCACATTGGGTACCTAACTACCTGCCCGTACCTACCTACTAACATTAATAATTAATTAATAACATGGACGTTGTATGGAAATCGCATCAGCTAAAACCAGTCAGGCGTAAGATACGCTAGAGACAAGTGTAATTAGTTTTTTCAGCACTGAATAGTCCAAACACATCGGACAAGCCAGAAAAACTGCACACGTCACAACTCACATCATAGCACTACTTATTCTTCGATTTGCAGAAGCAACCAAATCTATCACACTTCTTTTCCTATGGAATGAAAAACACCAACATGAGCCTCGTAGTATGCGATCACCTTAATAAGGACGGTTACGGTTTAATCACTCAAAATTGACCCAAAAAGTTTTTGGAATACCCGGATGTTTGAAGCACTCGTTCCAGCTGTCTGTGTACGGGGACTTCTCGTCAATATGCGCTTTGCCTAATATTTCCTTCTTGGCCATTTTAGTTTTGCACCCGAGGCTAATATAAATGCTAACTTTATTCAAGCTCGCTTTGAAAACGGTTAACTTCACTGTTGCAGACTTGGGATCCCATCTGGCGGATATGGTCGGGGTGAATCTATCGCTTTTCCAATAGCATTCGGCTTTATTGGCCTCCAGTATCGTCGCTTTCAAGTACAGGGGCGCTGGAAAGTTTGAAGACAAAATCAGTAAAATTAGTAACTATAGACTGCGGGACCACGGCTAGGGAAATTATACTAGGAACTATCCAGGATTTGATACTATACCTATCAATCTTAATATATATAAATCTCGTGTCACAATGTTTGTCCTCAATGGACTCCTAAACCACTTAACCGATTATAATAAAATTCGCACACCATGTGCAGTTCGATCCAACTTGAGAGATAGGATAGTTTAAATCTTAAAAAAACATCAATTCACGCGGACGAAGTCGCGGGCATCATCTAGTAATTGAATAAAAATCAGACTTCTGAACGTTTCATGAGTCAATGAAATAGAAATGCCAAGCCACAGGGTTCTAAATTCAAACACTATTTTTTCCCTCTGAGTGATCAAAAATTACTTTTCTTCACTGGTTTTAAGCAATAAAGGTGCTCTTATTGAGCTTAAGTGCTTAAGATACAAGTTTTAAACTTAGCCGAATAAAAACAGTAGCATGTACTGTTTTTATTCGGCTAAGTAGAAATATGTGTCACCGAATATCATAGGTAGGTTTATCTAGACATCAGTCTCGACTCTACATCTACATCAGAGTGTTGGAAATTAGGTTACTTAGCCAACTCTAAATTTCAATACTAATTAGTACCTTGCCGGTATTCTAATCGCACATTAGGAAACAAATTTCATCCCCGCCTAGTTTTCTTCTACCCTTTCTTCCACCCTAGGCGTTTTCTGCCATGCCAAATTATGGAACCAACTACTACCTGCTGTGTTCCTCAAAACTACAATATGGAGCAAATTGAAATAAAGTTTATGCATATTTTTCTTATATTAGTATATGGTCTTTTATGAACTATCCAGGATTTGATACTATACCTATCAACCTAGTTATATGTATTACTTGTTGGTTCTATCTATAGCCTTTTCAAGAAGCATCTAGTGAATCTATTTTGATGAAATGAAGCACATGCCACGAAATTCCAAACAAACAAAAAAGAGTAAGTAGTTAGTATGCAATTCAATGAGTACGCTCAGTCTGCCTCGTGTTCCCTCGTTCTTGACCCCTTTCCATTAATCACGCCTTAATAATATATGTAGACGCATAGGGATTTTCTTATAGATTAATAGTGCGATGGTTTCCCAGATCCTTTCACATACGATTCGACTAAAAGTATATAGCCGGTAGACAGCTGGTATACGAATGCATCTTATAAGAATTAAGTGATAATTACCAAGACCGGCTTAACGCGCTCTTTGAGGCACGGACGAAACGAAAAGACCGATTTTAACCATGTTTTAACCACTAATGTCATCCACCCAGTTACCCAGCTGGGTAAACGGTGCTTAGTTACCCAGCTGCAGCGCAATCAATTGATATGCTGTTCGCTGTCAAAACCAGGTCACACGTCCCCCTATTGTTTATAGTAGCTGATGCTCGCGACTTCGTCCGCGTGGAAAAGTTTTTTTTTGAACGTGAATACGTGAACTCCTTAATTTTCCGATATAAAAACTAGCCTATGTTACTCTCCGGATCCTCAACTATAGCCATGCAAATCTCAAAAAAATAAAGTCGATCCGTTGCTCTTTTGCGGCGTGATTGAATCTCAAACCAATAAACCAACAAACAAACACACTTTCGCATTCATATTATTTTAGTATGAAGTATGATGTTCGTACTTCGTAGGCAGCAACGGCCTACGGTTTATGATTCAATGCGCAACATGTCTGAATAGGTACTCTCTCCTCTTCATTAGGCAAACAACATAACACGGCCGACTGGCCTCTCCAACCAAAATGCAATCCATAGATGAATGCAGACATTCGCACGACTACCTACTATAAAAATCACTAGTAAAACCACAAGACGTGACTGTATTGTAAAATTATATTGCATTTTTAACGACCAAGTGCGAAGGTTACCTTATGCTAAACGAAACTAAGTGCCGATTGCACCATGGGTGGTTATGGTTAACGTTAAATTTGACTACCTGAATACTCCAATTCAGGTTGTAAGTCAGGATTCTTTTAATTTTTACCAACATTCAAAAAATCAAAACACAAATCAAGAGTTCGGCTCTCCTATGCACAGAACAATATTACCCTGCTCCTATGGCACCTTTGATTCTTTTTAAATACCTATATATCTGTATATAGCAAGCAAACAAGCAGGCGGGTCACCTGATGTTAAGTGATTACCGCCGCCCATGAACATTTGCAGCACCAGAGGAACCGCCAATGCGTTGCCGGCTTTTGAGAAAATTGTTTATCCGCCCTTTGAAGAAGTCCAATATTGTAATAATGAGGGAACACAGAAGATGGAAGCTGGTTTCATAATAATTTGCAGATCAGATCTGGGATGATACAGCGAAGTTGTTTAGTTAAATTACGTTTTGGGATCAAACAATGGCTGCTTTAAGTTCTTGAAAATATCTGTGTTCCTAGTCTTTGATAATTAAATAGCCTGTCGAAGTAGGTATCTACAGTAATAAAGCTACAAAAAATTTTACTTTTATATTTATGTGCTATTAATGAACTAATGAGTGATGACTGATGAGAACAAAACTTAATTTCTGCCAATCACAATATTAATAACAAAATCTAAGAAAAGCAAAGTAGGACGATAATAATTCGTTTCACAACTTCCTAGCCAAAGCGTAAACCAATTTTACGAGTTATCAATCAAAGTTTTTTGATAGAGTCGACACAACAAATATATGATACTACTGCGCATTAAGACTCAGTTATCATAATAATTTATTCAATTAAAATATTATATCGCGAGAAGCAAAAAAGTTTATGTTTTATTCAGAAAAAAGGGCCGCATCTTTAACCGACTTCCAAAAAGGAGGAGGTTCCTTCTCAATGCGGCGCGTATTTTTTTTTATGTATGTCGGTGCTTATCTCCGTGGTTTCTGAACCGATTTGATTTTTCTTTCAGTCGTTAGAGGAAGCTCTCGAGGTGGTCCCATAAAAAATTCTGACTCCAAATGACCCTGACACTAAAAAGTTAAAAATAAAAATTCTTTCCAAAAAACCGACTTCCAAAGCCACTGTAAAGTAAATAAAAATAATTTTGATTTCTACATACTATGTTGAAGTCGGGCGGGTTATAACAAGGAAAAGCAAACAGAACAAGAGCTCCTTAAAATATTCCAAATGGAGCTACTTGTACATTACTCATAGATGGAGTTCACGAAGAAGCTACTTTTAACGCGCCTGCCTACGAAGCAAATATAAATATTAATAAGTAGGTAAGCACACACGTTTCTTCGCAAAGTTCCCTTTATGTAGGTGGGTACATAATACCTACACGAGATCGCGTTAAATACGGCTGTATTTGCACCAACTTTGAATACTAAAGAGACGTTGCGTATCAGCTTACAAAATACCTATCAGTTGTCCATCAGACCACAAACAATGCGTAATAGGTCCTATTGACATTGTTACTGCAACGTTGTAATCAAATAGGCAATCACGTCATTATAATATCCGTAACTTATACACTGCGTCCCAAAGGATACTAATTGCTATTAGACATTACCACAAGTACCTATAGATATTGAGGTCCCAAGTTGCTGGAATAGCAACCCGATAATGCAACGTTGGCAAATCATTCCACTAGGTGGACTTATGGAGAACCAGCAGGGCGACCGCGTATCTTTTGCATCAATCATTGATACATCGCAATCACCTCCGATTGGCTGAATCTTGCTGCGTCAATGGATTTCGTCCAATAGTGGAAGAGTGTTAACCAATCAGAGGTGATTACGATGTATCAATGATTGATGTAAAAGATACGTGGTCGCCCTGCCGATCATCTCACAAGATAAGTGGCGCAACTGGAACCGCAACAAAAAAGCACCTTTGGGAACCCAGATACGCTGAGACAGAGTGTACCTGGAATCTGCATACAAGCCCGACAAGAAGACTGTCCGGTAATAAACCTTTCAAAAGATGCTTACAAGAGATCTGTGGATGTCTGTCGGCTGAAACGACAACCTCTGTCAAATGTCTTGCAATTTGTGGAGTAAGTAAAAGATTTTGAAAATGATCATGATTAAAACTGCCGGATAAATAATGGAATAGGTACATAATAATATCTTGATACCTACGACCTACCGTGCTATACTGGACAGGTCATCGGGTTGGAAAATAAACTCCTCCTATCGGAATTCCAATTGAACAATACGTAATTAGTCTGAACATTGGTGCACAGCGTATCCGATTCTACGCTAATTCACTACGGAACGGCAATCTATGAATTCTATCATTTCTAGATTCTGTATTTCTTTAAAAATTAGGGAGTAATAAAATTTCTTTATTATAATTGAAGCTAGAGGTCACTTTAAAAGGTTAATTAAATTATTAAAAGAAAAAAGAACTTGGCGAAAAAACACGAGAAAACCTTTGACTAATCCGAGTAAGTATTTTTTTCATCGCAGAGTTTGTATTTGACAAAAATTGCCATTTCTAAGAATATCTAAAAATTCGCCAACTCCAACAATGACCAACGACCCAATGTACTGTGATCACGAGTCACGACGTTATGTGGACTCCCAATAGCAGATATACCCAATTTTCCAAATTCTTCAATCCTACGTGCGTTGGTTTTTCGGCATTTTCGACTTGCACCCCGCGTTTTCATGTCGATAAAATAATTAAGAAATGTGTATCTACCTACCATTACCTGAAATCTACTCGGATATTATCTGGAGTGATTCTGTGGGAAATCACATAAACGGTCTCTCCACGTACTAGTAGGTACAACCGAAGGACAGCGTTTAAGCCATATGGGCGGTTCTAAGCGCAGAAACGAGCCAAGGAAGAGATAACACCAATTTTACCTTTATATTGTTCCTGCTCCTGCATCGTCTGAACAGAACACCGTAGTCGGTTGATAGTCAGTTGCACTACATCATTCAGACCGTCTTCGCTTGCTGTGTACAATAATGTCACCTCAAGTTGACCTTTCTTGTTTTCTCTCTGGAAATAACGATACGACAAATGATTTTGTGAAAAATTCAGATCCACTATTTGGTTAAGCATATTTTCCTTACCTAGATCATAGAGTATACCTGCTCAAGATAATCTAACCGATCCGATCTACGAACCTGGATTAATTATCTATAATAATTATGTATACTTATTAATATTATGAGTTTTTTTAAAGTTACCAATCTTTAGATCTAATCAAAGATAAAAAGTATTCAATATTTTCTAATATTCCTCGTTGGTCTAGTCACTAGTGGTTAGCATATTCGACTGCGGTCGACAAGGCCCGGGGTTCGAGTCAGGCCATAATTAAGTATTGGGTTTTTCTATCTATAAATTCTCAGTAGGTTTAGCCCGGAGTTGTGTTTTAGAAGTGTTTGGATTTTAGCGACTCCAAAAATAGGAACTCCATATCCGTAAATAATGTAATTACAGAGGTTTGGATTTATAAAGAAATAACTCGAGAATCCATTAAGCTCGCAAAAAAATCTTGATAACGCAGCCTTAATGACCGAGAATAGATAAGGCAACGAAATTACTCTTTACATGAACATTTAAACTACTTATGCGTTATTGTCATTGTGGAACACATTTGTGGAACCCTCTCGTATAACACACATAAAGGCGCGCTCTGACGAGTAAAATCAGCCGATGGAAGAAGCATACCGCGTCCTGCATGATCGCATGATACAGCTTCAGCGGAATTATCAATTTGAACTGAAGAACAGGAAATACGTCGCACATAAAATTTTACCATCGCAGTTTTTAGGGAGCATCGTTGACGCACAGAATATTTGACCCATGTTAACCATAGGCAAATGCCAAATAGCTGCTTAATGACTACGTTGATATTGCATAGAAGAAGAAGTACCTACTACCTACCATAGAACCATCATCGGATTTGGAAAAGAAAGGTGACCTGGAAGATCTAAAGGTCTGGAAACGACGTTAGGGAGGACGTAAGGGACGTTAGGGTAAAGATTTGAGTATCAGAACAGTAAGGTTATTGATAGCTGATAACGTGTTATAAAGTTATTGATATAATATAGATAACGTGTTAATACGTCATTTCTGCGTAATCTGCTAGTTTCTAACAATATCTGATTAGTTTACTATTAACACATATTTACACCAATTTCCTCTTTAATGGCTTAATTCTCTATAATCCGCCAAAACAGACAAATCTGCATGGTAGGTGCAATGCTGTATAGGCTTCACCCACCCGCCTAGAAGATTTGCTAGGTTTTGTACTTATTCCTCGACTGCCTCGTTGGTCTAGTTTTTAGCATGTTTGACTGCGGCCGACGAGGTCCCGGGCTAGAGTTCTGGGTCGGGCCATTATAAAGTGTTGGGTTTTTCTGATTAGAAATTCTCAGTACCTACTAGCCGGAGATAAGAAGTTGGCGGTGTTTCACCCCTTTGCCTCAGAGAGCACGTTAAGCCGTCGGTCCCGGTTAATCAGTAACATGATAATAATAACGCCAACCCGCATTGGAACAGCGTGGTGAGTCTAAGCTCTAGTTCCCTCTCTCCTATGAGAGTGGACGCCTGTGCCCAGCAGTGGGACGTTAATGGGCTGTAGTGGTGGTGGTGGTACCTACCTATTCAGCTACGGGCTGCTGCGGCAAATGCCAGATAGAAGCGGTACGGCGGGCAAAGAAGATCCCATGATGTACGTTTTTCTATAAGTAGGTACAGTTTTGTCTGTTTTGGCGGACTAGCGAATTAAACTTGTTGTTAAGTCGGTCCAATATTGCTGATGAAAAATCTAAGTACATTTTTTAGATAGGTACCATATCAGCTTATATATTATCTGGATTTAATCTGCGTACGATGGGTCATAGCTATTGTGACCGTGGATAGATGGCATAGCTTCTTACTGTGGCTCAAGCAGTTTTACCTTAGCACGAGGTGCAGTATGGGGTTTTGATGGGATGAACGAGCGTAGCGCAAGGGAGGCACCGATGCGTTCAATTGAAATCTATCGATTAGGTAGCTACATAACCCAACCCAACCCATCCCCCAGGAAGAAGGGTAAAAATGGTACAACACAGCAGATCATAACTATAGTGAATCATACATAAATTATAATGTAACACATGTTGATTATACAAAAATACCTAATTTCTCCAAGAATGTTCGAATCCAATAAAAAAGATGCATCAAGGTCAACGAAGCGTTACGTCAGAATTAATGATAGGATACCTACATACTGTATCTGGGAGCGGTCGAGGTCAAACCTATTCTATTGTCGGATCTCACTCGTATATTAACAAGAAGCAAGAATATAAAAGACAACCAGTTTGATGACTCACGCGGCACGCCGCAGCCGTTTTTTAGGAAACTCCTATTACGCCTCACATCATGTAAGAAACTCTTAGATAAATAAACACGCATGGAATTTCATGTGTGCTTAAAAGTTAGAAATTTCTTACAGGTCAACTATTTTTCACGCTGCATAACTTTATACATACCTACCTAGTTAGTATTATAATTTTGTATGAAAATTTTTTTTTTACTCATCGTTTCGTATAGAAGACAAAAATTCATTCAGAGGAAAAATACGGAGGGAGCTGATGATTGAGGATTTCGAAGACGGATGAAGAGCACAGCCAGGGTGCTCGAACTAATGTCACTCGAAACTTCATCCAATTGACAGTAAGCTAAAAAAAAAATTCAAAATGGCGGATTTAAGATGGCCGCTTGTTCTTAAAGAAGAACTCTCCATAATTTTTCGGAGAAAAAAATATACTTATGGTGGGCGATGATGATCGAGGGTTTGAAAGATGGGTGAGGAGCACGGCCTAAATTTCATAGGTGTCTATTTCAGAAAGTATACTAGATGGAAGAATGGAAGTAGGAAATATGCATGACTTTGATATGGTTTTTTTACATGATTTGTTCCGTATGGAAGAATTGTCGGTTTGCCGTTAGGAAAGCCAAGATGGCGAAGTTCAATGGCACCTAAAGGTACCCGATCGTCAGCGGTATGATATTGATATTAATCTGTAGGTATGCATGAACTATGCACTAGCAAAGAAGGTGAGCAAGTAGACAGTGGACCGCGCGGTCTACTACGTGGTCCGCTTAGCTACTACGCTGTAGAGGGCCACATACCCACGCGCCCTACTAGTATAGGTATAAAGCCGAATCATCATTATTAGCAAATGAGGGTCGGTTTTTGTCGGTAAATGGCCGATTTTTTTCCGGCTCAACTCACACTTACCATCATTCGCGATAAGCGTGTGGTCACTTATATGATTCGTATTAGTAACGAGACGAGTGACAAAATAATATTCCAACCGTGTTGATGATGATGTCATTGAAAGGCAATTTCCAATGTTCCAGAGGAACCATTAAAAGTTAACGACTGAAAATTATTATCCTTCAAAATTTTACTCAGTTCTAAGACATTCAAGTATGATTTAGTTTACGATTGTACATAAACTTAAATTGCGAATGAGAAACATCAAAAATATATTTTTTTAAAAACCCAGCTGAGTTTGTTGTGGGCTCTTCTCAGACTAGGGCGCTTTTGGAACCCTCGTAGATTTAGTTTTAAGATAGTTTATACTAGATAGATTATATATTTTATAAATAAGTGGACGTCTATTATGTGTAGTATATCTACCTAAATTGAATAAAACATTATTTGATTTGATTTGATCTATACTTACTCGGGATTCAGCGGCTGAGAGTCCACTAGTGATAGCATTGATAGGCCTCCATATATCTGGAGTGCCAATAAGACCATTCTTCAGATCGTTTTGGAATAATTTCGAATCGAAATTCCACGTCGCCGCACCAACAGTCCTGCGCTTTTCTAAAATAGATTTTTGAGCATTTCCCTCAGTCTTCGTTGATTTGAAACTGCTGAATGTTTTTTCGAATAAACCTCCTTTCGGCTTTTGTTCGTCATCGTTCACTAATTTTGAACTCTTCACATCTTTTGCGCTTTTCCTCCTTTCTACCTCTGTTTTAGGAGGTTCGAGTATAGCATAAATTGTTAACGATAAGAAATGGCCCGCTACTAAACTTTGAAGATCGATTTTATCTGAACTTTTCTTTGTATCTTTATATCGTAACTGGAACTTGAAGTCCTCGTTCCAAATAGGCCAAGAGCTTTCTTGTAACGATGTCTCAAATTTACTCTCACCGGGAAAAAGTTTTACCTGAAATCAAGAATTAAAGTTAGTACAAACAAGTGCTAATTGTAACTAAGTATATATACCTAACAGAAGGAATAAAGAGTTAAGAGAAATATCACCTGACTAAAATAAAGGGTTAGAGTTACGGTTTACATTCAAGTTTTTACAAAACTTATTAGGTTACATACAAATTAAAAACACCTAGAAAGGTAACTTACTTACATAGGAGACAATGTGAAAGTGAAGGTACATACAAACAACCACAAAAGTTGATAAGTGGTAGATAAGGCCACTTGACCAGTGAATAGGGCCTTCGATAACGAAAAACGATGATTACTAGTCAGCTTGCATTCAACGTGACTTTGTTACAAAATAATATCCTACTACCTACTTACTTAGGTAAGCACCAAGTACCTACTTACTTAGGTACTAAAAACAAGTGACTATTATAAGGAATGTCAATATAGGTAATAAGAGCTGTCATTTTAGTTTAGAGATTGTGTAAAAAGCAAAATTAGCCACACTATAAATCTATAAAAATATTTACGGGAGGGTTTTTAAGTTCGCGGAATGAGAGGGTTGGAGGGGGCCAGGGGGGTGATTAGGCTCATTAGGATCGTAACGTGTTTAGTGACTCATAATTAGTATAAATACGAGATTTCATTGTTATTAGACCATTAGTCTTTGAGCTATCGCTAACCAAGCAACAAAATCAGGAGTAAAAAGTAAAATATATGGAAAAAAACGAATATCATGCCGTTATAAAGTTCCTTACCAAGCAAGGAAAATAAGTTGCGACCATAATGGATGAGATGTCATCGGTTTACGGTGACTCTTGTCCAGGAAAAACCCTTAGGTACCCTTCATTCCGCGAACATAAAAACGCTCCATCGTACATATAAAGGCACAGACCACAGTATGTTTCTAGTCAAAATATTATTTTTATGATTTTGATAGAAGAGCAAATAGCAGCCAATATTATTTCGGTGTGTCCCCCTGCTTTTTTCCTAAGGAGACTAGACAGGAATAAAAAGTTCGGCAGCTTTGGCACACCAAACAGACGATAACATAATATGAAAACACCATAATTAATAATTAAAAAATAACCAACAAAGAATAATAACCTTATCCATTGTTCTTTATAATCGCATTCCTAACAGTAGGTAGGTATAAGCCCAAATAAACATGCGTTAGCGTTTCTAAAATTAGTACCTTCCTACCTACTAACCTACGTACCTACATAAATTAGTTACCTAGCATGATTGTAAAATTTCAACAGCAAGAATTGAACTATTTATGTAGGTAGGTACACTTGGAATCTTACAGCACTTTTGACTATTAGTAGGGTAGGTACCTAAGATAATTATTAAGGACCCAAAATATTTTAAACTGCAACCGTACCTATAACCTACCTAGAAATTAAGTAGGTACTTAAGCACATAGATATAATATATTTCAAGAATTTCAGAGCACACCGAATCACACCACGATTGTATATTATGGTCCGTCCGGGTCGTCTGTCACGAGTCACGAGAGAAAATTGAGAAAATTTTCTGAACCGGCCATGCCGAGGATCGAACCCGGGACCTCTTAGGCTTCCACTTGTTTTAAGAAAAACGCTCACCACCGCGTCAGGGAGGTCGTAAAAAAGTAATTTGATTTTTTTGTTGCTTGAATGACCCGTAGTTTATTTCTTTAATTTTATGAAAAAATATCATTTTAAATACCTATTTTACTGTAAGTAGGTAGGTATTTAATTAATACCTAGGTACGTCAATAAAAATTCTATGTGCAATAGTACTACTATTGCTTGTCTTTATGAATTGATTTACATTGACGCAAAGTCAAAGTGAAGAAGCGTCAATCTAAAATTGTTTAAAGCATATGTAATGGCATATTATATACCTATTACATCCATCTCCACAATGTGCATATTACACAAAATGTGCATAAGTAAATATTAATTCTTATTTACTTAGGTAGAGGTAGGTATTGTACCTACTACGAAGGCAACAGAATTAGTACCTAAGTATTTTTGTGCGATTCGTGAATCGTGCTCCTTGTGAAGATTTTAACGCTTCGCTTCAGCTCGACTCTGCGTCAGTAGGAATTGATCCTAATTAAGTTTTACCACAAACGAGCCACCGGCCTTAATTAGAAATAGGTACAATTAACTATTTACACGTACCTACTGGATTGTTTCATCTAGAGTAGGTAGGTACGTTTAATAAAATATACTTATAATTACCTACTACTTATATTACTTAAAAGTAAAACTAAATGTAAGTACCTACATAAGAATTGGGAACTACTTACACAATTCATGAAAATAATTTAGGCAAGTAGGTAAGTATAAATTATGATTAGTTTCTTCTGTCTACCTACTAATTCAAATTAAGTAAGTAGGTAGGTATAGCTAAGTTTGTAGATACCAAAATACTTAATTTTAATGGTTAGGGACTAGGGAGAAATCAGAAAACACTATACGGTACAAAACAAACCGGGCAGCGCACACTAGGCGAAAACACAAAACGTCGTTCATCCCGGCGCCCATATTTTATCCTGTAGATACGGTCCCTATAAGCATATCTAGATTAATTATAAACCAAGTTAAACAATACTGGTTTATATAATATTGTCTTTGCTATAAGTATAAAGCGAATACCTACCTAAGTACTAGGCTTACTACTGAAAACAAAAATATCGCACTAAAAATAAAGGAGAAAGTTTATATGTTTGTTACACTTTCACGCGAAAACTACTGGACCGATTTGGCTCAAATTTGGAATGGAGATAGATTAACCTGAATTAACACATAGGCTACTTTATACCCCAGAAAATTAAAGAGTTCCCGCAGAAACCAAAAAAACCTCAAATCACGCGGACGAAGTCGCGGGCATTAATTTGAGTCTACCAACTTAATGAACGAACATTTATTGCGTAGATAATTTATTAAGTATTATTATTATGGAAACAATAAAGGAAGTTACCTTTACAAGGTAGCCATGGGCGCGACTGAGTCCGAACAAGGACGGGAGATGCCGGGCGCCGATAACAGTCACGTACAAATGTTTACTGACAGGATGCAGTGACAATTTGAAACCTATTTCCGGGTCCAGACTACCGCTACCGGCCAGCTGGCTGCTTTTGTTAACGTTCAAAGCATTCTTCAGTCTACTTAGCGAAAATGCCATTATAAATTATAAACAAAGTCGATCCCTCGGCGTTATCTCACAGAAAACTCGCATTAAAACCGGTTTGTTGAATAATTAACATGGTAAACGCCGCACTCATTTCATTTGTTTACTGCGTCGGATTTTATTTTTATAAACATATTTTTCCCCGATTTAATTACTCGAATCATTCACAAACATGAATTACCTAGCACAACAATCAACAAACATTTCGTTATGAAAATATGACAACACTAGTCACTACACGATGTTTTGAAACTAACTATAAACTAATAAGAGTGTGAAACAGACAGCACTTGCAGCGTATTCACTTTGGCACTATCATTCAAACACCGCACAGCGCACACGATAATGCGATAGCACTACCTATTAGTAAAGTACGCTGTTGAACAAATTATTATCAATCACTCGGTAGTCACTTTCACACTCATGGCCACTCTTATACGTAAGAAGTTATAGGCATCAATGCGTGTGCGCCAGTCACAATCCAAGAGGATTTTCTCAATGATAGCGTAATATTGAGGTTTCCTCCGCCCTGCCATCTTTTGGATGATTATATAAAAAAATATACGACAGTAGATGGCGCTTATGGATCTTTTTATATCATTTTTAAAATAATGAATCATTCATTAGACTAATCAAAATTGAAAAAGTGAATATTCGAACGTAAATAACCATACTTTTATGTTGCACGTTACTAGGCAAACCATGGCCCACAAGTATAAATATGCAGAAATTAGGTAAGTTAAGGTCAATTCTAGACATCGTCAACAAGGCTAAATCTTTATAATTAAAAAATCATAAAAAAATGCAAGTGACGAAATCGATACGTATCCTGTCTTCGAAAACTTCAAGGCAAACAAATCGACTGTTGTAATGTGTGATCAGCATTACCTTTACTTAACCTTACATCACCCAACCGATTTTAGAAATAGGTACCTACTGCAAAGTAGTCTAAACTGTGACCAAAATTTTTCTTGTTTTATGAGAATAAAATACAATTTTATAAAGATAATTATTTAATTCTTGAATATTAAATTATACACGGCGTTATCTGTACAAAACAGGTGCATTTTGATATTATTATTATTATGGACTAAACACTATTAATTGTTTATATATTTTGATAGTCATAGAACTGTTAGTTACTCGAAATACATAACAACAAAATAAGTCTTATTCTTCAATACATAATATTTATACAGGGTATTATTTTAAGAGTTGAGTGAGGCTAAAACCTAAAATGATTAACATTGATTTCTTGTCATTCATACAAATGATCTCATGTTCATAACTATGTCCATAGAAGGTAGGTAAAATGCAGATATGGAATGTTCTAAAAATAATAATGGTCCCAAAAAGCCGAAAATGCATGGATATCGATTTTGACAAAATTGACACTTGGACAACGTGTGTTCCAAGATAATATCCAATTTTACTGA
The DNA here is from genome assembly GCA_963932025.1 of Erebia epiphron. Taxonomy (NCBI): domain Eukaryota; kingdom Metazoa; phylum Arthropoda; class Insecta; order Lepidoptera; family Nymphalidae; genus Erebia; species Erebia epiphron. The sequence goes on from OZ009952.1 coordinate 19,422,277, forward strand.
AAAAAAAAAGCATTCAAGTATTTTCTTTAAAAATTGACACTAACTATGGTTACTCAGACCAAATTACCACTCATTCAAGATTAATTAGCCTCACTGATTGCTCCTAAAGTAACTCTCTCTTTAAAATAATTATAATTAGGACCTAGAAAGTAGTTTACCAATACACAGAGCAATGGAATCGTAATAATGTACGAATATTGAAACTATGAGTACGAACATAGCGAAGCAAATGCCCGTGATGTACATAAACTGGCTGGCTTCTTGCGGCGTCGCCAAAAGTTCCTCGCTGCTTGTGTCGCGATCTAGAGCATCAAATTCAGAAGTATCTGGAATACAATGAAGGCAACATTAATTGTATATCCGGTTACTGGGAAACTACTATACTGATTTGGAAGACATTTCAGATAGGAGTCATCCCAACTTCCTGCATGAGACTCCTCAGGAAATTCCACTTTGGTGAAGTCAAATTGAAAGACGCTAAGTAAAGCTCGGTCGCACCTAAGGTCTAAAAAAAACTGACGAACGGTCGTATCAACATACTAAACTCAAACAGCTAACTAAGATTGCTAGGACGAAATGGGTTAATTTTTTTTAAAAATATTGCGACCTATAATTATGTCACTCTACAGGTCCTCTACCCAGGCAAAAAAACACGCCGATCCGTTGATATGTCACGGCATGATTGAAGGGCAAACCAACAAACAAAAACACTTTCACATTCAACAGCAGGACTATATGGACTAAAACAGTAGTTTGTTTGATACAAATTTTATAAAAGAGATTGGTTATGTACTTTTATGTATTTGATAAAAAATTATAAGAGAGATCGGCCGTCGTTTGAGGGAAAGGGGCTATGACCCACGTTCTGGTTCCTACCTGGTCCAAAGGTTATCCATCGCCATTTAGCGTGGCAATGCTGCAAGCTTGATGAATATTTTTGGCTCAGGGGCAACCAGGGAACTCTCTGATTAGGGTTTATTTTTTATTTTTGTTAGTACTTAGGTATATTTAAAGGATTTATTTTAATGAATTTTTTTTATGTACTTAGTTTGTTCAGAAAGAGTTAAGATTACCTGCAGGTGTTTCCACATCACAAATCACATCAGCCTCTGTGATTTGCAAGTCCAGAAGCTCTTTAACAGACAGCAGAGCTTCAGCCGGCGCCTCCCCAGGGAAGAGATAATCGCAGAGATAGAGAGTGCTCACCGGCACTAAGACTCGCCTCGGTGGCTCGTTGAAACAGACCTTTTCTGAATGTGAACAAGAAAATGTTATGTATGGGTACATCTTTAAGGCTAAATCGCGCCGTAGTAACAACTCACGACAATGCAGCATGCTTCTTAGATTGTGAAATGTCATAATTATGGTATATTTAGAAATGATAAAGCAAATGCCACCAAATTCACGTTTTGGCAATGTATTGACGCATGTTGTTTCTTCTTTATGCATATTGCAGCATGTGCCAGTGAATATTATGAATAGGCAACATTAGCGGTACTTTTGAATAGTAAACAGTCCATAATTTGTTAGGTAGTCCATTGTTGTTGGTTACCCTATAATCTTTAAATTATAAAGGAAAACATCAACCAAAATATACTAACATGGTAATAAAAAGAGCACAAGTCCCAACAACAACTTTGCTAATTTTCTATATGATTTCTATTCGATGCTCTATTGCATAGATGAGACAAACATGACTTTTTAAATATAGTAAAAATATAATTATTGCGTAATCACCTTCGGGCAACAAATTGTCATCAATCAATGCATCACAGTGCATTGTGAAGCGTGACGCTAAGGAGCGTATTATATCCTGTTTGACTGCAGCAATGGTTTCACTGACTGTGGCCTTCGGATACATAAAGACACTTGATGACACAACACCACTGAAATGTATGCTGCCGTCGCATTCCAAGTATTCAACTGTTTCTGGGAGACTATTTTCCTGAAACATAGTCATTTTTCTGTTCAAACTGCTAAAACATACCAGTCTACAAACGTTTCAAACTACAAGACTTTTTTGTGACAAGTTCGTACAACATTACTTGGATCTACTACAATTTGTAATAATAATATATAGAATCTAAGGTGACAAAATTTTCTCAATTATTTAAGTCTTTCTTAGACTTCACTCTTTAAATATACATACTATATTGAAGCCTAATTATACATATAATTGAATTGAACAGCACAGCAAAAAATCTCATTGAAAATAATCTTCTTCTTACGCTATAATTTTGTAGTACAAGGAACAAGAATTAGACTAGGCTTCTATGCACAGTGAGAATACTTTCATGCAGTTTCTTATAACATTACTACATCAAGGAGTTTGGACACATTGCTGTATATGTGTATGCCTGAGTCTGTGAAGTCAGTATGAACTACTTACAAATGGCACAAATAAAGACACATGCATTGATTTGGGTGTGTCTTGCGTTTTAACACTATTTTTGGGTCTTTTCTTTTTAATGAGCTGCTCCAAAGCCTCTGAGCCATCCTTCAGTTCTCCATCAATAAACATTACACTTGATTCAATTGTTTTGTTGGCAGATTCCAAAATTTGCTGAAAAAATTTATGTATAATATTGTACTCACACAATACACAGGTAAAGTAAATAAGAGAGAGACAACATTTTGATGATTCCAAAATTTTTGGTATTGGCACAAAGACCTAAACATTAATACCTACTCCTTTTATACCACAACTAAAACAGATAGCATTCTGGAGACAGACAAGGTTTTATCCTTGGAAAACAAAGGATGACTAATGCAGATATTTAAAAAACTATTCAATATGGATATAGTTTTGGAAAAAGCTTATTTATTGTAGTTTTAGCCTCCTCATTTTCTTTTGGTTCATTTAAAACAAAACAAGAGTTACCTGGAATTGCTGCTTTACAGATATTCCACTTTTCTTAACAATCACTGGATAAACATCATCAAATTCATAGTAACAGTCTAATCTCTGCCACTGTTGAGGTTTTGGTACAAATTTCCAATCAACATTCTTCATAGAAGTAGATTTAGCTGATCCAACTTCAATACTTTTACATGTTAATACTTTTGTATTGGTCGACATGTGTAATATAAGTCTATCATTAGAGTGTGGATAGTTGGCATACATATACTGGTTAGCACTCAGAGCTTTGTATGTGTAGTTTAATAATGATCTGACTTTGCTGAAGTAGTTTGGATCCTCAAAGATGTCTTCATCACTAGTGATGAAAATACCTGGAAAATCACATCCAAAATTATAAGAGGACCATACACAGGCAATCTTCCTTACATAACCATAATCATAGTCGTAACTACTCAACAATTTCACAATTCAACTGCAGTCGATTGAATTTTAAAGTCAGCAAAGCAGTCTATGTAGTTAAACAATTATCTAAAGAGATATGTAAAATACAAGCATAGTTTGCTTTTGTACATTCAACATTTATGTGCAATATTCATGTATCCATGTGTTGGCCGCATCGCAGAAAAACAGAACAAAGAAGTGGACTTATGATGTAACGGAATGATAGGTAGGTACCAAAGGTTTGTAAAACAGGAAAGGGATGGCAAAATCTCAGATGGGTACAGGACATTAAGGGAGGACACAGGGGATTTAGAAAGGCTAAACTGACAGGTGTTATAAAAAATGCGATTAATTTATACCTCAGTCAATAAAAGCATTTTTTTACATAATTATTTAAGTAGTGGCTTTCAGTACCTAACTGAACTGTGGCAGCACTTTCAAAAACATTACTTGAAGTCTCTTGTACTTACTTACATAATTACTTTTAAACATTCAAAATCCCCATATTATCAATCTGTTTCTGTCACAAGCTTAGCATTTATTTTGAGGAAGAGAGGAATTCAACTCGTTTGATTTTCTTTCAGTTCAGTAAGTATAGATCACTACACAACTACTTAACTTACCCTGAACAAACAGTCCGCCGGGTAACATGCGCGTGACATGTTTCGCGTGATCCGCCACCCACGCCTCGGATACTCCCAGCAAATTCCTGGCTGACTCTGTTTTTTCAGACCCATAACTAGCTTCTGAACCAGAGTCTGGGCTTTTTTCCTCGGGAGTCCGTGCTAAATGTATTATGTTTTCACGAGCTTCTGTTATCTACAAACAGTAAGTATGCATAAATTTAAGATTATAGTAGGTGAACAAATAGTTCGCAAACCAATACAATGCTTACCTGGCCCAATATTAGCCCCAAAACAAAGTTTTCCTGCGAGGCATATTGCTCTAAATATTGGAGACAATATTCAGGAGAATAGACTGTTCTGACCATTATTGAAGATTATTGCGGTAACATTTATTAGTGAAGACAAATAACTACTTTAGAGGTATTTCAAGTTCTACGGGACACGGGTGTGTTTATTTATTTTTTAAAGTCGTGGCGACAAACGTCAAAAACCAACAAAAACTTTAAAATCAAACTCACGAATTGTCAATGTCCACTCTTTGTCAATGTCTTAGGTCATTCTCTTTAGTGATTGGCAACTCGAGTCTTGCTCGAGTCCGACTAATCTACTCGAGTAGGTTTGATGAATAATTGTTGTTCGAGTCACTTTTGCTATTGAAATGATTTCGAATGAAATACATAAAGCTCAAGCTACGGTTACTCGGAGTCAGAGGCTCGATTTTGTACTATAGGTGAGCTGTGCACCTAGATGTCGAGTTTACTTGGACTATCTTTCTATGATGATTTTCCGTTGAAAACTTATTTATTTCTGCTAATCTGCGGTTTATGGACGGTAGAGTAGAGGAGTGTTATCTCTGTAAATAAAAAGTGTCCGTCGAAATGCATTAAATTGGGGGCGCCACCAGGCATCAGGGTTTTAAAAGGAAGCACCAAATATTATTAGAGTAGGTTTGAGAAATAAACAAGGAAAGAAAACATTCATCATTATTTTGTACAACGTAAGTTGTTGAAATTCTTAATAAACAACTACTTTAGTCGACAATTACAATAAAATTATATTAATCTTTAACTCGGCATACTTCACTTCATCAACAATTGCTACATTCATACCATTCCCTTTGCCTACACCAGCGCCATTGTGGGAGTTTTTTGAACTGTTATTTATAGCAACTACTGGACACTTTTTCAACTTTTCTCCCATTAGAGATGACACTCCTTCCATCATTCCATGACACATATGGAGTGTCATAATGCGGTTGTAAAAATTTAAAATTTGTGATTTATAGCTTGTCGGTGTCATGGCATCTTTCGAGACATCTCATATACTATTGTCAAAGGGCAATGGCGAAATTAGTACAGATCGCATCTTGATTGTACACAAGTAAGGTAAAGACGAAAGGAATTTGCTTATTTTTTTATATTTTATCAAGTTTTCACCTTATTTAATTGAAGCTAGCAAAAATTAAATATTTAGGGAATCTTTTTTGATTATTTAGTTCCCGTTTCTCAGTTAAGTGTTACCATTTTACATATAATCTACCTAGTAGCTAGAATAAATCTAAATTGATAGATTATTTTATATCGTTTTAAAAATTGTAATTATTTTATCTGATTGATATTTGCCTAAACAATGGGATAGCCCATTTTTAGTGGATTTTCTGTTATTTTAGAGCATTTTATTTTTTATTTTATCTAATAATCTCGAACAGAATGGTAATAAATGAAAGAATATTATGGCAGCACTGATGCTGATGGTCTGTGTTTATGCCAATTAAGGTTATATGGGTCTGTGGTTCTATGGATAACAATAGAACCACATACCACACATAAATGTAGTCTGTGGTTATGTGGCTAAATACATGGCGACAAAGTCGCGATGATCTGGTACAATAAGTATAAATCGCGGTTTTCATAAAGAATACACTCAGAATAAATAGTAAAAAGCTGTAAACATAGGTCTCCGATCATCCTGTGATCTTTTAACGGAGCTTTGACATTTTTAAAAGTGACATTATCACTTAACCTACAAAACTTTAAAACGAAATATCTTTTTTTATAGGTTCATTAAAAAAAATTCTTGCTTCTGAGAGCTTCGTATTCGACGCTCAACTAAATATATTTTTTTCACATATGTACATTAATTTTTTTTCTCAATACTATTGATGTATGGAACTTCGCCATTGTTCTTTGTAGTCAGCCGGGCGACCGCGTAACTTCTGCATCAATCATTGATACATCGCAATCACCTCTGATTGGTTAACACTCTTCCACTATTGGACGAAATCCATTGACGCAGCAAGAATACCATAAATTCAGCCAATCGGAGGTGATTGCGATGTATCAATGATTGATGCAAAAGTTACGCGGTCGCCCAGCTGGGCATGGTAAATAAAGTTTTTAAAGTACCTAAATTTAAGAGCCGATTGCGCCAACTCCAAAAATATATTATAAAGTTTAACCTATAAAAAATTATTCGGTATCTTGACTAGTCTAACCTAGTAGAGGTATTGTATACCTAGTAGAGGTATAAACCCATAATCGGTTTCTACAGGGTATCGTAGCGAAATGCTAAATCGCTTTACATTATAAATCTAGTTTAAATGGGGATATCCAGCAATATTGCACTCACTTTCACTAGACAGACGCTATAGGTAGCTATATGATGATATGATCACAGTCGATTCGAAGTTGTTGTAAGCCTGGTGCAGTCCGTTCACAGTACCTAATTATATTACCTCTCGCTGTAAGGTTGGCTTACCTGAATACCCGTGTTTTCACATGAGTATAATCTGCAATCCTAATATTTAACCCATTCTTAAATATATATTACTAGATGACTAAATAAATAATGAAGATCAATTAATATCATCCTCTTATGTACCTACATAGAGTCCCGCACCCACAAAAGCTTCATTATACGTATTCTAATATTCCGTCAAAGTATAGTTTTCATAGTACTCTAACACCAGTTAACTCTACACCTACGTTATAAGTGATATTTATTCTTCTATTTAAGCTTTCATACACGTCATCGATGCTAAGTTTAAGCATGTACCTTCTTACATCCCAGGCAGCACGTGCCACTAAACTGTGCTCCAATGTACTTATTAGGCAACTTAGTAAACAAGAACATATTTTTCGTACCACTTGCTCAAAAAAGTGACATTCTATGCCACAAAAAGCGAACATAACAATAGTCATTTTTAATCTGTTAAAAACAGGGAAAGAAAATTGTACTGAATATCATTCATCCTCTAGGGGGAGAATGTGATTTTGGAATACTTGCCGAAATTTATGCTGAACTACATCTGTGTTTACACCATTGAGTTTGTATATAATGCATTAAACATCCTTTTGAAAAAGGAATATGCATTTATTATGAAAGATAAGATTATTAAATAAAATTACGAAAACCGACGAGGCCGTATGAGCTTTTTTGAAATGAAATGAAATATTAAGTAAAAAATATTAGTCTAGGAATTTGCCGCGTTTTTGTTTTCTTCAAATACATAAACGTTTAGTTTATTTTAATTTATTACCCTCGACGAAGCGGAGACGGTATATTATGTGTTTGCCCTAAGAGGTTGTGTGTTTGTTTGTTTGTTTGTTTGTTTGTTTGTTTGTTTGTTTGTGCACTTTTTTGTCACCATTTTTCTCAAAAAGTACTGGGCCGATTGAGATGCGGTTTTATGCATTAGATACGTATAGCTTGTGAGAAGGTTTTTAGATATATTTTAGGACCATAGACAACCAAGCTGAGCTGTAGTCTATGATTTTAATATTTCAACATGTTACCATTTTTCACAAAAACTACTGGGCCGATTGAGATGCGGTTTTTTGCATTAGATGTGTATAGCTTGTGAGAAGGTTCTTAGATATATTTTAGGACCATAGACAACAAAGCTGAGCTGTAGTCTGTGATCTTAATTTTTCTATGTGTTAAAAATTTTCACAAAAAGTACTGGGCCGATTGAGATGCGGTTTTTTGCATTAGATATGTTTAGCTTGTGAGAAGGTTCTTAGATATATTTTAGGACCATAGACAACAAAGCTGAGCTGTAGTCTATGATTTTATTTTTCAATATGTTACCATTTTTCACAAAAAGTACTGGGCCGATTGAGATGCGGTTTTTTGCATTAGATGTGTATAGCTTGTGAGAAGGTTCTTAAATATATTTTAGGACCATAGACAACAAAGCTGAGCTGTAGTCTATGATCTTAATTTTTCAACCACTGTTACCATTTTTCACAAAAAGTACTGGGCCGATTGAGATGCGGTTTATTGCATTTAGGACTTCGTGCGATTACAAAACAGGAAACTGGTACCAAAATTTTAAAAAATCAGCGCCATTTTGAAATTCTTTGTTAATTGACCGACTTCGTTCAAAATCTATATTTAGGGCTCCCTGGAGTCACAAAACAGGAAACTGGTACCAAAATTTAAAAAAATCAGCGCCATTTTGAAATTCTTTGTTAATTGATCGATTTCGTTCAAAATCGATATTTAGGACTCCCTGGGGTTACAAAATAGGAAACTGTTACCAAACTTTAAAAAAACAGCGCCATTTTGAAATTCTTTGTTAATTAACCGATTTTGTTCAAAATCGATATTTAGGGCTTCGTGGGATTACAAAACAGGAAACTGGTACCAAAATTTTAAAAAAATCAGCGCCATTTTGAAATTCTTTGTTAATTGACCGATTTCGTTCAAAATCGATATTTAGGGCTCCTTGGGGTCACAAAACAGGAAACTGGTACCAAAATTTTAAAAAATCAGCGCCATTTTGAAATTCTGTGTTAATTGACCGATTTCGTTCAAAATCGATATTTAGGGCTCCCTGGGGTCACAAAACAGGAAAGTGTTACCAAAATTTTAGAAAATCAGCGCCATTTTGAAATTCTTTGTTAATTGACCGATTTCGTTCAAAATCTATATTTAGGGCTCCCTGGGGTCACAAAACAGAAAACTGGTACCAAAATTTAAAAAAATCAGCGCCATTTTGAAATTCTTTGTTAATTGATCGATTTCGTTCAAAATCGATATTTAGGACTCCCTGGGGTTACAAAACAGGAAACTGTTACCAAACTTTAAAAAAAACAGCGCCATTTTGAAATTCTTTGTTAATTAACCGATTTTGTTCAAAATCGATATTTAAGGCTTCGTGGGATTACAAAACAGGAAACTGGTACCAAAATTTTAAAAAAATCAGCGCCATTTTGAAATTCTTTGTTAATAGACCGATTTCGTTCAAAATCGATATTTAGGGCTCCCTGGGGTCACAAAACAGGAAACTGGTACCAAAATTTTAAAAAATCAGCGCCATTTTGAAATTCTGTGTTAATTGACCGATTTCGTTCAAAATCGATATTTAGGGCTCCCTGGGGTTACGAAACAGGAAACTGTTACCAAAGTTTTAAAAAATCAGCGCCATTTTTATTTATTTTGTTATCACCATAATAAATGAATTCAGTTTAGTACAGTAAAATCTGTACTACTTGTAAAGCAGCTCGCGTACAGGGCGAAATACTAGTTAGATATATATAGCTTGAGAGAAGGTTCTTAGATATATTTTAGGACCATAGACAACCAAGCTGAGCTGTCTCTATGATTTTAATATTTCGATATGTTACCATTTTTACAAAAAGCACTGGGCCGATTGAAATGCGGTTTTTTTCATTAGATGTGTATAGCTTGTGAGAAGGTTCTTAGATATATTTTAGGACCATATACAACAAAGCTGAGCTGTAGTCTATGATTTTATTTTTTCAATATGTTACCATTTTTCTCAAAAACTACTGTGCTTGATTTAGATGCGGGCTTTTTGTTTTAGATATATTTAGCTTGTACCTAGATGCTGCCCAGGGTATCATGATGGAGTCAGGAGGCGATCATGGGAACTCCTTAAATTCTCATCGTATACCCGTCGCGTTTGGACTCTTTTGATTTGTCCATTTGAAAAGGGTTTGGCCATAGTCCACCACACTGGTCAAAAAAACTACTGAGCTGTCAAAGATGCAGTTTTGTGTTTTAGATATTATGTCATATATACGTTTGCTACGTTCTAATTGTTGTTTCAAAGTTATAAAGGTCAAAGGTTTATTGGAGCTCTGCAGTTCGTCGTGGGTTTTTTTAAAATTTTTAATTTTATTACTTGTTTTTATAAATAAGTTAATATTCTCAAAATACGTTACGATGTTAAATCAAAGCGACAGTGACAGTGAATTGTCGGATTCCATCAGTGCAAATGCTGCCGCAATTATAAATAATTTGCTTCCAACAAAATCCAAGGAATATTATTTAAAAACTTATGAACTCTCTCTATCAATAATTGGACCAATGTTTCGAATGTATCCTTTAACTTTAGTGTTGGGTAGGACATACAAGAGGCACTTCAAATGTCCCATACAAAATGATTGAATGTCCCAACACCTCAAAAAAATATTTTTCCCACCACTCGCTCAACAACGCCTTATTACATGGCCTGTTATCTAAGGTTAAAGTAAGACATTAAATCCCTAGGGTTATAATGTTGTACTGAAATCCATTATTCCCTAGGGTTATAATGTGATTTGAAATTAGAATCATCGCGCATCTGAAGCAAGACGCCACGCCAGCTGAAAGAAGTGGTTGTATCGCGAGGTGTGAAAAGTAGAGTATTCACCGTAGGGGTAATGCTGTATTAATCTTGGGCGCCCCTAATTCCCGCGCTACTCTCAGGATTCTAGATGCAACACCCTCGCTACGCTCGGGAGTTACTCTAAAATCCCTCGTTCCGCTTGGGATTTATCCCGGCGCCCGTGACATAATACATCGCATTACCCCCGTGGTGAATAATCTACTATTGTACCGCTTCACTGTGACATGCAAAAATGAATGAATTTCGAACTGACGAGTGAGTGGTGACGTGAGGTGAGGAGCGAGTAAGTAAAAGCAAAGCAAGTCATTGTCGTTGTCGTCCTATCTTCTGTCGCAGTCGCACTTCTCGCTCGACTCGTTGGTTCACCTTCTGCTTCATTACAAACTACAAAGCGCAGCGAGTGAGCGAGACGGCGCGGCCACACGAACGAATGTGTGCGGTTGAGAGAGCAGACCTTTCTATGAGTAGTTGAGTACTACTACTTTCGTTCGTAGGACGATTGAATGAAGTGAGCTGTAAGTGAAAATCTGACGGTGTCGTGTCTATAGTTATCTGTGGTCGTGTCGATTCGATCAATCGGTCGGTCGATGAATGAATTAATAATTGACATTCGAATTCAAATTGTTCATTTTTGTTTGTTTTGTAATTACGATTTACGTTGTATTAGTGAAGCGGCAAAATTAGAGGTATGTAGGTTTAGTACATAAAACACATATCATATTGTCCCATATTATCCCCCATTCTTCTATGCTCAGCTCAAAGCCTCGTATGTGTTTTGGGTGAAGGGTTCGAAATGAGGTGGGACAATGTCACATTATTGGGACAATGTCCCATTAATGTGACATTGTCCCACCTCATTTGAAGTGGTACAATGTACTGCCTCGCCAAACTGAATGAGTTACTCATACAAACTCATCGAAATTGCTTGTCCTACCCAACACTATTTAACTTTTAATTGTCTTTATTTTTAATAAATGCTTTTCTCATATTATTATTGTGTTAATTTTTTCGCAAATGGTACGAAAAGTAGAGTATTTTCCTCGGTGATAAAGTTGTCTTAGTCTTGGGTGAACTTAAATCCCTCGCTACACTCAGGACTCGTCTTAAATCCCTCGCTTCGCTCGTGATTTAGTTTTTAACACCCTCGCTACGCTCGGGAGTAAACCTCGAGTCCTTCGTTACGCTCGCGATTTAAATCGTCACCCGCGACAGAAGACACTGCTTTATCCCCTTGGTTAATAATCTACTATTTTTCAATGAATATTAACATTCAACAGTCGATCAGTGCATGATGATATAGAGGACACGTGTAATATTCCTTGTTCAGTCATTGATGACCCGAATGAGATAACTCTGGACGGAACGAATAATTTTAATATATTATCGCTTAGCATACGATGCATTAGCAAAAATATTGATAACTTCCTATTTACTTCTAAATTAAAAGCCCACCCAGATATCATGGTTTTTACGGAATGTTGGTGCAACGAATCTACTGTTCCCCCGCTTGTAGATGATTATCTTCTATATTATGTCACCGTAAGATTGTAAAAACCGTAAGATTTTAATCTAACGCTTTTTTTTCGATAGATTATATAAACAGTCGAAAGATTGTGAACCGTTCAATGTTTTAAGTGACAATTTTTGAAATATTCATTGTATTTACGTTTTCTTCTCTTTCTTGTAGGTTAGGTTAGGGTTCGACATAAATAATCAAGTAAATAGTGCACTTAGTTTCTATCGGGTTAATAAACCTAACAGATTACAATCTACCGTAAAATAATCCGTTATATTGTAATCATTCGACAGTTTACAATTTCGCGAGTTAGATTATAATCTAACGGGTTTTACAATCTTCATCATCATCATCACTACAGCCTATTAACGTCCCACTGCTGGGCACAGGCCTCCACTCTCATAGAAGAGCGGGAATTAGAGCTTAGACCCACCACGCTGCTCCAATGCGGGTTGGCGGGTTGGCGGTTTACAATCTTACGGTGACATAATATATTATCTACATATATAAAATTCAAAGTCCTGACTGACTAACTGACTTATATATCAACGCACAGCCTAAACCGCTGGTCCTAGAGACATGAAATTTGGAGGGTGTGTTCTTTGTAAAGAGTAGGTATCCACTAAGAAAGGATTTTTCGAAATTCCACCCCCAAAGGGGTAAAATAGGGGTTGAAGGTTTGTATGAAAGTCCGTCATTTTTCAAGTTATGTCCATGAAATTTGGTATTTGAGCTACCGGTTCAAAATGAAGAAATACGTGTTTCGCCATTTTTGAAAATTCTACCCCCAAAGGGCTGAAATAGGGGGTGAAAGTTTGTATGAAAGTCTTTTATTTTACAAGTTATTTTTCATGTTATATCTACGAAACTTGGTATTTTGGTTTTCGGTAAAAAAATAAGAAGGACGTGTGTAACAATTTTTAAAAATTCCACCCCCAAAGGGATTAAATAGGGGTTGAAAGTTTTATGAAATTTCGTCGTTTTTCAAGCTATAGCCATGAAACTTGGTATTTGGGCTTCCGGTTAAAAAGGATGAAATACGGATTTCACAATTTATAAAATTTCTATCCCCAAGAAAGTCAAATAGGGAGTTTGTCCTTCAATCACACCGCAACAGAGCAACGGATTGGCGTGATTTTTTGCATGGGTATTGGGTATAGTTGAATACCTGGAGAGTGACATAGGCTTCTTTTTATACCGGAAAAGTAAGGAGTGCCTGTGGGAATTAAAAAACTTATGTCACGCGGACGAAGTCGCGGGCGTCCGCTAGTTTATATATTTAAAAGCGAAATACCACTCACTGACTAATCACGATATCTCAGGAACTATAAAGCATATACAGACTTGAAATTTGGAAGGTAGATTCCTTCTATGGTGTAGACGCCAGCTAAGAAAGGGTTTTGAGAAAATCCACCCCTAAGGGGTTAAAATAGGGGTTGGAAGTTTGTATGAAAGTCCTTTGTTTTTGAAGTTAGAGACATGAAAATTGGCAGTTAAGTTATTAGTTATAAATAATAAAAGCCTGCATAAGCAATTTTACGAAAATGTACCCCAATAGGGGTGAAATGGGGGTTGGAAGCTTACATAAGGGTTCCAAGTTTTTGAAGTAAGAGACTTGAAAATCGGGATTTAGGTTATTAGTTTTTAGTTATAATAAACTGTATTTAGCAATTTTAGGAAAATCTACCCCACAGAGGGTGAAATGGGGGGTGTAAGTTTTTATCAAAGTCCTATGTTTTTGAAGTTTGAGACTTGAAAATCGGGATTTAGGTCATAAGCTTTCAATAATAATAACCTGTATTTAACGAAATTTTACGAAAATCCATCCCAAAAGGGGTGAAAGGTTACATAAAATTTTTATGATTTTGAAGTAAAGTCATGAAAAATCAGCATTGTTTGCAGCGAGAAAATTTCATAACCTCATAGGAAATCAACAATTGTACGCGGACGATGTCGCGGGCGACCTCTAGTAATGTATATTATACAAAGCGTAGCTTTAACCAAAACGATGGTGTCATGATTTACATTAAATCTGATATACAAGCTTACGTCTATGAAGGGAAGCAAATTGTCTGGCCGCAAGGATAGGAAATAATGACGATTCTAGGTATATATCATAGATTAATTATAATACCAAGTATAGATTGCTAACTCCCTTATAAAAAATTTTCTAGGTTAATACTATCGTTAGTTGGCGCTACCAGGCTCGCTCTTTATATGATTAAGTATAGTAAAATCGGTGAAATATCGTATTTTCTTGGTTCAATTTGTATTAATTATTTATATAAAATTATCAAATTACAAAAATTTGATAAACTCACTTAAGCAAATAGCAAATTTACATTCAACTAATTTTAACAAACAGCTTGCACAGTTACGCCATCTCAGATTGTGTGAAGAACTACAAGGTACCGGCGACTTTAATGCGCATTTAGCGAGCTTTGATTGAATGTATGAAGTGAACAGTCTTATACTGGTTTATATATTATTGTCTTTGGTATATATAGACATTTTTGTTTTAAGGAAATACGGCATTTTATCGAGTCTTTGGATACGGTTCTGACCACTACTCGGTCTCGTTATATTAATTTAACAGGAGATATTAATATTGATACACTAAACTTAAGTAACAAAATCACGTGCGATTGTGATGAGATGTAATTGGATCACATGGACTGCTCGCTGCAGTCCATGTGATCCATCGACCAACGCACGGGAAAACATGCCTAGACCACTTCATGATCAAGCTGGTAGGAAAATCCCAACGTTACGTCTTAAATTCAGATACGACGGACCATTTGACTTTGTTATTATCAGTTCAGGGATCACCAGCGTTACGAAAGCCTAACCAAGGTGCATTTACAAGAACCAAAACTGACTGTGATGGAATAAAAATCACCTAGAAAAATACAATTGGTCAGAATATCTATCCATTACTGTTACTAACGAGGCAGCCCAAGTACTTACCAACTTACTTCAAGATATTTTTCTCAAGTATACAGATACTATCACACTCTCACGTCGTAAAATGCCACTTAAACCCTGGATTACCCCTGGAATAATTAAATGTATCAGAAAACGGGACCGACTCCACGCAATTGTTAAAAAATTTGCTGAAAGTGCAGAACACAGGTTAAGGTATTGCAATTACAGAAATATATGTAAATTAATAACCAAAAAATTAAAGCAAAAAGAGCGTACTTTGACATTGCATACTTAGAACAGAGTTGAAACGACACACTTATGATCATGTTTAAGGTCTACATAGGTATATCGGTCTCGATAGTTCTATGCCGCCCCACAGTCAATCTGGATCTTGATTGAGCATAGACTTATTCCTACTACTGAGTGTGTACGCCGCCTATGACTGGTCATCTTAACTCATAGTGAAGTCACAAGCAGCGCAGAGGATTCTTGTTGCCTCATTTAAGTAAATAAAACAAAATATATATTATACGTATATACGTGTTGCTATAATATTATATCAACACGTCTTTATTCAAGACAAATATTATAGGACAACATTGTTTTGTGTGCTAGACCATAAATTAATCAAGAAATACGGATTGTGAACAGCAAAGTAGTATCATCAACTTTTGCATAGAATGAAAAGAAGTTGGCGCCCGCGACGTCCAGGTACATATTAAACATCTTTTAATTAAATTTGCACTTCGAGAAATCCATTTCAGGATGTTGTTCCATAAACCTGTAAAAATAAGAAGAATGTATGTAGATAGCTGATACGCATGTGTATTGTACTCGTATAAGTATACCTACGACCAGCAATCGGCATTTTTTATGGACGCTCTGAAGTCTGAAGCAAGTAGCGAATTCAATCGACCATTATTGATGAGCTCGAACTTGCACTCAGCCTAAACCGCAGTCTGCGGTTACGGCTACGTGCATGTGCTACCTACTTTCAGCGCATCGAAACGCGGCTGTGTTCAGAGGGGCTATTAAGATTGCCGACTGCTATAACGTTTTTTTGCGCTTGCGCTTGACGACAATCATGCTTAGTGCAAAGCAATGATGAGGTCTAGGTTGGAACGCGCTTGCCTAGAAGATGCCTAGGCAGTTCTTGCCTTCTATTCACTCTTGCCTTGAAGGTACTTAAGTTATATGTGGCAGGAAACACGTGCGCTGGGAGGGTGTTCAACACCCTAGCGGTTCGTATCAGAAACGTCGAGCAAAAACGCTTCGTGCGCGCACGTCAACCACATAAGGCTGCCAACACTAACGGTTTTTCTGTGTTCTGTGTATATGTCACCGCAAGATTGCAAAAACCGTTAGATTGTAATCTTACCTACGCCTTTTATCTCGTAAGATTGTAAACTGTCGAAAGATTATGAACCGTTCAATGTTCTGTGTCAATTTTTGAAATATTCATTGTATTTACGTTTTCTTGTCTCTTTCCTGTAGGTTAGGTTAGGGTTCGACATAAACAATGTGGCCGGGCACTTAGGTTTTATCGGGTTAATATACCTAACAGATTACAATCTACCGAAAATGCGTAAAGTATATTGTAATCTTTCGACAGTTTACAATTTCGCGAGTTACATTATATCTTTTTTTTAATCTTACGGTTTTTAACGGTTTTTATAATCTTACGGTGACATATACGTCGTATACGTTACATACGTGTATGTTTACCACCGAGTAGTAAACCTATTGAGAGCTAATAGCCACATTTTCGCTTTGAAACACATCTCACCACTTTCAGGCGGGGGACGAGGTAATAATAGCATTTCTCATTGGCTGACTCAAGGTCAACTTTACACAGTTAAAAGTACAAAGTATATGTTACCGCGGCACTTGGGCTGCCCGCTGCGCCACAAAAATATGTCGATAAAAATTACCATTGGAAAATCAATACAAATAATTGTATTCAAACAGCAATATACAACCATATGTATGATTATGCATAATTATCTGATACTTATATATTTTTTTTAATTGCCCAAGTTCTATACTAAAGAACTTAAGTTTTCAACAACAACTTTTAATCAAATAAATAAGAAACCTGTTCTTCTACTTCAGAATTGTTCGGAATTTAATGAAATATAAGTTTTTACTCAATAAATTAATTTATTGGCATTCAAGTGGTCTAAGGCTATCGATATAATTTATCGATAGTTGCACGGGCTACACTGGGCTATGCGTGGAAGAGACGGAGATATGTAGAACTACATGTGAAAGATAAAGAAATACTGAAAGACATCAACGGGTTCCTTTTCATTTTTGTAAATATTTTTATTTCTTTGCGTATTGATGATTTTTATTTATTATTACAAAACTACACTTACTTATGAAATGTTATCCCATCCTTTACATAGCTGGACGTATTGCTTCTCTTTCCACGCCATTTAATGCTACAGAGAGGCCTAATTTTCGTTTTATACTAGATCAATTCCCGAGCACTGTCGAATACGGACTGAGGGCGACTATAGGCACAAAACGTAGCGTTAGCAGTCATACTGCTAACGTTTGGCTGGTGAGGGGGCAAGCTATGCTCAGTCAATTGGTTGTATGGTCTGTGATGTTTACAGATACTACGTATAATAATTATGCAATCGACGAAATGATTATCGGAAGAAGTTCATAAGTTCATGAATCAAATTTCCTGTCCAAGACTGTGTTATATTTTATAAAACTTGTTTAACTGTTGTCGTGAGCGATTTTATTGATTTGTTACATATCATAATTTTACTGACTTTACGTATTCGGTAGCAATTACTCGTAGGTAGAAACTTCCATTCCTTATTCATTAATTAATTGAAAAAAAAAAATGAACAACAACAAATATAATTGGAAATTCAAAAATAACTATTAATAAAAAACTTCAAACTGAAGATTTACTTACTTTTTAAGTACATCTTGCTTCTTTTGTTCGTCACTAGTGGGCAGTCCCATTTCCTTCTGTCTTTGATCATACATCATTTTTTCTACTAAGCCTCTCGTTTCTCCATCTAGATCCGATAATTTCGAAGGTTCTAGAAATAGAAAGTATTATGATATTATTTCCCTATTAAAATGTTAACAGGTGAGGGTGAGGTAGTCTACTCTAAAAATGAACGCACCCCCAATGTATTAACATGCAAAGTAAGTGTACCTAGGCATAGCAAAACACATTTTGACCTCGTTAATGATCGTTCACTTACCGGCTATCTATACTTTATACTTACTATTATACTTGCTATTAATATTATAAATGCAAAAGTTAGGATAGATGGATGGATGTTTGTTACTCATTTAAGCCAGAACGGCTGAACGGATCTGGATGAAATTTGGCACAGAAATATTATAGTCTGGAATAACACATAGGCTTTTTATCCTGGAAAGAGTTCCCGCGGGAACCGAAAAACCTCAATCCTCGCGGACGATGTCGCAGGCATCAGCTAGCAAAGACATTGTAGAATGTACGAATACTAACGTTTAATGATGTGCGTCAATTTTTAGGTTAGACTGTCTCGAATAACGTTCTTACATTTGTGTAGTCAAGAAGAGGTTTCAAGCAGTGTTTGTAAGCATTAGATATCAGGTAATACAATAAAAAACTCAAACAACCTATCGTTTATTTGCCTAGCTTGAATCAAATGAAGATATAACCTTTAACTATAATAAGTATCAACAAACCCGTACAGTACATTGCTGTCAATGGCATTAAGTATAAAGGTTTTTTTTTATAAAATTCCCACAACTCGAAACCCAGACTGGCCGTGCGTCTGGGCGTCCTTGAATCTCTCGCAAACTAGGACGCATATGGGAAATCCGGACGGAAGGCGATCGTATCATTAATACATCTGGCATTTAATTAAGCTAAATCTGCCATCTGATCAATGCAACATCTGTTTAACGAGCGTTCAAACCATTTATTTATTATTGGTATGCAGACGTTGCTGACCTAACGATCGTTAAAATACCTAAACACTAGGTACTTGCGATGTCAGTGGGAAAGCTAAGTAGGTACTTAGGTAAAAAATATTTATTTATCAAAAACTGGAACACTTATATATTATTATAATTAGCTTATGCCCGCGACTTCGTTCGCGTAGACTACACAAACTTCAAACTCCTATTTTACCGCCTAAGGAGTTGGATTTTCAAAAATCCTTTCTAACCGGATGTCTACGTCATAATACCTACTACCTAGTTATCTGCATGCCAAATAGCCCGATTCGTCCAGTGTTTTGAGCTTGCGTTGATAGATCAGTCAGTCAGTCGCCTTTTCCTTTTGTTTATGCAGATATTATGAAATAATTTGTTCTTGACTATAACAATTAACAAATGAAAATTACAAATTACCTGGATTAATTTTCCTAGTAGAGATTTCGGGATCGGTTGTTACAAGTCTGCTCCACCAGTTCATTTTGTTTACCTAGTAAGCAAAAACATATACTCAATATCGGTCAAACTCAAGAGTCAAGACAACTTGGAAAACAACTATCTTATTTTTGTGGCACGATAGACGATTTGCTACACGTATTTATAGTGTCAGAGTGATCGAACGACGGTCACTGATGGCAAAATTTAATTGGAATAGACTAGATGTGGGACTCTTCCAGAGCGTTCTAGCAAGTCCCACATCAGAATCGGCGAAAAGTTTGAATAATTTGGCCACTGCTTGCCATCGGTGACCTTCTTCGGATGTCGACTTTTGTTAAGTGATAGTTTGATTTTTTTCTAAAAAATTATATGAAATGTGCACATTTCATACCCTGTAAATGAGTTGGAAAGTTAAACTTCTCGGGCTAGGCCAGTAAAGAATGTATGTATTTTCATTACATATCATATGTTTGAATTTGGAATCTTTCTTACTGAATATCTTGTAACTTGTTATAATGTTCTTTGGCCTAAATAGTTTAAATTTGGAACTCTACCGTATTACGCGTTCAGCACTCACAGCGCAAAAAAATATTAAAAGTATAATATTTATTTTTTATCTTTATAATATTGAAAGGCGGGAATTAACTACATACCTAATCGTTATAATTTATTATTTAAAAGTGACGAAAAAATGTGTTCGAGTGAGGATATTATGGATTTAGATTGCACGCCTCCTTTTCTGAGAGCGGAGGCCGAATTAGCTAAAAATAATTTGCTTCCGCCGAAATCCAAAGAAAAGTCACTTGTTTAATTTTTTAGAAAAGCACTATACACACCTCGACCGGGAGAGCATTTCTGGTCTCGTATATAGCCTAACTAACACTCGACCAGAAAACGCGTACTTCCCGGTCTCGCCATGTAATGTACTATGTTTTACTTAGTTATGTTTAGGTATTTTTTTTCTATCTGCTAAATGTATTTAAATAATGTTGCGATGGGGTTGACATGTTATATATAATAAAAACCCAAAAAAAATTAAATTTAAAAAAAACTTATTTATAAATCAGCCAATTCTTTTAAATTGTGCTTGTAATAATTAAATTCAATACAGCTGATGATCGTAGAATATGCTGGGTGTGGAATTTTGAAAAATTTAGACAGTCATCATATTTTTTTAAAATTTAACCAAAAGCCTAAATATCAATATTCATGAATATAGATTAGAGATGAAACGGATAGTTGTTTGGCCGGATAACGGATACCGGAGTCGTGAGTGATCGGCAGGCGGAATGAGTGATTAGTTGTATAGCGAAAATTAGTTGTTTAGTTGCTGCGTAAAATGCGTGATTTGAGTGCAATTTAAGAAAGGTTCTTTGAAATTCCTTGCGAGATTTTGTAACTTTAAAATCATATAATAGTCGTAGTTTTGAACATCCGGTATCCTGGATGGATAATAAATTTACGCCGGATAGGCCGGATACTGGATAGTTACCGGATATCCGTTTCATCTCTACTATAGATACTAATTCACGGAAACAAATTCTTATAGTGAGTCATAAAAGGAAACTATTAAAAGTATCAAAATACGCGTTTCTAACTCGTCAAGTCAGTCAGGATAAAACTTTTTATATGTGTCACTGTAAGATTGCAAAAACCGTTAGATTGTAATTTAGCCAGCGAAATTATCAACTGTCGACAGATTGTGAACCGTTCAATGTTCTGTGCCGGTCAGTGTCAATTTTTGAAATATTCATTGTATTTACGTTTTCTTGTCTCTTTCTTGTAGTTTAGGTTAGGGTTCGACATAAATAATCAGGTAGATTTATCGGGTTAATATACCTAACAGATTACAATCTACCGAAAAATAATGCGTTAAATTGTAATCTGTCGACAGTTTACAATTTCGCTAGTTAGATTACAATCTAACGGGTTTTGCAATCTTACGGTGACATATGCATAGACAAAGTTAACAAAGCCTACCTTCTCTAAGTTGACTAGTAAATTGCGGCCATCCTGTAGCACCCACGTAGACTCCTCGACTTTGACGTCTGCGTCCAGTTCCCCATCAATAATGAGCGGTTGCCCTTTTATGCCCACTTTGAGATGGCGTTTGTTGATGATTACACACAGATCGCGCGGGCGGAGAACTTGGCGCAGTGGAACTCGCAACTGTACAATAGAAAATGAGGTTCATATTTTTTGCAATACAACCAAAATGTCGGCAATAGTTCGAATCATCTGTCAATAGCAAAGACAATATATAAACCAGGTTAAGACTGTTCACTTCATACATTCAATCAAAGCTCGCTAAATGCGCATTAAAGTCGCCGGTACCTTGTAGTTCTTCGCATAATCTGAGATGGCGTAACTGTGCAAGCTGATAAATTGCTGAAAATTTGTTATTTGCTTAAGTGATCTTATCAAATTTTTGTATTTTGATAATTTTATATAAATAATTAATACAAATTGAACCAAGAAAATACGATATTTCACCGATTTTACTATATTCATTTGTCGAGCAAGCCTGGTAGCGCCATCTAACGATAGTATTAACCTAGAAAAAAAATATAAGGGAGTTAGCAATCTATACTTGGTATTATAATTAATCTATGTTCAATAGTCATGAGAGTCATTATTATTAAATCAACTAAATATCATGCGAAATAATTTATTTTGATGTTCTTTATCCGCAAATTATTTTATAATCTGAGAATAGGGTGATCTTATTTAAAATTTTCTTTAATTGATATTAATTATAATTTACACATAAACATAAACATTTATTCCGGAAATCTGGTTACAGTTATACCTCCTGGACAATCGTAACGTCGACATCGGACATTGAATCTACGATAGAGGAAAACAGCCGCGTATGTAATGTGTAACGTTCTAATGTTATAACGAAGCTTCAACAAATGTTTCATTATTTTAATAAAACATGACTGAAGAATATTTATATTCATAGCCGGCGTGTTGTTACATATTATATATTGTAAAAACGGAAATAAAATAGGCATCGTTTAAAAATCATTCCTTCTTTATTTAAGGATCTGGCAATAATTATTTGAAAACTGAACATCTCAGTTTAAATGTCATTTCTGTTGTGAGCGTCTTTGTGGATTTTTATTTCATAAGGATATTTTTTCAATAGAACTTATAAACACATACTTATTACCACACCAAAAATGCTGCAAAAAAAAAACATTAACTGCGCTGTTATTTTTAAATAATTGTACCTACATTAAATAAATAATATAATATTAATCTTTATATATATGTTACAGTCATAGTGATGAAATAGCTTTTATACATAATGACTGGTGATTATTTATACTAGCAAAATTGACTAGACAATGTGATAAATTAATCACTTTATCCCGATATTATTCATAATAACGGTTCAAAGTTAGCCAAAGTAATAAATACGGTCTAACTGACTTGTTACCCTTCCCGCGCCTCATCCGATCACCGCGATCTCGTGGCTGACGCAATAGTGTTCGTTGTCAAGAAAACCAAGGAAATACTACAGATCCGTCAAATATATCGCAAAGTGACCAAGAAATAGTAATTGCTCTACAAAGAAAAAGAAACAAGATATTGGAAACATCAGAAAATTAGTTGGACAATCTCTGAAAAAGCAAGCAGATAAAATGTTAGCTCTATCTGCGGTAAAATATCCTGCTGCTAAAACAGGCGATAATGTAGTGGTAAAAAATCCTGATGTAGACCGCGCCAAAGCCGTTGATAGAAACATTATGGCTGTTATATTTTCTCAGGAGACAGAAGAAATGTATAAGTTAGGCACTAAGCATGGGATTCTAAATCAACTTTACGCAAGGAAACATTTCGTCAGTTAGGTATGCTTAAGGCAAATTGAAATATAATTTTATAAACTTTACCTACCTACCTACTTGTTTTATTACATTATCCAAGTCTTCGAAGATATTATATAAAATGGCTAGTTAATGTGATTAACTCTGTGTCAATGTTCAGTTTATCTAAATTGAGTAGACATAATAAATAATGACTAGATAATATATATATTATCCGGATTTATTACTTTGGCTGTAACATATATATATATATATATATATATATATATATATATATATATATAAAATCGTTAGCTAATCAACGCACAGCCTAAACCGCTGTGGTTAGAAACTTGAAATTTTGACAGTAGGTTCCTTGTGACGTAAGCGCTCACTAAGGAAGAATTTTTCAAAATTTTACCCCTAAGGGGGAGATATAAGGGGTGAAAGTTTGTATGAAAGTCCGTCATTTCTCAAGTTATATCCATGAAACTTGGTAAACGAGCTACTGGTTGAAAATGAAGAAATACGTGTTTCACAGTTTTTAAAAATTCTACCCCCGAAGGGTTGAAATAGGGTATGAAAATTGGTTTTGAAAGACCTTCATTACTCAAGATATTATTTTACAAGTTATATCAACGAAACTTGGGATTTTGGCTTATGGTAAAAAATAAAGAAGTAAGTGTGTCACAGTTTTCCAAAATTCTACCCCCGAAGGGGTAAAATAGGGGTTGGAAGTTTGTATGAAAGTCCTTCATTTCTCAAGTTATAGCCATGAAACGTGGTATGTGAGCTACCGATAAAAAAAAGGGAAATAAGTGTTTTACAGTTTTTCAAAATTCCACCCCCAAAGAGGTCAAAAATAGGGGTTGAAAGTTTGTATGAAAGTCCTTTATTTCTCAAGTTATAGCCATAAAACTTGATATATGAGCTGCGGGTTGAAAATAAAGAAATACGTGTTTCACAGTTTTTTTAAAATTCCACCCCCAAAAGGGTGAAATAGAGAGTTGGTCCTTCAATCACGCCGCAACAGAGCAACGGGTATTTTGCACGGGTAGTTGAGGACCCGGAGAGTGGTATAGGCAAATTTTTATCCCTGAAAATTAAGGAGTGCCTGTGGGAAAACAAACTTATACCACGCGAACGAAGTCGCGAGCATCCGCTAGTACATTTATAATAATAATACACTTATATTAATTATATCAAAATATTTTGAATAGATCTTTTGTCTGTAGATGATGGAGATATATTATAGAGAATAGAGATACAGGTTTGACAAGAGGTGTTAGAAAAAGTCAAAAACTATAAGTTGCAACAGGGAAATTATTATTTACTAGATGATTACCGCGACTTCGTCCGCGTGGACCAAATTTTTTCGATTCCCGCGGGAACTCTAAAATTTTCCGGGATAAAAAGTATTTTATGTCCTTCCCCGGGATACAACCTATCCCTGTACCAAATTTCATCCAAATCGGTTGAACAGATGGGCCGTGAAAACGTAGTAGACAGACAGACAGACACACTTTCGCATTTATAATATTAGTATGGATTACGAAATATAAACAGTTATATTAAGGCCATAATAAACTTTTGAAAAGACGTTAAATAAATCATAATTAAAATAATGCGTATACGGATATGGCTGGAAACAGTGGAAAAAGGAAATTACAAAGGTTAACCTATATAAAAGCTCTTACGATATTTCTCTCACGTAAAATTAAATGATAATTACTATAACCTGTGGTAAATAATTGTAACTGACGACTATAACATACTTAGCAAATGTATTTATTTTGTTTGCAAGGCAAGTTAACTGGACCTGTGCTTCTTCAATTTAGCGACAATTCACAGCATGTTTAAAAATAGTTATCTTCAAAATCTTCTGTTTCTCAGAGGATTGGAAGAGATCATATATCATACATGACTTCGAAATCAAGAATTCAATTTATAACGTTCGAACTATGATCTCTACCTAGAAGATACTTCCTTGAATCAGTAATTTCATCATCACATATAACATTTTGCATTCAACATTACGTCAAGTGAGCAAAAAATCTCCAGTGCCTATTAGGTGTGTTTAGTAAAGAGGAACTGAATTAATTCTCATACATTTACATTACGAAGATTGGCCATACATGGACGTACTTAGAACAATCTTATCATAATACATGCTACTTGATGTCGTTAGTAGAATTGTGTCCGCGAGAACAAGGTGCAGGTCGCTCACTGGCGTCATAATAACATGCATAGAATACGGAATGATCAACTCTAAAACAACAATTATTGTGTTTCACAAGAGGAACGCCTCGAAAGAACGCGACCGACCACGACGGCGTGATGACCTCGCATTCCTCGCAAGGACGATGTTCACATGAATTTATAGACATCTGAACCGGACCGGACCACGAACTAAAGTTGTACGTCATTAAAATGACGAATTCTGGCTTAATGAAACAATTCGGGCAATATAATGATAAAGGGGGCGAGATAAGTACCCTATATTATATAGTCAAGTGTGAAACACTGTGTGAACTGTCTAACTGTCCTACTAGACAGTAGGTAGCACCCTATAGTAGTAGTGACCCTGGGGCAGATGGTAATATTGCCGTGGGTAAAATCTACGGTTACCTGTCAAATCTAGACTATTAAGTACTAGCTGATGCCCGCGACTTCGTCCGCGTGGAATATGTTTTTTTGATTCCCACGGGAACTCCTTAATTTTCCGGGATAAGGAATAGCCTATGTCACTCTCCAGGTCCTCAACTATACCCATGCCAAAAATCACGTCGATCCGTTGCTCCGTTGCAGCGTGATTGAAGGACAAACCAACAAACAAAAACACTTTCGCATTTATAATATTAAAGTATGATGTACTGATCTCGGCCTGCTAAAAAAATATTAGTTGGCGGTTGAGTTGTACTTGGCTATGGATCGGGTTTTGTGTCCCCAAAATTGTCACATGGTTTTTAACATGTATGTATATGAATCATAATTTTGGGGATAACCTGTCTGATAAATGATAATCTTACTGTCGTTGGATTCTGTGTTTTTTATATTCAGGGTAAATAACATTGATATTTTGCTTATTAATTCTTGTATTTGTCAAGTTCAAACTATAAATACCAAAGGACCAATTACGTGTTAAGGTGACCATTTATAAAGACAGATTGCTCAAATTGATTTGCATTAAGTGAGAAAATTAACACTCATACGGTAAAAGGTACCTAAAGATAACAAAAACACTTTTCTTAACTTTGGATAAGGCTCTGCCATTCTGCACCTTGCTGCAGAATGCATATTGGAATTCATAAAACGTATGCAATCTGGTGAACCAAACCGATAATAACATTTCGAAGCGCGCGGCTTTCTTTATGTGGAGAGCAGCTATTATAATTCTTCTACGATACCACAGATCCTTTCTCTAGCATTCGGTAATTTTCAACTGGCAAAATAAATCAATCGAACATGTGCAAATGCTCTGCTAGTTTGCACTATTTGACTCCAATAAATTCTATTAGCGAGTTTAGTTTGTCATGATATAAATTAGAATTAGCAAGAAATCTCAGGAAGGTATTTTTAACAATAGACCTACATGGCGGGATCAATTTAGAAAATGACATTTATTACTTGGTTACGAGCAAGTTACGAAAATTTCAGAATATTATGCATTATAAACTTTTAAAATGTTTAAATTACGAGCTTTAATCACATGATACCGAGAGATTCATCTGGATTACTATCCAATTCGAAGTTTTCGAATCTGAACTAATTCAATATATCTTACTAGATATATTTAAGTAGTTCAGATTCGAAAACAAGCATTTGTTTAAACATACAAATTAAAACTTGAAAAAAAAAAGACGTGTGGCACTCAGAGACTGCCGCGGTAAAGCTATTGCATAGCATTTTTTATCAACTTATGTAATTATAATTATTTATTTTATTTATGCAGTATTTTTTTTTCCTTTGTTTTTCTTTGATATTAATTCAAGTTACTAAAAGTTCAAAGTACAAGTCATTAAAAGTTCTGCTATTCACCGATAGATGGCAAAACTAAAAAGTATCACCGCCACAGATCACTCATATTATACTAGTCCTTGGGGACAGATAGGACAGTGCAAAAGTTGACGGTTAGTTCCGGTGCATTCGCAAAGCGCTAGTGTCGCAAGAAGTGTTGGGACGTAATTTATCTGGGTGGGTATTTTTTTTGGTAAATCAATTTAAATTAAATTAAAATTTAATAAAAATAAAAATAATAATAATCGAAACAAAAAATAATACTGCATTTGTGATAATAATAATAAAATGTATGTAATATAGAGTAGGTACTCACTCATTTTCTTTCACTATTTTTTCGTGACTTTCTTCATTAATAAATACACTTTGTTTATTCATATTTAAAACACTTTGTACATTGAGGTTTTTTAATTCCCCTTGGACACCCGGATGGAACGAATAACTAGCCTATGTAACTATTGAAAACATAATTCTTTAAAATTATTTCGCCTTTATATTTTCAACAACTTGAAGTCAACAACACAAGTAGTCATAGCAACCAAAGAGTTAGGTTTTTTTTTCGTTACGGAATTTCGGGATTCGGTCTCCACGCTCAAGGCCCGCGATAGAAGCTATGCAATAGCTTTAAAAATGAAATACATAAACGAAAACTTAATAAGTTTAATATTTGAAGACTAGTCTAACGTGCTTTCTAAACTACTTCAGTTTTGAGAGTAAATAATGTATGCAACTTTTTTAAACGTATAGTGCAAATATAAAGTTTAACAGACAGTGCCTTTCACATGCGATGATTGGTCCTATCAAGTAGAAACAACCTCGCCCTTTAATTATACCAAGTAGGTAGGTATCGCAAACAACGGCTTATTACAAATAAGTAATGCCTGCTCTGTTTTACTTTTGTGCCATGGAACTATCCATTAACAAGCTGCTCAAGTAATTTTGTTAACAACTACCTACCTAGATAATATATCCTTAGAACTAAATTACCTGAAACAGAATTATAAGGCCGACCTGCCACCTTAACTTCGGTCGGATCCACTAAAAGGAGATGCTAGTTGGCAACTAATCTTCATCCAGGAGACTACTCGTTATTATATTATGAACTTAACTGTCTATATTTTGTGCCTAAATATATTTGTTTCTTATGATCAATAATTTATTTAATTATGTATTAACTATATTATGACGTTATAGATATTCTTTTTCACAGAGTTAATTTAGCAAAAACCCGCATACTTATCTACAGACTGTGTTTCTTATGTTCTTCGTTAAGACAGATTAGGTTATTTTGATGAGAATTATTTAATTTGATGTGTTCCCAGCGCAATGGCAAGACGATAATAATATTAGGCAACGACAAATTGATGAACAAGTCTAAAATCTCAGTAACGATGAAGCTGAGCGTGCGACTGAGAAATTAAGTAAGCCTTCAGTCTTTTGTTGCTTTAACAAATTACTTTTTTATAAAAACCTTGCGATAACTGCGCTCAATAGCGTAGTTTTATAATGCCTTCACACGGCTACAAACACATAGACCTCTGTAATGATAACCAAGTCTCACATAAGGCTAACGTTTTTCAAAGAAAAAATTGAATATTCTTATATAAACAGGAGATTAGTGTATAATATTCATATTAACATAAAATCTTCATTCTAGATTTCAATAACAACAATCCCAGCTTCTTAATGTCAGATTTAACAACACTGACGAATTTGAGCATCGAACCTTCAACTCGTCTCAATCAAGAAATTGTACACTCGATTCTGATAATGCTTTGCCTCCAGTCAGTCGTACTTGTACCTTCGTAATTATATAAAACAAAATATACGACAAAAAATAACCATTAAGGTATTTATTATATTCAATGATAATGGCATTTTAGATTTTAATAGAGCTTTAAAGATGCCCATTAAATAACAGTGCCGAGATAATAAGTATACCTACCTACATCGAATACCATCGTTAACTTTTTACCATATTATTTAAAGGTTATTGAAACTTACGGTCACCATAGCCATTAATTTTACTGCCTGCCCAAATTACAAATCGCTGTAGGTACAAATAAAAGGAGTATTCTTGCGTACAAACAAAAACATAATTATTTCAATTAAATTTGTTGTTTTTATTTATTTTACCTTAAGAATATTGTGGTATGTATTCTCGTTCGCACAATGGATAAAAATACATTATACGTGACTTTTGCTGGTAAATAGATAATGGAATTGTGTTATTAATACTTTAACTAAGAATTAATAAGAAGTCTTTTAAGCGTTCAATATCTTAAATTATTTTTTTTTACATAAAAATTATTTGAAAACGCTTAAAAATCGAAAATAACGTATTGATTTTGCTTCTTTGGATTAATTGGATTCCACAAAATACAATAAAATATGGCGTACATACTACATAGGAACGCCGTTTAGGTATTAAGGTAGGTACGCACTAGAAATTACAAATGAATATATTTTAAAACATTGCTTCAATAAAGTGGATCAGTCAAAAGA
Organism: Erebia epiphron; assembly: GCA_963932025.1. Lineage (NCBI taxonomy): Eukaryota > Metazoa > Arthropoda > Insecta > Lepidoptera > Nymphalidae > Erebia > Erebia epiphron. Next base: position 19,452,014 of record OZ009952.1, read on the forward strand.
AAAAAAGGTAAAAATATCTATAGAATTCTACAAAATTCATTGTTCACCTAAAACACATTATTATCAATGAAACGACTAGAGGTAAAGTTGGCGATAAAACTAAAATCATTGAACTTGGACGAGGCACGTACATCCTTTTAATCGATGTAATGTCTTGCATCGTAATCGTTACCTTCCGAATCCCGAATGATTCAATACATGGACGATGTCCTTGCTGGCTCTTGCACAACCATTTGGGAGTAAAGGGTGTGTCACGATCACCCGGCCCGCTACTGGTAACGTGATTTAGCTACTGTATTGTTTCCAAAAGCGTCTTTAAAGTTTTCCTGTAACCCATTGATTTCGGTCACAACATTCACATATTGGTGACTTTGTCAACGTCTCAAACCCATCTAAAAGATAAATGATACGTGAACTCGAAGTTTACTATTTGAATGAATATTTGACTGAGTGATTTTATAGTTATTTTCCATATTATTAAAATGTTTAAGATGAATGATTGATTTTATTGAATGGCCAGGTATTGATTATTCACTATAAATTATAATAAGTATATCTGCAATACTTTTCTTAGTTAAGCAATCAAATAAGTACCCAAGTAGGATTATAAAATTTCAAACAGAAATAATATTTTCTGAATTTTTAAAGTTTTTCAAAAACAAATTTGTAAATCTGCAGTCCGGCATCATGCAACCTTATATATAAGCCTTGGTGATTGTTGCAACATTCTCAGTACGACTCTAGTCGCTTTGCCGCTTGGAACAGGCGCGTCTGACGTTGCCGGCCACACGGAGAGGGCGAGAGAGGCCTAAATCGAATCCGCTGAAGAGGTAAAAGCAAATTATACAGACATGTGGACCTAGTGAATGCAGTGTTCAGTGACGTAATAAGTGCAACTTATCAAAACATTCGTGGAAGTGACAGTCCGCGAGTCATGGATTCGAAAAGCCCGGTAAGTGGTGCATCTATGAGAACAGTACAAACAATGCATCGTGAAATATTTGCTAATACAACTGATTTCTTAATCCGCTAACTGCAAGGGTAGTGAAGCTATCGAAAAAAGTATTATTTCTGAATACTTACGATATTTTGAGTAATATAAAAACTGTTTTACCTAAAATTGCTTAAATGAATTTACTTATGATATTCTGATTGAAATTAGTGAAACGCTTTTCTGTTTAGTTAAGATTGGCTGCTTTTTGTAAACATTGTGAATACACAGCAACGAAAACATCCATATCTGACACTATTTTACTAAACACACTGATTCGCATATTACCAATCAGCTGTTTGTTTCTATTTATGGCACCTTGTACAAGGTCACAGATTGAACCTTTTAATAGTAGTTTAGTAATTTTAGTGTCACGCAGTACGGCATTAGCATTACGTAGGTACATTGGCTGTCACAAGTTAATCGTATGCCTGAGGTACTGAATGAAAACTCAATATATGCAAAATGCGGTCAAGTTCACGCGTACAATGCATTATAGATAAAAGTTATTACACAATTGAAAAGTAGAACCTGTGCGAGTTCATTAATATAATCCGTGATTAAAAATAATATCAAAATACAGCCGAAAAATAGACGAAGTGCATTTTAACATCTGTGAATGAAATGATGTCAAAACAAGCGAAGCTAAACATTGCACAGTTCGGGATAATTTATTCGAATATTCACATGACTAAACTCGTCGCTACACAAAAGAGGTTGGTATATTAAATATAGATTCATAATACATCCACATTTTACACTTACGTCGACCGCGACTTCGTCCGCGTACAATTTCTGATTTCCTATGAGATTATAAAATTTTCCCGCTGCAAAAGGCCTATCTATAGAGGATTTACACATCAAAAAAACTTGGAACCCTCATGTAAGCTTCCAAGTTCCAACATCCCTTTTGGGGTAGATTTCTAATAACTTCAACCCCTAAGGAGTGAATTTTCTCAAAATCGCTTCTTAGCTGATGTCTACACCAAGGAACCTGTTCTCCAAACAAGTCTGCATGCTCTATAGTTCCTGAGATATCGTGATTAAGCAGTGAGTGGTATTTCGCTTTTATAGTATAGGAATTCCTACTTCCAGGATCTGATCCTATTAGAATGATTCATTTTTATAGAGAATATTTTACTGTTTAGAGACGTTAATCGATAATGGAACCGGTTAATTTATTTTGCATAGAATAGATCTTACAATAGAATTGGTAATAAGGTTGGACTTGGTAACAATATTGTTTAGATTTTTTTGAGATCTGTTTCAAATCAGTACATTCGCGAATAATGAAAATACATTAATTAGAATTTAGTTACTGGTCTACTTATATATATATATATATATATATATATTTATAAATACCTGTCCATGCCTTCCGAACTTAAGTTTTATTCACAATTCACTTTATGAGTACGCATCTAATGGTAATACACTTTTGATAGAGTAACCTCCAAGAGTTGCCAGTTGTTAATAAAATTCCCCGGCGCGTTGTTATCTTGCAACGAGATTAGTTTAAACTAAATAGTAATTCAATAACCAAGGCTGCGCAACTGGCTAAACAGCAGTAGGCCCAAATTAAATGGCACAGGCACTGACGGCTAAGTTGGTTTCGACTTGCGGCCTTCACATTTCCCAATACCCGGACTTAGCGAACATCAAACCAGATCACCGGCCGATGCACTTCACCTGTTTAACAAAGGCGATGGGCTAAAACATGAAATCGGTTAAGTGGCTGTGGGTGTAGAGCCACACAATGTTCCGTAGATACTTTTTAGACAACTCGCGTTCTTATATTTTGTGTCTGTAAATATTTATGTACTTACATTTAATATAAGTATTATTAGTATATATTATAAATGCGAAAGTTTGGATGTATGGATGGATGGATGTTTGTTACTCAATCACGCCAGAACGGCTGAACTGATCTGGATGAAATTTGGCACAGAGATAGATTATAGTCTGGAATATCTGGATATATCATTGGCTACATTGTATCCCGGAAAATTAAAGAGTTCCCGCGGGAACCAAAAACCTAAATCCAGGGCATCAGCTAGTTTCATAATATTTATTAGAACAATATATTTTACTTGTGATTTAATGAGCCCCTAAGACTAAGTAATTAACTAATAAAGTATTGCTGAGATTTTATATTGCTAATCCATTTTTGTAGACGCTTGAATAGTATAGCGCTATATTGATTAAAAAAACATTTTGATACTTATAGAACCCTCATATAATATTTGTATACGACCTTTGTTGAGAAGTTATTTTATTTTTTATATCAAACTACAAGTCTGCTGTTTATCGTTGTGTTTCGAAATATTTCATGAACACATTAAAATTCATTAGCTATCAGTGTCATTAACGTTGAATTCAATTAAGCGTACCTATTTGCTCAAGGCCAGGGTTAAAGGCTTGCAATGTGACATTACATACTTTTTCGCAAAGTTATTAATGCTACTGAAACAAGCCGTATTTATTCAGAGGATGTATCTTTAAATATACAATTTAATACTCATTTTGATTGTGATACTTCAAATAAAAATTGAAACTTATTAAAAAGATAGATACACGATTGATAGAGCCGTAAGTTACCTGCATTGTACGAGTACACTACTTACAATATATGAAATATTTATAAAAATTACGCCACATACGTTCCTACCAACTCATTTACACCTAAAAGTCGCGGAAGTCATTTAGATGCCTACCTAATGGTATAAATAAATGTTTAAACAAGAGTATTGCAAAGCTTGCCTAAATAAGGATTTTCCATACATACAGTTTGTCACGATTTAGGATTGGTCAGGAATGATCTAACCGACATCCTGCTGTTGCTATGCACGATAAAAATACACCTACCTATAAGACGTAGTAGGTACACGTTCCATCGTAGGTGTTGAATACTGCTTTTTCTCATGTTTTTCATCAAATAAAAAAAAAACGTGCATCGCTTGATCAGGCCGTAAAATGTCTTATTTTGAAATGTCTACTGTCACTGTTGACAAAAAGCAGGTTCAATTTGTCAAGATGATCATAATCTCACATTTTTGAAAACTAGGTACTTGAACCTTTTCGGGCATTTTAACTATAATATTAATTTATATTTTCAGGCATTTGTTCATAAAGGCAAAAGTGTTTGTTCATCCTGAACAGACGCAACGAAATTGAAAGGTTTCTCAAGTTCCTAACTTAAAAAAATCGATATCCACGCGGTCAAATTCGCGGGTTATTTGCTACTACTAGGGAACATCAATAAAATATCTGAATATAGGTACATGATTCTATTCCAGTGGATATTTTTTTAAATAGTAGGAGGGAAATACAACAACAGAAACCAATAAATATAAAACGATGTTAATAGTGTGAAGTTATGAATGAAATTAATCATAAAGCCATTTTAATGAAATACTATTTATTACTAGCAGGCGGTAGCCATGTGATTTATATTCTAAGTCGAGTTTACTCGGGTACATAAGAGCTCATTTAAATTAACAAATATGGAAGTGTAATACAATTGTATCTTACATAAAATACAAATATTTAGGTAGCTTCTTAACGTTTAAGTCGTGTAGTAAAAATACCAATGCAGTAAAAAAATATAAAAATTAGTAATATATTTTTTATAAGATTCGGAATACATTTCCTGATAATATGTTTTGGACAACTCAATACTGACCTTAATCTCAATTGACATAAATATATAAGAGGACGATATTTATCATCTAGTTAACATGATAGCCAGGAAGTGTTTGTGATATATTATTTTTCAAAGAACACTCAGTCAAGGTAACTTGGCATTGTATCAAATCAAAGGACAGAATACCTACTTCTGTTGCAAACGCAGTCTTTGTTGGACAGTGGACTTGAACACGGATCCTAGCTTATGTTAATTTACACCTAACCACATCAATACTTCAGTTTTTTGTGTTTTGTTTTTGTTTGAATTAGTTTTGTCACAAAACATAAGTAGCTATTTTATAAGACTATCCATGGAATGAAACACTCAAAAAAGGCAACTTTAATAGTTCCTCAAAACACTGTTTTGAACAACAAAATAATTTTTATAAGCACTCATATTATTTACATTCCACTTTACCTTAACCTTTTTGGATAATACAACACAAATATACGGTGAGGTATATAGTTTTTTGTTTCCGTAGGTAGCTACATAATAATTATTCGTATTCTTCTTAAATATTTAAGTAAGTAAGTATAACAGCAAATTTTATGTATTAAGCAAATGATGTCATAAATCAAAATAGAGATTCTAATAAAGGAATCCGGATAAATAACCCATTTCATGGCCACTTTTTTCTACCGCAGCATCCCACTCGACGCAAGCGTTAACAAACGCTTATCTTCATAAGTACAAAACGTTAAACATCGCAAAACGATTACCTTATGGTAATTGCACTGCGAATAGTAAAAGCGGTGATAGCCTAACCTATTCGAGGGGTCCAGATTTCGAATCCCAGTCACGCATCTCTAAGTTTTCAGCTACGTGACTTTTAAGCAATTGAATACTTGCTTTAAAAATGAAGGAAACTACCATGCATAACCTGTATGACAGAGTTCTCCATAATCTTCTCAAATAAGTGTCAATCCACACTTGGCCATCGTTGTGGACTATGACCTAAACCCTCGGAGGAATAAACCACCTAAACCTTTCTCATTTTGAGAGGAGACCCATGCTCTATAGTAGGCTGGATTTAGGCTGCGTTGCGATGATGATAACGGCGATTCTCTGTTTCAACGTAGATTTTTTTGTAATGTGGAGATCCACATTATAAAAAAATCAAAAATTGAGTAGACTAACGTTCTTTTAAAATATATTGTTTTCGGTCAAGAACACATCGATTTACATGGACCTCGAAGTGGAGGCAAAAGATTATAGGCATCTATAAAATCTGTATAAATGAATAGTTAATGACTATCAAAAATATATAAAATACGGTAGTGCGAAAACAGCTAAGGCTGATGAAGAGCCTCATTGTCATGAAGTAGTAAAGCAGCTTCAAAAGCAATTTGCATTGACACGATTCTTCTTAGCTTCATAAATATGGCCAATTGAGTTCAAGGACGACAATAAGCAATAAGCATCATGCCAGTGTTTGTGACCAGCGTGAACAATGAGTTATGTTACGGTGTACTCATGCAATCGCGTATAAAATATGATAATTGGACTCTCAAAACTATGTTTTACTGTTCGGTAGCGGATTTATTTGCAGAGATTGTTGTTTTTTTATGTAAATTCTAAAATGACTGTTTGATAATACTTAGCTTTAAATATTCATTGAGATTTTAATTTCTTTTCCGTGCTCGATTTTACAAGGTTGTTCTTAGTAGTTAGTTTATAGATAGCAAAAGTTCAAGAGTAGCGGTCAATGTTACCAATACCTACTATGCGTTATAATAACAAAGATATTTAACCATTAGAACATGCGCGCAATTTCGATCGCGTGGATTTAAGATTTTAAAATTTGTGTCGGACTGCTTTGATTTGGGACCTCTGGATTAAAAAAGCCAATGTCGGTCTACGGGATTTTTAAGCTGTCTCTACAAACTTTAGTTGAATCGGTTAAACAGAAGGGCCGTGAAAAGCTTACTCATAGACAGACAGACAAACTTTCGCATTTATTATAGTAGCAAGGATTAGAACTCTGCCTCTTAGGCACCTAAAATATGTCGTAATGACTAATGACATCGATCTCATGTTCATCGTTTGTCTGAATGATGACATCGTTCTTCAATCGGCAGGGAACGCCAAGTGAAAGTATAAGTATGTTTGGCAACTACAATGGTCTGAGTAACACGTACACCCAATTAAATTACATGCTACAACACCAATACCCTCGTAATATTTTGTATTAGCCGTCAATAAATTGACCTCATAATATTTAACCGTTACTTACTTTCGTTCTGAGAATGTGCAAGGCAATGAGATATACAAAGCTTTGGGGAGTGGAATACTGACATGAAATTAAAAGTAGGTATCAAAATATGGTGAAGCACGACCCGTTAGCCATTGTGACATTTGCATTACCGAAAGTGTTCCAAGAAGAGGCATGCAATAACACGCTTTCTCTCCAAAGGAGAACAGTCTAGATGGTCTTCAACTGAATATCATGGTAAGTATAGCAGACATTGTCTTTAAGCGTCGGGCTCACAAGCCACAACTCATTTCCTAATGATGTCTAATTACCCACACGACATACGTACTTATATACCGTGCAAATTAAGAAGTTTGAAATACTCACTCGTACATTATGATTAGTGCGAAGAAGCAACAAAACCATAGACAAACCGTTACATAATATTTATTTTGAGTTATATAATTATGTTTGGTGTATAGTGTATACGAATAGCTATCATCAGTTATGTTTGCGACAGCGCCAGGTATAACAATAATAATTACGTTTCGTGACATATCACATGCAGGCGGAGCCATGCACATTACAAAGTCCAAATTAGTTTTTCTTTTTATTAAAATTATTGCATTCTCAATTATGTAATATACCATTAAAATCTTGACATTAGAAATTTATGTTTAAAGAATAAATCTTAAAACATAAATTTGTAAATACAATAAGTCAATAACATACTTAGGTACATGATAGTGATAGTGATAGTGGATCTAGGCACAGTACAACTGAGACACAGTTCTTTAATTAATTTAAACCAAACAATACTTTAGGTGGGGCTCAATATTGGTAAATTAAAGCCAATCGGTGAAATAAATACAGTCTTAACTCCAGACTGAATTTTCCTATTGCGAATGAGCAGACACCATATTCTGCGTCATCGAGACTCGGGAAGCCATGATTGAATCATGAATTGTATTATAAGGGTTAGTGGTATCAAAAGCTTCACATACTTTACAGCCTGTGTAGGTATCTATTAATAATAATCCAATCCAAGTTATCATATATTTTTATTACATACCATGTTACCATATAAGTCTCTGGTATGAACGACCGTCACCTAGTCTATCTAATAAACCGTTATTGACACGCGTCCGGCATTCAATTAGATTCGTCAAGATTACCGCTATTGCGTAACCCGTGACGAGCCGAATATGTTGCTCAACTAAGCACCTGCATCACTTAACTGGATCACAGCCGTTAAATTTAACAGAACGGCACTTGTTAATCATAACTGGTTAATTTGTACCTAAATGATTATACCCTAAAATTATGTACATGTTTGCCTGGAAGAACAGACATGGCTAATGGCTATAAGTAGTAATAATTCTAATGGTTCATTAAGCCCTCATCAAGCTCCTTCAGGATATTTACCTCTAGTAGTTCTAGCACTTGATAGGATATTTTTCCCAATAGCATTAACATGATGATGTTATTGCTGATGCGAAATCCATAATAAAAATCTCTGATCAAGCCATCTCAGAGAGCATCGTTTTTCTCATTGCTGAGGTTTATGAATCGTGATACCTGACGCGTTCCAGGGCTTTATATATTATGCATGAGTTTTCTAGGGACAGTCTATAAGTTAAACTAAACTGTGAGGTCTATCCCTATCATAATGCTACATATGGAAAAGGATAGTACTAGATTTAGAACTGCCAATATAAGAGAACATGCCCAGATCTTTCCGCGTCCGCAATCCGCATATATTGATATTAATATGTATTCAAATGGTCGTAATTAGGTGTATAAAACTAAAACTTGTAAGAATTATTAATGCTGTTATTATTGTTTAGTAAATAAATATATGCAAAGGACGGAATCAAACAACAATTAATTTAAAAATAAAATTGCAACGTGATCATTTAGCATTCTTATGAAATCACTGGAAGATCAACAGTAATTCACGTTGTAGCTCACATGTAATGAATTAAATTAAGCAAATGATCCATGTAAATAAGCTGTACACATGGGATCTCAGCAAACGTGCACACTGTTCGCCACACGTGTTTATAGTAATTAAAGGTGAGTTACGCAGTTACATCAATTATAAAGCAAGAGTTTCTCGTGCAGCATCTATTAATATAATTAACAAATATTATTAATCACCTAATGAACTAACCAATTTAATTAAAAGAATTGAGATGCTTGAAGAGTTTCAAATTTTCAACACAAGAAACAGAAAGTATGTCTATTGATATCAATTATTTAGGAATTATAACCGAGTTTTATGAGAAGACAAGAAGCAAAATTTTAGCAAGCTTTGCAGTTGCTGATATACCGCACCTAATCACTGCAGCTATCGCTAACTAGAAATATATACAACCGGTTCTTTGCACTCAAGAGTTTTGCAACTTACGCTCCCTAGTCCCAAAGCGATCTTATATCCAATCTCGGCATTATCATTTGGTAAATATCAAAGAATACCTTCGAAGCAATTAATAGTTATTTGTTATACAAGAGTGAAAAGTTGTTTTTTAACCGCGTGCTCAATTTTGATGACCGAGCAAGCGAAGGATTCTAAAATTGAATCACGAGCGCTGCGAGTGGTTCAAAAATTAGAATCCTGAGCGTCAGCGAGGGAATCAAAAGAGCGCGAGGTGAAAAATCTTTTCACTCGAGTGCAACACGTAACTTTTCATCCCACCTCAGCGAGGAAATGACAATATGACGTGAAAGAAAATGGTGCGCGCAAAGCAAATTAAAAAAGTACACCAAGAAGGTTACGAGTGTGAGTTTTTAACAAATTAAAAAAGGTTGTATGGAAATTCGGCACCATAGAGGTAGAAGTAAATAGGTTTTAATGATGTTTTGAATTCACAAACTTCATAGACGAGTGATATTTACTAACGTGCACACGATGTTCTAAATTCAATTTACTTTATCCTCAAGAGGATAATAACGGCTTTTGCATTCAGATATCGAAGGTTAAAAATACTCTTTCCGAGATGGTGGGATGAAAAGATTATTAAAGTCGTATCTATAAGTATCTTGATTACAAGTATGAAATATTTAAGAACAGAAAATATAAAACATTGAAACAGTAAATTGTTTGGTTCAGATAAGTACATAAATTATATTATTACACTTTTACATTATTTACTCTTCTTATACGTATTCCGATGAGGAATGTCACTGTTAACGAAGTATCTACCTTATCCGCATAATATAGATACCTAATAAATATAAACAACCTCGTTACTACCACCCATAAGAGAGCATTATTATACTTACTACCTAATACGCCTATCCATCATCTTATCACAATTCACAGTACAAAGAGGACCATGAAGCCGAAAGCATAACTGAGATTTATTGCGCCAGAGGTCGACGAAACAAGACCGCAAATAAAGAGAACGCGAACCTTGAACACCGTATCTGACAAAATCAATCGGACTCTGTACAAAACTTGACCTAAATTTGGAATTGATGAAACTTACCTGACAATAGTAAAACCGTAGCGTCCGTAACCTTATTCCGAAAAAGCTGAATCAATCTCAATTGGCTGAATTTATTGTATTCTCACTGCGACACAGGATTTTGCCAATAGTGTAACAGTGTTAGCCAATCAGAGGTGATTGCAATTGTTACACTGTAGGCTGTGATTTTCCCGTAATTAGGCAACATAACGAAAAAATGCCCATAAGTATGTACTCGTCGACGTAAATAAATTAAATTTTGATCTCGAAACTGTCCTAAAACAAAAATCATAAAACAACAGTAACGCGAGCTGTCTCAATACCGTAATGAGTTATCTGCCAGGAGCCTGAACAAAACATGACCCAAGAGACGTACATAATCGACTATAGAACCACATCCTAAGCATTAGGCATCTAACTATAAACCTAACTTGCGCCTGTCTTCTACTTTTTGTAGATTGATACGCTGATGATTTCACAAACTTGCTATGTAATGAAAAAGATAAAAAATACCAGGGATATCTTCCTCGAATTCTCCAGAGATATTGCCCGATATTTATTCAAAATGACTATTCATCGTAGGAAAATATGATTTGCACCATACCACTGTTATCGACTCTGTCAGTAGGACAGTGAGCAAAACTTGCCCTCAAAACGAAACTGATGAAACCAATCGGGCAATAGTAGCACAAAACGACAAATTAACGTAACATGCATCTACTGCTGTTGCGGTAATGCTTGTTACCTCAGACCTTTGCCGGTTACTCGGTCGTAAGGTGACATGTCATAAGTGGCAAAACTTTAAATTCGAAGTTTATTTTGCACAACAGCGCCTACGGCTAAATAAGCACGTTATGTAATGTGGTATGCGTAACGATTTAATACGAGACTTTGTCCTTTGAACTTTGATCTATCAATCATAATATTATGTACCTATTAGGCTATTAGCTTTGTTTGATCCGTCCAGTGTGTCCATATTCCATACGCAAGAATCGCAGTATTTGATATAATATTGTCTATAGTTTCAAATTAGTTTTAAAATGCTTTTGTTATGAGCTTTCTTCATTCTGGTCACTGATGAGAAGCTTCGGCTGCAGCTAGTTACCGCTTACTACGCCTAAACTAGCAAGAAACCTGTAACCAGTGAATAGTCAAAGCATTTGGGGATGACAAAATTGCCAGTTTTGGGTACTGATCAATGATGCCTACTCCTTTGTTACCAAATTCCATTTTCTAAAGGTTATCTATAAGAGATTATTAGCAATAAAAGCGCATTTGCCCCCGTCTGTATAGTTTCTTGTCTTTCTGTTTCTATTTACTTACCTGTCCTTTCAAGATTGACCACACTAGACGGATGATCCACATTAGACAGGTTCATCATAATTATTATATCATTGGGTGTGGTTGTATAACGCAAACCAGTCGCCAATAAAAAGTCACTCGAAATAGGTAGACATGACAATGATCTGAAAATGACATACAGACATTCGACACATCCAAACAAATAAGTTGCACAACGACGCTGTCGACCTAGTACAGTCTTTGTCATGTTAAACAACAGGTTGAACCCTTTAACGAACAGAATCAACTTAAACCGTGTCGTTGCCTGCAATGCTTGCATGTTTCGTCAGGCCATCTGTTTGTTCTTTCAGGCAACTCGAGAGTTGACAAACGTTTGTTGTTTTTTAAATTTTAATATTGTTAACAATGGGTACGGGTTCAATTAACGTACTTAGCTGCTTTTAGTATTAGGTACCTTGGACCTGTCTTGTTTATTAAAAGGAAATAACGGAGTAACCAATGTAAAAACACTGTTCTTACCTAAGACTTTCATACCTAACTGAATTGAAAATAAGGCTCAAACAACGTATAGTTTGACAGCAACATTGTGACGATCGCAATCAGTTTTTAAATTATCCAGTAGTTCTTATATGATTAAAATCGCGACTCCGCGGTATTAACACCTATATATTTTAATCATAACACCCGTATTAATCATTCCCGTATTAATCAATAAATAAGTTATTATGAATCGGCATAGGATTAGGAATATATCTGTAAAACTTTAAAGGTGAAATTGACATTTTGCATGCAATAAAAAGTCCGAGTATGTCTATGTACACTGCTTGTTGTTGTGTGGTAGGGTGGTAATTCAATATGCAGCTACAGTCGCTCTTATAATGGGAGTTTAATGCTCGAGAGTACCAATATTAATTTGGCAACTTAATATTCATTCACTGTTAAGTTGAATCCTTTCTTAATTTCAGATCAAACCACACGATTGGCATATACCGCGGCCGACTCTATCAAGTACTAATGGAAGCGTTAGTGATGCCCGTTCACGCGGCGGCTCCGCCTCTAGCCAAGGTTCATCAAGTAATCACAGCACACACGTAAGATATCACTCATGACTCAGTAACACAACTAACAATTAACGACCACGTCCGAAACGGCCGTTTCTCTGATGGAATTAGGCATGCATTTTTGTAATTCCAATACTGCGATTAATTTCATTTCCATAATAATTATATACTATAGGTACTTTTGAGCATTCTCTAATAAGATTTTTAACGGTTTAACAAATCGTGAAAATAATTATATCATTGCTACGAGGAACCCGCATGTCGCACTTAGAACTTAGAAATGTCAGTGCAGACCGTATTAGAGTAAGTAGGTACTAGGCCTTAGTACTGGCTAATGCAGCAGCAGCACAATCAAATATCAGAATAAATTACATGGATATATTACTTATTGTTAATTATATGGTACGTATTTCGTCGTCGTCAACCGATTGATTGATTGGCGCCGGCGAGGTCCAGCGGCTCTCTACGACTTGTTTGGTGTCGTCATGGGCCTACAACGTTTTTACCAATGCGGAAACGCTATTAGAGCACTTTGGGAACCCAACGTCCATCTGTTGTTCGAACTACAAGTATGCCCCGTCCAACCATTACCACTTCAGCTGCGCAACACGTCAAGCTATGTCGGTTACTTTAGTTCTTCTACAGATCGCCTCATTTTTTCCTGTATAGCACGTTACGAACTCCATTATGGAACTCCAAGCATAGCACGTCGTAACTGCTTACAAAGTATTAATACAGGCTTTAGAGTTTAGCCTATAAGGTATTATGCCTTGCAGGATACGCAGCACCAAGAACAATAATACGGATGTTGGATGTAGCTATTTAAACGCGGATGTACCTTTTATACAATTTTACATGTTACGTCACGTGTTTTAACTGAATTGAAAACGTTACCTACATCACGTCTGCGGTTCTGATGGAAGATAATCACTACGCTATCTGGGAATCGCACTTTTTATCCTATTCAAGTTTTAACAGAGATGGGGAAACCGTTTAAGTTTTCATACACGTAAAGTACTCTATTATTATCGTTCTAGTGCCGGAGACCTTTCCAGGGGAGAAGTTTCCTAATCGTCAGAATGTTTGAAATGAAATAGAACTTTGGTACTTATATCACATAATTACAAACTTAATTCGAGTTTAACGAAACAAAAATAGTTATTAAAAAAAATAAGTAGACGCTGTGCCAGTACCGGCATTATTTGTACCTACTATAGTTACTAAATACCTATCAAATTATTTTATTTATTTATCTTGTGCACCTATATATTTTTTAGTCGTGCTCATTTATTTAAATAAGAATAATAGAAAAATACATTGAAAGTGTAGAAGTCATTTTAGTTTAGTTTAGAGATTGTGTTATACATAATTGGCCTCACTGTCTCTAAGATTATACTGGAATAATATTTATGCTTTCAGAGCGTGTCTTCGGGGTCGTTGCTGCTGAGCGCAGCGCATTTAGCACGCATGAATGGTAGGAACGCACCTCAAGACGAATGCGCAGGTCACCAAAGCAGAACGGCGAACTTAGGAAGGAAATCTACCATGTCTAACGCTGTGGTGTCCATACCCGAGGAGACCAGAGATGCAACGGATACGTTCTGGACAGATGTCAAACGAGGTTCAGTTGTAGGACAGGACGCGGCGTCAGTTGCCAGCTCAACCCATTTCACAGTCGTTAATGGGTTCACGAAGCACCGCCCTGCCAAAGAGCCTAAGTCGTGCTGTTGCAATCATTCCCATCAAATAACTGTACTAGTTGTATCGATGACAATCTTATTCTCGGCGTGCATACTCGCAGCTATATGCTTCGTTGAAAGTAAGGATAAAATGTTACTCTATTTGTTTTATAATTTAGCCTTTGTGCGTTTAATATAATCCCGAAAAACATCAAACAGACTTGGAAAATGTGGACCCTGAAGGTTACGAAATATTAGACGCTATTGCACTATTAAATTCCACATTTCTCTATCACATTGTTTCTGTGACCTTATGGCATATTATTTTATTTTTAATCTGTTTCTTATCTTATCGACATTCATTTCATAAGAATTAATAGTTCAAAGTTCTTGAATAACATTCTTAAATGCGAGAATTTATTCATAGAATTATTATTATGGGCTTATTTTTCTTCATTCATAGAGGCAATGGGTTAAGCCTTACAACCCACTAGTACAACCAATTAGTTCAACCGTTGAACCAGCGATAGGTTCAATTTGCAAATGACTGAGTTTAACTTTAACCAACGTCATCATTGTTAACCTATAGACGTCCAGTGACATAAGTCAACTTAATACAGAGGAAACCATGCCGCGGCAAAAAGCTGCCTGTATCCATGCCCCATAATATGCCTGCGACTTGCTTGATGTCGTTTGCCCACTAAGTAGAGGTCTGCTAGCGCCATCTTTGGTCTTAGTCATGCGTCATCATCATCGGTCTTTATCATACGTCTTCATGTGTCTTATTTACCCCCATGTTAAAAGTGTGTAAGCATTTCATTATGACATTTAATTATAAGTATTTTATTTCTTTTATTGCAGTGCGAATGCGCAGGGAGACCGGAATGTACAAATATTCTTAAGAAGATTGAAGACAGCTGAGGACAAAAGCGATATTCGCTACTCTACTCGAAAGAACAATACTTGTTAACTCAATGCGACTAACAAAATGCACTTACGAAAAACAATTAAACAATCTACAAATAATTAAAAAAGATACGACTGTACTGCCATGCCAAAAATATTTTTTTTTTTCAAAACAATTGTAGCTACTCTGGATGATGGTGGGATTCTAATTATTATCATCAATCATGTGTTAATTTTAAATATGATAAACATTATGGGTCCTGGTGGTTATGATACTGATTCCTGCAACCCGTTCTCTTTTTATTGATTATCAAAATTTTACGGTAACCGCGACACAACTTTTTCTACAGTCATGCAGCTGGGCCTTAACAACTGATTTAAGGCAACGCTCATGACACGTTATTAAACTTGAAAAACATGTGCCTCAAGGGAAATAAACCTTCAGAAAGAAAAGCTACCTGACCCAAAAAGATTTGCAGTACTATGTATATTAAAATTTACGTTGTTACATAACAAGACATGTTTTTAGTCAAGGCGATTGACAAATATAAATAATAACATCTATCACTTCATGCCTTCGATTCATTTTTGCAACATTTTTGGCAAATAATTATTTCTGTTTTGAATCTTATAGAGATCTTGAAGTACAGAATTTGGTGCAATAAATTTATTATTTTTTATTATTTCATACTAAGATGTAGGATAACTTAGAAAATTTACATTAGGATTATTAAACGTAACTATTCATTATTTATTTTAGAGCTCAATTTATTGAAAAATGTTTTAAGAATTAATCTAATTCACATACCTGTGATTGTATTTAATTTGTAACTGCATAAAATACATAGCATAATATTTTAATAAAGTGTACAACAATAAATAATAATTAATTACTAGTGTAGCCATTCATAAAGAAAGCTATTTTGTAATAACATACTTATTTTTTGGCACAAATAGTTCTTCTTCCATCTGTGGTGATTATGTATTTTGTAAATAATATAATTATTATACCTACATATTATTAACCCTATTCATAAGTAAGTATAAAATGTTTCATATTTTTACATTAATATGGAAAGGACATAGTTTTAAGTACTGTGTTGGCACTATTGTGGAAAACTGTGATAATTATTAAATGAATATAAAATGACGCTTATTTGTTTTTTTATATAATTTTACAGCAGCAGAAATAAGAACTTTAATCCTGTGAATTTCCAAGATTTTTCACACTGTCAAGTAATTCTACAGTTATTATTGCAATAACAGTAGGTAATCTTTACATAATAAACATAAACACTTTCACATTAATTAAAATATTGGTAAAGTGTGTACGTTTCTTTGGCTGAATTTTCGGTGGGCAGCGGTGAGCGGAAGCGGATGGTTACACAGTTATGTTTTCAGTGACCGGCTGCGTAATACGCCATCCATGTCAACTACTATTCGTTTACTAAAAGAATGGACCTGCGGGGTGGAGTGCGGCACCTCTCCCGCCTCCCCGCTTTCGTCCGTCCGTACTGACACGACGGACGAACGCGGGGGAGTGGGCGGGGGAGGCGCCGCACTCTAGCGAGGTCCAAACTTATAGTAAACGTGTTGTACCCTACACAACACAGAGTAAGAATGTACTAGAGCGCGTGTTTCTAAGTAGAAACAGTAGGCACGGGTAGGATCATAGCATCGTTCCGTCAGCAAGCGCTTTAGTCAAACGAACGCTAGCGCTGAGAGCGCCCATTGCGAACTCTTGGCCGAAAATCTGTTTTTAAACTGAAATAAATGGTTAAATGTGCTATAAAAACATGTAGACATGATACTCGCTATCAAAATAAACAGAATTCTAGCACTATACTTCACTGGTAAGTCAATTTTTTAAACTATTGAGTAAAATAGTAAAATAGAAATTACGATAGTCGACTGCTGCACCGACTCGGATAGTGATGTGACGCATTCGACGCGGGCGCCGTCGACGTTACGAAAGAATGGTTATAACCAAAGAATTTAATTTTTTATTACTTATATAATTAATGCGTCAAAGAATCAAACTTATACTTTTATTTAATAATTTCACATTAAAACTCAGATTTGCACCTTTTCATACATATTTCATGTATTTGATATACTATTCACTACTAGTCATAAAACATCTTTAACGACCTCAGAACATACAGATAGATTTCGCGCGTGAGTTGAATGCAGAATAAATGTATGTATCACCATACATTTACTCTGCATTCAACACGCGCGTGAAGTATAGTCAATTTACTCATAAAAAGTTACTA
The DNA here is from genome assembly GCA_963932025.1 of Erebia epiphron. Classification (NCBI taxonomy): domain Eukaryota; kingdom Metazoa; phylum Arthropoda; class Insecta; order Lepidoptera; family Nymphalidae; genus Erebia; species Erebia epiphron. The sequence continues at coordinate 19,469,575 of OZ009952.1, forward strand.
TTGTAATACAATGTTTGTATTGTACTGTTTATGAGACTAGAATTTCTTCATTAGACTCAAAAGGGCGAAACTACGGACAAAAGTCCGGGTGGGTACTTTTATAACACACAGCACAGATTACCGTTACAGGACGAAACGTGATTGCCATACAACGCAGGCATTTCACGCGTTTTATCCTGTCCTGTCTATCTGTGTTTTCGCCCTAATGTAAGTAACATGTTTACGTAAAGTAAAGCATACCTCAACTTCTTCCAAGGTTTGGGTCCATCTGTAATTTTCCAGATCGCACCCATTACCAGAGTTGGGTTTGAGCTTGCCTTTCTCCTTGGGATCATCGTCCTCTTCAGGCGCGTCAGCCATTTCAACATCAGCGGCCGCAGCATCACCACTTCCACTCTCAGTTTCTGAATGTAATTAATAGATTAAAACTGAATTAATTTAACAAATTAACATGGATTTAATTGAACAAATTAAAACAGATTTATTTTAACAATTTAAAAAGGATTTAATTTAACAAATTAAAAACGAAATTAGTTTAAAGCAAGATTAAGCAGCACCTTTTTCTCATGGCCCATCTTAGATTCATAAGTTCCAAAATATCATTGGTTCATTGATTCAAACCATTAGTTATCGTAACTTACTTCTGGTTAAATTTAACACAAGTTAAAACTTTGATAACAGTAAATTTATTACTTTTACTTATTCTTACTCAATGGGAAACAAAAAATGAATAAATAAATAAATAAATAAATCTTTATTTGCCAAAAACTGATTACAAAATTTCAACTGAGTGAAACCCTGCCTCCTGAGGAAGTAAAAACTGTGTTACAGGAGACAGTGAAAAATGGTGAATCAACTCTTTCTTTGACAATATTTTTTAGCGCCATATTTAAAGGTTACACGTTCACCAAAGTATGGTGATGCAAACCAGACTTAAGAACGTATTGAAGGTAAGTTCGACTCTGAGTAAGGCAGTTAGTGTTACATCTAGATAATAATATTATGGATTAATAAATTAAGTACCTGTCGTCCAAAGAATGCTCAGTAATCACACAAGTTTGAGAAAAAAACAGCAAGTTTGAGTGTTACTGGCTAAAACTTTAAGAATGCTTAACCAAAAATTTTACCATATGCTTCATATTATGTATTTCATGTGCTGACCATTTTTATTTTGCCCCTATATATAATATATATAAGTTATATTATTATATGTATTACCATAACAAAATCCACCTACCAATTTTTTTTTCTTTTTCAATATCTTGTTGCAACTCAGCAGCCTCTTGTTCTGTGAGCTCTTTAACAGAAGCTGGTTCAAAATCACGAGCCAAACGCTCCTGTTCCTTTTTCTGTTGTATTTCTTTGAGTCTTTTGTCTGCTTCTTCTTTTTCTTTCTTTATCTTATCAGCTTCCTCTTGAGCTTTCGTTGCATGTTTATAGAATGTGTTTTTGACTACCTGCAAACATTATCAGGTTAAAAATATAAGTACAATTTATTTTCTCAATAAACAGATGCAGGAGCATTCAAATAGTTCAGGTTGACTAAACAAAATCAGGTATTACAAAGTTGATACTCTGGATCTAAGTATAGACCTTAATAAAATAGAAGTGAAGGAAGGCATTTACCCTAAATTAGGATTTAGGACACAACAGGCTATGATGTAGTAAGTAATTAACTCATATAAATAATTTTACTAATAAGATTCAACTAAATTTACTTAGCCAATTAATTTTTAATTTATTTATTTACCATTAATCAAACATAATATGAAAATAATAGTGAATACTAAGATTCAATACCCACCATTTCCCATTCTCCTGCTTTTCCTCCAGTGAAGAAATCAGTTTTTCTTGCCAAGAAACTGACTATAGTGTCCAGCAACTGAAATAGCAATATAGTTGAATTGATTAAAATGAAATAGACTTAAAGTCTCATATTAGGTTATAAAAACTGATAGTGATTAGAAAAAATTATTAATTGTATTTTTAAAGTGCTTGGGTATAAAGTGTGTATCTCACCTTCTCTCTGACTACACTTTAATAACATATGTTTTTAACAGATTAGACATCCATATAATAGAAATATTTATATGTAAGTAATAGTTTGGTATCAGACAAAAAGTTTCAATGTGTATCAAGCAGTGCTAGTGGGCCAAGCAGACATTGTCCTGCCCTAAACCTAGAACCCAATTGCAGTGCCCCCTACAGGGTCCAATTGTGAATATAAATCATGCCAGGCCCCACACAAATAAAGGTCTTGAAGCCCCCCATTGCCCTCACGGGCCAACCGACCCCTTACACAAATCTACACACAAAAAATAACCTTAAAAATCGGTCCAGCTGTTCTGAAGTGAACTTCTTACATTACTTACATTCAGCAATTGATTTTTATTTTATTATGTAAAACAACTGCCTATCAACTTTTAGAGAATGAGCATATATTATAATACCTAAGATCCATACTAATATTTTATAAATGCGAAAGTGTTTGTTTGCTGGATTCTCCTTCAATCATGCCGCAATGAAGCAACAGATCGACGTGATTTTTGGCATGGGTATAGTTGAGGACCTGGAGAGTGACATAGGCTACTTTTTATCTCGGAAAATTAAGGAGTTGCCGCGGGAATAACAAAAACTTAAACCATGCGGACGAAGTCGCTGGCCTCAGCTAGTTTCAAATACAAGCAATAATCCTTTTTAAACACAGTACATAGACGCATGCGGGGGCTAGTTTCTGGTAAATTCTATGAAGCCTTGAATATCGACTCACATCCTTTACGCCGCCTTCGTGTTGCTGCGCCATGGCTAACAGCATGGAATCAAACTTCTCAGGATCTATACTCATTTTTGTCAACTATACACAGCACTTGAGTATTTAAGAATTAAGAACAGGTATTACTGCAAAGTGCAAAGATTTCTTTACACACGTTTCCAGGAGACACCTGACAATAACAAAGCAAAAAAAATCCCTTTGCGTGAACGGTGAACCGGCAAAAAAAACTTGCTTGCAAGTTGCAATGACATTGACAGCTTCATCGTCGAACTGACAATGGGTGCGTTCCACTTCCAGCGTTTACAACGATCACGCTCACGACCGCAGTCCGCAGTTTTTCCCGTTACACAATATGCTTGTGAGCGGTGTCGTAAACTCATTGATTTTATTTAAAGGAGCGTATTAATCTCAAGTGGAATGGATTAATAGAGCGTACAGGGGTCAGCAATATAGAGTCACCATAACATAATCTATATTGTATCATATTAATATACATATAAACGTGGATCAAGTTTATTATTTCCACCATAGGCGGTCAACACCACCCTATATTGGTGACTCTATATTGCTGACCCCTATATTGGTGACCCCGACGTGATCTACAGCCGCCGACGTGATCAAAAGGACCGCCCGACGTAAGAAATACATACGGAAACTATTGCTGACGACGAAGTGCATTTCAGCCTACGAGCAAACAAGCAGCCGACGTGCAATTTTTAATTTTTTGCCCGGCTTTTAAAGTTATCTTTCCTGGACGTCTTCTCTATGCAAGGACCCTATGGAGGAGTAATGAAGGAATGACGCATTATATCCAGTGATATTGTGATATTTCGTCGATCAAGCATTCGAAATTATTTATTGCAAAAGGATAAACAACAACGTTGTAAATATTGGATGACATGTGACATTGCAAGAAGTTTGTTCAAAAATTGAATACTCGTGAAAGATTTTTTTTATGGACGATAGTTTATTATTTTTATTTTTCAATAGGTTTTGTTTTCTGTTTTTGACAATGACTGACAGACAACTCCAACATTGTAAACATTGTAATATTTTCCGTGTATTTGTCTTTTCATTTCAGCTTAATTACTTATTTCAGATTAGCTATGGTGATAAATGTGGTAACGTTTTAGATTTTATACAGCAGTTCGAATAGTGAGTTTCTTAAAGGCAAGTTAGCAAGCGCCACAGCAATTTTCAAAATTTTAGAAAACAAGAAGAAGCAGATTAAGGCTTTGTAAGCTCCTGATGGGTTTATCAGTCGTGCTCTTCTTTGCTCAGGGTATTCTTCGCGTCGGTTCTGCAAAGTGACGTCGCCGCATTACTCATTGCGCTGCTTGACGCCCCGTCGGACGCCTTCACGCCCAACGCTGTGTGACTCTTCCGACGTTCTTCCGTGCCCATCGCTGCACGACTCAACCCGACCGACGCGACGCCCCTCGTGCCCAACGCTGCACGAGCTTTTGGAAACGGTCGCGCCCATTCGCTTCGTGATCTGACCGACGCCCCTTCCGCAACTAGCGATATGCTATGCGATTATCGACTGGCGATTTTTCGCGCTCAGCCTTATGCTGCGCTGCTTCTGCACGTCTCGACGCCTTTTCGTGCCCAACGCTGCACGAACCGTCCGACGTGGCTAGCTCGCCTCAGTCGCTTCGTCATGGTCTTTGTTTCCTTTTTAGCCTATTGCCTAATTTTATTTTATTTTTCTCCCCTTGTTTTCTTTTCTCTCCGCAGGGGGGTGATGTGGCGTTACCTCCTTGCTAGCTGGCAACGCACACAAGCTACGCGTTCGGAATTCGAACTTGCTTTTGGAACGTTTTTGGATTCGGAACGTCCTGCGCGCAGGAGCTGCGCTATAGCATCAGACGACACATCATTCGATTGCTGGACGTCCAGCACAACGCTTCCTTTGATATAATATATTTTCTATTGTACAGTTTTACATAATCTATATTGTATCATATTAATATACATATAAACGTGGATCAAGTTTATTATTTCCACATAACATAGGCGGTCAACACCACCCTATATTGGTGACTCTATATTGCTGACCCCTATATTGGTGACCCCTATAAGCGTTTTGGAAATTTATGTTTAGTCTGCTTGGAGCGTGGACGTAAATCACAGAGTACATTGAGGTAAATAATACAAACGGCGAGTTAGTAAAAAGAAAGCAAAAGATTTAAGCGGTTAGGTTAGCAATAGCAACAAACTAATAAACCAACAAACTGTTGAAATAAGGTTCGATAATAATGTATTCTATGAAGGTTCGTTTTGTATCTATCTTGTCAACAGTAGAAAAAGAAAACTGATTTTATATCTTGTCACTTTATGTCATCTATAACAATATATAAATGTATCTCAATTATTGATTTAATTAAATAATATAGTACAATAAAAGAAACATTTTCAATATCTAAAATAATCCGGCCTCGTAGATACTTTAACATGGTAGCAGATCGTTGAAAATTTAATTATATAAAATGGTAAGATATAAAATATATACGTAAAAATAATTAAAGAAAAATTTAAAAAAATATAGAAACTAAAAAGTAAGGAAATAACGAGTAAAAATAAACATTAATATGGATAATAAAGAGGAAATCAAAATACCTATTTTCGACGGAGCAAATTAAGACATGGAAATTTCGACTAAAATTATTTTTAAAACTAAAAAAATGTGATGAGGCCATTGAAAAAGAAGAAACAAAGCCAGAGATTGATTTGAAAGCAAAAAACTACATTGTAATGAGTGTAAGTAATTCGCAACTCAATATAATTATTACCGAGGATACGGCATACAAAATGATTAAAAAATTTGACGACTTATATTTGATGAAAGGATGTGCGAATAAACTTCTATTAAAAAGAAAATTGCTAGATACGAAATTCAAAGATGTAGACCTCGTAGATTTCTTCCAAAAATTTGAAACGCTTATAAATGATATAAAAACTGCGGGAGAAATAATAAATGAAGAATACAGACTAAATTATTTATTACTGACATTACCAGATAAATTTTCACACATAGTAAATATAGTAGATGCATTGTCCAAATCAAACCAAACGGTTATAGAATATGTGAACTCAAAAATTATTTTAGAGTACAAAAATAATGAAAGCGAACACGAAAAACAAGTTTTTCACAGTGACGATAAACAAAGAACAGATAATTATAACAGGACAATATCAAGAGGGCAAAATTATATACCCAGAGGACAAAACTATTATACACGTGGACAATTTACAAGAATACAAAATTATTATACACCTAGACAATACGCAAGAGGACAAGGTCATTATACACCTAGACAATACTCAAGAGAACAAAATCATTATACACCTAGACAATACAAAAGAGGACAGAATTATATATCGAATAGATTTCAAGGTAGAGGAAATGGTTATTTTAGAGGTCAACATAACGACAACACAGGTTTTATAGCAGAGGTCATGAACCCATTTAACGAATCAGAAAAACCAGAAGAAGCGATTTGGCTGATCGATAGTGGATGCAGTAATCATATTATAAATGATGATAAACTATTTTGTGAGCATAAAGTTTTAGATAATCCAATAGATATTAAAGTAGGCGATGGTTATATACTGAAATCGACTAAAATAGGGAAAGTTATGATGACATGTCAGGTTAATAATAAAATACATACAATTACAGTAGATAACGTATACTATGTACCAGATATGAAAAGAAATTTGTTGAGCGTATCATCTATTGTTAATAAAGGAAATATGATTAAATTTCAATATGAAACAGCACTTATATATAATACATATCATAAATTAGTAGGAATAGCTAATAAAATAAACAAATTGTATGAACTGAAATGTCAGATAATTAACGATAAAAATAATATATATGTAAATAAATCAGACGTTTCAATAGAAAAAAAAGAGAAATGGCATCGATTATTAGGTCATGTTAATTTTGGAACATTGAAAGTAATGTTTAGGCATAAGTTGTTAGATGGTTTACCCGATAAATTAAATGGAAATTACGTACAATGCGAAATTTGTTTACAAAATAAAATGACAAATTTACCTTTTCAAAACAATCGGAGAAGAGCCACAGAAATATTAGAAATTATACATACAGATGTTAATGGTCCAATAACTCCTGTAGGATATAATGATCAAAGATATTTCGTGTCATTTATAGACGATTATAGTAGATATGCAGTTGTATTTTAAATTAAAAATAAAAGTGATGTATTTGATTGCTTCAGAACATATATTAAAGCAGTTCAAAATCAGACTGGACAGGAAATTAAAGAAATAAGATGTGATAATGGTTGCGAATATATCAACAGAGATTTTATTGAATTCGCAAAAGAGCTGTCTCTTTTGCGAATATAATCTGTTTTAGTGATGTACTAATAGACTAATTATTAAGTGTTATATTAATGTAATCTTTGAATTGTATAAACTTATTGTATTACCTTTGAACTGTGCATCATGTAGATTGTATATTTTTGTTTTAATAATAAATAAATAAATAAATAAAAATAAAACAGATTCATAAAAGCAGCACCACCCTATACTCATGAACTAAATGGTGTGGCAGAAAGGTTTAATAGAACTATTATGGATAGAGCATATGACAGAAGCAAATTTAAACAAAAAATATTGGCCTGAATGCATAGTAACTGCCGCATATTTAGGAAACAGAATACTAACAAATTCAATGGAGAAGAAAAGTCCTTTCGAAATATTTTTTAGGAGAAAACCAGATATTAAAAATCTGAGAATATATGGAAGCAAATGTTTTTGTAAGAATACCCGAAGAAAAAAGAACGTCAAAATTGAATCCAAAAGGAATTAAGGGAACTTTAGTAGGTTATACAGAAACTGGATATAAAATTCTAATAGACGATAAAATAATTATAAGTCACCATGAAATTTTTATTAATCCAGAAGCAGAAGTCATTAGATTCAGTATTAATAATGAAGAAGAGAATTGCAAAAGAAAAATCACTAATGAAGAAAATGATGAAAAAGAAATTGAGAAAGATGAAAATAGTAGATTAAAAGAAACGATTGATAATGATAAAGAAGAATTTTTTGACACTGTTGAAGATGACGAAGAAGAAAATAAAATAAAGCTTAATGTTGAGGAGGTGAAACAAAGTCGTCCTAAAAGAGAAAGAAGATTACCTGAAAAATTTAATGATCATGTTGTTTATGTAAACGTTTGTGATGTTAATATACCAGAAACTTACGAAGAAGCAATAAAAAGTGCAGAAGGGAGAAAATGGAAGGAAGCAATGGATGCGGAAATAAACAGTTTAAAACAAAATAATACATGGGAGATCGTTGATGAGTCAATGGATAAAAATGTGATCGAAGTAAAATGGATTTTTAGAATTAAATCAAATGGAAGATATAAAGCACGCGTAGTGGCAAAAGGTTTTCAACAAATCTATGATGAAAATGAGGAAATATATTCACCCGTAGCTAGAATGATAACAATGAAAGTTCTAATGTCAATTGCATGTATCAGAGGTTGGAGATTTGGAAAGTATGGATGTTGAAACAGCTTTTTTAAATGGAACTATTAAATCCGAAGTTTATATTTATCCTCCAGATGGTTATGAAATTGGAAATAATAAAGTCTACAAATTAAGAAAAGCGTTATATGGATTGAGAGAGAGCCCAATAGATTGGTACGAATGTTATAATGAATTTATGTTGAGCATAAACTTTAAAAGGTCAAACTATGATTATTGTTTGTACATGGGATGTATTAATAATGAAAAAGTCTATGTATGTTTATATGTGGATGATATTTTAATTTGTGCTAAAAATGAACACACGATTAAAAACATAAAAGAAATGCTTAGTAAGAGGTTTCGTATGAAGGACTTAGGAAAAGTAAAACAGTATTTGGGGATTGATATTGATTATTATCCGGAATTGAAGAAAATGACTTTGAGTCAGCGCAAGTATATAGAAAGTTTAGAAGAAAAGTATAAAATAAAGGATTCGAAGAAGTATGAAACACCTATGGAACAAAATTTATCAATTGAACCCGGAGACATAAATAATGATAATTTGAAATATAGAAATTTGATTGGAGCTCTTATGTACATTGCCAGCGGAACGCGCCCAGATATTTCATATTGTGTAAATTATCTCAGTCGTTTTCAAAATGCTTACAATGAAACGCATTACAAATATGCTTTACGAGTTTTGAAATATTTATATTATACCCGTGATCTAAAACTAAACTATAATGCAGATTATGAAGAATGTTTTGATGCTTTTGCTGATGCTGATTGGGCAGCTGACAAAAATGATCGAAAATCAACTACCGGAATGATATTGAGAGTTTATAATAATCCAGTAATGTGGAAGACACAGAAACAGAAAATTGTTTCACGCGCATCAACTCACGCAGAATATTATGCCTTAGCAGATTGTGTCACAGAGATTTTACCAGTCATAGGAGTATTAAAAGATTTAGATATTAATATAAAAAACCCTATTAAAATTTATGAAGATAATAGCGGCGCCATAGCTCTTTCAAAACACGGTAAATTCTGTAAAAATTCTAAACATATCGATGTTAGTTATCATTTTATAAAAGATTATGAAAAAAAGGGTATCATATGTGTAACCAAGATAAATACAGATGATCAGTTAGCTGATAAAATGAAAAATAAATTTAAATATTTAAGAGGTTTAATTAATGTTTATTAATTAGGTTTATTATAATAATATACTGAATGTAGCGTAATTGATATTGTTAGAAGTAGAATGTTATTTTATTTTAAGTTCTTTGCCATGAATTGTTAAATGATTAACTTTATATATTTAATTAATTGAAGAATTATTAATACCATTTAATAGATACAAAAGTCAAGGAGGTGTGTTGAAATAAGGTTCGATAATAATGTATTCTATGAAGGTTCGTTTTGTATCAGCTATCTTGTCAACAGTAGAAAAAGAAAACTGATTTTTTATCTTGTCACTTTATGTCATCTTCAATATAAAAATGTATCTCAATTATTGATTTATTTAAATAATATACAATAAAAGAAACATTTTCAATATCTAAAATAATCCGGCCTCGTAGATACTTTAACACAAACAAACACACTTTCGCATTTATAATAATATTAGCATGATGCGCATACACCCATAGAAGAAAGTAACGTACTTAGGTAAATTCGTGTTTTTTGTCCTCGTCAGCCGCCCGGTTTTTTTATCTGGCAAAGGCCGTTTTGAGACTTGACGTTGGCTTCTGACAAACAACATTGGAAGTTTTAAGTATTATTCAAATTTTTAGAGAAATAATGCATTGATTTGTAGCGCAAAATATACCTGTCTTGCGACCGGCCACGCTGTGGCTCTCTATTGGTAAGTATTTAATCTGAAGTACCTAACTATAAACAAATTGATCAAATAAATTTATTTAATTTGCAAAATAGTACATTACTGCTCGTGCCGTCGTACGAAGGCAGGTTTCTTTTTTTCGGGCACCTGCAACGAGGATCCCTCTATGAATTTCCAAGGTTGATCCTCGAAGGCAAGATAGCTGAAAAAAGGGCACCGGGGCGCCCAAGAATGAAGTAGTTCGACGACGGGAGTGGACTTATGTAACTATGCAGGAGTAAAGAAGATAGCACGTGATCACAAATGTTTTCTCTGTCTGAGCGCCAAGCTTCAATTTGAAGACTAGGTACGTGATGATGACTGCTCGGGTCACAAATAAATCAATTCACGGCATTGTAATATTGGAAGGGCAAGGCAAAGCTGAAGACTTCCCAAGTGATTTTAAATGATGCCGTGAATTGCTATTTTGGCTGAGACTTGTATAGTACTTTTCTCTAATTTGCGAGGAAACATTGAAAAATAATTCAAGAAACAATAGGTAATAATTGTTCAACGAGAGCAAAACTCGTCTTTGTTGCGTGTGCCGAGCTTAGACTGTTTCCATTTTAAAAAATCTATAGCAATTGCTAATATTGCCGTGTTTAAATGACCAGCAATTTCTATTATCGTCTTGAGAACAATATTGGAGACTAGATGATGCCCGCGAATTCGTCCACGTGGTTTTAGATTTTTTGATTCTCATTGAAACTTTTTAATTTTCCGAGATAAAAATTAACCTAGGTATTTCCTTTCCCGGGATGCAACCTAACTCGTTACCTACCTACCACATTTTTTCCAAATCAGTTGAAAAGATGGGCCGGAAAAGCGTAGCAGACAGTCAGACAGACACACTTTTTATAATTTTAGTAGGGAATGCTGGCATGCGGCCAGAAGAGCCAATGTACCGAGCAAATAGGAGAAAATACATATCAAAACGGTAGCTAAAATAAGTATATATTGGCAGCACTAAACTTAGGGATGTATTAATATTTTCCATAAATTACAGATTCGACTATCGATTATAATTTATTTTGTAAAAATTAATCGGGCGATGTTTTTAAAAGATATACCAATAAAGACACATTTATATTGACACAGTTAATACTTACGCTCGTGTATCACCCGCTTAACTTTCAACTCAATGGCCATGGCAACACTATTATTGTGATTTGTCTATGGATGAAAAGTGAAAGAAGCCCGTGTCATTGGAGGTCATGCACTTTATTTTTGTTCGTACTAAATTGTCTAGCTATGTTCCTTAGAAATTAAATAAATAGAGAAATCTCATGTTTTGCAAAGTTATGTGTGAATTGGTATGTGTGAATTGGTCCTTTTTACTTTTAAGGGTGTCTATGCAAAATCTAAAATCTGCGAATATGATTTTATATTTCAGGTTTACCTAACGAAAACATAATAATGGCAGACCAGTTTTGTTTACGTTGGAACAACTTCCAGACGAATATAGTGAGTGCCTTAGATTCGTTAAAGTGTTCGGAAGATCTGGTCGATGTAACTCTAACTTGTGAAGGCAGAAACATCAAGGCTCATAAAGTTATACTGTCAGCATGCAGCCCGTACTTTAGGAATGTGTTCAAGGTGAATGACTTGGGACATTATAACCTTCACGTTTACTAACACTAATAATATCTGGAAAATATTACCACATCATACTTTGCACTTGACAAGTATTTTTTACAATTAACATTCTAAAGTAGTGTCCTTGGGCTATGTAATCTTATGGAGGACATAATGTAACATAATTTTTTTTCTTTAGGAAAACCCCTGCCAACATCCTGTTATAATTTTGAAGGATGTTTCAGCTGATGATATTCTAAGCCTTTTGTCCTATATGTATCAAGGAGAAGTATTTATTGAAGAAAGTAAACTGTCATCATTTCTGCATACAGCAGCTTTACTTCAAGTCAAGGGTCTGACAGGAGTAACACAACAGGTAAGCATTATTGTGTTATAAATAATTAACTAAATGATGCCCACAACTTTGTCCACGTGGATTAAGGTATGTTGATTTGTTTGGGAACTCCATAATTTTCCAGGATAATAAGCCTATGTCCTTCCCTGGAATGCAACCTACCTCCATACCAAATTTCACCGGAATCAGTTTAAAAGATAGGCCAGGAAAGCGTAGCAGACCAATAGACAGACTCTTTCACATTTATAATATTGTGGCCAATTCTGCTTATCACAATCTCTAAACTAAACTAAAACGACAGCTCCAAATCTAGTGCTGCTCATTTCTGCAGGGAGTGTTATGAAAGGGATAGCAATTTAGAGCTGACATGGATCTATGTCTAAAATGTCGGCACTAAATCAATTTTACAATAATTGATTTTAAAATTGGTTCTAAGTAATTGAATTTATGTTCTTATATTTTTATCTTTTAGAATGAAAGCTTTTTCTCAAGTGGTGCCACAAATAAACTTTTCAATCAACTAACCATATCATCAAAGCCAAATTTTGGGGTTGCTCATAAAGAGACTAAAATGCCCGCCCTTAAGAAAAGAAGGAGTAGCACTTCTGATAAGCCTAATGATATACCAGTCAATGATGGTACCAAGAAGAGTAAAGTATTAGAAACAAGTGACATATATAATAGAAATAATGGTGCTCCAACTGTGAAGCTGGATAATTTATTGTTTGTACCCGAGAACCATGTTGAAAAGAGGATTGAAAACAAAACTGAACAGCCAGTTACGGCTAATGGAAAAAACCCTGCAGCCCAGGTTTGTAGGGTGATTTGATCATCTCTCTTTTAAACTGACTTTTCTTTCTAAAGTTTCTTCTAAAGTTCTTCTAAGTTTCTTCTAAAGATTTCTAAAGTTTCTTTCTAAACTGTTGTTGTTGAGGCAAACATACAGCTTTAAACTTAGAAACTTTAAGTAAATGTAAATCAACTCAGTGTGGATTGTTTATCTAAATGGAAGATTTTTATGAAAGGACAAAATAACATGAGAGTTTATTATAAAAAAAATTTGAATGTAGGTTTTTTTATGATCTTACTAGCTGATGTTTGTAACTTTGTCCGTGTGGAATTGAGGATTTTTGGTTCCCGTGGGAACTCTTTTCCGGGAGGTAGCCAATGTGTTGTTCCAGCCAGAGTGTGATCGATCTCAATAATCTATATCTATATAGTATATCTATATCTATAGTAGCTGATACCTGCGACTTTGTCCAAGTGGAATAAGTTCTTTTCAATTCCCACAGGAACTCCTTAATTTTCTGAGATTAAAAGGAGCCTATGTCACTCTCCAGGTCGTCAACTATACCCATGCCAAAACTCACATCAATCCGTTGCTCTGTTGCGGTGTGATTCTATTCAATTCAATATCATTTATTCAATATAGATACACTGTAGGTACACTTATTGATGTTAAAAATTACTTTACTTATAAAACATGATGGTGATTGTAGGACAAACCAACAAACAAACACACTTTCACATTTATAACATTAGTATGAATTAGCATGATTTTATGATTTAGTATAATATTAGTATAGATATAAATATATTAAGCACACAATATCTTTATTTAATAAATTTTTCCTGGTTCTAGGTCAATTTACAAGATGACATTCCAGTAACCATCAAAACAGAATATGTTGAAGAGAACAGTTCACCGGCTCAAATCCAATCAATTCATATTGACAATGATGATAGTCTTCCAGATTATGAGAACAGTATGCTTGCCAGGTCTCTGATTTCAGGTTAGACAATACTATCTAGTTTCCTTATTGAGTAACTAGCTGATGCCCGCGACTTCCGCGTGGTTTAATTTTTTTATTCCCTCAGGAGCTCCTAAATTTTCCGGGATAAAAAGTACCCTATGTCACTCTCCAGGTTCTCAACTACACCCATGCCAAAAATCACATCGATCCGTTGCTTTGTTGTGGCGTGATTGAAGGATAAACCAACAAACAAACACACTTTCGCATTTATAATATTAGTATGATTCTGAATATTATTTTAACAATTGAGGTGTTGATATCGTTATTTTTATTTTCTAGGGATCAATCCTTCAAAAAGTGATGTTTGTGCCAACAATCCTGTGTTAAAAAAAGTATCTAACATGTCTGATATGCATACTATAAGCCGGTCAAAAGAATCAAGCATGGATTCTGTGAATTATCCTAATCCCAGATCCAAAAGTCCAGTCAAGCCAGCATCAAATGAAGAATCTTTAGTCAAAGCAGAAAAGCAATCACCAAAATCAGATGTAGATTATGAACCAGAGGTGCTATTGTCAGAACATCAGGATGGGACAGACACAGAGTCATATACCCAAGAACAGTCGCAAGCCTTATTATTATTGGCTGGAATGTCCAATGTGTCCGTAATGTCAAGCGGTGCCTCAACATCTCAGACTGTGACTTCTCACCAACAATCAAACCATGCTGCAATATGTGGTGATTGTCCACACTGCGGAATGAAGTATTCCAACCAATCAGCTCTTAAATATCACGTAAGATTAATGCACTCAGATCTGACAAACCGGTTATGTTGCTATCTTTGCCCAAGATCGTTCACAATGCGAGAAACGTTCAAGGAACACATGTGGGCCAGTCATGGCCAGCGAAATTAATATCACAGTAAATTAAATGTGCCTTAGATTTATAGAAAATTTTGTGCCTTTAACAATTTTTTATACAATATCAAACTTTAAGGAGAAATAATTATTATGAATGTACAATATATTATTTACACAAATGAGCCCTATGATATTAGAAAGTATGTTAAAAACAATTACCACCATTTAATACTACATGATTTAAATTGAATAAATTGAAAGTTGTGCTTGTAAGTCACAAGGACAACAAGATCTCTACCAAAATAGATATTATGTGTTAGTAATGACGGTGCAAAAGCAAAGGAGCTATTTAGAGATAAGAACAGCACTTGTTGGTGCTCCAAATTGATCTTACAATTATATTATAACTAGCGAATGCCCGCGACTTCGTCCGCGTGGTTTGAGGTTTGTTGGTTCCCGCGGGAACTCCTTAAAGTAGCCTACGTCCTTCCCCGGGATACAACCTATCCCTGTACCAAATTTTATCAAAATCAGTTGAACAGATACATTTGTTTGATTCCCGCGGGAACTCTTCAATTTTCCGGGATAAAAAGTAGCCTATGTACTATTCCAGACTATAATCTATCCCTATGCCAAATTTCAGCCAGATCCGTTCAGACGTTGGGGCGTGATTGAGTAACAAACATCCATACATCCATACATCCATCCAGACATCCATCCAAACTTTCGCATTTATAATATTTTTATTTATTTATTATTTAATAATAAATTTGCCTACTATATTAGTAGAAAACAAACTGATTTCGTATTCCAGCAGTATCAAAATCAAATCTGTAGTGTCAAATATGTTGAGTATTTTGACTTTGGACAATGCTGTACAGCAGTCAGCTAAAGTAAATGTGGAGATGATATCATTCGAAAACTCCTAACTGAGTACCTAGTGGTGGTATTTATTATTATGTTTTTTTAAACTGCTAGGCTTACTTGAAATTGATGATTATATACACACAATTTTCACTTGGTTTTGAGATTGAAGTACAAGAAATTTTCAGTATTAGACACATACTATTTAATATTAGGCGAACTTGAACAAAAAAGCAAAAGTGATAACGGAAATGTGTGACACTCAGTGGTCTAGTAATCCGTAAACAGTATTTTCAGTAGACAATAAAATATTAAAATTAATGACCGTTTAAGATTTGGTATGAATGCGTAACATTTATCACCTTGTTGAAAGAATTTTGGTATGTTGTGCCAAAATTATATATTTATTTTAAGTTTTTACACTATACAGATTTTATATTATACCTACTATTTAAAATTTAAGTTACCAAGTTAATTGTAATTTTTCACTATTTCTTCAGTTATGTAATATTATTTTTGGTCTCTAGGTTTAAGTTGATTTTTTAAGAACCTATGGATGTTAATGATTGTTACCTATATAAAGATACCTACTTGGTTTATATGAAATTATATGTAATGTGTTGTTTTATGTGTAAATGCCATTAGTGAAAATTAGAAATAATTATTCAAGATAGATGAGTAAGAAAAGTGGAATGCAGAAATAAGGAGAGTATAATATATTTATAAGTAGTTATTTACTTTTCATAGTAGTTAAATATAATAAAATATAATGATATATTAGATAGTAAAATTTATTGTTGTATATTTTATTCAAAAATTTTACAAAATTTATATTTTAAATTATGTTACAAATAAAAGATGCTTCTCAAATGTTATTTTTATTCTATAATATCCTCGTCCAAAATGTATATATCTGTGCGCGTCAGATGAGATTGTGAATTGTGATCAACTCCAATAATCCATAATAAAATGAAAAATTGTCAGGCAGACAAAAAGCCTGCGCGCGTTTATTTATGGAGCTGCACAGACTGCCGCGACAAGATAAAACGTGTTTTCGCTACAAAGCGGGCGCCCTGCCCTGTTCCTAGTGTCTTACTTCGTAGCTTCTAATGAAAGTGCTCAAATTTCCTGCAGCAATGTTACGTCATTAAAGATGATTCCCGCGACTTTGTCCGCGTGGATGTGGTTTTTTATTTCTGCGGGAATTCCTTAATTTTCCGGGATTAAAAGTAGCCTTCCCCTATAAATAAAAATAAAGAGATCCTAAAGATGGGAGCGTAATTACCTATTATGAAATAGTTGAAAGCAAAATTTAAATCTCATGAAAACACTATAGATCCTAAAAATTAAAGTCGTAGACAGAGAAATGATTAATAAGTGTTACAGGGCCAGCATGGATAAATAAAAAATATCCTAAAAATGACTCAGATTACTTACAATAAGTTTGTTTGCAGTCGACTACAGGTTGTATAGGTTGGTACAGATCGGATTACCTCGCTCACGAATTGAATTCGTAAGGAACTTGAGTTAATGCAGTGGAAACCTTTCCATCGTCTGCGTACCTTCATTGCACGCCTGCAAACTGTAAAGTGATGTTGGTACGTATTACGACATCAGCCAAGAACATGTTCTCAAGTATCGGTCTTGGTAAGATGCTGACATTTGACATTAGGGTTAAGACCAATAATTATATTTGTAAACCTATTTTTAACTGATGTCGGCATATTAATACGGGCCCTAAACATCTTGTACGCTTATTGATAAAACACCTAGTCCTCGGAGTAGACGAACGGTCATCTATAACAAAAAGTAATAATTAATTAGGTGAAATAACTAATTAGGTGTCACGAGGACGCGTTGTTCACCGGCCGGCTTATCACGTAAAATTTTGCGATCAGCAAAAATCGCGCAGTCATTGCGCAGTAGACGCGAAATCGATCGCTCGATCGCTCGGCATGAAAAATAATCGACAAGTCAATAGTTCGAAGATGCACGTTTAGTTCACCGATTGCTCTACAGAGGCAGCACTGTCGCTGCTGTGGGTTCGCAACCGTCGATACAATATTTTATTTTCTTTTATTTTATTTTATTTTATTTTGTTTTATTTCTTAAGGGGCTCCAAGCTGCCAATGGCCTTGAGCGTTCGACTTCCCTTCCCCCCCCTCGCTTCATGTCCAATAATTTTTACCGCCGCCTGTGGCAATGACCGAATGCTATTTTCACATAACTGAGGTCATCTACGCGCCATCTCGCGTCGCTGCATCGAGTCTCTACGTAGATAAAGGTTTCTCGTCACAGGGTTTGGATCACAGAGGGGTTCAAGTCGGAGGTTCTCAAGTACGGACTCGAGTGTTTTTGAATAGTCATTACTTATTTTTAGAGTTCTCTAATTAGCGCCAGTTTGAAATTCTTTGTTGTCGTACCGATTTCGTTCAAAATCGATATTTGGGGTTCTCTGGTAGGTATCACAAAAGACGAAACTGTTACTAAAATTTTAAAGAAGTCAGCGCCATTTGGTATTTGTTATCGTAGGTACTGATTTTTGAAATTGGTACTTATCTGGGGTATTATTTGTTTACTTTTAAGCTTTCATTTTATGAGTCTGAATGAGTGCTAAGATAAATAATGTAGTTTTTGTGTTTTAGCCATGTTTATCTATTCCTTGATGCGATCTCTTATAAAAATTCTTTCCAAAAAACGACTTCCAAAGCCACTGCAAAGTAAAAAATAATTTTGCTTTCTACACACTATGTTGAAGTCGGGCGAGCCTGACGCGTCAGCTTTGCCTATCTTTGTTATACTCGCCCAAATTCAACATAGTGTGTAGAAATCAAAATTATTTTTTACTATACAGTGGCTTTGGAAGTCGGTTTTTTGGAAAAAAAATTTATTTTTAACTTTTTAGTGTACTCTTAATCCCCACGGCTTAGGAATGCAGTACCTACCCTGCAGCATCAGAATTGAGGAGTTGGGACTTGGGTTTAATTATGAAGTCGTTGCTTGACACCTACAATATTAATTCACCATAAAAGATCCTAAATCGCTATTTTTAAGGAGTTCTGTACCCTGCAGCATCAGGGTTGAGGAGTTGGGACTCAGAGTTGAATCGTATACCTACACGTCACTTGATACCTACTATATGAATTCACCGTCAAAACTTCCTAACTCCCTAGTTTTGAGTCGTAGGTATACCTACAGCATCAGGGTTAAGGATTTGGAGTCAGCATCAGGGTTAAGAATTTTTTATGGGACCACCTCGCAAGCTTCCTCTAACCACTGAAAAAATTTCAAATCGGTTTGGAAACCACGGAGATATGCGGTAACGTGCATTAAAAAAATACGCGCCAAATTGAGAACCTCCTCCTTTTTTGGAAGTCGGTTAAAAATACTAAAAAACAGCTAGCTGAAGCGCAGCCGTAATAATGGAGTAGTAATGGAATCGTAACTGTTGACACATTTACCTTGTGTCACAAATTATGCATTTTTTATGCTTAATAGCCGTTAAATCGTTTAGCGTTCTTTTAAAACAGTAAAGCTTGGAAAATCGACGTCTGGCACTTAAAAAACACAGTTGTTAGACAAAAACTGTTTATTTCATTGTTTAGAGCTACTAATAATACAACTATACTATACTAATATAAACAGATTTCTTATCAAAATATGGTTTTTTAATAAACCATGCACAATAGCTGTCTTTTAGTGAATAATATATTATAGTGGTACAGTGGTTTGAAGCTAAAATGGGAAAAAGACAAAGTGTATCAAATTTAAATTACCTAATGTCAAACAGGTAAAAACCACTGTACAACTTGATCATGAGGAATTAGATTTAGTGGATACCGCTGTTTTTCTGGGAATAACGTTAGATGCTAAACTCCAATGGGGCAATCACATAAATGACTTATCGCCAAGAATTATGTGAACGATTCGCCAGTTGACAGACATAGAAACGGCGAGATTAGTTTATTTTGCTTACTTTCACTACATTATGTCGTATGGTATATTATTATGGGGTAATGCTGCTGATATTAATTATGTTTTTGTGCTGCAGAAGAGCGCTGTTCGAGCCATATAATATGGGACCAAGAGAGCCAAATAAGTCAACAGAGATAAATTTAAAGAAATCAATACTATGACAGCGCACAACCAATACATATTTGAAAATTTAGTATACGTGCATAAATACATTGATAAATTCAAGAAGAAAAGTGATTGTCATAATGTCAATACTAGAAATAAAAATAAACTTGTAATGCCTGCTTCTAGGCTTAGTAAAACTAGCAATTCATTTGTTGGAAATAGTGTCCGCTTCTACAATAAGCTCCCAGAATACATGTTGAAAATGTCTCTGAATAAGTTCAAAGTTAATGTAAGACGTAAACTGATTAAAAAATCGTATTACCATGTAAAGGATTACTTAAATGACAAGGAAGCTTGGCAATGATTTGATCTAGTGGCTCAGATAGTTCCTTAGTTAAGATGATTTGTGAAATGGTGATAATGAAAAAAAAACCAACTGAGTTTGTTGTGGGCTCTTCTCAGACCAGGGTGCGTTTGGAACCCTCGTAGCTTTAGTTTTAAGATACCGTTACTGATTATCACCATTATATTTTATTTATAAACAACTGGAAGTCAACAGGTGTAGTATACCTACCTAAATTGAATAAAAATTATTTGACTTGACTTGACTAACTGGTACTATCATATAGCTCTAAATTAAAATGAACAACTGAGTGCCAAATTTAAATATAGTTGCCAAACTTTTAATGCTTTTTAATTTATTTACCATTTATATTCAAATGCATCAATCACAAAAAAGTAGTCAATAGACCTTTGTGGCCCACAACTTAATTAGATAGCTACTCTCGCGGTACAGGTCTGTGGTGTTTTGTAACTGCATGTGCGCTGACGCATTTCGCGAATAAACTTTGAACACATTAAAGTGTAATATCGTAATAGCGAACTACTAGTGTACGTTCAAAATAAAGTATCGGTAATGTAGATCAAGAAACACTTAAAAGAATATGTATATCAGCGTTCACGAGTACCTAGTGAAATCAGCAAGTAAAATTTCCACTATTTGGTTCTCTGCCAACGGGGCAGCGGAATATTTTAAGAAAAGGTATTAGAAAAGATGAAAGGTGTCTTTAAAACAATGGATCCCGATGTAGCTCCAGTGTTTCTAGCACGGGTTTTTGAAAAACTGACTCCTATTTTGTTTAATCATTTTGACTACACAAAACTGCTAAAACATTTCACAAAATTAAGTTCAAAAGGTGCAGCAATTACAATCTTATATGTGAAAATACAGCTGTTTGATAAATGGCGATCTGATATACGTAATCTGAAGTACGCTTTCTCCATTTTAAAATCCAACCATCGGCTATGAAAACCGAAATGGGGAGTTTCAAATATGACAAGTGGTTCTGTCAGGCTAACATTGGACCACAATAGTTCAACGGCCAAGCAAGATGACCTGTAACAGCGTACTTCAGATTACGTATATCAGATCGCCATTCATCAAACAGTTGTATTGACACTCTTGAGATTGTAATTGCTACAACTTCAGAACTTATTTTTGTAAGATCTTTTAGCATTTTTGTGCGGTAAGATGATCAAACAAAATAAGAGATAGTTTTTCAAGAACCGGTGCTACAAACACAGGAATTATATTAGGATCCATTGTTTTGAAGACACCTTTCATATTTTCTACTACCCTTCCTCAAATTTTTCCGCTGCCCCGATGGCAGAGAATCAAATAGTGGAAATTGGACTTGCTAATTTTACTGCTCGTGAACGCTGATGTACATATTCTTTTTAGATTTCTTCATCTACATTTCCGATATTTTATTTTGAACGTACACTAGTAGTTCTCTATCACGATATTACATTTTAATGTATTCATAGTTTATTCACGAAATTCGTCAGTGGACAGTGCACACCAACGTAGCGCAGATACGAAACTTCACCAACCTGTACCGTGGCGAGAGTGTCTAAATATTATGTAATGGGCCACAAAGGTATATTTACTACTTTTTTAATGATTATTGCAATTTACTTATTTGAATATAAATGAAAATAATTGTTTTATTTTAATTCCCTAACTATCACTCGATTTAAAAGCATTAAAAGTTTGACAAATATATCTAAATTTGGCATTTAGTTGATAATTTTAATTTAGAGCTTTATGAAAGTACCAGTTATTGCCTAGCTAAAAGACAGCTAGTGTGCGTGGTTTATTCAAAGACCTTATTTTTGATAAGAAATCTGTTTTGTATTAGTAGCCCTACACAATAAAATAAACAGTTTTCGTATCATAACGGTTTTTCAAAAATACCAGCCGTCGATTTTCACATGTTTTAAAAGACGACTAAGCGATTTAACGGCTTTTAAGCTAAAAAATTTGCATAAAACTGTGACACAAGGTATATGTATCAACAATTACGATTCCATTACCACTCTATAATACGACTGCGCTTCAGCCAGTTGTTTTTTAGTATTTTAAGAGGTCGCATCAAGGGATAGATAAACATGGCTTAAACACAAAAACGTTATTTAAAACTATATTATTTACCTTAGCACTCATTCAGACTCATAAAATGAAAGCTTAAAAGAAAACAAATAATTTGGTATATAAAATATAGCTGTACGTCTAATAAAACTCTAGAAACTTTAATTTTCATGTTTTTTGGCCATAACTCAAAATTTGGTTTTTCACTTAACGGCCTTTAAGTAAACGGACGGCAGTATAGTATATTTTAAACACTTATTAACAAAAAATATGACAACTAAAAAACGCTCACTGCCTTTTAGACACGTACAATTTTCAATGTCACATTAGCTTTCCGATAATAAGTCAGCTTAGTGTGCCTTACTGTGTTGTAGATAAGTATTTGAAGAAAACTGTCACTTAGTTCTCGTAAATGCCATTACAACTTTTTAGTACAAATCACTAAATTACGTACTTATAAACTTATTTATTAATGATTAAACGAACTTACCTGTAAGTAAAGTTCTATCATAATTATATGAGTCGCTTCATTCGAAGATATAATTCATTGAACTATGTAGTTTCCTTCACGTAGAAACAACCAAACGCACGTTCTACAGAGGAGTTATAAAAAAGAACCCCTACTAACCGCCTCTGTCTCGCGCGACACAGCGGCTTCGTTCGTCATTTAGTTTAGAGATATAGGTACCTATACTTAAAGCTCTTGCGAAAATATGTTTTGGGATGGGTGGGTTGGGAGCTTAATATTATATCTTCGAATGAAGCGACTCATATAATTATGATAGAACTTCACTTACAGGTAAGTTCGTTTAATCATTAATTATACTTCGTCGCTTCATTCTTCAGATATAATTCATTGAACTATGTAGATGTTAAGAGATATATATTTTTGCAAGAACTGTATCTACACTGAATAGATACTAATTATTGTTATCAATAATTTTATTTATTCTTCTTATCTCTTATTTGAGCTGTAATGTTTTAAACAGTTTATGTTTAGTGTGGCATCTGCTGATTTCCCGAGAAGTTTATCTACGTACGTTTAAGATGACTTTAAAAATTTTCTTAAGTATTTATTGTACAAAGTTTCAATTTAAATAACTTTCAATTTACCAATAATATAATCTTGCGCTCTTTTGCTTTAGTTGCTAGTAACAAGCATAAACGTATTATAGTTTCGATGCAAACGAATGGAACGGAATGAATGGAGTTATTGATGTCAATACTGCAAGGTTTATAATCTAGTACAAAGTATATTAGCCGGGACAATACTTTATTTTATTTACACAATTAGCACAACAGACATCCAATGGGGCGTTTATGTGCGAAATCCTGCCCAGTAGCATAAAAATGCATATTATTTTTTTTTTTTTTTGGAAGCGCGGCGGGAAAAGAACCGTTTTATTCTGGTCCTGTTGTGAAGGTATTTCAAGTATTGCTTTAGCTATATATTTGAGTAAAATTTTATATTAAAATACCGTTTTAAGTTGTTTGTCGAACAATGATATCGTCATTAAAGTTATGGAATATAATAAATTCCTATCCGCGTAAAAGTTACCCCGAAATTATAGGTGAAGAATGAATATTCGGTCGATATTGTGACCGACTACTATCGACTTTGAAGGGTTAATCGATTGGTTTGAACTTTCTTGCCCCACAGACGTTAGGAGCTTTAAAGTAAGATACTTTTCAACGATAGATAACTTAGCTGTTCAGGCCATTGAATATAGAGTTTTAATAAAAACATGAAATGAGAGAAATAAACCTCATTATAAGCTATTTAAAATGAGAATTTTTGAATGGATGCATTAATTCCCTGATATTTTATGGAAGATGCACTGACACCGCTGATCTATGTGAGGTAAGCGTGATCCAAATGTTACATTTGCGGCCAATGCTCTAAGCCGATTTTGGGTTTCCATTAATGTCTTAATTGGTAACTCTTATTTAGGGTCTGATTTGACTAAACAAGAATTTTAATTTTGCTCTAGGCAAGTGTTGCGGGGGCATATTGTTTACGTACCATGTTTGCCACGAGTGATTACGATGTACGTATTATTAAGCTATTGCATAGGTTCTATCGCGGGCCTTGAGCGTGGAGACCGAATCCAGAAATTCCGTAACGAAAATAACCTAATAGCCATCTACAAGATTAAAATAGCTCAGTTGGGAAACAGGGCGGCCACGACACCAGAACACCCCGGCTCGAGTCCAGATGTCTCCAGTCCGATTATGTATATATATATATATATATATATATATATATATATATATATATATATATATATATATATATATATACATATATATATATATATATTTTATAAGTTTTTCGAAGATTGTTTCCAATATGTGGATAATGGATATATATGAATGGATCTTAAACTTAAAATTCTTTTTTATTTTATTTTGTACCAAAAATTTATGAAATACTTAGAAAAACAGAAACATAGTGGACCAGGAGGGTAGGTAGGTTATCTCTATACGAGATCTCTACCAGTGACCCTTGGCACCCCGCTTGGATTCCCGCTTCGGGTAAGACAACCCTCGTTTTACGCGTTTTACGTTTTAAACAAATGCCCACGAAATATCTTTAAAACAGTAATTAGCTGGTGATTTTACACTATTAAGTATGTAATATTATAATATAATCTACATCCGGTCGTCAAAATACTCGCCGTTAGATTATCTTTATTTTTAACCGACTTCCAAAAAGAAGAAGGTTCTTTGTTAGTTTTTGGTTTTTCGAACTGTTTTAAGCATAATCAACCGTATTACCTGTCAACGGGTGTATGATATATGCTTCCCGGGCACTATTAAGTTGTAAAACTCGAGAGTACCTACGTTGTTAGGGAAAAAACTTAAAACTTGTGGGTAATTTTTGCAATCTTACCACACATTTCCTTCGTAAAAGTTCTTTGCGTACCTACCACGCTGAGGATTTCTACTAGCAGTTTTTTTTTTTTTTTTCAAATTCGACGTTTCTGTATCTACATCAGTATTTGCAAATAAATTGATTTATTGCTGAAGTACTTAGCTGATAAAAAAAAAGATAAAGATATATTTATTACCTCAGAATTCTCAGAACTTTAGTTACCACTCCGCAGGTGTATGTAAGTTTGATTCCAAGAGGCTTTGCATTGTAAACAATTACATCTGAAAATTTTGAGCCCCAGATCTTGAATCTGCATACACTAAATGAAACATTTATGTTTCTTTTAGGTCTAGTGACTGCGTGTAAGGCACTGAAATATGCAAAAGCTGAAAACTTAAGTTGTGGTGTTAAGCTGAATATATATATATATAAATATTTGTTATCTAGTAAGAGTGCTTCGATATAACTTTATTGTTTATTGCAGTCTCCAAAATAAAAATCTGAAATGCTAGATCTTTTCATGTTATAGCCGGGCAGATATTATGTAAACTGTAACGTTTAAAGAAATGACTAGAACCACCACAAGTGTTTCATTGAAAGTTAAAACACTGGTATAGAATTTAACTAGTCTTTTTTATAGTCGATCAGATATACCTTTTTATTAAGACGGTACTCCAGAGATTTTATTATGGAATTTGTTCCATAGGTTTACATTTTAAAATAACGTTTTGTGGTAACGGTATTAGATTAATAATTGCATTTACTTGCTTGAAAGAAATTAAATACATAGATATTTTTAAGTATTCTGTTTATCTGTCGCCGTAAATAATAAACACTTTTATTGTGCCTCCATGCTAATAGATTTATCTTAAAAACAGAACCTCATTAGTATAAGGATTTTGGCCTTGGCGGTGATAGTGTATGAACTATGAACACAAAGCAAAAAAGGGTAGGCGATGCAAACACTTATAATATAATATATTATAATGTACTTATGATTGAATAAATCATGTCCACTATTTTGATACAGCGGTAACACCTAGGTACGAAAGATAATGTTTAGCTTTGATTTCGAATTAAGTACTCGTAGGTAAGTTGGTATCCATACAATCCTTGACCCAGTAAAAACTGAAGATTGTTAATAATTTACAGCAGTTGATAAATGAAGTAGAAGGTAACCTTCTTTATGGTAGGTGCATAGTAGGTATTTACCTGAATTCCGGTTACTTCTCAAGTATTGGTCGAAATCAATTTGTGTTAGGCTTACAAAGCTGGGCCTTGGTGACGTATCCGATCGTTGGTCCACTTTGACCCTCAACGTCTTCCCCCTTGTTCAGAGGACGGTTAACAGCTTGCTAAGTGCCAGCTATCTTGATTTGGTGGACAAATTCTTCATCGCCGGACTGCTAATTGGGCAGATGCCATCGCCAGACGCGTCTAGCTTTTAGGCAACCCGCTGGAAAGACCTTTAGTGCAATTAAACACTCCATGGACGAGCAATTTCTTAAGTGCGATCCATGCTGAAAACGTTTATATTCTTTCGTGTTACCTCTCGAGTAACCTCCCGGAAATCCTTTAGTGCAATTTAACATTGCATGAAAGTGTAATTCCTGTAATGAGCGCGTATAGCTGATTCAATACTAACTTTTATTTTAAGTACCCTCCTTACTTAACTTTTATTTTTAGTATCCTCCTTAGGAAATCATACATTTTACATAGTATTGTACCACAATTCCTCAGGCGCGTCGTACTGAAACGTTTATTATCCATAGTGTTGACTCTCGGGCAACCTCCAGGAAAAAACTTTAGTGTAAATAAACACTGTATGAAAGTATAATTGGTTAGGCGCGTCATGCTGAAAGGTTTATGCTCCTTCGTGTTGACCCTCGGACAACCGCCCGGAAAACCTTTAGAGTAACAAACACTGCTTGAAAGTATAATATAATAGGCGCGTCATGCTGAAAGGTTTATTCTCCTTCGTGTTGACCCTCGGACAACCGCCAGGAAAACCTTTAGTGTAACCAAACACTGCATGAAAGTATGCTTGATTAGGCGCGTCATGCTGAAAGGTTTATTCTCCTTCGTGTTGACCCTCGGACAACCGCCAGGAAAACCTTTAGTGTAAACAAACACTGCATGAAAGTATGCTTGATTCGGCGGGTCATGCTGAAAGGTTTATTCTCCTTCGTGTTGACCCTCGGACAACCGCCAGGAAAACCTTTAGTGTAAACAAACACTGCATGAAAGTATTATTTATTAGGCGCGTCATGCTGAAAGGTTTATGCTCCTTCGTGTTGACCCTCGGACAACCGCCAGGAAAACCCTTAGTGTAACACACACTGCATGAAAGTATAATTGTTTAGGCGCGTCATGCTGAAAGGTTTATTCTCCTTCTTGTTGACTCTTGGCCAACCCTCAATAAAACCTTTAGTGTAAAATATAAAAACTGCATGAATTAATAATGATTACTCAACCACGTAGTGCTGAAATAAATTGCTGAAAATGAAAGATTAAAGACTCACCCGACTACTAATTAGTCAGACAGACTAATTTTAATATTATTTTATACTTATTTACAGATAAAATTATCTTAAGTGTGTAGAAAGTAGGAACGTGTGATCGTTGCTACGCACGAAAAAGGAATGACGAACGAAGCCGCTGTGTCGCGCGAGACAGAGGCGGTTAGTAGGGGTTCTTTTTTATAACTCCTCTGAAGAACGTGCGTTTGGTTGTTTCTACGTGAAGGAAACTACATAGTTCAATGAATTATATCTGAAGAATGAAGTGACGAAGTATAATCGGCCTTATACTGTCGTAATTTGATGTAACCGTTTTTTAGAAATTCAAAGTAGGTACCTGAAATATAAACTTGAAATAGACGGTTACAAACGCAAAGCCGTATTCTACTGTCGAAAAGTCACATAAACGTATTTAAGTATCGGAAAATCGCGAAAATGATGTAGTTAGCCGTGTTCGGGGTCTCCAGATCTCAAAGACTATCAAAGATACTATAAAAAAATGTGACCCAGACTGTTCGATAGAGAAAAATTTGCTCTTTCACATAGTATATATAACTCAAAATTGGCAAAATGTATAAGTCGACTGACGGCAGAACTATACCCATGCAAAAAATCACGTTTATCTGTTGCGGCGTGATTGAAGGACAAACTATCTATTTATCGTCCTTGGGGATAAAATTTTCAAAAACTGTGAACCACGTATTTCTTCAATACGTAATCACCAAAATTCCAAATACTTATTTTCATGGCTTTAACTTGAAAAATGACAGACTGTCATACAAAGTTTCAACCCCTATTTTACCCCTTTGGGGATGAAATTTTGTAGGTATAACTGTGACACACGTACTTCTTTATTTTTTATTGAAGACCAAAATAAGTACAAGTTTCGTTGATATAACTTAAAAAATATCTTGAGACTCATACCTACAAACTTTCATCCCTTATTTCACCCGTTTGGGGGTCGAATTTTCAAAAGTGATGAAACATGTAGGTAGGTACTTCTCCATATTTAGGTAGCCGTTAGTAAGTAAGTAGTAGGTAAATAAGTGATTGTTGAACGATTTTATTTTTAAGATACTATCTGATGCCCGCGACTTCGTCCGCGTGGTCTAAGTATTTTTTTATTTACGCAGGAACTACCTACTTAATTTTCCGGGATAAAAAGCCTTTGTCACTCTCCAGGTCTTCAACTAGGTATACCCATGCCAAAAATCACGTCGATCCGTTGCTCCGTTGCGCCGTGATTGAAGGTCAAACGAACAAACCAATAAACCAACAAACAAACACACATTAGTATGATATATATAGATTGGATAAGTAAAATAAATAAAAAAACAAAAATGTTTCTTTAGTAGGTAAGTATGTACATTATCTAGGTAGCTAGGTAATAGCAAAGAATAGCTAATAGGTAGCTGACCCCACCCAGCCCTTGCTTATGCTTTGCGTTGATAGGTAGATAAGTCACTCAGTTCAAGATTTTTACACGTAGGTATACCTATTACTACCTTACTATGATTTATCAGACTGCCTACCTACCTTACTATGATTTGACTGCCTCGTTGGTCTAGTGGTTAGCATGTTCGACTGCGGCCGACGAGGTCCCGGGTTCGATTCCCGGGTCGGGCCGTAGCAAGTATTGGGGTTTTCTGGCAAGAAATTCTCAGTACTAGCCCGGAGTAAGGAAGTTGGCGGTGTTTCACCCCCGTGCCTCGGAGAGCACGTAAAGCCGTCGGTCCTGCGCCTGATCTCTCTCCGGTCGTGTCGGATTTTCCGTCCCATCGGGCTATGAGAGTAAAGGAACAGAGAGTGCACCTGTGTATGCCCACACACTTGTGCACTATAATATCTCCCGCGCAGATGGCTTATCTCTCTGGAGATAGGCCGCCGTGGCCGAAATTCGGTCGGGAGGACATTTTTCATTATTATGATTTATCAGCTCGTAAATGAAAGATGTTTCTAAAATAAGTTATAAAATATGTCTGAACACAAACTAGGTACGTACCTACCTAGATCGGTTGATTTTCGTTGGTGTATTAGTTAGCATGTTGGACTGAGGATGGCGTAGTTCTGGGTTCAATTCCTGGTTCGGGCTTAAAAACTGATTTGGTTACCTTTATTTGCCTTTTTTACCCTTTTTTTCCTTTTTTTTGACAAGAAATTTTCATTAGGTACTTAGGTAATACTGGCCAGACTTTTAGCCTACGTGTTCCCGTGTATAGAATTATGTATTGATTTGAACTTGGGTATATTCATAATTTAGCTAGTAAAAAAATTATGGGTACTTACTAGATACTTACGCGATATTCATATTTTTAATTACCTTGTTTGTGTGTTGTTTTATTTTAGGCATTGTTAAAAATAGTTCTGCTGCAGGAATAAACCCATATGGTTCCCCATCTCACAATAGATGGCGTTGTTTGATTTAGCACAATTTAAAAAAAGAAACGAAAAATACACAAGGAAAATAAAATATGTACCAGTTTTAATATATTGTCCAGCAGTGCTAAGATATGGAAAAAATCTTCCATTATCATTCATTCAGTAACTATTAGAATTCACTACTTTTTCAATATTTCATTTACGTCTGCCGTGTTGGCGCGAGAGCGTTTTGACGGGAAAAATGGATACGTCCTGCCCGTCTGAAAGGCATCTGCTATCTACCGCCCTTCGCCCGCGCAACACCCGCTAGCATTATTTGGCCGAAATATGTGAATTTTCGTGGAAAATCGCCAAAAATTAAAAAAATCACTGCTGAGTTTTTACCTTATAAATATTCTCTTTATTTTTATGTAGGTAAGTTTCACTTTCGTGGGTCCTCAGGTAATAAAGTTAATAGACAATCATGTGCGAAGTTATTTATTTTATAATTGCTTGTATTAATCTAAATAATCAAAAAATTATAAAAAGGCCTCCACACAATTGAAGAGCATGAATCTAAGTATTGCATTACATTTTTTTTCAAAATTATGTGATGCCATTTGAAGAAGAAAATAGATGTTCAATATCACGGAAATACGCTTGTAAAGCGTCATGAGCGTCTTAAGGAAAACCAACAGCTTAGATAATTCTAGATAGTCTTAAAATTAGGTAACATATAGCTAATGACAGGTTTTCACAAATAGACGCTTTAAAACAAGGGTACCTGTTGATACACACTTTAAAATATTAGTTGTCTGAAAAACACCAGTTGTTACTCCAATTAAATTTCACTAGACTGCATATAAATGCATTGTTTAGATTTCTACGTACACTAGACATATTGCCACAAAATAAGTCTATGCTAGGTTCGTTATAGACAGAGTTCAGAAGGCGAGACGCACGAACAATAAATGAGTTGGATCTGTAATTAGTTTTGGGTACCGGAGTATGTAATATCTATGTATAGACGCACGGAATGATAAACGTGAGGGTACTATTATATCTAGCTTCGAGAGCAGATTAGGGCAATCTATTGACCTCCTGGCTAGGTATGTTGAGTAGGAAGCAAATATCAGCTATATTTCTACGGATATAATACGAATTTGCGATTAGACAGCAAATATTGTACAATTTTTGCTATCGCGAATCGTTTGCATGATACGTAATCAGCCTGCGGGTCAGAAGTCAGAAGCTTCTGACCCAGTTATCAGCTCCCTGATCAATCAAGACCGACGAAGGTGTAAGGTACATAAGCATCGTGGGCCGCAATAAACTTGTAAGGGTCAAAATGACTTTACAAGATCTTCGTTTCATGTTGGCTAACTAATTGTGCATTTCATGAAAAGTAAGTACCTACCTACTTACAACTTACTCGAAACTTACTCACGGACTCCCCTCACGGATTTTAAGGACGCGCCATTTTAAAATAACGATCGGTTTTTGACGGCTTACGGCCGGTTTCTGAATACTTTTGTGTTTAGATCGCAATTTGATTTAGAGCTTAGCAGTATCTAGCAACTGCAGTCTGATCAAATGATTAATAATTTATTGTTGTTGTTAAGCTTTGGCCAAGTTTTATACTGTTTACATTAAATCTCTCGTGAAACCACTACACGCTGTGACCATTCGCTCGTGCACGTTTTGAAGAGAGTAGGTATTTAAAAGTAATTTTAATTAAGTATTTGCCCACTTCTGGAATTATGCTTACACTTGAATGCTTAATTCAGAAACCGGCCCAATATCAATTACTTAAACAAAAATTTGCTTAGTTAGTCCTTAAGTACCTAGTCTTTGAGACAGACTCAACATGAAATTCTCAATTCAGAAACCGGCCGTGAGTTTTTTCCGTCATGAAATTCGCAATAGGAGTAGATCGATAAAAGCTGAAGGTAAGGTTGTTCTACTATAATATTATAGTTGTAGGTGTAGGCAGGTACGTAGTAGGCTATTATGACTTAGGTACCTACTTAGGTATCGATTTTTGTAATAAATATTATGTCCCTTGGTCATTTAAGAGTTAAACAGCAATAATAATAGGTAAGTAGTCGCAGTTTCGAATCCCAACTCACAAGCTCTGCGTAACTTTCTCTTCTAGAATGATTTATGTGAGCTTACAAATGATATAATATGGTATGCCCACGACTCCGTCTGCGTGGATTTCAGTCTAAAAGCTCTTGAGGATCGCGACATAAGGCTTGCGCCGCTAAAGATTAGGAACTCATCTAAAACTAGGTATTTTACAAGTAAACAAGGTTAAGTAATTGATTAAATTGTTACTGATATTAAAAAGTGGACCACAAAGTTTTCTAAGTAAATTCTTAATATATATAAATCTCGTGTCACAATGTTTGTCCTCAATGGACTCCTAAACCACTTAACCGATTATAATAAAATTCGCACACCATGTGCAGTTCGATCCAACTTGAGAGATAGGATAGGTAGTTTAAATCTTAAAAAAACATCAATTCACGCGGACGAAGTCGCGGGCATCATCTAGTATATATATATTATAAATACCTACCTACCTAATTATATAATTCCTGTTATAAATGCAAATTCTGTCATCTGTCTGCCACGGCTCAACCGCCGAAACGATCTAGAAGAAGTTAAATTGCATCCTAGGGGTCCCTTAGAATCAGAATTCCCACCGTATTTATAAAAATTTAATTCCACAGTCAACTTAAGGTAGGTACTAGGTAGTGAAAAGTTCAAGAAAACGTGTTTTAAAGGTCATTTCATAAACATGCACTCAACACAAGGGGCGCTATTTCCATGGCTCGTAGTGAAATAGGTACAAAGTATAGGTATAACTTGTGGGTATATGTGAAGGCGTTCGAGGAAGCCCCTTAATGCGGAGACAGCTCCGTTGGGACGCTATTGATCGTCATCCGCCGTCAGTGGCCGAGGCGCCCCTATTGATTCGCCGCAATCTGCATGATAACCCGGCTGGCTTCTCTACTCGGCACTATATCATTAGGATATTTATCTGAGGGTTTCAAATACTATGATCATTTATTATTATGTAAGTACTCGTAAGTAGTAAAAGCAATAAAGAATACTTTCTTTATAAATTAGGAAAATAATATTATCCGTGCCAAATATTAATTATTATTTAAAGCTCATTGAAAGTTTAAATGATTTACAGCTACTTATTTCCAACCTAATTCAATTTTGTGCAATCACTTATACCTATATGTAGGTACGTAGATAAATAAAAATGTATTTTTTTAATAATATTGTACCTATTTATGGAGGTAGAGACTATCAAAATCTAAATAAGCTTAGTAAGTTAGCAGGTACTTAAAATAATTAGTTCAAATTGCGCGCGTCGAAGCCTGTTATACATTGGTCGATGCCCAGTTGTTTGGCGCGAACTCAAAATTCAAATATGGAACGAGCATGTTTGGCTTTGCTGACGTTTGGTTTTAATTTTTTATTACCTGCAATGCTCAGCCTCTGAACATTTATTTATTCTCAATTCGTTCGTTTCCATACTGACTATGCTATAAGGCAGTAACAAGAGAATCAATAGAAATGTTTACCTATTGATCAACGACTAGAAGTGAGGCTGTGTAGGACTACGTGCTGGTTCAGAAGTATGTACCTACGTTGTTCCTACCTACAAGCTTTTGAATATTATATAGATACTTACCTAGGTAATTCGTTCGCTGTTATTAAGCTTGTTCTAGTTATTGCTTAAAAACCTAACCAAATGCGAGTGATACTTAGTGCAGTCCATCGAGGACTCCGTAGCTTCGAGAGATACGCTTAAAATCGCTATTATTTAGGACCGCATGAATAAATTTGTAAAGATTTATTTCTAAAAACTGTTTTAGGTAGGTACTTAGCTACTTAGTTTCAAAAACCTTTTAACTATAATTATTTCAGATTTTTCGCTTTACAAACCTACTTAAATTTTTTTGCTTTGAGATCAATCGTGACTCAAAAGTTTAAAAATAAAATCTACTTATATTCTTAAAATGGGGCAAAAAGGTAACTAGGCATTATATATATCGCCTATGGGGGTCTGCAGTGTCGCCTACACGCAATTTGATGAAACTTTGCAACTACTTACTTCGTGCCTGGTTAAGACGTGAGTTTTTAAAATGAGCACATCATTTTGTTTAATTTCAATCAATAGAAATCTCGGCTAAGTACCTACTCACCTAAAAATCGATATGTAGAGACCGCGATCTAGTAAAAATTGAAAGTTTTTTGTCGGACAATCAATACCTCCAAAACATACCTACGTACTTAATTAGATAAATACAATACTTAATAGGTATGTGACTAGTCAAATAAGTTGTTACAAATAGTTGTTAATTGTAGTTATATGCTCATATTTGAAAATGAATTAAAATTTATTAACTTTTTGGGAAGTCTCTTGAACTGTGGAACCGAATGTGAACGACTGTTTTAAAGAAAGTACTTAGGTACCTACCTATTTTAATTTAAGACTAGCGAAAGTGTGTACCAACTAATTGATGGTGCAAAGTATTGATCAATTGTTTCACCATGGTTCTAAATATAAAATTTCGTGGAGGAAGACAAAGTTCGCGCGCAATACGGCGCGGGCAGGTAGAGCGGGCGCGGGCACGCGGCGGCGGCGTATCGATTCCGCGGCGCCTTCAGTCGGCGTCCGTCGAGCGCCGCGCTGCGCCGAGTCGCCGGCGAGCGGGCGTCGCCCCTCCCGCGGGCCCGCGCCCTCACCCCGTCCCTCGTTCACTGAATCTCTCGTCGACGCCGGCAAACTCGACCGACCTCTTTTCGCAAGCTAACGTTGCAGCCGCGTCCTTTTCCCGCCGCGAAACTGCGCTCGATCTTTACGTGAATCTATCCTGCAACCTGAACTTCAGTTAAACTGTTCTAAGATTTTTTCTGCCTTAGAGAGGCATTTGAACGCGATGTGGTCATTGCCGATTCCATCTCTGTAATGCACATTGAGGTAGCCAGGTAGAAGTTGTAAGTTCGCGCGCGAGTGCGATGCGTGTGAGTGCGCGCGGTTGCGGGCGAGCATGGCCGGGCGCGCTGCCGGCTGCGTAGGCGCAGGTTGCGATGGACTGCTGCAACTACGGCGAGTACCGCGGGCCGGCGTACGGCGCGGGCGCGGGCGCTGGCTGGGAGGGCTACGGCTACGCGCCGCCGCCCTACGCGCCCTACGCGCACGCCTACTACTCGCCGCACGCGCACGATCCCTACATGCGCTTCTACCGCTACGATTACCCCGCACACCACGTGCACCATAATGATCATGCCATGCCTATGGGTTGGTATCACAAAACATACCTACCAATTAATACAATAATATTATTGTTGTTGCAGCATACATACCTACTAACTATTAGATAAAATTTAAGAATTTGCGAAAATAAAAAATTTTAATGAAAGAAAAATCATAACTTTTATGAATTTTCGACTCGAACATGATATTTTGTGATTATTATCGAATACTTAAGTGCAAAATTATTTGAAACCGCGACTTCGTCTGCGTGGATTAAAGTTTTTTGATGCCCGCGGAAACTGTTTAATTTTGCGGGGTAAAAAGAAGCCTTAGTCCATCACCGGGATACAAACTATCCCTATACCAAATTTCATCAAAATCGGTTTAACAGATGGGCCGTGAAAGCGTAGCAGACAGACAGACAAACGGACAGACAGACAGACACACTTTCGCATTTATAATATTAGTATGGATAACATTTATTACTGGGACTCAAAATATAAGTTTTTTTACTTAATTTAATGCTTAATTTCTGGTAAGTCGGACACCGATTCGTGGATATCAAGAATTCGATTTATGAAATATAGTACCTATAGACGATAATACTACGTTGATATACCTACTCCACTTCAGCACTCCAATGTTTAAGAGTTTTTAAACATAATTAATTGCGAAAAAACGTGAGCAAGTGAATAAAATAATTAATTAATTCATGAACTATCGTCTAGAGTCTAGATAAAACAAATGTAATTTCTGGGAATATCATATCAATCAACCCGTTCAAAAGCTACACGAACACAAACATCACCAAGGATTATAAGCTACACATCCATACTAAAATTCTAAATGCGAAGGTGTACCTACCTATCAGCTACGTTTTCACGGTCAATGTATTTAATCGATTTTGATGAAATTTGTTACAGAAATAGGTTGCACCCCTAAAAAGGACATTTATTCCGGAAAATCAAAGAGTTTTCACAATATTTTTTAAATATTCAAAATCCGCGCGAACGAATTCGCGGGCCTTAGTACCATTATATAGAACCTGAATACTAAAGGTAATCATCAATCACAGTACTATATATACTGTGAATATAACAAGTACAAGAAAATTAACCCTTGGCCAAGAGGTAGGTAGATGCCAAACATGAGACGGTGTTAAATTGTCGGAAAAGTTTCCCAACAATTTCGAAATTTCTTTAAAAAGGTTTGCGGGTTTCAATAAGTTTTAAAGTTGTTAAAAGCGTCGTGTATTTTTAAGTTTTCATGGTTCAAACAATATTTTAAATACATTTACATACAAAGGTACCTAACTCATACCTATTTGTTAAGTCTAATAAAATAACTGTTAATTTTTATTACGAGTATCTACTACATAGATGACGCCAGACGACGACGTTTTCAATCTAGGTTTTTGAAAAATTCTCTGGGAACTCCTTGATTTTCCGGGATAAAGAGTAACCTGTGTCGTTCTTCGGGGTGCAACTTAGTGTAGTAAATTTCCGTTTAAAATATGGGCCGTAAAGTGTATAAGACATGTACACATGTACACACTGGAAGAGTTTTGCGACCAAGTAGGTCAACCTATTTGATTTCCAGTTAACTCCCTTATAATATTTCGTACCCACATCCCTCCTTCTATTTCTTAAACTTTTCCCCATCATAACGATTTCAGCGACATAATATTATCATGTCGTTGAATATGGCCGAGGCATCTACGCACTAGCGTATGTATTAGATTAGATCATTTTTTAAATCTTACAAAATCAGCTACTTAGCAAAATAATTTCAAACCACTTTGAAATAATTCAAAATGGGACATAGTCTGGCAATGCACAAAGAAAATCAATTCTCCTTCAGTAACCGTACTAATTCCTTGAACGTAATTGAATTACAAGCATAGCTACGTATAACAGTTAGGTTAGTTTAAAATCGTTGAGCGGAGTTTGTTTACCAATACGAGAGAGATCGGAATCCGCACGCGTCGCGAGGTGACATTCTGAAGTCTGAACAATGAAGAATGAAGTAAGAATTAATGTTTACGTTTGGGCGGATTTGTCGGCGTCTACGTCACGTGTCGATAGCGGGAGGGTGGGGCCGCGCTACAGGTGGTCCCCCGCGCCGCGCGGATTGATTGCCCGCACGGCGCACAGCCACTCTACATATTGACCGGGGCGCTAACACCCGCGTCGCCTCTCACTATGAACTTTGCACAGGCTACGTGAATACAACCGCGTCTCTTTTCTAACTATGCGGCTATGTACCTACCTATGCGTTATGTGAAACTGCCTGTTACTACGCCGGTCACTTGTAATATAGACAAATGAACATTTTACATGATTGTTACTTATCCTAGTTTTGTTATTTGTAGTTTTATGATAATAGAAGGTATACTGATTTTCAGTATCGGTAAGGAAACTTTACGAAGTTACTAATTCTTGATGTCCTTAGCATTAGGAAACTTTTAGCGCTTACGACCATAGTTACTACGGTCGTAAGCGCTAAAAGTTTCTATACCCTTCTATAGATATTTTTCTAAGCTCATGAAAAAGCTAAAAAATTGGCAATAAATGCAATATAGCAATGATAGCCTGAGTTTGGTTGAAATGGGACAGAGAATCGAATCGAAACTGAATGCTTTCCCAAACCAACAAATACAAACCAAGTCACTTTGATGATTATTTATATAAGTTGTTGTTGACTGTTGAAGATTACGTAAATGACAAAAGAGCGTGGATTTGACTCGCTCCGGCAATGTTAAGGACAGCGGTTACTTATGTATCTACACATTAATGAAATAGTAAATTATTTTTTCAAAACAGGCAACCACCGAGTATCTTGCTGGTTCTTCTCGATAGGAATGGCATTCCGAACCAGTGGTAGATTCACTTGACGATTCAAAAGCACTTGCAAAAGTTTATTTGAATAAAAAAACATTTGAATTTTGAATTTTGAAAAAAAAACATTTGAATTTTGTTTTTTTGTTTTTTTTAAGTTATTGTCACGTTAAGTTACGTCATAGTCGCATAAACAAAATAAAATGAATATGGAAATAGCATTCTTGTCACGCAATTAAGCGCGAGCTTGACAGAGCAATTTGTATTATAATTTTTTACCATTTACATGAGGGATGCTTTGCTAAGGAAATACAAAAGTGTAGCGAAACATCATTTCATGATTTTACATAAAATGTGTAGCAAAATGAAATTAATATCTCATTTGATACAAGTATTACAATTAACACATTGAAACCATTATAGGTACTTAAGGGTTCCGTGAAATTTATAGTGCTGGGAAAATGTTTATGAAGTTGTATTCGACTGGGATATCTATGCTGGTTATTTTCTATATAAAAATATTTATACATAGGTATCGACTTTCTTACCTAGTCTAAAATGAAAACTTTGATAACTTTAAGTTTAAACAGGCAATTGCCGTCCTGGTTACGTGCATTACGTACCTATTAAAAAAAAGATGAAATTTTCATATGAATTAATAATTATTGTACTTTGCCTGTTGTTTACACAGATTTTTTTCCTTCCAGACTATGGCGCATACGCACTGAAGGAGGCGCGAACGCGACGGACTTTAGCACGCAGGGAGTTACGCACGCAGCCTCCCTCACATCTTCCCTTACCGCACACGGTAAGAAACCAGTATTTACAGGGCTGACGAATAAAACAGATTTGTCCCAAAAATACTAACAAAAACCATTGATACCAACATTTAGATTAACCTGTTTTTGGATACTTGTTAGTTGAGATAAGAAAGTAGTTCCATTTAATTAAGAAAATACAGATTACACGATAAAAAATTAACGACAAAAATGCTGATCAAATTTACAGTATAAAACAACAGATGTTAAAAATAAATTCGTTCGTTTTTCCACTTGTTCTAAAAACGATATATGTACTTTTTATTCGCCAGCATATTATTACAATTTTTCAATTATTTATAATAATCTGTTAAGTTTATTTTAATATAAAATATATGATTTGATTTGCTGACATGTCTTGGCTTCATTCAGAAGTTTTTAGACAACTGATAACTGGGATAACATATTCTAAATCTCATCTTAATCGGTCTAAGTATTAGCAAATATACATCTATTATTACAATTTTATTAATGAACTTATGGGTAAGGCGGTTATTCAAATCTAGTATAACTTAAAATCCCGTTTCAAATTAATACGAACTTAGCCAAGGATAAGACCTAATATTATAAATAGTTTAAACGGCGCGCTGTCGAAAGTGGCAAACTAGGTAGATTTCACTTTCAACGAGTATTAAAAATAACGTTATGGAGAGAAATTTTCCTTTCATTTCCTTTTTGATAAAAAAGTGATCTCTTCTAAAACTAGGTATCTTAACTTAATTGTATGGCGTTTCTTCTAAATTAATAAGAATAATAATAGTCACTGCCACCATTAACACTTTTTACCTAACAATTTTTACGTAAGTATTTTATGTAAGTAGGTAACTTATATTTGCTAACGATATACGACTGATTACATTTCATGGGTTATCTAGGTAAGTGACTTACGTGAATAGGTATAGCATAAAAGTCGAATTATGGCCTGTCCCCCTAATCTCTAACCCAGTGGCTATCATAAAATGAAAGCAAATGACATATATTGTTTATCCATTGAGGGTTTGCTATGAAAATGTTATTTTTATTTCATAGCGAACCGTCAATTGATAAATAATTTAACATAAAAAATTCTTTTTAAACAACCGACTTCAAACTCCCGCGCCAACTTTACAAAAACAAGCACACGCTATACAAAGTACTTATTTTATTGTTGATATTTTAAAAACCGCTCGACTGATTTCGATAAAATTTATATGGGACCACATGGGAAGTATGCCCTTTCAAATAAAAAAAGAATCATCCAAATCGGTCCACCCAGTCAAAAGTTCTGAGGTAACAAACATAAAAAAAAAAAAATTGATAGCCACTGAGAGAATAGGGCTGGTGATAAATAAATTTATGATTAAATTCGGTCGCTTCATAGTAAATTATCTTCCTGTTAAAAATTAATGTGTTCGATTTAAGCTTGCGAATTCAGTGAAGTTTTTAGTGTGTCCATTTTGACACATACCACAGGGCTTTAATCCGTGGTCTAACACGTAATGTGCGACGGCAGAGTTCCGTTGAGGCAATGACACGACCAGACTCCAGTGTGCTTACTCTGAGTTTTTACATTGCAAATTCGATTGATCGTATTCAGTGTTCAATCACATTAGCGTCGAAGTAAAATGGTAACAAAAGCTCTTGCTTTAAAGTCACAAATTCAGCGTTTGGAGCGCTGGCTGTGAATAAATACATGAAATGATGAAATGAGCTCTAAACCAATGCAGATAAGGTTCATTTTACTTTAACGCTAATGTCATCGAACGCTGAATACGAACAATCGAATTTGCAATGTAAAAACTCAGAGTAAGCGTACAGAGCATCATATTGAACTCGTGACAATATTATAATTTCTTGGAAATTGAAAGCGGCGTGGTCGCCATCACCTTTGTAACCAGGGCTTTACGATAAAGACATATTTTATTAAGGCTACAGCGCGGCTGTCTACGCAATGTGCGTTGGTGCGTAGACGTCTGTTTCGCAGACAGCTACGAAAAAACTTCCATGTTTAATTATTTTTCATTAAGGAATACGTTTATAGTTGTAATATATAGAATATGTTTAAAACCATTTCGATTAAATAGTACACTACAAAAACTTTATCTTTAAACATTGAAGTAGAATTTTATTAAAGTAGAGATAATCGCATATTCTTCAAGACAATCTTTCTATGTACCTTTGGTTATTTAAAAAAAAAAAATTCATGCCGAAATAAAAAAAAAACTTTTCACATATTATTTGGTCTCTCTTATTGCTGTCGCATTTTGCGTCTCGTACTCGTAGTGCTGCGCGTCGTCCATTTCAAAATATAGGTCAGTGTCAAAGGACAGCACGGCTCTATTGTCCACGTCGCGAAACTTATCTTATTCCATTCCATTATAAACCCTACACCTGACGCAATAAGATTGAACTAAACCATATCGAAATAAATCCGAAACTTTTTGATATTATGAATAAGTTTCCGCTTTCAACTCTATCAGACTCTATTAATGGTCATGTATAACAATCTTAGAAAAGTTTAATAACATTAACATTTGGTAGGTCATTGAGTTCACTTTAGTCGCATATCCATGGTATACAGAGGTAAAATGAACTACTTAACGATATACGGACATCATGAATAAACTATACATTTGTATAATCATTTTCACGTACCTACTTAGGTATGTCTTAACTTAATTAGTAAAAAGGCAAGGGTAAACGTTTATATACCCTCACGTCGGTGTTCAAGGATTATTTTTAATTAGACTCAAATGGATTAACAGAAATGGTCATGGTAACTGAACACGGGGGTAGTCATAAATGATATTTGGGAATACGGAAGCGTCATTGAGTGGCATTACAGTGTTATATTATGAGACAAGCGAGGTACAAAGGCGCTAATGAGGGCGGCGGGTGTCGCAGGGGTGCAGCAGGGCGGCGGGGGGAGACGCTGGTGGCCCATGAAAGCTGTCAGCGGTTGATTTTTCCGAGTGTCGTGAGCGCGCTGATCGATAAGTCACGTGGTTCGCGCCGCTCGCCGGTTGCCGCTCGATAGTTAGCCTCCGCAAATCTCCCGCCACTACTCTAATGTACCGTATGACTAGTTTTCAGCGGTTGAGGCATTGTGTAATGACTTGCACAGTCTTGGGCCATACTGCCAACGCTAGAAGCAATACTTAAGCAATATTACTCAAAATGACAGTTTAATGTCACGTACTTTGACGTTCCTAAAATAAGGATTATAATCCTAAAACACGAAAGTAAATAATAATGATACAATAATATGGCTATGAGCGTTGGCGGTATGGCCCCTTGTTAATATAAAATAAAGGTCGTAGCAAGCAAAAAAGTCATCATGAAAGTAACAATTATTCGCAACACAGCAAATATAATATTTATAATCTTTGCAACTTTTCTTATTTAGGTGGGTTGTAATATTCATAGTCTTACAGAGTTTCGAAGCGTATATTATGGTAAAAAGTTTCGCTTTATTATTATTTCGCGCGAATCTTGGCAGTTTATCGGGCCACTTTGATCGTTATCTATATTTATAATGCCATAACATACCTATTGCCATATAATAATGGACTTCACGCTTCTGATATAGGTTACATACATAAAAGTTAATGTAAGAATAAAAAAAATATTACGTTTACTACTTACGTAAATAAACAAACAGACATAGACTTTGTATCATAAGGGTCCCTCTTTTACCATTTTGATATATAACCGTAAAATATTATTTTAACCTACCTATATCAACACTAAATCTCATATAGTAACAAACATTTCAAAATATAATTTTCTATTACGAAAAATAAAATTTAGTACATTCACATATGAACAAAACATTCAGTAGTTTTTGTAAAATATTATTTTGTATTTGTACCTACATAGACAAGTAATTCAAAATTTACTGTAACGCAACATAGCAGTCACTACAGAAAACTTAAGAAGAACGAATAATAATATAAGGGCTCGTAAGAAGCTGCAGGGATTTCCCAAGATGTGAGGGATGCAGTACTGCAACGCAGAAGTGCAGAGGGAGTGACGGACATCGATCGCGCCGCGTCGCCCCACCCCACATCAGGCTGAACGTTATCTTGTATATACGTGCATTACATACTGTTTTATATACGCGGAGTATGGTGAGAATTATCTAATCGTTTGTATTTTATAAATAGCAGGTACACAGATATCATGTTTACATAACAAGCCTTGTCGACGGCGCGTGTTGTTGCCGCGATGCTCGCGTTCGAAATAATTCGTTGAAGTCGTTCGTTGGTAAAATGACGTTTCAAATGTTCAGTCAGAAGCAACAATGCTCGATTTTTTTAGAACATTTTAAGACAGACCCGTTATTTAAATTTCTTTTTTATTCATCCCGACGTTTGTTTCATTCTTTTTTAGCTGATTTTTTTAATGGATGTTTTATTTTTTACACAGAGCTAGAGAGAAATCCCACGTTTCTAGACCCAGTGGTTTGAGCTGCGTAATGAATTTATTAGTTATATTGCACGACGTAATTCCTTTTAATTAAATATCCTTACAATGTATAGTTCACGCGCGAGTTGAATGCAGAGTAAATGTATGGTGACACATACATACATTTATTCTGCATTCAACTCGCGCGTGAACTGCATTAATATTTTTTTTAAGGAGCAAGAAGCAGATGACAGGGATAAACAATTAATGATGCAGAAGTTATGGACTTGCTATGTGTTGCTAGTTTCTGTAAATAAATCGTAAAACTGCGGTTCAAGCAACGGTAACCAAGCAATCTTTGAAATTGATATTGTGCTAAGTTTATGATATCGATCTCACATTTATTGCCATACTAGTTGATTACCACGACTTCGTCTGGGTGGATTGAGGTTTTCTGGTTCCCGCGGGATCTCTTTAATTTTCCGGGATAAAAAGTAGCCTATGTGTTATTCCAGACTATAATCTATCTCTGTGCCAAATTTCATCCAGATTCGTTCGGCCGGTCTGACGCGATTGAGTAACAAACATCCATCTATACATCCATCCATTCATCAAAACTTTCGAATAAGAAGCACGTAGTTAACCGAGATTAAATACGTAAGGTGCTTTTTATTTTTTTTCTATCTATCTATCTATTAGGATTCTATGAGTAGTTATATAAGCTTGAAATGAGGCAAGCCTTAAGGGTGTATAGCGTACCGA
Organism: Erebia epiphron; assembly: GCA_963932025.1. Taxonomy (NCBI): domain Eukaryota; kingdom Metazoa; phylum Arthropoda; class Insecta; order Lepidoptera; family Nymphalidae; genus Erebia; species Erebia epiphron. The sequence continues at coordinate 19,513,501 of OZ009952.1, forward strand.
CGGCGATGGACTTGAAACGATAACTTAACAAGATTTACCATAAGTAACCACCCGGACGAAGTTGCGGGCATCAGCTAGTTATACATAAAATTGTAAAAGAGTATGTATTTTACTCGCTCTAGTTATGGTTGGGAATGCTTAATTTTAATTATTTTTTATTGGAATTTAATTTTAAAAAGTAACTTTCTTTTCGTTTCTTACTGGTTCTTCCTGGCAGGAATGGCATTCCGAACAAGTGGTTGATTCACTTGACGATACAAAAGCATTTATAAAAGTTAAAATTAAGAATTTGAATTTATCAACAACAAATTGTTGTTATTAGCACCAGTTGAAAGTATTGATGTATAATTTGTTGAAAACGAGTAGGTAGGTACCTATTAAAGTTGCAAATATTAAAAAAATAATTAATTGTCCAATTTAATTCTATAATTTCCGAAACGCGAAGTATTACTAGAATTTCTATAAACGCAAAACTACACTATGATTTTGGTAAACCAGGTTTAAGCGTGATAAGTTTACAGAGTCGATTGCCTGTTGTCGGTTTCAGCGTTCGTTCGCTTCAAGCCTGAATCGATATCAGCGAAGCCTTTGCTTAAAAGTATACTCGGGTGAATTCGCAAGCTTATTTGTTACACTACAATCATTTACCTATTTATTACACTGTTTTAAATACTATACCTTAAAATCAGTATCTATGATACTGTAAAAACCTATTTTCGTATAAAAATCGATTCACAACTTTGTTTTAGGAGTTTTAAATAGGGGATTCATATGAATTCCGCTTTTATTGGCATCGGTTCACTTCTTCCTAAATCAATACCTAAAGTCAATTTAAAGAACGTTTTCTGTTTTGTAAACAACTCCACGTGGGCGAAGTAGTATGCATGTATTTATTATTCTTATATGTAATATCTACATTAAACATTAATTTTTATTGAAATCTATTCTTATATATATATATATATATCTATAAAAGCGAAATACCACTCACTCACTCACTCACTCACTGACTGACTAATCACGATATCTCAGGAACTATAAAGCGTACAGACTTGAAATTTGAAAGGTAGATTCCTTCTATAGTGTAGACGCCAGGTAAGAAAGGGTTTTGAGAAAATCCACCCCTAAGGGGTTAAAATAGGGGTTGGAATTTTGTATGAAAGTCCTTTGTTTTTGAAGTTAGAGACATGAAAATTGGCAATTAAGTTATTAGTTATAAATAATAAAGACCTATATAAAATGTACCCCAATAGGAGTGAAATTAGGGTTGGAAGCTTACATAAGGGTTCCAAGTTTTTGAAGTAAGAGACTTGAAAATCGGGATTTAGGTTATTAGTTTTAAGTTAGAATAAACTGTATATGCAATTTCAGGAAAATCTACCCCACAGAGGGTGAAATAGGGGTTGTAAGTTTGTATGAAAGTCCTTTGTTTCTGAAGTTAGAGACTTGAAAATCGGGATTTAGGTTATTAGCTTTAAATAATAATAACCTGTATAAGCAATTTTACGAAAATCCACTCCAAAAGGGGTGAAATGGGGGTGAAAGGTTACATACAAATTTTATGACTTTGAAGTATAGACATGAAAATCAGCATTTAAGTTATCAGTTTTAATGGTATTATAATAAATCTATGGTTTTAAATAATAAAAAAACCTGCATAAGCTATATAAAGCCTCTATATAGATAGGCTGTTTGCAGTATAGGAAATCAACAATTGTACGCGGACGAAGTCGCGGGCGACCTCTAGTATAATATAATATATAAATAAAGATATTTATCTTTATTTACAGCCACCATTAGAATGTGGAATAAATGGACGTGGGTCAGCGTACTGTGAACCACATATGTGGCCATCTTATCAGGTAATTTTTTAGTTAAAGAACTTTGAAAGAACTTAAATGTTCCATTTTATGAAAAGGTACCACAAAAAACTTAGGCAGATAGAAACACTCAATAATCTGATATAAATGATATCGAGACAGCTTGTTATTGATTGTGACCATCTTATTCACACAAAAATAATTCAATAGAACACCCTACAATAAACCGATAAAAAGAAGCAGTCGTAGTTACGACTGCTTTCACAAAATCGCATACCAACACAGTGCAGCAGTAAACTTTTATATCTCTCTCTGTGTCGTATTCCTCATAATAACCGGGATTAATGACTTAACGTATTCTCCGAGGCACGGAGGAAATGAAAAGACCAAATTTGAAAAACCTCCAAATTCGGTCACCCATCCAGTTACCGCCTTTGGTCAACGTTGCGTAACAATCGCAATCGACTAATATTATGCGTTGTCCCAACTAGGATACATCCCTCGAACTTTGATAAACAGCCTGAATTTAATTCTGTGATATTGGTATATCTAATCAATGTGTAGATGAATAAAGATATATTTTGAAAAAAATCGGTTTACAGATGGGAATGTTAGGAAGTGGAGGCTGGGGCGGAGCAGGTGCCATGAGTGGCTCATGGGCTTCTAGAAGCATGTGTTCCCGGGAGCCAATACGTTACGCTTCCGATTGTCGTCTTATGAAAGTAAGTTGTGAATTCCATGTATAGAATACACTTACGTAATAAGAAATTTTGACAAACATTGTAACGCTATGTATATTTTCTCACATTTTGACAAGTGCTTCTTCAAGATACAGGCGTGCCACCGGAATTTTACATAGGTCTCTACTGCCTACCTAGAGATGTGAAGAACCTCTGTAGTTTGTATCTACATAAAAATATAAGCATTTAAAGTTATTTTGTCTTGTATTTCAGAGCTCGAATCTACATACCCCGAATTTTGTCTGTGCTCAGGATGGAAGATCTACACCTTATCCTACATATGAGGAATCACATTACAATGGGGAAAATGGAGTTAAACAAAGTAACATGCAAGAGTTTTCTGGACGCATCAACAATCCATTGGAATTTGTTCGACCGGCACGCGAACACTTATTCCAAGAGCAGCGATGCTCACCTCCCCAAGAGAAACGTCCCCCAGTTGTACCTCTCCCAGCCTTCCAGCAAGCTTTTGGCTCTACCGAAATCGGTAAATTCGCTGAGGCTTTCAGCCGTGCGGAGGTCGCTCATGAAACCGAGGATTCCTCCGACAATTTCATGTTTGAATCATTCCACGACTGGGACGGTCCACCCGAACTGCAATGGACATCGCAACCCGCATCCCGGGAAATAAAATGTGAAGACAACTTTTGAGGACGTCTTCATTCTAGTGCTAATTTCGGGCGATTTCGCCTTATAGGTAATTAACTAATTAGATTATTTTTAGTTCCACCACCACGTTGCCAAAATGAAGTAGCTCGGTGTCGGAGTTACACCGACATCATAGAACTAGGATGTGATACCAAATTTTTTAAAGTGTACGAAGTCAAATGAAATAGTGGGGTGACTTTAAATTCATATACATAATAATATTATGATATAATATTATATTATAGACAAAAATAGTTATTCCCTTTAACTAGTTATAGACAGACCTTAAGAGCTAAGATGATTAACCGTTAGTGTGATGAGGTAATGTAGGTAGGTATGGCCAATAGATGAAATATGAATCAAGATTCAATGTGCCTTTACTCGAAGATCCCGGCCGCATCGCGCGGCGACCACCGCCCCGGCCCAAAGTGCTACGGATGTCGATATCATAATTACTTACACTAGCAATTTTAGGGACCAACGTTTAGACAAATATACACGACCCTGTCACGTTAACGACCTATGCGCAATAAACTCAACGAAACGAAAGGTTCGGTCAGGGAATTTGACGAAATTTTTAGGAACCCTAGTTGAAAAAATAATAGCACTACTGAATGCAGATAAAAGATCTGTCGTTTAAATAATCGATAGTATTAATAATATGTTTGATTAAGCATATGTGTATCTATACCACGAGTTTACGGCGGTTATTGGTTATAATGTAATAAAGGAGAAAACCAATTCCATTAATAAAATAAGTAATAGGGTAGGTACATACCTATTTCCTATAATAAAATAGAATAATATCTTAAGTACTGCATTGTTTCATCCGATAATGATTAAAGATTAAATTATAATTTATTTGCGATTAATCTGCGTTAAAAACTTTCTATTTTATCTTGCACAGTCATACTTAGTAAATAAATTTAAATATGATTTAGGATTCTTATTAATTTCTTTTCAATCTATACCTTTTTTCTAGACTTTAATAAAGGGGCATATAAGACGCCGCGCGGAATCATAATAAATAATAACCCTTCAAAGTTATTAATTAATAAATAATGACAATCGTGTAAGTTTATTTAGGTAGTTAAATTTTTAAAAAGATTACTTATGAATATGACAGCTTTTTGAGAAAATTGCTAGGGTCCAATGAATTCGAGATAAAAATACCTGTTGTGGTTTTGCATGACTTTGTAACAATTTCTAACTTCTTGATGTTTCACTGCATATAATAGGCCGGTTTAGAGTCCCCATAAGTAGTTATGGGGACTCGTTAATTTATCAAAATAAATAATTGGACCTATCATTTCTTTCGAAGCTAGTATGAGTTTTAAATATATTGCCAAAACTATGTAGTTTACTTAACATTATTTTATTTATTGTTTTATCTGTGATAAATAATTAATTAATAATTTCAGGATTTTGCATTATTTATGATTGCTTTTTTAATACTTAGAAGGAATTGTAATTGTTTTAAGTATATTTATTTTAGGTATATTACTTGAGATACTTTCTTATTATTTGATGAATTTTCCTTAATATACAAGTCTTTCGAATCGTATGCATAGATATCAGCAGTGGGGCTAATGTTATTTAAGTTATCTTCCCAGTAGGTATTATCATTCTATCACTGTTCTACATATAGAAATGCTTGTAAAAAAGATTTCTTTATTATCTACAAATAGGTAGGTACATACAGTACGCTTACTCTGAGTTTTTACATTACAAATTCGATTGACGTAGTGAGCGTTCGATCACATAAGCGTACAGAAAGAAAGTTCATCACATCTTGAAAAATAAAGTAAGCAGCTGCTGCTACCTATGCTACCTTTTTGTCACTGCAGTCATAGATACTTTCTTTTACTGAGATTTAACTTTTTAGAAATAATAATATAAAATTAAACATTATAACTTCCATTGGTCTTCGTATTTATGAACAGAATCTATGTGTGTCTGTATTTGAACCTGTTTCGACAAATCAGCAAAATTAATGGAGTGCCTTATGTAATTATTATGATATGAAATTAGGTGGAAGAATTTTATTCTAGTCTAATTTGATGAAAACACCATATAGTTGATAACATAATGAAACCTCTATTAAACCGAGAATTTCATTAATGAGTAGATGTGATAATAAACTTATTTAAAGTTATTTAACAATATACATGTAAAAGCGTGCGTAATAATATATTTAAAATATTATAAAACTTAGTCAACGTGTGCGCTAACTTTAAATACAATAGATATATACAAAGTAATTTGTTATATTATAATGAGTTTAATTTGTGTGAATATTTATAGAGATATGAGAATAATCTCCAATTTGTTTGTATTATTATTTTTGGAACTTATTGATTCGATAAGTGTAGAAGAGTTATATGAAAAATATATTGACGGCATTAAGATAATATATACGTTGCGTATCTGCAGATGTTCGAGATCTTCCAGAAATGTCCATGAAATGCTAGCTATGATACCTGGTAACGCAGTAGAACCATCTGTTCCTCTACGTTACCCGAGTAGGGTTAAAGCATAGATGACTATGTTGCGGGTTGGCAGCATACTTGACCAGCTACAAACTTTTATCTCCAAACAACTCCTCACAATTTCCTACGGACACTCGTACCAACAGTAGTTACCTAGTTTGTAGTCAGAATTTACGTTAAGTCAGCTTTCGGCACTTTCCTAAGTGCTCTCTATAACATTTAGTATTAACATTGGATAAATAGTAGTCTCATTGAATTATAATAACTATAATTTTTCTAAACTGAATAATTTATATGACTTAGGTATAATATGAAATTTTGGTTTTAATAATATTTGAAGGAAGTCTAAAGCTACATTAAGTACCTACTGCTAAAAGGACATATACCTCAGTAATTTTAATTTTAAAAGACCGAATTTACTGTGGTGACTTTATCGGTTACAGATAAATATATAGGTGGTATGGTTAGGAGAGCCATTACAGCATGATAAACTTAATTGGTTCTGTGTAGCTTTCATACATCTATCTCTACGTCTAACTCTTCGATGTTAAGTACTTCTTAGTTGTGTTGTACTTTAACCGATCTATAAACTCAACAGAAGTATTACTTAAAACTTTGCATTTCAATTTAATAGTTTATTCTATTGTCTGATCTGAAATTTATTTTTTATTTTAGAATTTGCATACACATTGTGCATGAGTATTTTTAAAATATTTATAGTAATGTTTGATACTGTTTTAAGTTGCCGTTTGTAAAGGAAAAAAAAATCTCTATACAGCATCGACCTCAATATATAAAAAAAATAGCTTGTACCTAAATCAAATAAATATACTTATGAGATTAAAAAACTGCATACAAACCAGAGTCCTAGAACTTAATATAATTATAACCAATAAATAGAAACTCGTTCCGATTCCGACTAAATTGCCCATTCAGCCGACCAGTGTCGGATTTGAATTGTTATAAGTCTTAGTTTTCTAATTTGTTTGAAACGCGTCAAAATAAGTCACATATATTTGGTGACCAATCATTTGGCAAAAAACAAATAACAAATTTTCATTTCACAAACAACGTTTCCTAAAATTATGAATCATATATTAATCGTTATAAAACTTTTGGTCCTACAAATAATTCACTTGACAAAACAATTAACAGACAAATTATCATTTCATCCTTATCCTTACTAATATTATAAATGGGAAAGTGAGTTTGTTTGTATGTTTGTTATGCTTTCACGCCGTAACTACTGAACCGATTGCTTTGAAATTTTGCAGACGTAAAGTTAGAAGTCCGGATTAAATAATAGGGTACTTTTTATCCCGGAAAATTAAAGAGTTCCCGCGGGAACTAAAACTCCTCAATCCACGCGGACGAAGTCGCGGTAATCAGCTAGTAAAATATAATTAGACAAAAAATTGATTTATAAATCGTGTTATTTAATAAAACAACGTAAAGCATATTTCTTTTTTGATAAAATGAATTGTTTGATAAATACTGTAAGAGTCTTCTGGCGTAGCCCGTTTTAAAAAGTTGACATTCTTGGGTCGAAATCTGAGCACTCAGACTCCACACAGTCTTTTCTGTCCTACCCCTAGAGTGTTTTTGTAAAGAGCGTAGCCAGAAGCTGGCGAAGGAGGTCCTGAACGAAGGTCGAATGGTTTTCCTAGCTTCTCCACTTCCTTTTTAGGCACCACTCCCGCTCATGCAAGAGCGAGCGAAGCGAGCTCGGGACTGGGGGCACTCCGACTCGGATAGTTTAGGTGACGAAGAGGATGGCGGGGTCTGAAAGACCCCGCCATCCTCTTCGTGGTTATTTCCTTTTTATACCACCCAGAAATAAGGAGCCCCGCGGAGCGGGGCTCCGTCGACCGGGCCTTGGAGGTGGTGAGAGAGAGAGGGAGAGAACCCATATCCCTAACATTATCCAGCCAGAGTTCGGTAGACCTAGGTGAGTATGGGTAAATTCCGAATTAAAATTTATTTTACTTATTATTCGAACTTTACCCAAAACATTTGGGTAAACCCAAGCTAAACTATGGCTAATGGCAAGATAAGCTATGGCTAAGTAAACCCGTGTAAACCTAGGTTTACTACATCTTCTAGCATTACCCGTAACATATATATTCCAATCATAAAAAATCTCATAATCTCATATTAAATCAGAGATTGTACGCGGACGAAGTTGCGGGCGATCTATATATTTCAAATAACAATTTATATTTTAATATTTTTTGAAATTACGAATTTGAAGAATGAATTATTTTATGGAATAATAATTGGTAAATGACATTTTTACATTCAGCACGTTTGCAAAGTAAAGTATTCGTGAAATGAGTATTTGTCAAATCATTTTTAATGAAATATATGTTTGCGGAATACGACGTTTGTGAAATGATTAGTTTTTGAAACGTTTTTTGTGAAATGATCATTTGTTAAATGTTTTTTGCGAAACATTAGTGAACCCATATATTTACGTATTTACAGCCTTATATTTTATGTAGATACTGAGGTTGTTGGTTGGATGGAGAAAAACAAGCGCTTGTGTATTTATTTTAAGCTTGTCAGTTTTCTTATGTAGGTATAACCCAATCCAGATGCTATTAGAATAATAAAAATAGGTTTATCTCTTTCCCTCTTATGATTACAGTCAGTCAAAAGAAAATAATATAGAATGCTGTCACGCTAATAGCTTCTGGATATGGTAGTTAAAATAAATAAAAACATTTAAAAAACCTCCAAGAAAAAAACCATTTCAAAACGTCAATAATAAAGTCATCTGTGTGCCTAGTGGGAAATATTCTTCTCATTCTCTCGGTAGAGAGTAGTATATTCCTTGTTCTCATTCGATCACGCTCGAGCGCTTACAGCGGACGTTCGGTCAATTCCATATAAATGGCAGTTAACTTTAACACAATCGAATACTGGATAGAATCAGGCGTTACTTTGCGTTAAACATCTCCCACTCGGCTTGCACTTAGACGTGTTTACTTTTTAGAAACGTTGTTTTGTTAATTAGTCATTTTCAAACACAATTTGCAACAACTGAAATATGTTGTCATGTAGTAATTTTTATTATATCCACATTCTTTAAAATGATAGCTGATTCCTGCCACGTATAATTTGTTTGACTATTTACCTTCTAAATTATTGGTGATGCAGATTTTAACTAGATAATAATTTTATAGTTACATTATTTAAAGTGTAGTCTGTGCCACATACTATAATGTATATACAATATACATTTCCTTAGATAGACATATTGTTATTTATTTAAGTTAGGAGTTTATAATTTATACTGTAGTTGTACAGAACGTAATTTTTAACATTCTAAATATTTCACATTATATAGAGCTTCCCGTTTGACTATCCTACAATTTTGTCTACCACCAGTGAGTTAGTATCACGAAATATTCCAAATATCCATGAAATATCATATAAATTCAGAATTTTAGGATTAGGAACGACACTTTAGTTTAAGTAACTGTTTGTGGTCGTCGTATGTATTTGTGACAGTTGAAATAAGTACCTATTTATTGAAAAAAAAAACGTTGTAACAGTACAAAAAATAGGCACATGGGTTGTCTCTTAATTTGTTTACTTGAATGACGTAAATCTTTTATTCAGTAAAAATGAAACATTAACACGGTAATTTGGTGCTCAAAAAGGGGGTTAACTGGCAAGTTTCTCGGGAGTTTAGAAAATTGGTGTATTTTATAGAGTTCGACGTGCTCTTTCTGTACCTATTTTACAAGTTCTATAAACTAAATTAGAGTAGATTTAGACAAGTCAATCTTGTAAAACACCCACAATACAAATTTATTTAAGCTGTGAAAGGTGAATTTAGGTTTTGGTTTGCGGCTCTCGTACGATGAAACTATTGATTTTACAAAAAAAAGGTTACTATATAAATTGTAGGAAATTTTCTCTAGTTTAATACGTAACTATTTTCATCACGTCGAAATCTATAAAATACACCAATTTTCAAAACTCCCGAGAAACTTTCCAGGTAAAACTACCAAATTACCGTATAACATCGTTTATTTGGAATGCAGCTTATTCCTGCAATTAGACACTGTAGTTCATTATTTTTATCCGATGTTTATGAATTAATTTTATGAATGTGTTGTGTTATATAGACCGATCTACCGCTTAGAACCATAAGTACTTGTAGTACTTATTATTGAAAGCGGTAAATTTATCGAATATAAACTTAGAAGAGAATGTTTAGTACTCTTTCTAGTTGATATCATTATTGTAAATATTTGATAGTTACGTTCGAAATGTTCATTCATATCAATTTAGAGAAACCGTTTTAATAGAAAATTGTAAGATTTTAATTCCACATTCACGGACATGTTTGATTTACGGACGTCGATGTAAAATTAATAAACTCATTTTACTGAATTATAATTGTTTTTTTTCAAGATTCCTGTTTTACCTGTTTACACAGCTGTTACCTCGAACTGGGGTTTGATCCTATGGCACATTCGTTTAAAAATGGTTTTCTAGAAAGCCAGATCCCTGTCTGACGGAACACTTGAAAAAAAATCCATTAATAGGTTCTTTTAGTTTTAGATATTGCTAATTTATTAATTTACTACCAAATGAGATCGCAGACAAAGGCTAACTTATACAATAGTAATTATTATTTTTTAAAAACAACCAAAGAATAAAAATATTTAAAGGGACACCTGAAATAATCTACTCTACTATTTGTAACCCTATCTAATCTGGATTAATAGGAACAATCCTGAATTGGCTCCAAGGTTCATATGTATGTCCAAGTCATACTAATATTTTGATTTTATTCTGTGGTATAACCAGATTATCTGTGTCAGCAACAAGTAGTGTCATATTCTACTATGGGGTCAAAAGTTGGCTTTAAAGTATCAGCGGCAACAGATATCCCCATTTTTAAATCATATTTATTTGAATTCAGAATTAAATACGCATACTGTTCCTGGTTATCTTACTTATATTAAAAATTGCGAAAGTTTTTGATTGTCAGCGTTTTTCAATTACGCCGCATCGACGTAATAATTTAATTGGTATAGTTGAGGACATGGAGAGTGACATAGACTTTTTATCCCGCGGGAAACAAACAGTTCCCACGGAATTTGGAACAAATTCAAATAAGACATCAATTAGCTTCGAATATTGCTATATCTATTCACGCCTTTTCAGACCGAACAAAAATCAAGAAGCTAGACGTGACGTGTATTATTTCTGCTAGTCTGAAAAGTTACAGGTTAGAGTATATTATATTATATAGAGTATATATTATTATGACCTAACAGATATTATTGTCATATTTAAGGGTCTGTAATAATTACTTGAATAATATGCAGATCTGTGCCGCACACGCCAGCATATTTCATTTTCACGATCTTATCGTCATCCTACTCAATGACAGACATGGGGTAATTTTCCGGATTCAATAAAAGAGGTCCACATATACATTTTATATTTATTCATAAGCAATAAAAAGTAATCACCGTGTGTGTCACAAAATTGAACATAATCGAAATACCTTGTAACAAAAACAATGGAAATACATACACCAATTCACGAAATAGGTCATTATTTCTGAATTCCCTAAAGTTGCAAAAACGTGTAAATTAACACATAAATAAACTACTTAAAAGATGCATATGTACGTATAAATAAAACAATAATCCGTGCACTAAGCGTATTAGCATAAAGGCACTTTTGATTTAAGCATTTTAATGAAAAAGTTTTAATATTTATCAAATAAAAATGGCCCGTTTGAAAAACCAGATAAGTAAGTAAATCGAAGTCAGCCAATTAATAAATATAAGTGGTTATTACCAACGCTATGTTTTTTATGCATATACGGTATACATAGCACCTTTAAAGTAGTTTAATAAACCTAATATATTGAAGAAAATATAATAACTGAATTTAGTAGGGTAAACAATATAAAGTTCAAATTATACTTTACTTATAATAACATTAGTTACATTCGTATTTTACTTCAATAAGTCTTTCTAAATATTCATTCATTTTCCTACATTACTTTCAAATGTCATTGAAGTATGAAATACAATCGCAATTAATGAGCTCATTCTTCATTTCATTATTCACTCATATTTGTTTATTCATTTTATTAATCATATTTCTTAGTATAACAATATCTATAAATTGATTGTATAAGTTCGTAATTATTAAATTCGAATATTTTAACATATGTATATTAATAAACAGGTTTTATTTTAATTAATCACAAAACAATCATGGAACTGATATTTAAAATTTGAAATATAATTTTAATATGTATTTATGTGTGGTAATAATAATAAATAATTACAATATCTACACAGTATTGATACATAATATACAATAAATTTCAAAATTAGTGAAACGTTAAAATCACAATATAACTTGTAAACTGAACATGCGATTTAAAGTCGGTGATATGTTTCAACTTATAATTATTAAGAGAAGAAAAAAATACGAAATAAACTACAAATATGATCAAAAGTCCGATGGTTTGTTTGACATCATTCAATTAATATATACCATAGTGAAAAAAATAACACACATTTTTAGGTATATAATGAGATTATTAAATTACAACAACACAAATAACAATCTACTTATTGCAAATGCTAGGCAATATATGCGAGTGTTATTGGAAACTTTTCCCTTAAAAATATGCGAGTATTGCATACGCTGTTCAGTTTACAATATTACCATGATTTCAAATAACAGCTTTACATTTTTATATTTCTACATCACCAAAACATCTATTTCTCTATTTCTCAAGTTATAAATAAAAATAAACTGAGTCATGTATATATGTTATATAATTCGCCTAACCTATGATAGAAATTTCGAATTTGATCACGAAGAGAAATTATTATCAAAACTACCTAGTGTATTTTTCCATAAGGTAAAGTGCATTTTCATCTATAGGGTAGTTTAAGTCCAGCGCCTATGGGAAGTTAAGTCCTTCTTAAGCATTTTCTACTATCACATCGAAATTTACCTATTTAATTTACATTGAATCAGAAATTTACTGTAAAGTTTTGCGGTTGTAATATTTAGGCATCAATATTATAATAACTATAATCTCGCGTAGTCAACGATGTGCTACAGACTAAACCGAGGTTTCTCACAGCGCTTTCTAATACAAACAGATAATAATTCAGATAATTGCATTCTCATTCGCAACTGCATCGTTCCCGCTTTTTTTTATTAGTGAATATTATGTTCCGAAATTTAATATTTTCCGAGCATATTATTCTGCGAATATTCTTTTGGAAGCTGCGAATTTGCAAATGTTAATAAAACACTAACCGCAAAATCCCTAAAATAATATGCTGATTGCTTGCTGTTGCATTATATATGTCGAACCCTACGACAATATTATTAGATATGCAGTAATAATTGTTGTTGATTACTACGGCGTAGCGATGTCTACGCTAGCGCTACGCCGTAGCACTTTACTGCAGTTTGTTTGATACTCGTTTTTAACCCCCGACGCAAAAAGAGAGGGGTGTTATGAGTTTAACGTGTCTGTTTGTGTATCTGTCTGTGGTATCGTAGCACCCAAACAGATGAACCGATTTTCGTTTAGTTTTGGAACGAAGTTCCTTATCGCGCGTTACGAAAGGGGGCTAGACGGAAAAAATTAAGACCAAAAATTGTAACGACACTTTTTGGTTGCTATGACTACTTGTGTTGTTGACTTCAAGTTGTTGAAAATAAAAAGGCGAAATAATTTTAAAGAATTATGTTTTCAATAATTAAATAGGCTAGTTATTCCTTTCGATTAATCAGTGAAGGAATTCTTATAAAATTTACACAGAGAAACACGCGCACGCCGCACGGCTTACAACTATAGCAAAAAGTGTCGTTACAACTTTTGGTAGGTACTTCGTTCCACCGGGTGTCCCTTGACACCTCTCAAGTTTCTTTTTTTGTGTCTTGGATAATTTTATCCCAATTAATTTTAAGGCATGTTTCATGAAAATCTGTTCATCCGTCTGAAGGTCATCGCTTTTTTCTTAATCTGTTACTTCCATATTATGTTGGAGGTTGTTTTAAATTTGTAATTTACACTTGTAAATCATGTTTTCCATAATGTCTTTATGTTTTACATAATCCCACATCTAATACAGTAAAATCCCCTCTCCCTCCCCCACTAGGCGCCAGACCTAATTAATTGCGTTGCCAATGTGACGAAAAGAAACGCAAACATGTAGATTACAGCTAACTACTTTCACGATATACATATTTTATTCAGTACTATGTTAACAGTGAGTATTAAAAAGCAAAGTTAGGTATGGAATACCTAATTTGGCACAGGATACCATATTATTATATAGTTTTTGGCAAATGTATTTAAACGAAAGGAACCATAGGTGTCATTTACATTTAGTAAGTTAGCATTTTCAACATTATTACATATTGTTTGTTAACTAAGACTAATCTCAGTTGAAAAGATATACTTTATAATTTTCATATAATTATTTTAGTAATTGAAATCAGTTCAAAAACAATATACCTATAACCAGAGTTAAAAGTTGAGTAGGTACAGTTCAGACATTCTATAGACAGTTTAGTGAGACGTGATTACGTTCGGAAGATTATATTTTGTTACTTTTTGTAAGAGAACTTGAAAATTTAGTCTCAAGTCTCTTAAAAATGTAAGTAAAACTATCTAGAGAATGCCAGATAACACATGTTATCTGTAATATACAAGTATGAGAACCAGAAAACAATAAGATAGGTAATACTTAAAATACACTTAGAACGGTAAGCAAGTCTTTATTCAAAACTGTTTCCTATTGATATTGTCATTTGTAATGAGATTTGACTTACTTACAGGATTTTCCGTTAGATCTAATATGAATAAAACAAACTTAATGACTATCAAAATTTAAGTTTAGTCGTGATATTCGAATAATATGTTAACCTGAGGTGAAAACTAGGCAAGGGTCACAATGCACAGTGTCACAACTCTAACGCGCATTTTCAATGAAAGTTCATAGAAGGCAACGATCATCGAGTACGTACGGTGAGCATTCCCCTGAAAGTCACTTATTCAATCATTTCTATACCACAGACGAACCGCACGCAGTCTTATTTTTGGATCAAATATTAAATTATTATTGAAAACATTTGAGCGCAAAAACATATTTATAAAACCACTAGAAAAATAACTTTTGAGCTTTATAAACGATTTTGCAACTACTTTCATTTTTTAATAAATAAATAGAATTGATTTTGCAACTACCTAAAAGTTTTTCTATATAATTATGTTTATTAAAGCAAGACAGATAAAATAAATCTTTATTTTATTAGTACAAACTCCAAACACATGTCTTCACAAAATTACTCTACATTTAAATTTTACTCCTTTCCTTCCATTATTTCCGTTATTTTTTTAAATTTAATTTAAAAGGTTATCCAGATATCTATTCGTCGTAAAATGTCATTCTATAAGTTGTGTTACATTTATTTATGTCAATATTAAATAGATTCTTAATAATATATGAATTTGCTTGCAGTATAGTGCCATACATTTTATTATGACATCTGGATTTCTTACTGTGAAAAAAACTCTGAAGAAAATTACATAAACCCAAAGATTACGTTATTAATTGTGCAAACTTCAAATGAAGAATTTCAAATCCATTACACATCGATACAGAGGTACTCGACTATGAAAAATGAATCGAACTACGAATAGTAAGAATACTTCGGTTCATTTCAATACATTAACCCCAGACAAATTTATGAGGTTAAATAGATGATTTGTAGTGAAGTTAGGGAAGGTCATGCAAGAAAACACTCGGGATGATGACAGAATTACTGATAACTCTTTCATTTTTTATATCTGTGTATAGTATCATTTCAATAACCCGTGCTCATCTCATCGCTTAGCTCATCGCGTTCGGCGAATGCAGCCGGTGAACATGTACCTACATACTGAGCCCATGAAGTTAGGTATATTCGCCGGCTTTAAGGCTAGAATTTAGATGAATTTCGTAAACTTAATTCGTGCAAGAATGAGCCAAGCACATTGGATCGACGTTAACTGGAGGCTTGATGTTGAAATATTATTACGAGAGTTACGCAAAAACATCACTTTGAAAGTATACTTTGATGATTTTTATTATAATTATGAAAGCTTAAAAAAATTCGTGTTAAAGAAGTGCGAAATCAAATCACGAAATGGATAGGTATCAGAGGTCCTAGTGTAACTTTTTAAGTTAATTACCGAGACATGTGCTTGTCTGCCATTTGACGGAAGGAGTTCGCAATTTGAAATCACCATATTATGAGTTATATAGCCCCGGTGTCTTGTTATTAACTTGAAACCTAAAACTCAGGACCCAGAACTGAGAAGGAGCGTAGAGTCAATTTTCAGGAAACCTTTTTAAAGCTGCTTACACAACGTAGGCCTCGTGGGATTGTTGCGATGTGTCGACCGAGCACGGGCCGGTTTCGACGTATTTTTAATGCTCTGAATTGTATTAGAAAATGCATCCAGCAGCGTCCTGCTGGAGGCTGTCAGGACGCTGCCGTCTGCTATACAATTGGCCGGTCGACGCCTCCCCACAGTCTCGCCATGCGGGCTGTGTGCAGGCTTAAAAGGTCATTTGGAAGAGAGGGGTTAAGGGGTAAAGTGGCGGGTTGTCAGTGGTCTGCGGTCGTTAGTGGCGGTGGTCCGGCGCGAGCGACTTGCGGCTCGCGGAGAGGTGAGGAGCGCGCGGCGCGGGGCGCTGCGAGCGCGGCAGCGTGGTGGGCGCGGAGGGCGCCGCGCTCGGACCCGCCTCGCTCATCACGTCGCGCGGTTTCCACACGGGCGATCCTACAACACACCAAACACCGAACTCTTTTACACACTTCGCTTTCCACGTCCAAGTATGTTCGAGTAATTTAGAAACGTATTCGCACTAATCGCCAGGTTACCGCGGGTCCAAGAAAAGAGTTGAATGTTTGATGAATGTTGTCGAAATCGCCCCATCCGACTTACTGCGTTAACGCTGGTGGAATGAGATAGCAACTCCAAAATTTTTCACTATTACAAAGGTCCGTTTTAGTGAAGCGACTTTTTATTCAAATTTTCTGATAGGTTATTTTACAGAAAGGTAAGGCGTATAATTAACTTGACGACATAATATCACATAAGCGTGATGAAGAACGATGCCATTTGTATATCGGTCAGAGATAACAATTGTTATTGATCGAATCACGTCTCCGTTCAGTGCAGTACTTGATTTTGCGGTTTCATTCCACCAGAATTTAAATAAAAAATGGGCCCGTAGTGTAAAAATATTATGTCAATAAATGCATTGGACGCTGTGCCCTTTAGCAGCTAGTGGTAGTTAATTCGGAGGTCAACATTGTCATCGAACATTCAAGAAGCTTTGGCGGTGTCGTTTGTACGTGATATAATAATGGTATTCCATAGCTAAATATATTATTATTATTATAATTAAATATTATGAGTATCATTAGACTAGGGTGCACCAGTACGTATGTGATTTTTATAATATCATTGATTTTTATTTTTTTCTTCACACTAATTTTCCGGTAGTTTGACAAGTGCAACATCTACGAGTATATTATATTATTATGCCACTCATAGGGTAGGGGGCACATCTAACTGCTAAGAGTTCCACTATGATAACGTAAATTTTTTCTTCTACTTTTATTTTAATAAGTAGAGAAATATTACATATGTATTTTTTGTAGGTTAATAGTTTAACGGCTAGTTATAATTTAAGGGTAGGATAATTGAGTATTATAATATAGTATTTGGTTAGGTATATCATGCACATAGATTATTATTATTATTATTATCGATTAATTTTGATTTATTTATTGAATTCTAATAGAATCTTAACGAATGCTAAAATAGCTTGCAGTATTTAATAAAATTGCATTTTGCGATTAATACAAAAACCTGAGGGAAAATACATAACCGTTTAAGAAACGAGATATAAAGTTTAAAGATAATTGATTAGCGTACAGAATAGTTAACTTAAACCTAATTTGAGCAGGCACAGAATAAATGATCAAAAATAAATTAATATCTTTTTATATAGGTATTTCGAAATGGAAGACTTAATGGTACAAATCCGTGGCAATTTATGTAATAGGGATAACAATAATTAATGTGACTTAATATTCATTGAATGTATAGTAAATATAAGAAATTACATAAATTATTATTAATTAATATAGAAACTTTGACAACGTGAGAAGGATTATTTATCATCAGTACTATTCCACAGCCATTTAAACGTAACACTTAGCACAGTGACTTAAGTAGTCCAAATTTTATATTTATAAATATTATTTATTATAGCTAGCGCATGCTATGCGACAATAAATTTAGACTTTTCTTAAGTCACGAGTATCATTAAATTAGTATAGCTTGTGCGACTTAAACCGCATACAGGTAAAATCTGTTTATGTTTTGCTTTTTGCCCGCTATCAACATTGACTACTTAAGTCACGAACAAGCGTTGAGTGCGGGTTTAAGTCACGTAGTACTATAAATTTAGTTCTATTCTGCTTTTAGTATACCAGCGTATTCGCATGTGGTTTGTGTTACGCGGTATATCTTTACAAGTACACCATACACATGCTGACCGCATGCTGATACGTCGGTTTGCTAAATGCGTGAGGGATCCATTACATTTCTACATTTATAATATTATTAATATCGTCTACTGTGTATATTATACATAGTCCCAAAACGGGGTTAAGTGGGTTTGGAGTTCCGTGTTTGTATTACATAGTAATTATTACGTATAGGTAATTTGAATCATGCCAGTTATTTCAAGCTATCTTTCAGTCATGTAGATTTTCTACGCAGTGGCGTGCAGACTGTAGATGCATAAAAACACCGCTTACCCTTATCGAAGTAGTTTAATGCATGTTTTTTTTATTATTATGACCTGCCGGTATATATAGGTACTGCTTACCCTAGATTCAAACCCTGTGCACGCCACTGTTTCTACGAATATATTAAGTGGTGTCATCTACTTAATAGTAAGTGAAAGTACATATCCTTAAAATAAAATCTAAAAAAAATTCAAATGAACTATCTAAGGAATTAAAGTAACTCTCTTTACTCTTTCTCTAATCAATTCCTTTAATAGTAGATATTTACGTCAATTTTACTCCAACATTATCATCATCACAACACCACAGTTCAATTCTCACATTCGGTCAAGTCACTTTTTAATTAATTTTAATAAGTATTCTAAGTAAGGTACATTGTAGATTTAAACTAAAATTGAAATTAAATTAAACGTGTATTTGATCAAAGTCACTTTTTCGGTAATGTTGGGAGGAAGGGCAATGCCCACGCTCGTGGCTCGAGTCATCTAGGGTCTCGACGCTGCTGCGATCAGATGAGATCAGAATCGATTGCGTCATCAGTGACTTCCTACGAGCTTTGGGCTGCTTGCCCTTCCCCTTATGCTAAGAGGGTTTACTCTGCCGCTTCCCCGAGAGGTAGCATTCGACGCAGGTTGGATGCTCTATAGTCTTAGCGATTGACTCGGTAGACTTGGAGACCACGATGCCCATTTTTATTGCCTTATCTTCAACTTTGGCCAATTGTGAGTAGTGGGACATTCTGTCCAGGGAGTTGGTTCCGAGTTTTGCTAATTTTTCCCCACTCGATTTAGACGAACGACGGCTAGCATTAGGGGATTTACAAGGAGATCTATCGAAACTGGCTTGCGGTGTTCGCATTATGCCTTTCTTCGGGGCAGGTTTTGGTGACTTTGCTCGATCGAGACTACTCTCCCTTGATTTCATTATGCTCCCTCGCGGAGACCTTGAGCCATCAAAACTTTGTTGAGGAGATCGAGATTTGTCAATGGAACCTCGTGGAGATTTAGATTGATCAAAGCTTCCTTTAGGTGATCTATGTAGGGTCTTATTCTGTTTCAAACTGGATTTGTTAGGGGATTTGCAAATAATGACTTTCGTGACGCGATCTCTATCAGGCGATATATGCTCGACTGATCTATTCGGAGACCTGTCTCTATTGATGCTACTGCCGCTGCCCGAGCGGATAATTTTAATTTTTTTCTCGGACGTAGATGAGCTCCTTCTCTCTGGCGAAGATTTGAGCGATTGCGATCCTTGCTTACCTAGTTCCTTGACCATGGTCGGCTGATACTGTGTAGGTTGATGTGAAGATTGAATAAGTCGAGCCTGGCTTCCGGTACTTCCGGCACTCAGGGTCGAAGTCGTACTGGAAAAAAATTAGACCATTTAAAATCGTATTGAAATACTACTACTTGGTAGAAAATTTTACTTTGCAATATGAAGTGTTTAACTAAAACATTTGCCAAATAAATTTAGGGATTATCTACGAGTGGCGACATATGTATGAGAAACAAGCGAACCTACGATACAGAGTGAAATTTGGAGTTAGTATGAAAGTAGGTGAGTTGGTTCCAATGGTGGAGGTGCGGTGTAGGTCAGTGTTGGCGCAGTCGGTTAGCCCATACATATGTTGGTACCTGAGGGTGAGGTGGTTGGGAGTACGGCCTAACCCTCGCTTGGCGGGCGGTTGTGGCAGTTCATCCTCGCCCTCCGATTTGGAGCCGCCCTCCGACTTGTCCGTGTCAGTGGTTGGTGGGGGCGGGGGTGGCAGAGTGCGCTTCGCCGCGCTTTCTGTTGAAAATTAGTAATATTAAGAAAGACACTAGACGTTATATGCAGTAATATTTCTATTTGGAAGCATATTTATTATGATTGTAACCAAATCATACGCGTAGCGTACCTTTATTAATAAAATAAACAATGTTGAAGAAGAAAAACGATGGTAAAGTTATCACAATAACTTACCAATTGATTCACAGAGGGTTTTGCTTCTTTGTCTGAATGTAGTTTCGTCAGATGATAATTCGGATACCTGAGGAGGTTCGTCAGCGTCCTGGGAGTTTTCACGAGATAAGTCGCCGACCTGTTTAGTGAAACCAAAGTAAATAATTTAAGAGCATGCGCGATTTTATTATTGGGAAAACGGTGAAGTTAAAAATTAGATAAAATTCTGGCGTCGGACTTAGTCTGAGATCTATAGAGCAAACTTTGACTTTGTTGAGACTTAAGGCATGGTTAAAACGAGACAGATTTATGTTACTGATATAAGTCCATCTCGTTTAACTCTAATTAAAGTCTGAGCCAAGTCAAAGTACGCTCTATAGATCTCAGCATTAGACTTGAAAACTACAGCAGAAACTACACATATTTAAATTAAAAAAAATAACCAAGGAAATCCAACCCTTAGATATATTTTGGAAATCGACCGAATTATAACTCGTTCGTATTAAGTAAAGGCGTATGATATTCCAGACCTCATTTTCAGGAAGTCACCAATGCCATCTGGTAGAAAATATTTACCTCGATATTACCAGCTGACAGTCTCTGACCGGTTGTTTTGGGTTTTTTCGTTTTTCCGAGCGTTTGGGATCCCTGCATTACCTGCACCTGTAAACATAAAATGTTGAAATAAACATCAATTTGTTAGAAAAAAATATATTATTTGTACTATTTTACACTAAGACAAGATACGGAACCGGAACGAGTTGATATAAATTTTCCGAATTAATATGCGATTATATATTTTTAAATGAAGAACTCTTGAACAAGTATAAAGTTCTAAAACAGTATACCCACCTAACTTCGAAAAGTTAAGCTAGCAGCAAAATGCACATTCTCTCGGTAATATTATTGCATTTATAACACAGTTCAAGTTTTAAAAGTAACCTGAATCTAGGAAAAGTTTAACGTCAAATTTTGCGATAGCTTAATGAGAAAAAGTTGCGCTGTTTGAAAAATTGAATTATAATCATTTTGTTCGTAAAGCTCCATCTCTGTTTCTGTTAATTTCTCCTCGATATGGAAAACTGTTGCTGCAATTAATCTGTTTAACTGATATTGCAGTTTATGATGAAATATGCTTAAGCAAAGTGATAAATAACTAGTTCTAATATTAGCAGAGGGTACTCGAATTAAATAATAAATAATTGATTTATAATTTAACTAGCCGATGCCTGCGACTTCGTCCGCGTAGAAACGCTAAATCGCTTGGCCTTTTGCCGGTAGTGTGGTAACTAGCCACGGCCGAAGCCTCCCACCAGGCTAGACCAGGGAAAATTCAGATATTATAAATTCTCAAATTGACCCTGCCGGGGCTCGAACCCGGGACCTTCGCACGTTAAGACAACAGCGCTCAACACTGCTCCAGGGAGGTCGTCAAAGTAGTTAATAACGGACTAATACCTGGTGCTTGGGTCTATCGAGAGTGGCTGGAGCTCGAGGAGGCGCGGGAGCGAGTCGCGAGGATGCAGGCAGTGACATGTTACGCACTGACTCGCGAATGATCTGCCGGATTGTCTTCAAGAACGCGTTGCGGAAGTCTGCAGTGCTATTAGCAAATAATAAGAAATTTTATAGAACGTCACTCGTGGCAGATCTAGCAAGTAGTATGCCGCCGCGCTGCTTCAACCTGTGGCATGCCACACGCCTTGAGGTAAATTTTGTTAAATCGGAATGTTTTATTTTACACAGAAATAATATCTCAGCCTAATTAAATCAGTGTTTTAATGGGAACGGAGATTACGAGCAGACGTTTTCATTTGACCAGTTAGTTGATCCTGTAATAATTAAAAATGTCCAAACAATAGAAGGTTATAAAAGTAGTAATATTTACGAGTATAATGTAATACCTGTTGGAGAGCACATAGACTTTTTCTGAGCGGCGTTGTAGTTGACTGCGCAAGTGAATGAGTTCCCACAAGAAATGACTATCCATGTCCTTTGCAGATGATGCCCGCACTTGAACCTCCGTCACAGGTATCAACACTTGATATCGTATAATCTCTACTTCATTTGAGTTATTTTTCGAGGAAACCCCCTAAAAGTTTATTTAATTTGTGTTAGAATGGTGCTTAGATCTAATCGTTGTAAAGTTAGTATTAATAAAAGAAAACCGATGTATCATGGCAGTAAACTTAAAGCAATAAAAAAAAAGTTCAGGTATTGGCGTAACTAACACATTATTGAACAAAATTAATCCATGCATGTGTAGAATTTCATTGTTAAATATTTTGCTCCTTATTTGCTTGGGATAGATAATAACTATTCTGTGAATAGAATTCCGTATCTCAACTCTATCTCATCTCTCTAACTCATCTTATGGGGGAAATGCCTAAAATGTATAAGAATAAACGAAAGACTAGTATTCATCTCCGAATACTTAAACCACGATAACGCGAATAAGGATTTTTATATACATTGATTTTAATACGAAAAAGCAAAAAAAAGGAAAGTTAGTATTTTCAGAAAAAAATGCAGTTTAATGTGACTACTACTGAGCAGGATTAAAAAAGTAGCTAACCATTAATTTTTTCTTTTGTCTCAGTCTTTCTTTACAAAGGAAGACAACAGCTGATTTAAATACAAAGCACATGGCGTGCAACTCCAGTCCCTTCTTTATTTTACCTAAAAAGTCTGATATATTCAACCATTCTACGCCTCCGTAATATAACAAATCACCTGAAAAGCAACAAATAAATATTGATTTAGCTCAAATGTAAAACCTTAAAAAAAATATTAAACATGATACTAGTTTTCCATATAATATATTTTTTGTATCACGGTAAGAACAAAGGACGGATTGAAGCAAATTTTTTGTCAGGTAAACTATTAAGACTAAAAATACCCACTGCTCCAACGTAAATTTAATTAAAATCAATTCATCAGATACAGTGATACACCTGTGACCTAAATTCCATCCGTCAGTCTGAGAACTAAAGCCATACTTCATTTAAAGTTTAGGTTTTAGTTCAGGTTAAAATATTATACTGACCAGGGCTCAAATCAATAGGTTGTTTGCATGACTTTTGATGTTGCCTAAACAAGTGATCAAATATAGCACCATATTCCTCATGTATTCGTTGCATTTCATTGATGTGTTCTGCAACTTTTTCCATCCCCTTTAAAGCCTCTGTAAATCAATTTAAGAATGTAAATAATCATAATTTATCAAATATATTCATTCATCAGCATTTATAGAACAATATTTATGGTTTTGGCTCTTACCCACTAAGTGAAGATGCTCTTCCGAATTAACATCAGTCAAATTTCTTAATTGTTGTAATAGTAAAGGATATTTAAGTATTCGTTGAATTGGTTTGATTAAATACGATTCTAAAGTTGAAGAGTGTTGCTGTTTTGGATTACGAGCTGCCAAAAACTCTTGAAGTGCTTGATTGCCCTCATCTGCTTGACAATAAATAATAAAAAATATAAAATCTGTATGTATTAAACAAAAACCAAAACGATTAATTATAAAATTATAATCTGTTATATATCGTAACTTACTTGGATGTAAAACTTTCTGTGCTTTACTGTGACTGGCGCAGAAGGAACTGTATAATTTGAAATGGTTGACGTAATAGAGGAAAGCATTTCCAACTGCGAAGAGAACGTTCTGGAAAGTTGTACGAATTGCTTTATAAAATGTATATGAGATAACGGATGTAACTTTGAAATTATCTTCTGTTATTCCATGACAAAAGTTTGACATAACTTATGTATTCATGCTGCTTGAAATGCATGTCATTGCAAAACTTCCACATTTGGTTCATCAGTTCAGTTATTTGGCCCTCCTCTTTTAATATAGGTACCTTCAAATCAAGAGTGAATAGGCATCTTCTAGGCAAGCGCGCTCCACCTTAGGCTGCATCACCACTTGCAAGCAAGTCTGATTGCAGCCAAGCGCTAGCCTATATATTTAAAAAAAAAAAAAAAAAGTTTAAAATATTATAAATATTTAATACGAAATTCTGACACAGGTAGTTTGTTAACTTTTTATATCAAAAATAATTTTTCCATGATTTACCTTAAACTGATTTGAAAATTCAAAGTGGTTGAAATTGGCTTCAGCCTCGAGCGCTTCTTCTAAGTTTTGTAGGAACTGTCTCTGGAAAGTTACTATCTCCTGTATGTTTCCAAACAGAGCGTTGATTTCGGCGTTTGATAAAAAAGTTTCCTTCTTGAGCGGTTCTAGGTAGTTCTCCAATAAGTTATTTAGATGCTGAAAGTATCGAGAAAGCAAAGATACACCATTAATGGTCGCTCCAGTTTCTAAACAAACATTTTAATCAGCGTGACAGTTGGACAGCTGCGCAGGTGTGGGTTTTATGAAGTTATAAATTCACACCAATTTACGAATTTATTTTGGCTGCTTCAACTGTTCAAATTATTTGCTCCATAAATTAAGGATTAGACGTAAACAAAATAAGCCTCTGAAATTGATAAATATCGCATATTTATCAACTTCAAAACTTATTTTTGTAAAAGGAGAAAAAGTGCGGTAGACTACGTAGCAAAATATTCCTGTACATAATATTACAAGTTACCGCAAATTGCTTCTAAACTTAATTCACGATCCCGTCCGCAACTTAGTTAAGTTGCCCCGTGTGCGAGGGGCCGAGAAAGATAATAATATTACTATCAATCGCAATTTATTACATAAGTAGGCGAGTATAAGCTTTTATTATACCTATATCTTTGTAAATGTTAATAGAATTCGTGTCATCAATTACGTACTATGAAGAATACTTGTCCATGTCCTACATGTCGTACATGTCTTTGTAATAAATCTAGTATGCTGACTAAAGTAATATTTAGTTATTACATACTTTCATAAATTACGATTATCTCATACACATACTCATACCCAATATTTCTTACTTATATAGATAATAGCATGATACTTATTGATATACCTCGATTGGTATCAATATGATATTATTATTATATTTTTTATTGTATCTTTGATAACCTTTTCAATAATCCCTGAATCAAATCGGAAAGCGAATTATGATTTAACTGATATTGGGGCGGTATGCAATCACCCGTCAAAATTATATATTTCACACAGATCCAATCAAACGATAGGCCGTTAGAAGAGCTAGGAGCTTATTGCAAGTTTTCACCTTAGTGGCATTATATACACTTGAGGTCCTCCAGTTTGAAACCTTATTATCTCATAATATGCTTATCATATGATGCTAAGCAAAGTATCCTTAGCATCGAGTGCCGAAGCATTTTTCAAGCTTGCCAACTAAGAAGTTTTCTCAGCGTTATGAGCAATTAATGCCTTGAAGGCCTATGTGATTCTATGATAGTGTCATTTTCAAACTAGATTAGAATTTTCCCAGTAAGTATAAAAAAACTTTATGATAGTTTACTAGTATTTAGTAATTCACTTCAAATTTGGCAGATTTTCTTGGTTGGTGCTCACTAGGAAAAGCTTTTCGAATTATTAGTGGCAGATCGACTGGAATATTGGTGGAAACTCTGTAAAAGTTTATTTGAATACAAAAGTTTTATTCTATTTAACTACCGAGTTAGTTTGCATTCTGGACATAGGATAGTATCTACGAGTACCTATCCGGAAAATCAAAAAGTTCCCAGTTTTTAAAATTCTAAATCCACGCGGACATAGTTGCTGACTAAATAATTTGTACGAAATAAAGTTTGAGTTTGTTAGGCGACTCACCTTGACATAAGCGCGTTCCGTGTCGACGAGTTCCATGAGTACTTTTCTCAGCTTGTCAGCGTCGGAGAGGTGTCTCGAAGGCGTGACGGCTGCGCTGGTGAGGCTTCCAGTGGGGCTGCCGCGGCGCGTGTCGGCCGGCGAGCGGCACCACCCCGTCACCTGCTCCGCACTCTGCCGCACACGCACACGCCCACACTTCTATTTATGCCCACATATTGAAAGCTATTATTTGCTACGTAGCGTATGATATCGATGGAATACAATATACAATGAAGGCGGTGGAAGGTTGCATGCGGAAGGGGTTTTACAAGCGGCATCGATCGATACGATTAACTCGGTTTTGAACACACATTGTACTTTCTTTGTTATTTATATGTAACAATCTTTGTAGAGTACAAATAATAATTGTTATTGGTCATTCATTAAATTTAGTGCAACGCAGTTATATTTCTTGAGAAAGTATTTACATGCCTTTTTGTATTTATATATAGTTTTATACATTACCTACTTATATTTTATTTTTGATTATCTAAATATTTAATTCTAATAAAACTACAAATAGGTTAATAAATAACATGCGTGAAGTTACTACCTAAATTCATTTTTATAGAAGTCTAAAGTAATTTTACATTACAACTATTGGTTTTTAACTATTTTAATTAAAATTGCATGAGCAAATACGAAAGAACTAGTTTCTGTTTATGCTTAAATGGTTGTCCGTTCCAAGAAGTGTTTCGTATCGAAGCGTGCGCTCTTAATTTGTCGAGAGGATACGTTGTTGAAACATCGAGTCAAGCGGGTGAAGGGTGAACGAGCGAGCGAAGAAGCATTTAAGTGAAGTTCCTTAATAAGCACCTTGAGGAGGTTCTCGATCTCAAAGGAGTTCGTCCGAGAGCTCACTTTGGGCGGGCCCGTGCTCGATGCGTCTCCGTGCGCATCGGTTTCTGGACTATATAATTCTTTACCTGTGTACAAATTTTAATTAATTATAGCGAAACTTAAACTAACCTGCTAAAACATAATATTAATTGTTTTGCTGTGCATGCGTGTGCACAATAGATTTCTTTTAGAAATCTTACAATGAAGGTTTCTAAATGAATAAAATATATACATATAGATTAATTTCCTATAATCTATATCTATCATCTTACATATATTTTTTTCTTTACGAATAAAAAAAGTCGCGGGCATCAGCTAGTTCGTACTAAAGAAAAATAAATGTGAAACCTCGGTATAAATAAATGCAGTTGTTTGGTTTGTCACGTCACAACAGAGCAACGGATCGATGTTGACATATCATGCTATTTTTATGCCGAAAAATCAAAAAGTTCCCACGGGATTTTGGAATCTACGCGGGCGAAGTCACGGAAATTAACTGGCAGTAAATATATACGTGTTATATCACATTTGATCCTCATAAATGTACCACATCCGTAGCCTTGTGGACTTGGGCACATAAAGTGTACGTGAACACTACATACAGCAGTAACTCGTAGGTAGGTATAAACATAAAGGTGCCTCTACTCAGGTCAGCGAAGCGAACCTCATTTCGCCTCACGCTAGTTTCTGATTTGAATATTTTTATGACTGAAAGTAGGGAATCGTGCTACAATGTACGATATTTCAATGTCTTCTGTACGATTTATTTATTTATGAATAGCAAATATCAACTATAACAACTCATTTATTGTTATTTATTGGTAGAAAAATAGGTAGGTTCATAATATAACTAGCGGATGCTCGCGACTTCGTTCGCGTGGTATAAGTTTGTTTTCCTAAAGGCACTCTTTAATTTTCCGGGATAAAAAGTAGCCTATACCATTTTCCAGGTCCTCACCTACCCGTGCAAAATACCCGTTGCTCTGTTGCGGCGTGATTGAAGGACTAACTCTCTATTTCACCCCTTTGGGGGTAGAATTTTTAAAAACTGTGAAACACATATTTCTTTGTTTTTAACCGGTAGCTCACATACCAAGTTTCATGGCTATAACTTGAGAAATGAAGGACTTTCATACAAACTTCCAACCCCTATTTTACCCCTTCGAGGGTGAAATTTTGAAAAACTGTGACATACGTACTTCTTTATTTTTTACCGACAGCTAAAATACAAAGTTTCGCAGAAATAACTTGTAAAATATTATGAGAAATGTGGACCTTTTATGCCAACTTTCATCCCCTATTTCACCCCTTGGGGGTCGAATTTTCAAAAACTGTGAAACATGTATTTCTTCATTTTCAACCCGCAGCTCATATACCAAGTTTCATGGCCATAACTTGAGAATTATGTTTAACCGGTACCTTACATACCGAGTTTCTTGGCTATAACTTGAGAAATGAAGGACTTTCATACAAACTTACAACCCCTATTTTACCACTTCGGGGGTGGAATTTTGAAAAACAGTGACACACGTACTTTTTTATTTTTTACCTTTAGCGAAAATACAAAGTTTAATTCATATAACTTGTAAAATATCTTGAGAAATGAAGGCCTTTCATACCAACTTTCATCCCCCATTTCACCCCTTTGGGGGTCGAATTTTCAAAAGCTGTGAAATAGGTATTTCTTAATTTTCAACTCGCAGCTCATATACCAAGTTTCATGGCCATAGCTTTCATAAAAAATTTCAACCCCTATTTTACCACTTTAGGGGTTGAATTCTGAAAAACTGTGACACACGCAATTCTTAAATTTTTATTGAAAGCCGAAATACCAAGTTTCATTTATAGATAAACCTTCAACAATTTATAAAACACCCGGAATAACATTCAACAAACGGATAAATCCCACAACTGATTGGAATCATATATACCAAGTCTTGATTACTTCACAAAACAAAAGCTTATAATCGTGTGGACAGGTACAATGGAGTAATTACAGAGTATTCCACCAGAATATTGAAAAAAACTATTCAATACAATCAGCGCATGAAATTATAGCATTAAAATAGCGACAAATATCCACCCTCCAACATTGGTGATATTTGAAAATTGGTTAATGGAACTTTTCATCACTAAGTAGGTTGGTACTATATTTCTCGCCAACATTTATCTTGATTCTAGATGAAACACTTTTTAGTATTCTCAATCTCATCTGGTAAGTGAAGTCGATATTATAATATAACTGATACCCTTAATCGGATTCTGCACGACATCGTACCGAAACGCTAAATCGCTTGGCGGCACGTCTTTGCGGGCATAGGGTGATAAATAGCCACGGCAGAAACCTCCCACCAGAATTGAACCCGGGATTAAAATTTGTAAAACCACACCGCTCACTACTGCACCAGGTAGGTCGTCACCTCACGACGTTCTAATTTAGAATGTGAATAAAGTGAAAGCTCAAATGAAACTCAGCAAATATATACATATTATAATTAATTAAATTTATGTTAAACTGTAATAAAATAACACAAAGCAGAAAGTTGAGCAGTTTGTTATTAGGTACTTCACTCCACGTCTGAGCAATCAAGAGCGGCAAAGACAAGAGTTGTAACAAAAATAATCCTGGGTATTTTGATGAGTAGATTTCCACAGCAGCGGGGTAATTACAACTTCATACCGTACTGGCTTTGTGATAAGAAGTGACACAATGAGTTTTTTTGGTCGAGGTAAGTCAACACCAGGCTGGCAGGCGCGGGCAAATAGCCCGCGGTAAGGGTCGCGACCTTTATTTAAAGGCCGCGATGAGTGCTTTTGCTTTAAAGTAAGTTTTGAATTTGCTGTAACCTATTTTTTTTCTAAACATTGACGTATTGCAAACATGATAGAATCTTACTTGGGCTATTTTTAACCCGTGACGCAAAAGAGAGGGGTGTTATAAGTTTAACGAGTCTGTTTGTGATATCGTAGAGCCCAAACGGATGGACCGATTTTCGTTTAATTTTTCTGTGTCATAGATAATTTTATCCCGAGTGTTCTTAGCCATGTTTCATGAAAATCTGTTCAGCCGTTTGAAGATCATCAGCTCTTTAATAGTTGATGAGGGGATCTGACTACCTTCCATATTATGTCCTATCGATTCGAAATTTGGTACCGTATTACTTCAATTATATACCTACTTTAAAAAGACAAAATTAAAAAAATTTAAAAAACCCCCCGACACAAAAAATAAACTCAAAAAACTAACAAGAAGGTCATCAGCTTTTTTCTTAATCTGTTACTTCCATAATATGTCGGGGGTTGTTTTAAATTTGTAATTTATACTTGTTATCTATGTAAAGCATTGATGTAGAATTTTAGTTTGATTTAAAGTAAAAAAATATCTCTTTGAACTCTATGTATTAACTAAACAGTGTTGAAAAATAAACAGGTTATTGGTCAGGATGTCGGAGATTAATTTAAGTAGGAATTGTTTGATTTCATGGTCTTGTTTTTTGAACAATGTTTGTTCAAAAGTTTATCCTTATTAAGGTCAACCTCAGAGCCCGGTCAGAATACATACCTAATGGTATTTTATTTCATAAAGGATCACTCATACCCATTGCCCTAGGTGAACAACGAAAGCGACACAACGCAACGCGACGTAATTCAACTCCGAAGAAAATGATAAAAATATTATCTGGGCGACAACGTAGGCTTGCGAAATCCTAATATTCTATCAACAAATAAAAAAATACCTTTAAAATTCTTTACTTCTGATTTAAGATAATCAGAAGTAAAGATTAAATGGAAGTGCATTTCATAGGAGCGCGAGAACAATCATATCGTGTAATAAAGGTTTTTGCGGACGATGTGTCTTATTGTTCCCTGATTCCCTATATAACCCTTTCATCGAATATCGGGGAAAAGCGCTTCGCATGTCAAATCGATAGGGAAGCATAATTGCCTGTGGTGGTTCTATAAAATTTATTTTATAGAACCACCACAGGCAATTAAGAACCATAATTCTCATTGGATCACAAGTTTCCAAATTTACATTCTTTTAGAATATGTTTGCTTTTGATTATTCTGTTGCAGTTTCATTTATTGCATAGTCAATCACGCACGGACAAATAAATAAGGAACACTTTGACGTATCTATTCGATTTCTGGGTGCGATATTTTTTACATACACCCCCAAATACAAAGTAGTGGGTCACAATAATCATTACCATCTTCTCCTCTAAAAAATTTCTTAGTGACTTGATAAATTCAAAATTATTGTCCTTCAATGACATGAGATTTATATATCGGGAGCCCATTGTATCATGAGTAATATTATAAAGGTTGAGTGATTTTCAAGCTTATTATTATAAAAAAGAGAAAGAACTCCAATCCAGTCATATACTTCATTCAGGGTCCATTTACGTGATATTGATAATTCAATTGTGTTTCACGCGGTAACAACGCCCACGGTACGAGCAGGTACTCTTCCTCACATGTCAAACCAATACGGTATTATAATTGCCACTCGAGTTGCAGGCACTTGTTCTGGGATAAATCACAGCAGTCGAGTCAAGAGCGTAGCAATTTCGGTCCGCGTGTTCTAAATAAAGTCCATACAGAAACAATAATACCGGTTTGGGAGACAAAGGACTTCATTCGTAATTAAATTTTGCTGAAAAACGATACAAGTGCTCTTAATAGCCTTTTTAAAATACACACGGGTCGACACAGTGCGCCTTTATTGTGACCCAAGGGTTTTGAATAAAAATATTTCAGGTCTTATTTTGGATGAAGGAAAATAAATGGTACTGATGAAGTATAAAATAATAGCACCTGAGATATTTGTGCGCGAATTTGCGTCAGGAATCGTAGAAAATCTTTGAGGCATATAAATGAACTCCGATATACATATCAGAAGATCCAAAGGACATTGACCAAATTCGCCTAAGAATCAACATACGTTTGAAATATACAGTAATTCTTAGCTTATTTTATAACCTTTATTCCAAATATTAGAATTCAACGGACACTTCAAATTAATTAAAAGTAAATAAATGGGTATTCAATTGATTACTATACGTTTTCGTCTCTCGATTATTAACCACAGATCAATAACTTACAGGTTAAAATAATATCCAATACAACCGCTTGAGCGCTAGATCCGTATCGTAAGAAACAAGATAAAAGCAGCTTAAAGTGCTAAGTGCGCTAGTATTCTGAATCTCGCAACGCCATCTATTGAAAGTACAATAATTTAATATTTCTAACGCCATCTGTGAAGTTATCGATGAACTATGACGATACCTGCATCCTTATTAATAACACCATCTGTAATGTTTTTGACGGACTACTGCGAATCTTGTCTTATCTACATACTGTTTACAGCTGTATTACAATTGGTTAAAGATGACATTTATTTGATCAAGCAGATGGATTGCGAAAGCTGAAATATCCTCAAAATTGAAAATATTTTTGGTAATAAGTAATTTCTAAGCAAGGGTCCGTTGTTTTAATCTGCTCTCAAGCATAAAAAGGTACTAATTTGAACCCAATAATCAATGTTTTATGACGGTTGGTTCTTAGGCGAACTTTGTATGGGGACGGAACAATGTCCTTTATTAGAACGTAGTATGTTCGTAGATACTTTGTATATATGATACAACAGCAAAACGCCAACAATCGCAAATTGATACCTATCATGTTGATTGTGTTCCGTTACCACGTATCTATTTATGATAATACTGGCTGACGGCCGCAATATTGGAAGCCAATGTAATTTCGGTATATCCGGAACCAATGCCAAGTATAACGTAGAGGAAAAAATTGAAGTTGAAGTTAAGCAGCTAAAGCGAAAATAAAAAATGAGAAAAACTTTTTCATTCTGCATTGTTCACGCCTGAAGAAATTGTTGCAACGTACACAATACTATACAAGATGATTTAGGAACGCCTATTTGTACAATATTACGAAAACATTCTACTCGTTCTACTATGTTTCAACGTGGGTGGTACCGTAGGATGTTATCATACAACCTACGGAAATGATAATAATAAATTGTACATTAAAAATAATGTTTGAATATTAGAATTCCTCATTTCCGAAATACGTTTAGAGTTGGTGTCAACGTCATTTATATATTACTAGCTGAGGCCCACGACTTCGTCCGCGTGGATTGAGGATTTTTGGTTCCCGCGGGAACCCTTTAAATTTCCGGGACAAAAAGTAGCCAATGCGTTACTCCAAGCTATAAATTATCTCTGTGCCAAAGTTCATCCAGATCTGTCAAGCCGTTCCGGCGTGATTGAGTAACAAACATCCATACATCCATCCAAACTTTTACATTTATATTATTATTATAGAAGTAAGTATATATAATATGTCCAATTATTGAGCGTTGCGTTGCAACCACGGTTCTGTCTCTAGTTCTATTATCTCACAGACAATAACACAAGACAGACAATCAAAAATGCATAATATACACAGCCACGTTCGTTATAAATTAATTGAATTCTAACAACAAGACGCCTCGTTAGTTCAGAGGATTAAGTGCTTCCATACACTTTAAGTACGTGTATAGGGATGCGGTTGAAATAGAAAAGCAAGTGTTCCATACAACGTGCGCTGTCGAAGTGCAGGTGGATTTTCAAGTTTCTGCAGGCGAACGTGTACTCGTAACTGATACAGATTGCGCATCAGTAGTGCAATCTATCAAAACTTGCCTTTTTTAATTTAAATATAACATTTATTTATTCATATTCAAGTTATTATATAAGATTTTATACGGATATTGCTCTATGTTTTATATTATAATATTACTACAAGGAGAGCTTGACTGCGCGATCTCACCTGGAGTTATTGATGCAATCTAAGATGGTAGTGGGCTAACCTAGTAGGGGTATGGCATAATATTCCTCACCGGTTACTACAGACATCGTACCAGAACGCTATCGCTTGGCGGTATGTCATCGTATATTAGGTACAGGATTCTTGTAGTAAGTAAATCATGAAGAAATCTTTATATTATAGCTAACGGCAGAATGTTGATTTCTTAACCAGAGGTCCAGAGACTTCGTCCGCATGTATCAAGGATTTTTGATTCCTGCGTGAACTCTAATTTTTCGGGATAAAATGTAGCTCATGTGTTAATTCAGGTTGTAAGCTATCTACATTCCAAAGGTCGTCATTGTGGCGAGAAT
Source organism: Erebia epiphron (assembly GCA_963932025.1). Classification (NCBI taxonomy): domain Eukaryota; kingdom Metazoa; phylum Arthropoda; class Insecta; order Lepidoptera; family Nymphalidae; genus Erebia; species Erebia epiphron. The sequence continues at coordinate 19,547,836 of OZ009952.1, forward strand.
GAGTAAGTAACAAGTATCCAAACATACAAAGTTACAATTAACATCCGAAACTTAACAAATTTTTTGCCCAAACGAAAATGTAAAAAAAAATATTTTGCCATATAAGCTCTAAATATGTTCTTAAGTATTAAATAAGTTTCACTGTTTGGCAGAAAATTGCAAGAAAAAATAATAGAGAAACGCTAAATGAACCTTATGCAATAATTAATCTGTCCGCACTTCGCATAGTCCCTTCATTATTTATTTCGATCTAGCTACTATGTATTATGTATAGTATAGGTACCTCCTTATCTGGTCATCCAAGAGAAGCAATTAATCTTGGTAATTGATAAACGAATAGGTACATAATATTATACTTGTTTAGGTATAAATTATATTATCTAATAGGTACACAGTGAAAAATTTACATAATTTCTTACAGATTTGATCATAATTAATATGTCAACGTTAAATATTATACTGCAGTATAAAAATAATGATTCAATTTATTTTTATCATGATGATACATTACTCCTACATATTGAAATACATTACAATCTGTTTTTTTAATTATTGATTAAAATCATTATGTATACAGGATAATAAACTACCAAAACAGGGACTTTCAATTAAATTGTACAAAATAACCTAGGATTAAAATTTCGTGCATGCTATGGAATTATTCGTGCCGGTATCTTTACCCTACATATGACAGAGATTCCGTTATACCATTTTCTAGTTACGTTCGAAAAGAAATGATAGATTTCATACTAATACCTATAAATGCAAAAGTGTTAACTTTTTACGGTCCATTGGTTTAACTAATTCTGACAAAATTTGATGCAGAGCCAAGCTATTTCTGTACCAAATTTCGTCAAAATCCCAGCGGACCATTGCTACCATCTTAGACTGTATCATCACTAATGATCAGATGACATCACAGTCAAGGACTAACTTGTAGAGGAAAAAGAGGATATGAACACCTTCTTATCCCAGAAAAACAAAGAGTTCCCACGGGATTTTGAAAGCATTTAAATCTACGTGGATAAAGTCTCGTAGATTTATATGCTGCTGGCACTGTTTACTTAATTATTTTAAAAAATAATAAAATATGAGTAACCAGATGATTCCGCGACTTCGTCCGCGTGGATTAAGTTTTTTTGATTCCCGCGGGAACTCTTGAATTTTCCGGGATAAAAAGTAGCCTATGTCCTTCCCCGGGATACAACCTATCCCTGTACCAAATTTCATCAAAATCGGTTGAACAGATGGGCCGTGAAAGCGTAGCAGTCAGACAGACAGACAGACAGACACACTTTCGCATTTATAATATTAGTATGGACAGTGGCGTGCACAGTATTTGGAGACAGGGTAGGCATTGGATAGATAGATACCTATTTTCAGGCAGGGCATTATGTAAATAAGCATTGAACTTTTTATCTAACGTAAGCAATGCTTTTATGCCTCTATGTAGTGCACGCCACTGAGTATGGATATAGGCTTAGACTTACTCCACGCTGGCGCCGGCACTATGAGGCCGGATATCATGTCGTCGGAGATGACGGGAGGCTCGCTTGGCGGTGGCGGGCACACCAGCGAATCGATTATGTCGTCCGTAGCGGCGCGCATCACGCCGGTCAGCTCCGGCGGCTCTGTCCGTGACGACCTGTATGAAAATCGCAAAAATCGAACTCCGAACAGTGAATTATACCCTACTATACCTACTGTAGCGGTACTCTGAGTTTTTACATTGCAAATTCGATTGATCGTAATTCGTAGTGAGTGTTCGATCACATTGGCGTCAAAGTAAAATGGACCCAAAAGCTCTTGATTTAAAGTCAAAAATTTAATACAATCGATTTTAATTTTGAAATGTATCATTTGGAACGCTGGCTGTGAATGCACAAACTAAATTAAGCTCTAAAGCAATGTAGTTAAGGTTCATTTTACTTTAACGCCAATGTGATCGAACGCTCACTACGATCAATCGAATTTGCAATGTAAAAACTCAGAGTAAGCGTGTACTGAACTTAGTAACCACTAAGCACTTGACAGAAAATGTTTTGTAGATTTCAATATTGATTTCGTGACGGCTTAAAAGCAAATCTCAGGAGCAAAAGCTCCGATCAGCTTAATTAATATTATAAAATTCAGTTATCTAGGCACTTGACTGTGCAACGTACGTCTGTAATTATTTAACAGACTCTGTACATCTTAAAATGCAAAACTGAAAAATGCTATCTTCATGATATTATTATATAGCACTTGCTTTATAAAATAAAAATTCATTTTCCACTCGCTACAATACGTCATTATGGTAAATAAATAATCCAATTACATATTTTAATAAACCTCCTTTAAAATAATTGAATACTTAATTAATAAAATCAATTAACTTTTTTATTTATCTGTATATGGCAGTGACCTGCTTGCATATTTTATTACTCGTGCTTTCAAGTAAATTTATTTTATGAAATTACTGAAAATTTGTAGGCTTCGGCACATAATTTTTTTCTGATGAGTTTTGCGCAATTATTTCCGGTCTAACAAACACGTGAGCTGTTACTGTTTATGTCCAAGTTGTAGTATCTAATTACAAGATTAAAGTTACAGTTGACTGAATCTTTCCTTAAAATCGCTCGAAATAGTATTTACATTAAAAAAGGTTTTAGGTTTTTCTTTAAATTCCACTACAAGTTAGTCCTTGCCTGCAATCTCACCTGATGGTAAGTGACGATGCAGTCTAAGATGGTAGCGGGCCAATCTGTTAGGGGTATGGCCGTTTCATGTAACCCATAGCCCTAGTCGGTTTCTGCACGGCATCGTACCGGAACACTAAATCGCTTGGCAGTACGTCTTTGCCGGTAACTAGCCACAACTGAAGCATTCCACCAGACTACACCAGAGAAAATTCACAAATTATAAATTCCCAAATTGACCCTGCCTGGAAACCAACCCGGTCTCCCATGTTAAGACAACAGCGCTCAACACTGCGTCAGGGAGTTCGTCATATAACTAAAAAAGGTTGCGAAGATTGAAGAAAATGCAATTTACTTTTCGCGATTACTCAACTCGAATCCAGGAAATTCAAAGTACTATGTGGTCGCTTGCACGGTGCCATCTATTTCCGGCAGTTCCGTTCACGCCGACTTGTATGCAAATCACATATTACCCTACACACACTAAGTACATACATCTGCTCTTTACGCTTAGAGCGATCTAGTGTTTGAATTTGGAACACTATAGTATAAAAGTAGGTTGATATAAACATTGAATTAAATACTTTTACATATTACTTGCAAATATTAGTAACTAGCTGATGCCCGCGACTTCGCCCGCGTGGATTGAGATTTTTTGGCTCCCGCGGGAACTCTTAAATTTTAGCCTATGTGTTATTTCAGGATATAACCTATCTCTGCGCCGAATTTCATCCAGATCCGTTCTGGGGTGATTGAGTAACAAACATCCATCCATCCATCCAAACTTTCGCATTTCCAATATTAGTATAGATAATAATGAATGAATTAGTTATTTATGCAACAGTTGTGTAATAAGGGGTATTAAAACACGAATGCGAGTTTATCACACGACGCGAAGCGGAGTGTGATAATAGTATCGTATGAGTGTTTTAATACCTAATTATCAACAGTTGCATACAAGACTTTATCTACACTCATGATATGGATCCTCTATAACAGATTCTGAAATAGTTAGCTTACTGCTAACATTAAAACATCCAGTCCTAGTAACCTAATATCATCCATTACTAAGTTTAAACAAATAAACTAAGTATTAATGAAAGAATTATTTATTGTAGTAGTAATTAACATTTTGTATAGTGCAATTATTTAAATTCACTTGATGTTCTATAGTGTTGGAAGGTCCCGCTCCAGATGTACTCGGCGGAATATTTATATTTACCACTTCACTATTTTTATTTTCTATGGAATTCGAAATTACATTCGACACGTGGATTTATTATGGTTATTGCAGCGTTTAAAATATCTGGCGGTGTGCTATCAAAACTTGAATCGCTCATTTTTTTGTTAACAAAACAATAAAAAAAAACGAAGAAAAATGGCGGCGAAAATACTAATAACCTACTTTTTTTTTTACAGCGCGCGGCGTTCTGGTAGTGAAACGCGCGTGTATGACAATGTTCTTTTTTTGAAATTCGTATAGATGTTCTTTTTTTGTAATTCATACAGATACCACGCATCGAGCAGATGTAGCTGTCTGTTGAGTACCCTTTGCGCAGAGGGGATCGAAAAAAAAAACAAAGGAGTGTTGTAATGAAATTCAGTACAACATTACATCACCCGTTTAGATGATGTAATGTTTATTATGACATTGGGTGTTTTAATGTTGGCAATAAGCTAACTGTTTCAGGGGGGTTACTATCATCATTTAGAAAACCATTATGATACAGGCACATCTTGTTTCAATCTCTTTCTAATCTTACTGAGAAAGCTACCATGACCCTACAAAACTATTATGGTTTTACTCTTGCCAAAGAACGAATGATACTCATATCATTGTCTATTCCTTACTTTCAGAGTAAGCGAGATGTAGCTATATTTTTTCTATAGCGCTATCTCGTCTCATCGTGTTTCATTTCATGCATAAAATAACACAGAGCCGACACCTTTTTAATTAAATAGTATAACTTTACAAAGTTATTTTACCTTTATAAAGTGCAATAAATAACAAAAAGTTTCTTAGTATTATTATTAATTATTTTAAACCAAATAATAGTTGTTTGGTTGCACTTTTTTAAAGGATAAAAATTAACTCGACGTTTATGTTTCTTTTACGTTGTGTAAAACGAAACGGATGTCAAATGTCAAACAAGGCACGTAAATAAATAATAGTTGAAATTTGAGGTTATCTAATATAATTTATAACTTTTATAATTATTATTTCGGGCCTCGAGTAAGTCTAATTATTGTGAGTTTATTGCTTTCTTGGATAAAACAAAAAATATTAGTAAAATTGTGGCGCTACGCGTGAAGATCGGACTGGATTTGTGATGCAGAAGTGCACATAGTGCATTTCAAGTGGTTTGTGTGCTTTTTGCAGCAGATGTCGAATAAAAATAAACAATAATATACATTACAATAATTAAAAATACAAACGTTTTCATTCAAATAAACTTTTACAAGTGCTTTTGAATCATTGATTGAATCTACCACTGGCTTGTAATGCCATTTTTTACAAGAGCCAGCAAGAAACTCGGTGATTGCTCCTTTGAAGAATAATAAATTAAAAGTCCTAAGCATAGCTGGAGCAAGTCAAATGCAAGCGCTTTTATCATTTACATAACCTTCAACACTATCCATACTAATATTATTAACTAGATGATGCCCGTGACTTCGTCCGCGTCGACTAAGTTTTTTCGAGTCCCGCAGGAACTCCTTAATTTTCCGGGAAGGCGTAGCAGACAGACAGATGGACAGACAGACAGAAATAAGTTCTCATTTATAACAATATAAGTATGGATGCGAAAGTGTGCCTGTCTGTCTGCTATACTTTCACGGCTCATCCCTTCAACCGATTTTGATGAAATTTCGTACAGGGGTAGGTTGTATCCCAGGGAAGGACATAGGCGTAGGACAAAAGGACATAATTTTATTCCCGTGGGAATCAAATATCTTAATCCACACGGACAAATCCGCGGGCATCTTCTAGTTAATAATAATATAAAATAATAAGTTTTTTATTTTTATGAAAACAAGTTTGATATGAATTTAACAATCTATCAAGTATCAAATAAATATTATAAATGCAAAAGTTTGGATGGATGGATGTTTGTTACTCAATCACGCCCCGACAGCTAAACGGATCTGGTTGAAATTTGGCACAGAGATAGATTATAATCTAGAATAGCACTTAGGCACTTTTTATCCCGGAAAACTAAGGAGTTCCAGCGGGAACCAAAAAACCTCAATCCAATGCGGATGTAGTTGCGGGCATCAGCTAGTAATAAATAAATGTTTATGTTATTAAATTGAATTGAGTATTATGTTTATTTCCAGAACTATAAATGCTGCCGTCTTGCACAGAGTTGTTGAATATGGGCATTCCGCTAAGGGCATATTTCGAGTGCAAACATACAAATTTGTATAATGTGCCTCAGGCGAGTCAAGCGAGTCTGGAGCCTGGCATCCAATAAAATCATCATTACTTTTCTCAATGGATATCCTCAGTCACGTGAAACTTTTAACTGAAAATTATAGTTTAAATCAGTTTATGTTTAGTCAAATGTGACTGGATTAGTTATTGTAAATTTAAAGTTAACTGCTATGTATACATATATAATAAATATATCGATTTTTACATATACTTTTTCATTTGAATTATTTTAATCATCATCATTATCATCACTACAGCCTATTAACGTCCCACTGCTGGGCACAGGCCTCCACTCTCATAGGAGAGCGGGAATTAGAGCTTAGACCCACCACGCTGCTCCAATGCGGGTTGGCGGGCTTTAACGACTATTATTATGTTAGTGATAATAACCGGGACCGACGGCTTAACGTGCTCTCCGAGGCACGGGGGTGAAACACCGCCAACTTCCAACTCCGGGCTGGCACTGAGAATTTCTTAATTGAAAAACCCAATACCTAACTTTTTATGCCCGACCGGGAATCGAACCCAGGACCTCGTGATCCGCAGTCGACTATGCTAACCACTAGACCAACGAGGCAGTATTATTTTAATACATACCTAATATTATAAAATGGATGGATGGGTGGATGCTTGTTACTCAATTGCGCCAGAACGGCTGAACGGATCTTGATGAAATTTGAAACAGAGGTAGATTATAGTCTGGAATAACACAAAGGCTACTTTTTATCCTGGAAAATTAAATAGTTCCTGCAGGAGCCAAAAAACCTTCATCCATGCGGGCAAAGTTGCGGGCTTTAGCTGGTTACTGTTGAAGTTAGGTTTGTTTGTTAATGAAATTAAATCATTATACTTGAAATAGCTATTTATTTTAATAAGGTGAGCACAGAACGACATGTTAATTCAAACTTGAAGTTACTACAATGATATTACAATAGGTACATGTATGAAATGTTAAATCAAGCAAGTATATTTATCAATTCTGTATAAAATATAATATGAGTTACAGTATATTAAAATTACATCAAAAAGACCTTTTTTTACTTGATGAGACACTGTATTTTAAAAAACAATAATATAATAAGTCATAGTGGCTAATTCAATAGAAAAATAAACGGCTACATAAATTGTGAAAGTTAGTTCACACTAGCAATCAATGGATACATAAGCAGTTGTAGAAGTTAGTAAACTTAAAATGACAAAAGAAAGTAAATAACCTTAGTAAATTAACTAAAGGTAACAAAATAACATTACTTCATGATATATTACTACATATATTTTATGCTTAAGACTTTAATCTAACCTAAACCTTAGCTTAATATTTTAACAAGAATATAGTGGCTCTTTTGGCATTGTAGACCAGTGAAGCTGGACCTACACACTTCAGAAGTCCAACAAGAAGCTACCTACATTGTATAAGGTAGTGTCATCATCCACTAGCAGCACTACCACCTTGGATATAGCCCTGTCATGGAGCTTACAATTACAGGCTAATGAGTCTTACTATAAAGGTTATATTATATGAAACTTCTTTTCAAAGGAAAGTGAAGAATTTTGCAACCGGGACCTACTCTTATCAAACCAACTTTATCTAAAAAAGGATGTAAGGGCTATAAGTGGGATGTTACATTTTGTCCTTTCTGCAAGCATCTTATTTCATCACTGAAGTAAATATACTGCAGTCCTTTTATAACAGTAGGTATGTACCTAATGAATTCTTCATTTCCATTGCAGAGATGAAACCTGTATTGAAGGAATTTCCTTTACATTTGTTAACACATCTCAACATGTAACAGACTTGCTGCAATTTATAATAAACTTGAATATTTTGTATAGATAGGTAAAAGATCAAGACTATCAATATTACTCGGGCAAACATTTAAATCTGCACTATCACAGTTTTGTTGTAATGGAATTTCAATTATAAACAAATATAAATTACTTATAAGTACCTACTCTTATTTTGTAAATAATCTGGGCCATGCCACCATAATTAAATAAGCTGATGTTTTTAATATCTGGAAATATATAAGAAACTTTAGTCATCAAGTTACTCAGTATTAGAGCACCATTTAACTGATGTCTTGGGATTGTCAACTTCGACTCAATGGTGCTATTATATACCTATATCCTGTCCCCACTGCACAACGGGTTGTGTCAAGTTTTCTAAAGCTGATGTATGCTGCTTAATACGGCTTACAATATCATTCAAACTGTGAGCTTTTTAACAGTAGGTAAATCCAACAAGATAGATAGATAGATAAACAGATAAATTATCTTTGTCGATCACTGTACTGAACAAATCTATAAACTGCTTGTATCCACTTATGTCCTTCCCATCATAGGGCTTGATGATAATGGGAGGAAGATGAACCCGCTGCTTGACACACGTAGAACTGGCGCAATGTCCCTCCTGCTCCGCTGTACGTTTAAGCTTCCTGAGCTTAGAGCAGAGTCCTAGGTACCGCTCTTCGATGATGCATGCCTCGTCATCTCCCCCGCCTTGGCAGAGAATGTCTAGTTGTATCTGTAGAAACTTCTGGTAATTGCTTGTGAGGTTGGCTTCAACTAGGTAGGTATTAACTGTTGTACCCCTACCCTGGATCTCCACAGGGCACGGTCTTGTACTGCTTGCTTCCAGCGGCTCCCAGCTACTTACATACTTGAGATCGTCTGCGTTGGGTTAGCTGAGGTTTCCAGTAAGGCCGAAATTCAAGCAACGTGCGACCCAAACGTATGTCGGTGTCGGTTCTTCGAAGTATTAAATCCGTAGGTAATCTACGGATCTCCTCATTTCTGATTTACTCCAAGCATAGCCCCCTTCACTGCCCTGGGTGCCTGATTCTTAAATTTACCTAATACCTTTTGGAAAATTCTATAACTCACTTTTATAAAGTTATATCTCATTATCTTAGTTTAATGCACTTATAATGTTTAATTTAGTAGAATATTCACTTGGAACACCTCACAATTTCCTATTTCTTTGTTTACAAAGTCAATCCGTCGTTGATCCGTCGCAAGAAAGTAACTTTTTTATGATTGCTAAATGTGACGTAAATCCTACGTAAAACAAGAATGTTAGCTCTCAAAAAACACTTGGTGGTACGAATTGAATGAATGATTTGCATCGCGACGTCACAAAACTGCTCAGGAAAACATTGTGTTAATAAGCTTATTTTTGGGACGTGATGGTAGGATTTGTCGCAACAATAACATAATAATATTGCTTTAAGCAGTGGCAGTAACCCCCCAGAACCTGTTATAGAGGATTTATAGCATGGGAGTAGATAAAATACTTTTACGTTTGCAATTTTAGCACACGTACAAAATATTATAATATTACACACCACATACACGCTGTATGACGTCACTGCAAACATACCTCACACTTTCGCACTGGTAGGACAGATCAATATAATGTACCTAGGTGTAAGTTTGTAGAAAGATTTTTGCCTATTTATACACCGGTACACTACATCAAGTAATCATACGTACGGGTCATTTAAAATGATTTTTATCGCGCGTCTGTCCGTCTGTTACATATTCGATCGCACATAATTCATCCGATTGCAACGCATGCCAGACATAGACTATCAATTAAACTATGTTATAATAATAATAAATAGACGTAATAGCGTATGGGACACTTTTTAATAATGAGAAAAGATTCAATATTAGGCTGGAATATTAATTATTTTGCCCAAATTGGCAACGTAACATTACGTCAAAGAGAATAATATTTGCCAGCTGCCAAATATTTGTGTTCATCTTTAACGAATTGCTTTGCTTTAGGTAAAACATACATACGCATACATACATTTTAATAACCAACATAAAATTTATGATCAACAGAACCGTAATACAACAACTCAATTGCGTAATTCTTTTATCATTAAAAAAAAAAAAGTACTAAAATATTTTAGGGCAAAAGATAATGTTTCATGATGAGGACAATGGTCGCTTTTTAAATGAATTTTTTATCTAACCATTCAAGACGGCAGAAAATGAAAGGTATCACAATTTTGTGACAAGGAAAGGTTCTTTTGTTCGCTTCAGACTTACCACAGTGAGCGTGGTCTATATCGTGGTCGTTGTAAGTAGAAGACGAAGTCAGGGTTCTACAATATAAACATAGTTTATTTGATACGAGAAATATAGGCAAAATTTACGCGGCGCGACGTCGAGAGACGCGGTTGCGGAGCTCACAATGGCGCGTGCGAGGGGATGCAGAGCTAGGGCCGCGGGGTGATAGGGTTGCTAGATATTGCCTCGTAATATCAAGGAGAATATACAAACAAACAATAACCATAATTTAGGTCTCTTTCCTTATTGTTTCACACTAAGAAATCAATCCTTACTAATATTATAAATGGGAAAGTGCAGAGTTTGTTTGTATGTTTGTTCCGCTTTCACGCCGTAACTACTGAACCGATTGCTTTGAAATTTGGCAGACGTAAAGTTAGAAGTCCGGATTAAATAATAGGGTACTTTTTATCCCGGAAAATTAAAGAGTTCCCGCGAGAACTAAAACTCCTCAATCCACGCGGACGAAGTCGCGGGTATCAGCTAGTTTTAAATAAGAATTTATGTATCTATATTTGAATATAATATTTTAAAGTTGCATTCACCGAGCGTATCAGCGAGTGTTATATTTGACATTGCTATAACAATTTCTGGTTCAGGTTCTGGAGGATTTTTTTCCAATCCTTTGGAAGTGGAATTTACAAAAATCCCGAAATACCTGTTCAATTGACTTTAACCGATAGCCCAAATACCAATTTTCCACTTCCTTCCTTCCACTTCCATACAAACCTCTTTACCCTCTGGGGATGGAATTTTTAAGAATTGTATAACACGTAATTCTTTTTTATCAAAATCCCAAATACCAGTCAGTCAATTACGACTTATTAACCCAATAAAACCTACTCTGCACTACCTGATCATTTATGTCGAACCCTACATGAAAGAGACAAGAAAACGTAAATACAATGAATATTAAAAAAAAATTGACACTCGGAACATTGAACGGTTCACAATCCGTCGACAGTTTACAATATCGCTAGTTGGATTATGATCTAATGGTTTTTGCAATCTTACGGTGACATATAGATTTAAAATTCCATACAAAGAGACACGTCTCCAAATGACATGCTACTTGGCTAACCTATTATAGGGGAACATGTAGGTCGTTGCGAGCGCTTCAGTTAACTTATCGCGGTCGAAAGGTCAGGGTGTACACAGACGGGAAATACCGATGAGAGCCTTCTACCTGCCATAGTTCCTCTCACCATAGTTGTGTCTCGAAGGCAAAGGGTGTGGAATAGAGAAACTACACAGAGTCTCTTGAGCATATGGATGAGGTCTATAACACAATGTAAGAGAGCTGTGATATAGAAGTCCACATGAAATCAATGTAATATTGGCTTTCCGTATATAAACATAGCTATTCCTACGAAAAAACACCCTAAGGCATTATCCGTTCCATCATTGCTGCTCACAAAGTCACCAGAAGCCTAATTATTCATAACAAGCTTACCCAGTCTGCATCAAATTATGCCAATCGATGCTAACGAATACACGCGAAGCCCGGTGATTAATGAACAGCGGTTAAATCACCCGGCGATCGGCGAAAATGCATAAAATGGTAATCACCAGTTAAAAAAAAACTCACCTCATCATCATAACCAGCGATAGTTCCTCTTGTAACACGCTCTCCAAATACATCATATCTAGGTCAGATACGATCGCTCCGTTAATCACCATTATTTCGTCACCTTTGATTATACCTGGCGTAAAAATTAATTGCACAATATTATTTTGCGCATCACTGAATTGAACCAATTAGTGGAATATGCTATGCTCCGCGATCGAATAATTTTCTACTGATATTTTAATATTATAGTTAAGCATTAATTAGGTCGGATTATAAACAATAATATAATATTAAAATAACATTTATTTTTAAGATAAGCTTTTATCGTCCGTAATTTTGAATTTAGTGTGACGTTAATTTATTTTGCGTATTCTTCTCAGTAATCCCTTTTAATGGATACCCATATCAAGGGGGTGCATAAAAAATAACTAGTCCACCATCTTTGGGACTCCACCATAATGGATTAAAAATGATGTCACTCAGCTAAACATGCAATGTTATCCAAACGAAACGTTTATGCATTTAGCTCAATCGGAATCCGGGAAGTGGGTCAAATTTAACAAGATTTTTTTACAGACAGATACTAAATAAAAGCTTGTAATAGATTTGCATTTTAAATAAATATTCTGTCAACTGTACTACTAGCCTCGAAATCTTTTTTAGGAGGTAAACTCAGCCGTTTCATTAGGAGGCACCAACTAGAAAAAGGAAAGAACCTCGAAGCCACAGATCCTCTGATCGTTTTATAATTTTTACTGTGGGGTTTTTGTTTTTAACTGATCGGATTTCTTTAAAATAATTAAGAGTTTTTTAGGTGTGTTAATACGCTTAAATAAAACTTTCTAGATTGAAATTAATAATAGAATCCTTATCAAAGAAACAGAAAAATAAAGTTATTCATAAATTATATAAGAGGAGGGAGTTAAATCGAATGAACCATCTACGATTCAATTTCCGTCGATAAGTTGAAATTGAAACCGGTTAGATGTACTTGCCTATTTTCCAGCGTACTGAACAATTAGACTGAAGGATTTACGACAGAGCGATTGATATCTCTTTGCGTATCGTATGTATTCAATTGCTAGATTGCCTTTTCCGTGCTAACGATGTTTTTTTTGTATAAACTAACATTGGATTAAGACGAACGCTGGTCGTGTTACTACGCTCTGCTAGAGCTGATATTCTGGTCTTAAATTGTCATTTTCAACTTTTCATAGTTTCTTACCGTTCTGCATAGCAACGCTCTTATCCTCAACGCGGCTCACGTAGCAGCAAAGCTCGTCTTGTCGTTCCGCGTTTTCAATCAGTTCGGCCTCTACACTGAAACCCCACATCTGTTCCAGGGTATTCCGTTGTAGTTCCACCTGGTATAAAATCTTGGCGCATACTTCCACTACCTCGTGTGTGTGCAACTAGAAACAAATCAATTTTAGTGTAGCTAAAAGTTCCACAAAGTCACATGGCATGTGTGGTACAAAATCTTACGGCATAGATAGTTAATAGCAATAAGAAGTAGGCTATATAATTGTAGAGACAGTTTTTATTGTGTTATAAATCTGTGAAATATAAATGTAACCCACTGGCTAATTCTTAATCTAAAATCATCAAGGCAACTTCGTTAGCCACGTCGTTATATTTGCGGGGACGCTTCGTAAGCAAAACACCTAGGTAAGTATTTTAGACTAGATGATGCCCGCGACTTCATCCGCGTGGATTGTTTTTTTTTTATTCCCGCGGGAACTATTCAATTTTCCGGGATAAAAGCAACCTATGTCCTTCCCCGGGGTACAACCTCTCCCTGTACCAAATTTCATCAAAATCGGTTGAACAGATACATTTTTTTGATTCCCGCGGGAACTCTTCAATTTTCCGGGATAAAATGTAGCCTATGTCCTTCCCCGGAATGTAACCTATCTCTGTACCAAATTTCATCAAAATCGGTTGAGTAGTTGGGCCGTGAAAGCGTAGCAGACAGACAGACAGACAGACGGACAGACAGACAGACACACTTTCGCATTTATAATATTAGTATGGATTTTATTCTCTCCCATGCCAATTTAAAGCAAATCTTTTTTCCAAATTCCATGACTTGCTTTTGTTCACAAAAGTCTGGGCTGTAGATGGTTTCAACCTAGTACAAGGTTAAAACCGTCTACACGCCAGGGTAGTACAAAATGATGGAATCTAAATTCCAACTCTTGTTGTTATTTCTTGAGGCGGGTGTGGAGAGTGAATTGATACGCAGAGGCACGGCCTAATATCAAATTGGCGTTTGCATTAAAGTTTGGTCTGTCGGACCCTTTTCACCCAAAGTATCAGTATCAATCAATGCAATAAGTCTCATCCAAGGGGCTTAGTATCACCGCTTAAAGCAGTATTATTGTAATCTTATTGACGCTCTCGTTTCAAAAGTATAATCCATAGTTAAGGGACGTCAATGTACGTCACATTAATCGTCAATTTTAAAATAATATTGCTTTAACCGGTGATAGTGTTCACTGTTTCTTATATTTAGTTCGAAGGTCGAACACTTAATTGATTTACTTTTACAAATAGACTGGACTGAAGGTAGGTGAGTAGGTAACTTACCTACCTTCAAATTTAATTATTGCGTAATATAAATCTAATAAGGCCCAAAAACAATTTACGTCCGAAGTTAATAATTAATCAATCTATGTGCAAATAATTCTATTGGGTGAACATAGCAGGTGTCCATAATTTTTTTGGTAAATAAACAGGTCCGGAATTGTTATATTTTGTCAACAAAATTATCTTGTTGGGTGGATAGACTAATAAATGAAATGTAGTCGTTAAATTAAATTATTTGTTATACTGCTATCAATTATAGCTATTTATGCAACTGTATCGTAATGAGGGTCATTTTAATTCGAGTGCTGTTTTTTGATACGAGGCTTGCCGAGTATCAAAATAGGATAGTACGAGAATTAAAATGACTAATTACGTACAGTTGCATACAAGATTTTATCTACGACAAGGACGTCTTTATAATTTTTTACTTTATAAATTAATAAAAAAGTCAAATCAATCAAGTGCCAGAACCCAGAGCCGCTAAGCTATAGGTATCCTATTTATGAAGATAACCATATCGATACAGCTACGACTCATAACGATACAGCTCCCATACAACGAACTGTATCGTTATGAGAAGCAAACACGAAAGAGGGTTCAATTCGATATAGTTGTCAAATTCGAAATTGGAACTTTTCGATGCTGGAGTAGATAAAATAAGTTACAAATCAACTAATCGGTTAATTTCTTAATTTCGGCCATCACTCTTGTATGGTGCCAGGCCGTACCGCTATACCGTTCCGCTATTTTTATTTTATTTTTTGTTGCGCCTATTTCGAGTAGGGTTTTATAATATATTTTGGGTTTTTAGCTTTGTTTTGGTATTTGTTGGATTAAGTACATACTATTATTATTTGAAATGAGATGTTAGGGCAACAATTTATATTATTCAAACAAAATGTTAACGCTAAAGCTAATATGTGTGTAAATATATCATTAAAATGCTTTCGAAAATTTATAAACCCTCAATATATTATGTTGTCCGTTATTCTTAAAATAAAGAGACTGTGCGGAGTGATTGATACAGAAACTTATGGTTTATAAAATTGGCATTCTGATTAAAGTATGTACTGTCAGACCCTTATCACTCAAAGTTTTACCGCATTGCGTTCCATCCAAATGTTACATATTTTAAATCGTGTAGGTAGGTACGTGTTGGTCGTGCTGTTTTTTTTAAATAGTGCCATGAGTAGGTAAATTGTTACATAAAAACTACTTACAATAAAGCTACTGGCCGCAGGCTTAGGCTAATGGATCGAATTGGAAAAAAAACCGGCCAAGTGCGAGTCGGCCTCGCGCACCGAGGGTTCCGTACTCAAGAAGTAGGTATAATTACCTTTGTTAATGAACCGCAAAACTAACTTTGTTTGTAGAGGTTTACTGTTAATATCAAAAAATTACGTTTGTTGTATGGGAGCCCCCCTTTAATATTTACTTTATTGATATTTAATTATTTATTTTGAAAGGTAATATACAAGTTAATATTCTGTGAAAATTTGAACCGTCTACCTGTTACCGTTTTTAATATTGAGCAAAAAAATACGAAAATAAACACGTTTATTGTATGGGGACCCCCCTTAATATATATATTTTTTTAATTTTTAGTATTTGTTGTTATAGCGGCAACGGAAATACATCATTTGTGAAAATTTCAGCTTTCTAGCTATCACGGTCTATGAGATACAGCCTGGAGACAGACAGACAGACAGACAGACAGACAGCGGAGTCTTAGTAATAGGGTCCCGTTTTTACCCTTTGGGTACGGAACCCTAAAAATACCATGACCTGATTTTCAGCATGCCCCTTACTAACAAACTACTCGTATCTAAATTGCTCCGCCTTCACTCTAATATACAGTACTAGAGGTCGCCCGCGACTTCGTCCGCGTATAATTGTTGATTTCCTATGAGATTATGAAATTTTCCCGCTGCAAACAGCCTATCTACAGAATCTTTATATAGCTTATGCAGGTTTTTTTAAATTTAAAACTAATAACTTAAATGCTGATTTTCATGTCTATACTCCAAAATCTTAAAAATTGTATGTATCCTTTCACCCCCATTTCACCCCTTTTGAGGTACATTTTCGTAAAATTGCTTATGCAGGCTTTTATTATTTATAACTAATAACTTAACTGCCAATTTTCATGTCTCTAACTTCAAAAACAAAGGACTTTCATACAAACCCCTATTTTAACCCCTTAGCTTTCTTAGCTGGCGTCTACACCATAGAAGGAATCTACCTTCCAAATTTCAAGTCTTTGCGCTTTATAGTTCCTGAGATATCGTGATTAGTCAGTGAGTCAGTGAATGAGTGGTATTTCGCTTTTATATATATTATATAGTATGTGTAACCGCAGAAAATTATTGTATTGTTACAAGTAAATAATTAGCATAAATATATGTAAAAAAACTGTTATATTATACCTACAGTATTATCGATTAGTTTTCCGTCGTCATAGTTTGTTATATGTAGGTAGGTACAATATTATCGTATCATTAGTAAAATCTGAAATAAATATACGAGAGTCGCGCTAAAGTAAACGGTTTAAAAATATAACAAGTCTTGTATGAACTTACGTATGTCTCAATGAGGTCACTTCTGTGCGGTACAAAGTAATTATGGTCTTCCATATCCCGACGTTTCTTAACTCGCACGAAGTGTTCTAGAGGGTTAAGTGAGCGACGTGCGCAAGCAGCCGCAAGGAATTCTTCAACCGACATCCCTTCACGCACCCCCACCGTCGCCGTGGTACCTTCAGGTAACGAAACCCTCACCGCAGCTTCGCCTTCTTCGCGCGACATCTGTTCCGTTGAAATAGGAAACAAAAGCACACATAAAAAGGAGCCTCTCAAACCATATTTTAGAGAGAGAAACGAAACATAGGTTCCTTATTAGACAAAAGGACTTTATAAAGGAACTTCATTCATTCATGTGTTATAAAGCAGCTGAAATAAAATTTCTTCAAGTGAAAATTGTTTTCAGACTTTTTGAAGTGTGTGGACTCGGGGGTTATTTCAGTACCTACATCTACAGAAAATTACTTTAAAATATACATAAAATGTAGCCTACATCTTGAAAAGCATTTTTTTATGAATTTACATTCGTAGTACTAAAATACATATAAATTTTACTCGCTTCAAATCTATGCTGAGGTCGCGGCACGTGATATAAAATAATGACGAGGTAAAAGAGCAGAGCAGAGAATTAAACGGCACTTTTACTTAGGAAGGTCACAAATGAAAGTGTAGCATACTATTTGTGAATTAACTGTAGGTTTTTAGGGTTCCGTATTCAACAAAGAACCCTTGTAGTTTCGCCATGCCCGTCCGTCCGTCGGTCCATTCGCAGCTTAGGCCAGAGACTATTTGTACCAGAAAGCTGTAATTGGCTGACAAAGAATGAGAATACTCTGTTTTTCAATTCAAAGGT
The DNA here is from genome assembly GCA_963932025.1 of Erebia epiphron. Lineage (NCBI taxonomy): Eukaryota > Metazoa > Arthropoda > Insecta > Lepidoptera > Nymphalidae > Erebia > Erebia epiphron. The sequence continues at coordinate 19,565,618 of OZ009952.1, forward strand.
CCGTTTGCCAATTTGTATTAGAGTCCTGCCCCCCCCCCCCCCCCCTCTGCCATCTATAAGCTTATTTTTGGACATATGAAAATCATGGAAGTAATATATTCGATTCGTTATATATATATATATATATATATATATATATATACTAGCGGTCCGCCCCGACTACGCACGGGTAGCACTTGATCAAAATAGTCTATACCCAATAATGGTCAGTCGGCACTGAGACGAACAACTCCACCATACGTTCTCAAATTTTGTTCAGCAAGCCGCTGTGAACGCTTGGCACTTGAGTCTCCAATACGACGTATTTTCGCTGCCCTCGCCTGGGAACTTTGTTTAGAACTAACAACTAGGTTGAGACCTGGCTCTTTTAGGCATTTCGCAGTCTGTCTACAACAGTTACATATTAAAATGTTTAAAAAAATGTTAGTAAGTTCTTTTGTATTTATTATCACATACAATTGACAAATATGATACCTATAAAAGTCAGTCAGAATTTGAATATAATAAAAAAATGAATAGACGAGAGGTTTAACGTAAGAAGTTGAAAAAATCAAATTATTATTGCAATTTTCGTAGAGATCTCTAATTTTTTTTGAAAATAAAATATCGCTGATAAAGTAGCTCTCTATTAGTAAAAGAATTTTTAAAATCGGTTCAGTAGTTTTTGAGTTTATCCATTACAAACAAACAAACAAACAAATCTTTCCTCTTTATAATATTAGTTTAGATAACGAAAAGTTAAAAGGAAAACTATCACAGCTAAGTAGACTTTATGAGTTTACGAATAGTCGACTAACCTATAATATGTTTGCATATTGTGACAGGCAACTACGGAACCCTACTTTGCGCGTAGCCCGACACGCACTTGACCGTTTTTTTATGGGGCTATACTATCAGCATTATAATATCAGAATTTTTAATTTTGCGGGATAAAAAGTAGCTTATGTGTTATTCCAGACTCTCTCTACACATCTATATCTGTGCCAAATTACATTCAGATAAGTTTAACCGTTCTGGCGTAATTGACTAACAAACATCCATCCATCCACTTTATTTCTACGTAAATAAAATAAACAAAAATCAAGCTGTTGTTTCTTAAATAATAAAATAACATTATACTTCAATTACCCTACCAAAATTATATTTTTAATAATAATGAATTTTTACTCAATAATAAAGATTCTTGGCAAGACTTAATTTAGGCTATGTAGTAACTTTACTCAGTTTGCTGTAGAACAATTTACCATTTTACTTAATAGAGCTGTGCTTGTAATTTGTTCTGGTAACAAGGGCGAAATGTCTAATGACAGGCAGTCAGCGGTTGCGGGTAACAGAGTAATAGACGCTTTTCGTGACGCCGTGTATTAGGAGTTCCCGTTATATTAGGTAGCACGCTACCTCGGCATTTCGGAGCCGGAGTGCCGCCTAAATTTAACGAACATTTTTAAAGACTTGCTTTCTATTTTATGTGGTATTTTTGCTTTGAAGTGTTTAATATCCTTGAAAAGTAGAGGTGACAAAAAGCGATATTAAAGGTGCTCACTGTTCATATTATTTGGCTTTACTCCTTGCGCATTGATGTAGAATTTTAGTACCTTATTTCGATGGGTTGGTATTAAAAAATTACATCGTAGAACTCTACGAAAATCGTAGTTAGAAGCGCTATGCATCGTAGTAACGCTACGAGATCTACATTAAAATATATTATAAAAAATTGCTATAAAATTTAAACTTTGCTTCAAAATTAAACTTAAAGCACTGATGTGCACAATATACAAGAGGCACCAACATAGTTATTTAGAGCAAGGCTAGTGAATCAACAAATTGCTACGGATTTTTGCAACTTTGTTAATGCATTTTATATTGAATAGATCCGTCGTCAAAGTGCATTCAATATTGTATAAAATTGCAAAGCTAAACTAAATAACAGAATTTTAATGTTTGTGATGTTTTATTTACTTTTTTTATATTCAGAAATATGAAAATGACATCTAAACTAATATTATAAAGAGAAATGATTTCTTTGTTTTATTGTTTGTTTGTAATGGATAAACTCAAAAACCACTCAACCGATTTTAAAAATTCTTTCACATAAAGAAAGCTACATTATCAGCGAGTAACACAGGCTCTATTTTATTTTCAAAAATCTATACTAATATTATAAATGCGAGTTTGGATGGATAGATGTATGTCGCGGACGTAGTCGCGGGCATCAGTTAGTCGTTGAATATTTTGAAGTGGTTTACTTTTTTGATAAACAATAATTAATGATTTATAATTATGATTTTGTATTACTTCGATATTTTACAATTACCTAATTTGTTTGTTTCAAAACACTGGCTATATTTAAAAAGAAAAATTCTGTACTCGATCTAATTGGGTACTGTAGCAGAAGCGTCGTATTTGCCTTTGGTAATTTGTTCCCGGAATACGACCTTTCGTTCTCATATCATATGAGTCCTGAAATGTATTGAGTATTTTAAAACAATATTTGTTCGCGATCGGCGTCAGCTTTGCAGCAAACGTTATTGCGAGAGATTAAAACATGATAATATATCAATCAAAGTAAATCAAATCATCGTACCTGTCGAAACATGAACTGTAGAATGAGCAATTTAGTTCATAATGTAAAATACCTGTGTGATCATCGTTTCTCTGTGGTAATCTCTTACATGAGAGCTGTTTAAAAATTAAAATAAAATCCTTCTAAATAACAATTTCTGATTTTGTAGCCGACTATGGCAAAGCCAAAAGGATTGGTTATTGTTTTATCAGACTATGTATCATATAATGTATGTACTTATCTATATGTTTGTATTTATATGTATGTTCCACCTTAGCGCCTAAACTTCTGAACCGATTTTGATAAATGAGGTGTCAATCGATTCTTTATTATGGTCCGGGTGACACAGGCTACATATTTTTATACTAACAAAATTGATATGACTGATGTTACATCCAAAAGCGTAGGGACCTCAAAATTTATTTTATATGAATAAAGTACATTTTTAAAATGCAATACTCAGCGACAGAAAATCAATTTTAAAACATATCCGTATTTGGACAAAAAATTTTTAAACCTCTTTTATCTTGTTGAGTAAAAAGAATAAATAAATTAAAAGTAATACCGACCTGCATGGAACGTCGACTGGAGCCCGAATTGGATCTAGATAGATTGGGTGCTCTACGTTTAGTGGCTCCTCTACCCGCCAGCAAATTGTTGAGCAGGGAGGGCGAACGGGCACAGATGAACGCGTGGAACGAAGACACCGTGAACACACCCAGTTTGTTGAGGGTGCTCTTTGTGCCCCGTGAGACATGTGTCAGCAATGACTGAAACAATACCATTTCGTAAGTTTCTTACGGAAGCGTAGCGGGGCAAATGACACTTGATTTGTGTGAAAAAGTTTCATCTGCCCCGTTAAGCGACTACGCCAAGGCTAGCGGGGCCGATGGCACTTTTTTTCCCAACTGCCCCGTTAGCGGGGCAGAGCCAGCGGGGCAGATGGGACCAAGTCGGGCACACGACTACCATAGGAAGTGTTACGTATTGTTAAAAGTTGAAAGGTGATTTAAGTATCTAGTCAGATTTCTAATTTAAAAACAATAAATTTAACTTATGTAGCCCATTCAAATGTAAAATTTAAATGAGACGTTAAATCGGTCCATTCTGAGAATCTCATCACAATGCGTCTATATGGGACCGGTATTACTTTCGAATCCAATGAGGCCGACACATCGATACAATGTAGCTTCAATTGTTAGGAGGAAATTTATAGAGGCATGACATGGGTTGCCGTAACATATACGCGTCTTCAGTAGCGGTCAACGGACCTGTTAATTTGGGTACTGAAGTAGAGACTTTTCTGTCAACTCAATATAATCGGTTCCATAAATTTATTAGAGTGGATTTTTGCGATATCCTTGAAAACGATCACATTTTTACCCCCAATACAAACATAAAGACAGATATATAGACAGACAAAGCGTATAGTCAATACTCAATGGGTAATAGTTAATATTTAAACGGATATCAGCTATCCGTTAAAACGAATAAACGCAGCTCTCACAATACAGCCAGCTAAAACAACAAAGACATCAATACCAAGCCGAAAAGAAAAATGAAAATTATCCTAACTTTAAAGAAAAGGGAATTGTCCTTAACAGAACAAAAGTTAGCATTTCTAGAGCTTTTGATCAATTTCAATGTGGTTATTATCTTTCCGAAAATCTTTTTATCGAAATAGATGTGTATTTGTAGGAATGTTTAAATTTTAAAAAAAAACTTTCCTTAGCCGGTGTAGGGTTGTCACTAATGCAATAATTGACTTGTCTGCACTTGTCTAATTGACTCTTGATGCTGCCAACCAAGATAGTCTGCAATCTACCAAACTCTTTAAACACTCTCTGTAATATATCGTATTGGCTTCATTGATTTTTTTCAATGAGTAGTTGGTTTTCAGACAGTGAGGGTCTAGCGATGGGTCAGGAAAGTGGTCACAGGAACTTATCCTTACAAAACTTATAATTATATTATATTCGCTTAATTATTCATCTTGACTTTACTGGCATTTAATGAACAAAGTCTGATGTCTACAGAAGACAAGGGATCGAACAGGATTACAATCAGATAATTTTACACCATGGACCTAACACTTGTAGTGAATGCTTTTTATTTATTTAATTTATTTTTATTTTGTTTTTAATTCACTTTTTTTATAAGATTGTTTATGATTGATATTTGCTTATGCATAGAGTACCTAGTCCAAATTAAAACTTCCTCTTTAATGGATCAATAAGACGAAGTTGTTGAAAATGTTCTTGGTAATTTAATTTTTAAAACCTTCTCAGTACTAGCATTCATTTTCAATGGAAGTAAAATATCCAACTCGAAAGCTTTTAAGTTTTAGTAAAAGAAAGAAATAAATGTGATAAAGTCGTTAGCTTGAACTTCATACTTTGCTGCAATCCCAGTTTCGCTGGTAATCCAAATTCCCGTACTTGTACAGAATACGGAAGTAAAAATAAAATGTTGATCTCGAGAACGTAAGCTGCTAGGAAAACGGATTAGTTTTCTTTACCTTAGGATTCGGTAGCTCGCCGCTTTGAAGGCTCGCCATGTAGCATCGGAGGCGGAATTGTTCGCAGTGTAATCTTTCGAGATTTTCTTCCCATTGCAACATCTGTACGGCCAGCTGTGCTCTTGTTTCCGGGTCTGCGACTACGGATTGTTGCAGGTCGGCCATGTGTTTTAACTTATGATCCTGTCAGATAAAAAGGGATGGGTAACATTTTTTAAAGGTTCGTTATTCTTTTTAGGATAAAAAAAATATATTCAACGATGTTGTGCAAGTGGACCTATATATAACTACCTACCTATATATATATATACACCTAAAAGGCAAACTAGAGCTATAGGTAACATTAATATTTTTGCAATGCAATAAAAAACAACTTTTTATCCTTTTTATTTAGAAACACATAAGTTCTCGCGAAAGCAAAAAGATCTCGCGAATACATTTAACAAATACTCCAAGTAAAACATTACTCACTGAGCAGTAAATCGCAAAGCTTTTTGCACATGTGTTGTACTATAATAATCGTTCTTATTATTAATGATCTAGAGAGTTGCAAAATTTGTCAGTTACACATGAATTTATGATAGTAGTCTTTAGTGGTCTTAAGTCGGTAATAGTAAGTGTCGAGAATTTTAGAGGCATAATATATCTCATATTTTAAGTCATGCAACTATCTTGTTTATCAATGACAAATGTTAATTTAGAGATACGAGTAACTTGGGGCTGGACCTTTCCTTTTTTATTATGGTTTATAGTCACCAAAGAAATGATATCCACTTCATATTTATTTATTTCATAATGAATAGCATGGCATAGGATAAAATATCATTCATTTTATATAAATAATACTACGATTTCTAATAAATCTAATTATTAGCCTTTGCCACCCTTGCGCTCTTTGTTTTCTGTACTTTTTTAATATTTTGCTAATATTTTTTATGTTTTGTGACACAGAAAAGAATTCTTCTACTATCTGTGTAATTGATTTTATGTGAAATGTCCAAGTGGTAGTTGTATCACAATTCGATAGCGGCGTGGCCAACAAACTGTTCTAGGGCACGGGGTATGTCATGACGTGTCGGGGGGGATAAGCGCATGCCACCTGCCTGCGATCACTGCCCGCGATACTGTGCCGTAACCGCACGAATGCATAAGGGTCTTTCCGCACTGCATCCGATCCGAATCCGAGACAAGTCAGATCTAGAAAACTCGGATCAAATGCGGATGTTGACTTCATACTGCGTCCGTTTCGACGAATGTTCCTTGCGTAATCTTTATTGGGCCTGGATAGGATGCAGTGCGCAAGCGTCCATAAAAGTAATTCTGCGGTTAATTCGGTACGTGAACGACGCTCCGAATTAGAGATATTCTCGAATTCGGAAAACGAAATTTTGATCTAGTGCGAAGCTCTGAATAAAATCCGGTTACGGCTACTTCAGATCAAGTTTTCTCGGATTCGGATTCAGATCGGATGTAGTGCGAAAAAAGCCCGAAGGTATTAATTATTGTTACCGTACGAATCTATTTAGGCGGGGGTGTCAGAACTGATCACTCAAAAAGGTTTCAGAATCACGGATGAAAAAAAACATTTTTTCTATAAACATTGTGAATTTATATAGTGGATCTGCCACTAGATAATTTAATTCACATATTGTACGAGCCTTCAGAAGTTGGCAACACATTCACCTAAAACGAAATATATCCGCATTGATCCGACCTTTAAATTGGTTTAAAAAGCAAAGTAAAGATATTATTCAATCGTATTATGCTCTTATTTTGGTTCAATTCACATAACAGGGATTCCTGAAATTTTAGCATATATTCACTTTCAGTAAACATGTAATGATCAGGCCGTGCGGTGGAGGCTTTGTTGCGAGTTGCGGTTGGGCAATGCGGGTCAGAAATTGCCTCGATTTGCACGAGGAACGCCCTAGACCGCACGCCAGCGCCGCAAACTACACGCGTTTTTAAACTGTATTACTTATGTTGCGAGTAATCAATGATAAAAAATCACTGGAAATATTCATAGCTAAGAAATATAATAATGACGTTATTACTTAAGTACATATTGGTGTCAAATCGTAACATATGAAACACGAATCACGTTTTATCATTCTGATATTATCTGATTCTACCATATTATGTATGTAAGAAAAATCTAAAGAGAGAGTAATCCTCTATTATTTTATGATTGTTAATCTGCTACTAAACATGCGGAGCTGCTTTATCTGTGTCAAATAGAAAAAAAGTAAAAACTGCATAAACAGTTTTTTTGCTTCGCTTTATTGTACACACTGTTGGCCTTAAACTGAGTAATGTAAAACTCATTTTTTATTCAATTTTGACTCTTATTGCGATGACACTTATTTCAAAATCGGGGAGCAAAATATTAGTTTACGGAAGTTGAATGACTCGCGCAAATCAAACAATACTTCTGTTGGTTCAGACGGCGAGGGCCGTGCCTTGCATAATATCGCAGTATCTGCATTATATTCGCCGCCTCTCGATTTTACTGCAATGAACCACAACCGCTTCACGAATAACTATTTCTAAGCTACTCCGTGCGACTACTGAGTCTGAGCGGGGTTTCCTATTAATTGGATAGCTTTTGTTAGTTGTTGCACTCACGGATTCTATAGCTTTCTCGAGGCGGTAAATTTCTTCTTGAAGTAGGTGAAGCGTTCCCGTTTTCCCGCGATGACGAGCAAACGCCGCAGCGCATGCACTATGTATGCTATTCACCCAGTTTTCGAGCTCCACCTAAGGTACAATAGGCTGAGTGTTGTAAAATTGATTTCGCTATTATACTCATGAGAAATAAAAATATCAATGTATTACATACCTGACACGGAGCTTGAAAGAGATATGCATCGCCAAAGGCCGTACTTAGACAGAATATGTGATCGCGTTTAGGGTGTTCTGGTATTGGTTGCATGATGGCTCCATCAACTATGATGAGGTGTTTCGGTGCGGCTTCCACTGAACGGCCTTCTCGAGAGTCACAGGGATAGAACAGTAGTGTAGTGCCCTTAAGGCAAACCCAGTAGCCTTTCCATCCACGTTTGCGAGCAAGCTCAATCTGGTGCTTCTTGCGCAGTAGCCACTTCTTCACACTCAAAAATCTGTGCGAAATATAAATTAAATATATTGTTTCATCTATTTATTTAAGCTTGAAAATTATATATATAAGTAGTATATATTTACGATAAAAACCCAAAAACAGAAGTATAAAAACATAGTATAAGACAGATTCTAAAGCGACTTAGATGAAATATCTAATCTTTACAAAATATATATATGTGTAATCCCCTAATTTTATTTGAGTTTCGATAAATTATTTTATCGTGGACCCATTTTTAACAAGATAAGCCTTTCATATAATTATAAGTATTATTGGTAAAAAGAAGTTATTTTTAAATTTACGGCACAAAAAAGGGACCCTTTTCAAAAGAACTTGACTCAAAAGTATTCAGACGCGCATAAAAGTCATCGAAGAAGGCACATCCTGTCTTCTAACTTGTGCTTTACGTCTTTACAGCGTCTTTGAATAGGTCACGGCTAAGATTTCCCTCCGGTCATTTGGGATTCATGGGACCGGAATTGTAGCCTTAAGGTATATAAAGGACGCTGCAGGCTCTAGGAAACTCGTCAACTTTCTACGGCCTCACGTTTCTTTGTTTTTCTTTCCCAACCTCCTTGCCTTCACAATTATTTTAAGCCTTAAGAAAGACTAGTGGTTTCATAACACCTTTGTTTATCTTAGCTGGAGCGTGAATGTACCTACGAAGCAGTGAAAGGTTGAATGGATTTTCCAATATCATATTATATACTTATGGATATTTACTGTCCAATAAGTGAACGGATCGATTAAAATCAACCACTGCTACACAGATCGAGTGATTATATTTTAATTGATAAAAAATATTATGTTTTCTTATTCTCAAATATGGAGGCAATGTTATTATAGAAGATAAATTATTTCTTCAAGATTGAGTCAGACCGAAGTTTTAACCTTAATTAGTTTAAAGTCGAAGAACTGTCAACACCCTACGTCATCGAAAATAAAACTTTTCAATCTTATTCCTACCCTTTCTTATACGGATGCCAAACATGGGCGCTGACACAGAAAATCCCTACAAAAATGAGAACTTGCCACAGAGGTATGAAACGCAGCATGTTTAGTCTTCACTAGAAGAGATAAGAAAAGATGCCAAAATCTAAGACTTATTACTAAGCTCGAAGATGTAGTCAAAAAAATTGTAATGGAGATCGACAGGACACATGTTACGAGAGAAAAGCAAGCAGTGGACCGGAGTACTGACTGAATGGGAAGTTAGGGATGGCTCAAAGCGAAAAAGGGGCAGGCAAAGGAAACGATGGGTTGACGATATAAAGCAGACGGCTGGGGCATGATTTTTTTTTCATTGCGAGATAGGCTTGCATTTGACGACAATCATGCTTACTGCAAAGCGATGATGAGGTCTAGGTTGCGCGCTTGCCTAGACAAGCCTTACTATGGACAAGAGAAGCCTATAACATAATTTACTGGAAATGCCTGGAGGAGGTCTATGCACCAGAGGGCGCGCTGATTGCAACGGACGCTAAAGTGCGAAGATTAAACTAGTTGTAATTTGTATTGCAAATTGTATTTTAATCAGAAATAAACATTTCGTTCAAAGTTATTACTTTAAAAATAATAGAAAATTAAACTACTCTGAAATTAAAAACAAATGAAATTCAATAGGTACTTAATGCTCGAAGGTAAAACATATTATGATAGAAACCATTTTTATACGATTGTATAATTTTGACCCATGAAATACTAGGTATTGTTAATTTGTAGTTAATTATTTCAATTTTTTTACGATTTAAATTAGTTTAAATCGTAGTTTCAAGTCTTTGACACTTGAGACTTGCACATGGTTTTTATTGAATCCGATCAGAAGAAATTTTAAAATTATTTGTATAGGTTCCGGAGTCTGAGGTGCCATCAGATGTTCCTTCAGAGCCGTATACTTCAAACTTTGATAAATCAGTAGGGGAATTAGTGAACAGAATATTCTGGGAAGTTCTGTCGCTTGTTAATTACATATTGTATCTCTGTGAATTTCACCTAACGGGTTACAATGTAAAGGGGCTTATTAACTTGGTACATATACAGTGTTTCATTGTAAACATAATGGCATTTCATTTCTATGGCATGTGAACTAGTGAAGCACATAAACCTCAAGGAATATTAATTTAAATAATTTACTATGATTGATTTTTTTATTTGTAACATAAAATTTAATAGTACATATACATATTGTAGTTAAAGCGGTAATATATTTTGGTTTATGCCATGAAGTGGAACGCCATTTTTATTTTTATAGAAACTAAGAGATCATGGTTCGGGACTATGATCACTGACATGGCCCAAATGATTTGCAACAAATAATAATAATAATTTGCAGCGAAGCCTGACCCATAAGACTTTTTGTAGAAGCTATGGACATTGATACAGACTATAAATAAGTGTAGCGTGGGGCAGTCTACAATTAAAGGAATATTACCTATTTCTTAAGAGGGTGACGGAAAGTGGCTGGATAAGGAAGACGGAGGACCAGATCCTAAAGGAGCGGGCTTTGCCTATTAGGGATGAAATTTGTCAAACCTGAGACTTTCGGGCTGAAAATATGATTATTATAACTGAGTTACTTACCCAGCTTTCCTAACAGCTCCAGTGCAGTTAAAGGAGGCAGCTGCAGCCCCGGTCTGCTTGCCTTTGTAAGGGGAGTTCATTGCACTCTCGCCCGGATCTTCTTCATCAGACACCGCCGTGGTCAGTGACATGCGATCATCGTCGGATATCTGCACATAAACACATATGGCTATAAAACTATTACATAATACTTGCTAGTTGCTTTTATCGCTTATCGACATCTGTAAAAAGAGGAAATTAAGTCTAAAAGTTTAAAGGTCTGAATCTGTAAGCCAGAAGCAGAAAAAAATTCAACGACAATTCGCCAGCGCACCCTAATCATGAGTTGGTGCTAACCGACAAAAGTTCAACTTTTAGTGAAAAAACACAGAGACAAAAATAATTATTGTCTAAAACAATTAAACAAATATTTAGCGGACATAACTTCCGAAAGTGTATTAACTTTTATATGGATCCGCAACCACTAGCGCGGCAGGACAAAACGTCATTCTTCTCCAACACGGCGTTTAGAGCAGACGTTTTGTCCCGTCTGGTCCCTAATATGCCAACCCTGTTCGCAATTAAATTACATTTCCCACATGAGACACTCGCTTGTGTAAATAAAATTGCACTATGCGCTTGTTTTCTCTTTGAAAATTCAGAAACACCAAGCGAAGTCTCAAAGCAGAAGGACTAGATACTAATCCGAGAAATTTTATACTATCTTTGGAGTTACCGTCCGCAGAATGCATAAAGCTCGGGCTAGAATAAATTTATCGAGTTTGCTTAGACATTAATCTTGAGACGAAGCATTTTCAGTTTAGTGTCTAATAATGTCACAGCGGTATTAAATTACAAAGCTTTTGTAAAATGAAGTTTTGAATAAAATACAATTACTTGTAGAAACTGGGCAAAATGCATTTCTTAATAATAAAAAGCTCAACCGCAGACGCAAAATTATCGTCAAAAAGGAAAAATTCAAAACTGAAGTTTTTAATAACTCAATATCGATCATAGAGGATAAAAAGTATAAATAAATCTTTAAATATCTCGACGAATGAGTAGTTAATATTTTTATTACATAAGCTACAAATTAATTTTGTTCAAGGGGAAAACAATTAACAACAGGCCACCATGAATACGTACTCAAAAAAATTATGTTGTAATTGTAAAAAATTTACAAAGACGGAAAGCCATACATTTAAGTATTCTCGCTATATTCCACAGTATAACGCAATTTGCCGGAACTCGCGCCCTCGTTTCCAGCACTGGAAATTGTTACCCCACTCGTTGTTGTAGCTAGATATAAAAACAAAATGTCAAAGTTGAAAACAATTCCTACGCAACTATGTTACCTCAAACTGGGTATGTGATATCACTCTTAAAAAGATTATGAAAACTATTGTTTTACAAACACACCATTGCAAAAAAGTTTGCTGTATAATAATATGTCCGGTACGCAGTTCGTTTCGTTATCTGCATAGGAATGGAACTAACAAGTTTATCAGCAAGTATATTCGTAGCGATATCGTAGCCGACCCTATAGATTAATTTTGAGGCGTATTGTTTCGTTTGTAGCACTTGAAAGCTACGGCGTGGTTAGTATACGGGTAGATAAAAGTGTATGCCTATGCCTAAAACGATATACACACAATCTTAAGTGATACTGATTTGGTGTAAGGTAGATTAGTGCTTAATAATGCATAATGTACTTATTGAGGTATATTAGCAGCTAAATTAATGTAGATTATCTAAACACATTGATAAAATGAAATGGTAAGATAAAAAATAATAAGGAGTGCTTTACAAAGCGCATGCGGGGCTTGGAACCCTACACTCCGCTCAATGACCCTCGAGGGCGGCAGGGGCATCCTCTCACTTTTCAAAACAAAAAGACATACATTCCGCAACTAAATTATGTGCATAATAATTAAGAAAGCGTTAATAGATTGCACACTACCTCAGTAGCCGCTAGAGCCGTAAGCTATGTTTTTACGGTACTGAAAATAAACATCAGTTAAAAGAAATACTCTCTCGGCACCTGTCAGAGGTCAGCGCATCCAGCATTTATCGCTTGTTGCTTGTCATCGTCGGTTCATTCGTAATATTTGATCAGCTTTATATCCTCTAGTACCACAAAAGTTTTCTATACTCGTTCATCGATAAAATACATCCAAAACAAAACAGGAAATTAATAACTTTGACTCTTAATTAAAATAAAGTGGAGTAAATGAGTGTGTTGTAAATGTTAAATGATTTAGGAGGAATTAAAAGAAACACAATGCCTTTGGAAGTCAATGTATACGTATTTGTAAATCAATTATACATTTACTTCAAATCGCCTTAAACGTATTCATTACATTTTTAACGTTTAATAAGGCGTCTCAAGGAGGTAATGGTGCCTTCTGTATCCGGCTCTTGATCCGACAACTAAGCGAAAGCCTCTTGAGTCTTGAGGCTTTTCAGCATTCAACCGTCGTTGACTGAAACATCTATAAGTCTCATAACTGTAGAGTTGTTTTTAACGAATTTAAACGGAACTGATCTTATTAGATACTTAGACATATTTTAAGAGTTTTAAGTATGTAGCTGATAAATATAAATAGGTATGTGTAAGTATTACCGTTTCAATATTAGTTAGTAATTGGTATACCTATGCCTTTTAAAGGTCGCTAAGTTATAAACATAAAACATTATACTAATATTATTCTTCCGATGTTTAATAATCTAGGCTGATCCCAGGTCATTTATACCTTGTTCTTAATCTTTCATAATCTATTTTATATGGGGTTATTCAACGGATAAACAAATAATACTAATATTATAAATGCGAAAGTGTGTTTGTTTGTTGGTTAATTGGTTTGTCCTTCAATCACGCCGCAAGGGAGCAACGGATCGACGTGATTTTTGGCATGGGTATAGCTGTTGAGGACCTGGAGAGTGACATGGGCTACTTTTTATCCCGGAAAACAAAAGAGTTCCCGCGGGAATAAAAAACACTTAAACCACGCGGACGAAGTCGCGGGCATCAGCTAGTTCCTCATAAGACGTTTACATTATATTCCACCAAAATCAGATAGCAATAATAGTAGATTATTCACCACGGGGGTAATGCGATGTATTATGTCACGGGCGCCGGGATAAATCCCAAGCAGAACGAGGGATTTTAGAGTAACTCCCGAGCGTAGCGAGGGTGTTGCATCTAGAATCCTGAGAGTAGCGCGGGAATTAGGGGCGCCCAAGATTAATACAGCATTACCCCTACGGTGAATACTCTACTTTTCACACCTCGCGATACAACCACTTCTTTCAGCTAGCGTGGCCTACTCGATTTGACAAACAAATGTCGTCAGTGCGAATCTAGTGGGCCACGGCTTCGGTTTTCGACAATCGAGTTGGCCGCGCCTGCTGAGAACACATTCTGTTTACCGAAATTAGACTTTATAAGTATAGCAATAAGAATTATGAATAAAACCTCTTTGGAATGAATAAAATTTCCTTCAGATCTTGCTTCAGATGCGCGATGATTCTAAATTCAAATCACATTATAACCCTAGGGAATAATGGATTTCAGTACAACATTATAACCCTAGGGATTTAATGTCTTACTTTAACCTTAGATAACAGGCCATGTAATAAGGCGTTGTTGAGCGAGTGGTGTGAAAAACATTTTTAACTGTACCAGATAAAGCACTGAAGCTTACTTACTTACACTGCATTAAAACGTCACAATGAAATTATTAGTTACTTAGCTACGAGAATTTATATATATAATAACTCGCCTAGTTTACGATAGAAGTCATAGTTTGGTAACAAACTTTCGCATTGCTAAATCGTTTGCATGTAGTTTTGTGGCTAATGTATCGTCAACTTCGGGCATCTACTCGTAGTTTTAGTTGCAAATATTCTGTTTTGCAATTCATCCTGCGCCTTAGCCGTGGAAACGTCAATTCAAGTAAGGTAGAGTGGCTCCGGAAATTTATATAGATTATTCACACAGGAATTGGAAGGAAGGATAAAAACCCAACAGTATAAAGCCGAAGTATTTACATAATATTTGCTTCTCCCATTTGTTTCAGAAAATAGTTCATTTATAGTGAGGTGAATTCTATACCACTACTTCCGCTTTATTCTTGTTTTTACCTAACTGCGGAATGCACAGGGTTATTATTTGCTCATGTCTAAGTTAGGACAGCTTGGCATTTAAACATACCTAAATGTTGCAGGATAGTTACAGGCTATTCACCTCATGAGTTATCCCACAGTCATAATAAACGCCAGTATCGGTAGGTGTGGTAGTAAGAGAGTACCGAACTTATTATTATTATTTAATTAATTACTACAGTTCAAGTAAGTTAATAATCTATAAAATATATTAATATACTTAGGAAGTTTAAGCAAGTAGAAAATATAAGGCCTCATTAGTAAAAAAGGAAGTTGCAGCCTCCCGCGGAGAAATCTAAAATAAGGTCAAAATGTTAGCTATATTTTGCTGGCTTTTATCTCCGAGCTATCTATTGTAAGGGGTTATTGTGAAACCAATTGAGAGCTTCACAGGTACATTAAGTGGGGCTTTAAACACAACCTATATACAGCAGACAATGTCACTGCTTTTTTTCAAAGAAAAGTTCTTTCTTGTGGAATGTACTTATTCTTTAAAAAAACACTTTTATTGTGATATTTGGATAAGCATAGTTTTTAAACATTTTTTGGTCAATAAAGCGAAAGCGGCTTCGCTCTGCTTCCATGTTTTCTCTAGAAACTGGTATGTGCACTAGGTTATACATATTTTGCTTATTTATTTTTGATTTTCATATTTCAATGTCAAAGTGTTGGTGAAACCTGCTTTGAAAAGATTTAACCGAAAAAAAGTCCAACTAGAAGTATTGCCTTGGTATTTCCCAGCAGAAAAAAAAACAACAAATACATACTTCAAATAACTGCAAAAACATTCTATGGAATGAAATGACTTGAATCATATTTGCTTTGAATTAATTGGAATTGAAAATTTAACTGCTAAAATATGATTATAGCTGTTGCGTAATATAGCCATTAATCGGAATTCCCGTAGTCAAATGTAATTATTTAGAAACTAATTTTGTTATCGATGACGTTATCGGTATTATCCCTAATATTTGTTGATCACGATTGGGTAACAAATTGTTGTGAGTTATAATAGTTTTGCGATATAAGCATAAAAAAATATTGGAACGAAGTTCCTTATCGCGCGTTACGAAAGGGGGCTAGATGGAAAAAATTAAGACCAAAAGTTGTAACGACACTATTTGTTAGGGTTGTAAGCCGTGCGGCGTGCGCGTGTTTTTTCGAACTTTGCGCGTGAACTTCGTTCCATGTCCCTTGACACCTCTCAAGTTTTTTCTACCTATCTAAAATAAATGAAAACTTAATTATTATAAATTCAGATATTTGCTCACCTTTCTCAGGAACGATTCGTTGCAGGTTTGTGCAGTGCCCTTCCAGTGATAGTGGCGATATCTGACGTTTCCAAGAAGTTTTGCGCCTTGTAAGATTGACACCTCGTAAACGATACGCCGTATATTGAGCACATCCGTACGTTTCTTATACTTGTTTAGCTTACGACGACGAACTATACGCTCGTCCGGTTCGGAATATTCACCGGTACTCGTAAGTCCTTCTTCAGCAGCCCATGCACTTAGTACACTTTCTATAAAACTGAATAACTGTTGCACGTTCGGCTCTAATTTGCTAGGGATATAGAGATAAGGCGAAACGGTTTTTTTTGGTACTATTGACTTCTCTTCAGGTTCGTCTTCTGGTGGAGGGGCGACATCGTGATAAGGACACGTGTGTGTTTTGTGGTGGTGATGGTGATGATGATGATGGTGGTGGTTCGCTTTACGTTTCGGATCCTTCGAAACCGAGCCGCCACCGCCTTCCCCTTTATCTGCAGTTTCGCCGCCGCTCGAATGCGAGTCTGCACTGCGCTCTCTGTGCGGCTTTGGCCGTCCATTAGAAGTCAAAGCCACGAGCGCTCCTCCAGCTAAGCAACAATGGTGCGCAATGCAACAAAAGCGCGCGTCTCCCTTAGCGAGGCCCGTGTGCGATTTGTGACAAAACGATATATCCGGTACTCTGGCTCCGAGCGCCGCCAAGTGCGCTCGGTCGGCGCACACCTGCATGAGGAGGTTTTCTCCGAAATGGACAGTCTTGTGGCGGCGGCGGCGCAGGTGCATGAGCGTGCCGCTGCCGGCCAGCGAGGGCGGCGCGGAGGCGGAGGCGGGCTTGCCGCGGGGCTCGGGCGCGCGCGCACATCGGGGCGGCGGCACGCGGTGCGTCTCCACCATCATTGGCGAGGAGCGGCGTCAGCGGCCGGCGCGCGAGCGTCACCTCATCACGACTTACAACCAAACTTCTTCTTCTACTGCAGTCTCTACTTTTCTTTTAAATGCAACTTCACTGCATTACATACGACATCTTAAATATATTATGTTACAGTTCAAAATCATTTTGAACACTCAATAATTTTAATTATCGCAATTTAAGTTCAATGTATCGGTTATTTATGAATTTTAACTATATTTGTATTGATGATTGTTAGACATCTATAAAATATTATAATCAATAAATGTGTACAAATTTTAAATATTTCATGTTACTGAAACAGTCACTAACAGATTTGGTCTGTATTAATTCTTGGTAGGTAGTGGCTAATGACATCTCACGTTATAACTGTTGCGTTGTAAATGGTATTTATTAGGACGATAAATAAAATTATACCCCCACGGACGCTCTATCCCATGTCTCAGTGCCGACCTAAACATCAAAGGGCACATATATTTAAGTATATTTACCAGATTACGCTGAGTGGATATTTTTAAGTTAAGCTGATATTTACTTTGCATATTATGTAGAGTTTTAGTACAATAGTATATATTGTAATTAACGTAACCATGACAAATCATTACCTATATCAAAATAATGTTTTATCAACGATCTCTTTTAAAGTACATGTTTAAAAATAAAACTTTGAAAGAGAGATTTCTGATGGTGTAACAGAAATTGTATTAGAAGGTTTGTTGGTTTGTAGGTTTTTCTATGGAAAAGAACTTTAACTAGATCTCAAGATATTAATATAATAGAGCAAATTAAACGACGTTTTTGCTTTTAACATATGGTAGGGGATTTCAGGTACCGGTACCACATTATGTTCGGTTCTAGTATTTAGTTTTATTTTACGTATACGAGTGTTTTCCACGCTATATTAAGTATGATGGATATAGAATTGACTGATATTGAATTCAGAAAAACTTTTTGTCTTAAAGGCGATAACCACATCAGGGATCAGACAGGACAAATCAAAACGTGACGTTTGAGGTTTGACCCTGGTGCGGTGCGGTGTGGTGGTGGTGGAATTCATAATTTCTGATTTTTTTCTGGTCTGGTCTGGTGGGAGGCTTCGGCCGACTTTACCAGCCTACCGGTAACGACTTACCGCCAAGCGATTTAGAAACCGATATGGATATGGGTTTCATATAACTGCCGTACCCCTTACGAGTTTTGCCGGTACCATCTTAGACTGCATCATCACATACCATCAGGTGAGATCGCAGTCAAGGGCTAACGTGTAGTTGAATAAAATAAAAAGAAACACCCGTGCGAAACGTCCTCTTCGCAGAAGAACGACTTGTTATTTCGCGCTAGTGTTTCGCTCTGTACTATGCGACTAAGATTAGGTTGCTTTAATAATTAAGTAAACACTGTTTATAATTTGTATCTGTCTCTAACTGCGTTATTTCTCGTTACTGAGGGTCGTGAACTTGACAGGGGATTTTTTGGGATAATAATGTGGAGGGTTCTTAGATCCTTTAGGTACTTCTGATTACGTGTAATATACGCGTATCCTACCTATATTGCTATTATACTATAATAATAAGATACATTTTATAAGATGAGATTTAGTTGGAAATTATAAAGCTTTCTCGATTGCCTCAAAATATGTACTCGGAGCAAAAGTTAAATGAGGCAAACTGGGGTATGAATAATTGCGATTCAAAGTCGAGGATCGTTAGGGCAAAGACAAAACGATGCGAATCGGTAAAATTAGGATCGCCAAGAGAATCCAATAATTTTATAACGAGAGTTGTTATATTTCTGGGTCGAATTTTCAAACACTAATTAGGTAAGTATAAAAAAAATCATAACATAATAGATTGTTGATGGTAGAGTTGTTGAATAAAGGCATATAACCTTTATTTATAGGTTTATACAAAGGTTTGGCAATTCACAATGAACAAATAGAACCCTGTTGTTCGGCAAATATTAATAGTAATGTCAACAACGGGTATCTCGCTCCTAAGGTTTTGTTATCTTGATCGTATTAAAACTAGCTTTTCTGAATCTATCCCTCAGTATATAGTTTATGGAATATAAGGTTTTTACAGAATATAAGTTTTATCTGTCTAGCAGCCACGTTTTTAAATTTTTCAACTCATCTGACCAACCGATTTGGGCGAAATTTGGTATGGAGATAAGTTGCATTCCGGGAAAGGCATAGTTAATTTTATCCCAGAAAATAGGACTTTTTTCCCAGACAATAAGAGATCTTCAAAAAACATATATCTACGCGGGTGGAGTTGCGGAAATTGTCTAGTATCATTAAAAATGCAAAAGCATGTCTGTCTGTCTGTTACGTCATCGCATTCGCTAAAACATTTTTAAACAAAATTTGGCACAGCGATGCTTGAATCCCGGACCGACCACAGACCATAAATTTCTATCTCGGAAAATCAGAGGATTTAAAAAAATGTAAATCCACCCGGACCAATCTCGGATAGGTATCATATAGTGACGATATGAGCGTGAGTTCACGCTCATATCGTAATTAACTGCCAAGCTACTTTGTATTTCATTCATGGCGTGAGATTGATGTATTTCTTGTAGTTTTGTCACGTTTTAATTACGCTAATAGCCGGCGCGTCCCAAGGGAAGTAGGGCGTTATGCACCGCAACAAAGCAACATTGCATTTGGTCTATCACGAAGGCATCGCTCACGGCCTTTAAATGGATCTGAAATCTATTTGCATCGTTTCAACAAACACGACCTAGATGCTATTGGATGAATCTGACGTCCAATCCAAAGATGTGCTTCTACTAGAGCTTTCTACTGAACCGAGATGCCAATTCAAACAATGATAGATGAAGAAATCCTTTTAGAGGACAAATTATGTTAGATACGATTCCAGCCAATACATACAATATTTTATTTCTAAAAAATGATATGAAATGTGCACATTTCATACCCTGTAAATGAGTTCGAAAGTTAAACTTCCCGGCCTAGGCCAGTAAAGAATGTATGTATTTTCATTACATATCATAAGTTTGAATTTGGAATCTTTCTTCTTGAATATCTTGTGACTTGTTATAATGTTCTTTGGCCTAAATAGTTTAAATTTGGAACTCTACCGTATTACGCGTTCAGCACTCACAGCGCAAAAAAAAATTAAAAGCATAATATTTATTTTTTATCTTTATAATATTGAAAGGCGGGAATTAACTAATAGCTAATCGTTATAATTTATTATTTAAAAGTGACGAAAAAATGAGTTCGAGTGAGGATATTATGGATTTAGATTGTACGCCTCCTTTTCTGAGAGCGGAGGCCGAATTAGCTAAAAATAATTTGCTTCCGCCGAAATCCAAAGAAAAGTCACTTGTTTCATTTTTTAGAAAAGCACTACACACACCTCGACCGGGAGAGCATTTCTGGTCTCGTATATAGCCGGCCTCGCGTAGCTCGGCCGTCTAACTAACACTTGACCAGAAAACCCGTACTTCCCGGTCTCGCGATGTAATGTACTATTTCGCTTTGTATCGATATCAGTAAAATTCGACTACTACTACTACTAACTACTATTTCAGTATTTCATTGACTATCAAAAATAAAATTGTATACAATTCCTAGAAAATGTTTACAGTGGCCTTTGTAGAAAATGTGCAAAAATGATTTATTTTTCTTTCTAGGAATTGTGTACAAATGCACCCAGTAAATAGAAATCCTTACAGTTTAGGTTAGGTTACGAGGTATGTGTACTGGTAGTTATTTTAAGTGCGGTCAGTGAGGCCAAATTCTAAATAAGTAGGTACTTGTTACAGAAATACTGGATTTATAAGTATATTATAATAATTATAATCTTACTAATATTATAAATGCGAAAGTTTGGACGGATGTATGGATGGATGGATGTATGGATGTTTGTTACTCAATCACGCCCCAACAGCTTAACAGATCTGGCTGAAATTTGGCACAGAGATAGAATATAGTCTGGAATAGCACATAGGCTACTTTTAATCCCGGAAAATTAAAGAGTTCCCGCGGGAACCACAAAACCTCGATCTACGCGTACGAAGTCGCGGGCATCGGCTAGTATTAAATAAACCATTATGAAAAATCACCATAAATTTATTTAAAAAAAAAAACAATAATTACCTCACGAGTATGTTTATGTTATATAACTGTACCTATGTCGTTATATTATTAACGTTACGATTACGTTACGTTGTTTGGAATTTACATATCACCTACGATTACAAATTTGAGGATAATATCACAGAATATTAACTAGTAGCTTATGCCCGCGACTTCGTCCGCGTGGTTTTAGTTTTTTTTGATTCCCGCGGGAACTCCTTAATTTTCCGGGATAAAAAGTAGCCTATGTCACTCTCCAGGTCCTCAACTATACCCACGCCAAAAATCACGTCGATCCGTTGCTCCGTTGCAGCGTGATTGAAGGACAAACCAACAAACCAACAAACAAACACACTTTCGCATTTATAATATTAGTATGATATGACGACCTCCGTGGCGCAAGGGGTGCTGGTGAGTGCTCTGGTCCTGTAAATATATTCAATCCCCAGTAGAGTCATTTTGAAAATTTATAATTTCTAAATTTTCTCTCGTGTGGTTTGGTGGCAACGCTGGCAAAGACGTGCCACCGAGTTTAAATCTTAATATGATCACTTTTAATGCATTAACTATTTATAACAGTCGAACTAACCATACTGTTATCATTATCTAATACTGCCACAAGTGAGTTAGCGTTCCGGCTAACTGATAAGGAGTATGCATCCTTATCCTTATCCTTACTAATATTATAAATGGGAAAGTGAGTTTGTTTGTATGTTTGTTCCGCTTTCACGCCGTAACTACTGAACCGATTGCTTTGAAATTTTACAGACGTAAAGTTAGAAGTCCGGATTAAATAATAGGGTACTTTTTATCCCGGAAAATTAAAGAGTTCCCGCGGGAACTAAAACTCCTCAATCCACGCGGACGAAGTCGCGGGTATCAGCTAGTTTAATATAACTGCTATACCCCTAACAGGTTAGACCGTTACCATCTTAGACTGCATCATCACTTAACGTCTGATGAGATCGCAGTCAATGGCCTACTTGTACAGGAGCAAAGAAAAATATGTGCACGAGCTAAGAGTTGAAATTGATTGGCCCAGTAAAGTGAGGGTGAAATGTCTTTATTAACAGTCGAGGCCTGACTGCTGTTATTCGGGTCATTACACCATCTTCAGAGTTCGTAGAACACAGCAAAACGTCGGTCGCAGTTTTAATAATTATTATCACCTGAGTAACATCCTCAAAGTTTTCTTTATTCAAGTTTTTTTACATCTTTTGTAAAATATCTATGAGTTTCTATGAGATTGTTGCTGGATGGAGACTATTGTTAGAATTAGATCTTTTTATTCTATATTGAAAAGAATCTTTAAGCTTTTAAATACAAAGATCAAGCAGAACAATCATTTGTTGCTCTATAAATGGCAAAGCTGAAACGCCCGCATTGTCTATTTTAATTGAATTGAAATTTCTGCATCAATTAAAGTGCTTTTTCTTGGAGAGACACTGTAGGTAGTTAACAGCTTAATTAAGTATACTATTTTTAGATCTAGGTATTCAATTTTATCTTTTATTAAAAATTGCCATTCTGTATTTTTATCTCTGTGGAGATTTGCTATATCAACAAAACAATCTATTTCTTCCAATTTATTGAGTCTCTTTCATTCCACTCACATATGTTTTCTATTCAGTCAATGATATTGCACGGTATATATTTCTTAACACGGAAGACAGTTATTCAATAGATGAATGTATTCGATTAACAGAAATAGTCTGAACATGAGTTGCAATCATAAGAGTGACCCCAAAACTTTTTTGTTTGAGTACAACAAACACTATCTAGATTTAAAAGAATAATGTTTTCAATGCGCTATTTAGATAGCTTAACCCTACTAATATATAAAGGTGAATGTAAGTTTGTTTGTAACGCTTTCACGCGAAAACTACTCAACCGATCATCATGAAACTTTGTACACATATTCTTCGAGGTATTAGAAGTAACATAGGATACTTTTTATTAAGAAAAAAAAAATATTTTTTACGAACAATCAAAAAAATTTTTGTCAAAAAATCTCAAAATCTAGCTTCTTCAACGCAATCTAGCGGTTTAAGATTGGCTATTTGCTATACTCAGGTTCAATTCAACCACTGTGTAGTCCATACTAATATTATAAATGAGAAAGTGTGTCTGTCTGTCTGTCTGCTACGCTTTCACGGCCCATCTGTTCAACCGATTTTGATGAAATTTGGTACAGGGATAGGTTGTATTCCGGAAAATTTAAGGATTCCCGCGGGAATCGAAAAAATTTGGTCCACGCGGACGAAGTCGCGGAAATCATCAAATATTTGGCAGAGAGATAGATTATAGTCTGGAATAACACATTGGCTACTTTTTATCCCGGAAAATTAAAGAGTTCCCGCGGGAACCGGAAAACCTCAATCCACGCGGACGAAGCGGTATTAGCTAGTAACTGATAAAACTATACGACTCACAAGTCATAAAAATCCTAATGAGCTTTTCAATGCTTGAAATCGAGAAAAAGGGGGGGTTTAAAACAGCGCATCTATTAAAAGGTTTCCACCTTTACAAAAAAATGTTTTTCATCATAGACATATCCAAAAATCCCAGAATTCTTTTTGGTCCATTCTCCGTAAATCATTTAAGTAAAATTAAAATTGAAGAATTAAATTCTCCAGCAGCAGTTGCTATAAATACTACACAATGGAACTACAAATTGGATTAAAGGTGAAGGTGCACTATAAAAAATAAAACGCAAGATTAGATAGAATTCTCTGTATACGCTTTTAGGTCAAGTAATGTCGCTGAGCTTTGCGTCATACAAATGTTTAGCACTTGTGTTTGCTGATTCTACACAAGTTTAAAGTACTGAAAGCTCCATAGGTACTTGTTTACGAGATAATCCTACTTCACCTTGATCTAACTGACATGTCAGATGCAATTGACATCCATTATTATCAAGTAAATATTATAAATGCGAAAGTTTGGATGGATGGATGTTTGGATGTATGGATGGATGTTTGTTACTCAATCACGCCCGAATGGCTTAACGGATCTGGATGAAATTTAGAACAGAGATAGATTATAGTCTGGAATTACACATAGGCTAGTTTTTGTCCCGGAAAACTAAGGAATTCCCGCGGGAACCAAAAACCCTCAATCCACGCGGACGTAGTCGCGGGCATCAGCTAGTTTATCCATGTATTATTATTTTTTATCCACTACAAGGTAGTCCTTGGCTGTGATCTCACCTGATGGTAAGTGATGATGCAGTCTAAGATGATAACGGGCTAACCTGTTAGGGGCATGGCAGTTATTTAAACCCATACCCCTAATCGTTTTCTACACGGATCGCTACATCGCTAAATCGCTTGGCGGCACGTCTTTGCCACTAGGGTGGTAACTAGCCACGGCTGAAGCCTCCCACCAGGCCAGACCGGGGAAAATTCAGAAATTATAATTTCATTAATTGACCCTGCCGGGGATCGAACCTGGGACCTCTGCACGTTAAGTCAACAGCGCTCAACACTGCACCACGGAGGTCGTCAAACTACTTTTAGATACAGCATTGTAATTGCTTAAACGTTTTTACTTCTATCTGATAATTGAACAACATAGCTACGTAAACATTAATTGAATGCACTATTTGATAAAATATAACAATTTGGAATTTCACGTAACTATTAGTACTCATAACGCGTATTACTCCCGTAATAAAATCGAACTGGGGTTAATGACACATTGATTTTGTGTAACACTAGGTACAAATTCCAGCATTTACATTTCGATGTTGTCAAAATAATGTCATTGTTGTTACCTCTAAAATATATGACAGACCTACCAGACGATTTTACTCCTGGAAATTGCATTGGCTAAGTAAGCAATTACAGATCTGAAATGAGCGGTAAGCAACTATATGGACGTATTCATACGAGCGTCCTGCATTGCGCCAAATTCCTATTTGTTTTGTTCTATTTGTTCTTCAAATTGGAACAGCAGTAGCGAAAACGATCCAGCAACGAATGACGAACAAAATTTTCATAGTATTACGAGTTGATTTTTACTGTTATCTACTTTTACAAACAAATCGTGGTACTATTTGCTTGTCAAAACAATATTTCAGCCTGAGATTTCAGTGATGTTTCAGTGACATGAAAATTTGGCACTACAAATAAACGTTCCATTGTAAATGGTTTATCAGTAATTGGAATCGAATTGGAACAACATTTTTAAACGAAACGATAAACCTGTTCCGATGTCTATTGCCGCGAGGACAGGCGAAGGTACACATCACTTTTCACAATTATTGGATTAGATATAGTAAGATTCAGCAACAGACGGTGCTATGGTATATCACAGATATTCCTCAAGATATATTTTTAGTTGATAAATAAATAAGTTTATTGAGTTACATAACCGAACACTTTGCACACGGAGAACTGTTCCAGCACCTAGGCGGTTCTCACTGCGACTGGATCCGGCTCGCGTCAGCGGAGGGTGGTCGTGATCGTCGAACTTCGTTACGATTCGGAGCGAAACGATCGTAAGTCCTCGGGCGCTTTCGGAGCACGCGCGCCTGCGGGCGGGCGGCGCCGCGGCGCCCGTGTGCCCCGCATTACCCGCCTAGTAATAGGGCTGCCACACAGCCTGACACAGCCGGACATGTCCCGGCTTTAACGACAGGATTATCATCCTGGTCATTAATGCGGGCTAAGAGACACTTAACATTATCTGCCTTTGCCTTTGATCTTTTATCGACTCTACCAGAATTATTAGATTAACGTTATCGATGTTGTATAAATCTCTTCTATAGAATCCTTTCAGTGCTGTAAATAAATTCACTTAAAAGTTGTCCTGACATGTGACACAGTTTAATGGGGTCAACGGCTTAGTACTACATAACCAACCAAGCCTTTGATTAAATCTATTACAACGAACGAATGTTCAACTTATCAAATCTTTAATCGATGACAGATTTTTCGAACTGGTTAAATTGAAATTGTAGTCGGTCAATACGTTATTGTTGCCTTGAATTTCGAAAAAAACGTTAGTAAAATCTAAGTGTAGCATAACTTAACGAATAATTACAGTCTTGTAGTACTAGTACAAGATTAATAAAAATGAATATCGTTATCATATCTGCATCGTCTCGGTGGGTATTGCATATTTTGCAAGAAATTCTGAAACTTATGTGACTAGTCAACTCCTATTAGAAACACATACATAGTAAGCTTAAGCCTGAACCTATCTGCAACGAGCAAGGACAACAATTATAAGCTTTCTACCAACTTTTTATCTCCTACAAAGAGATTCCTACGTATAGTAATTTGATGTTGAACATGTCGTAGTAGAGTATCTTGTTTCAATTTACTCTTTTTTCATATGTTCCTTTTAAAGGTTCCGTTCCAAAATAGAAAGAAACTAGCTGATACCCGCGACTTCGTACGCGGGGATTGAGGTTTTTTGGTTCCCGCGGGAACTATTTTATTTTCCGGGATATAAAGTAGCCTATGTGCTATTCCAGACTATAATCTATCTCTGTGCCAAATTTCATCCAAATCCGTTTAGCCGTTGAGGCGTAATTGAGTAACAAACATCCATCCATACATCCATCCATCCATTTCTTCATCCAAAACTTTCGCTTTATAATATTTATATTATATTTGATAAGTAAGTTACAAGTTCGTCTGACAGCGCGTCTGTCCGTATATTCTGCTTATTTCAGTAAGAAGTAAGTAAGGTATGTTTACGTTGTATTTAAAAAGTGTACACGTAACTGTGGTAGAAGAAAATATATGGTGGCTAATATTTTACAGTACGGTTACGTAACCGTACTTGAGTACCAACCTACTTAGATCAAGTGGTATATCAGAATAGGATCAATTTTGAACAATTAATAGAATTAATATTAAAACTTTGTTATCATCCACCATCGTACCACAACCAATATATATTTGAAAATTTAGTATACGTGCATAAACACATTGATAAATTCAAGAAGAAAAGCGATTGTCATAATGTCAATACTAGAAATAAAAATAAACTTGTAATGCCTGCTTCTAGGCTTTGTAAAACTAGCAATTCGTTTGTGGGAAGCAGTGTCAGCTTCTACAATAAGCTCCCAGAAGACATGTTGAAGATGTCTCTGAATAAGTTAAAAGTTAATGTAAAACGTAAACTCATTGAAAAATCTTATTACCATGTGAAGGATTACTTGAATGACAAGGAAGCTTGGCAATAATTTGCTCTAATGGCTCTGATAGTTCCTTAGTTAAGATTATTTGTGAGATGGTGATAATGAAAAAAAAAAACCCCGGCTGAGTTTGTTGTGGGCTCTTCTCAGACCAGGGCGCGTTTGGAACCCTCGTAGCTTTAGTTTTAAGATACCGTAACCGATTATCACCATCGTGTTTTTTTAAGTAAGTAATTTTTAACGTCAATAAGTGTACCTACAGTGTACCTATATTGAATAAATTATATTGAATTGAATTGAATTGAATTGAATTGAATTGAATTGAATTGAATCGTTTTAATCCATGGCCGCCCCACTACTGAGCACAAATGTCCTCTCAGAATTAGAATGCTCACGCCATGGTCCACCACGCTGGCCAAGTGCGGATTGGCACACTTTACACGCTGCGGTATGCATTTTCCCTCACGATGTTTTCCATCAGTAAGATATTACTATTGCATAAGACGTAAATAACTGAAAATAATTAGAAGTGCCTGCCCGAGGATCGAACCTTCGACAAAAAGAGGTCGAACGTCCAAGGTTTTTTAAACGTTCGAGTCATAACCAACCATACCTATCACCGCGAAAGCAATATAGATAATAATATAGCAGAATTGGTTTAGTTACTAATATATTATATCTAATGCAATCTCTAACCATAAGAGACCACCTAAACAGCCCAATAAGGTCACAGTTTTCACGTTGCTAACTGTCACCTAATTGAGCTAAAGTTACTTTTTAGTGAAACTTAGAACATTTAATAATGTCCTCCCGACCGAATTTCGGCCACGGCGGCCTATCTCCAGAGAGATTAGCCATCTGCGCGGGAGATATTATAGTGCACAAGTGTGTACGCATACATAGGTGCACTCTCGTAGCCCGATGGGACGGAAAATCCGACACGACCGGCAAGAGGTCAGGCGCAGGACCGACGACTTAACGTGCTCTCCGAGGCACGGGGGTGAAACACCGCCAACTTCCTAACTCCGGGCTAGTATTGAGAATTTTTTGCCAGAAAAACCCAATACTTGTTATGGCCCGACCCGGGACTCGAACCCGGGTACTCGACAAATGTCGACAAAGGAACATTTACAATGTAGAAAACTCTATATGCACGTTCTATATAAATTTCAAAAGCAAAATCAACCTACCTACGCAAGTTAGTCGCAAAGGTAGCATAATCTAATTATAGGCCAGAACCTTATCGCGCGCCCGTCACGTTTCTCAAGTGAGTTTTTCCCACGCGGAAAATATTCATGCAGTCTGCCTTTTTAAGATGAAGCAGCAGAAAGTTATAAAATGTGCTGTTTATATTTGCGAGTGGGGGCGGGGTGAATGCACCTCCCGCGTTATTTACTCTATGTGGGATTAGTAGGACACGTCAAGGAATATTATTGATTGCTGTCAATTTTTTTCACTTTCCATGTCCTTCGCTTATTTCGATCATGATTTCATAACGGTGGCTCCGATCATTCATCATATTAAGGCTGTCGTCTCTCGTTACACTGGGAAAATAGGTACACATACTCATGCCGCTTTAATATTTGTTTTTTTTTAACTCAATTCTTTAACAATGTAATTGTATCAGGACATCAAGATATAACAGTAAAGCTTAGAAAATTTGTACAGATTTTATGAGTGTTTGGATACGTTGGCTTGCGGGAACTAAAAGTGGTTAGAGTAAAAAATGGTTTCAGTAAGTAATTAGAATACATACTAATATTTCATCTGGTCTGCTCGATGCGATGTTACTGTTACGTAATTGATTATAGTTATTTTTTATAATCACTTCTTTATTTATATAAAAGTTCTCTTAACTTGAAGCTGCAATACTATATATGTAAATGTTATTTTGTAAAAAAAAAATTACATAAATGCGAAAGTGTGTCTGTCTGTCACTTACGTTTCATCTGTTCATTACAGAGATAGGGGTCTTACCAGGCTAGGCTACTTTTTATCTCACAAAATCAAGGACTTCCCACAGGTATTTCAAGAAATCTAAATCCACTCGGATGAAGTGGCGGGTATTATCTCGTTTATCATATAGGCAAGGTGGGCCGTGGGACGGAGCATTTAGACATGTTATCAAAGGCTTATCGTAAATAAGTCTCAAAGGTAAAGATATAACAATTAAATGCGGTCGAAGCAAATTCCAATCCATTACACTAATATGCAATACAGATAACTAATATATATAGCTAAAAATATATAGCTTAGTTGAGCTCATATTATTAAAATGTCTGCGAGGGAGAAAGGGGGTGAAATCCCATTTTAAAATTTGCCGCTACATTCCTTCGCTGGATGCATTTCATTTCAATGTAACAAACATTAAATTGATTTGCGAATATAACTTTAATCTTATATATAAAATTCTCGTGTCACAATTTTCGTTCCCATACTCCTGCGAAACGGCTTGACCGATTCTCATGAAATTTTGTGAGCATATTGAGTAGGTCTGAGAATCGGCCAACATCTATTTTTCATCCCCCTAAATGTTAAGGGTAGTCCACCTCTAAATTTTTATTTTTTATTTTTTAGACAATATTTTTAGTTTTTATTTTTTCATGATACAACATACAAAAATACATACAATCCTTAATTTTCACCCTTCTACGATCAACCCTTATTTTTTATTTTAGTAATTTAATCATTTTTCATCTCCGGTCGATAACTGATCAATTGTCATTTAATTAGTTATTTTAATATGCATATTCAGTAGGTCTGAGAATCGGCTACTATCTATTTTTCATACGTCCACGCGAACGGAGTCGCGGGTATCAGCTAGTAAAATATATATAATAATTTTATACTTTGCTTTTATAACTACGAAGTCGGGTCTTTTATTTACTCTCTCGTCTTAGTTAATTATTATAATAACTTCAGAGCCTTTTCGGAAAAAAGTTTTTACAAAAAAAGACAATTTTACACCCGAATAATTTTAGCTGTACCTACATAAGTAGGGTATTCTTGGCCTTTTATACCCGGTTTCCGCTCGCATTTGACCTTTTTTCTTGACATTAAAGGTTTCACTTTTTTAACTAGATAGCCAACAAGAAAAGATAAGCACTGGTATTGTAAGCCATTAATTGCCTTGGATATAATCACATTTTACTTGTAAGTACGTATTACGTAGGTAATATTTCGAAAGTGGTGCTGTAGGCGAATGCTAGGAGTCTCATGGACCGAATTCCGCACCGACGTCTTTATTCTCCAAGAACTCGGTATTATGCTGTACAGTGTACGCTGATATATCAGTAATTCAGTTTTTCTCGTTCTAAGTAGAGAAAGTACGTAAAGAATGGATAATATTTCATTCATCGGATTAAATTTTACAATCGAAAGCAAGACATAAAAGTTAGCAGAAGTTTTAGACATAAAACTTATCATAAGTTTCCGTGTTCCAAGAGTTAAAATGTGGGAAACCGTACGAAAAAGCTTCTAAAGTGAAACTGCATAATATAGCGAGTTTAACTTAAGTCGGGTAAGTATATGCAACTATGGCTGACAAACTAATAATAGATCGAGCTAGACCTATGCTAATATTTTTGAAGTAAAAACTTCTTTAGGCGCGTTTAGCACTTTTTGGTAGGGGGTAAAAATGTGGAAACGAGTGACCGACACCCGTGACCCGTGACCGACACCTCGAGTTGTTATGAAGACAAAAGGACTTAAACTTGAATGCCTTAGTTTTAAGGTTTATATTTAAAGTATTTTTTTTAAGAAAATTAAAACAAAATTAAATATTTATTTTCACTTCTGTCGGCAGTCCCTATGACTGCCAGTTTTTTACCAGTTTTGTTAAAACTTTGAATAGAAATTTAGTGACCAAAAAGCCCGCCAACCCGCATTGGAGCAGCGTGGTGGGTCCTAGCTCTAACTCCCTCTCTTCTATGAGAGTGAAGACCTGTGCTCAGCAGTGGGATGTTAATGCGCTGTAGTGGTGGACCAAAATTTTAGCTTTTGAAAATGCTGTTATGAAATTAATTATTTTTAATCTAAATTTAAAGTACCTACCTCGGATAATTTGAATATCCTCGTTCAACTCGTTAGGGTCTACGTTTGAAAAAACTATTTCCCACCATTTCTGCTCTACCATCAGACCCTGGTCACTGATATAGACTAAGTGGTCAGTAAATCACAAACATAGACAAAGTGGTCAGACTTAGGTAAAATGCCCTCTTCCTGGCGTTGAGAGGTTAATTAAAGTACCTATGTAGTTTTTTGACAAAATTATTAGTTGTTAATACCAACGAAGAAATACAAAATGTGAATCCACTAAGTGGAAAATGCTAACACAGTTTAATAAACTAATAACCCTTTGACTTTGCCGAAAGTAGGCAAATAAGTTATAGTCCCGCAAGATTGTAAACAATTGGACCTACATAACATATACATCAAGATAGTAAACTGATAGATTTATGCGTCCATATTATGTTTACGAATATAAAACTGGCTATCTTTATATCCTATCAGAGTATTAGTTGCCGCTTGGGTAATAAAAAGGTCCGTCGAGTGTCAACTTGATTGTTGTATCAATATCATGTATTGTCCCTACTGATTTATCCTAATGTCCATCAAATACAAATTAATTTAAGCCACTAAGACGAGCAATCTTTATTTCACGGTAGCCAACAAGTGTTTTCTATGATATATCTACTTCAAAAATAAGATTCCGCGTTAAGAGACTCTTTTACAATTAATTATTTATTTGTTGCCGAACCAAAGTAACAGGTAAAATTCTAAATGATGCCCGCGACTTCGTTCCCGTGGATTAAGATTTTGAAAATTCCCGTAGGAAGTGGGAACAAGGTCATGTTTTTCCCCAACCTATATCTACACCAAATTTCATCAAAATTGGTTGAAAAGATGGGCCGTTAAAGCATAGCAGACAGACAGACCGACAGATGAACGAGAAAATTCAGAAATTATAAATTTCCCAAATTGCCCCAATGGGGGCTCAAACCCAGGACCTCCCACTTATAAGATCATAGCGTTCACTACTGCACCATCGAGGCTGTCATTACTGTTGCTTGTTTAAATGTTCCGCTGAACAGGTACTCGTACCTACTAATTCCTACCTAGATACAGAATCACCCTCTTCGTCTTCTATTAAACACGGGTTTTAAGAGATATATTTAGCTTACAGACCCTTACATGTTTGGTTGCTCCGCTAAATCCCACTGAACAAGCAAATGGAAATACGTGACCTAACCCGCACATGCCGTGACGTAACACGATTAAGATATTATCAAACCAATAATTTTAAATTTGACACTATTTTGCTTAGCACTAGATTAGGTTTTATTTAAAGAATTGAATAGCATTGAACTCCGTAGAAACATATTTTATTTGAAAAACTTGGACCTTCCAACCACGCTCTGTTTGTAGGTCATAAATTTATCCTAATGCTATATTTTAAACAAATTTAAGTACTATATAAGTCAGCAACTAAAATGTATAGCATCCAATAAGGACTGATTGAATACTACACTCTTAAGTTCTTTACGTATAACTCAGAGTGAATAAACTCATTACTGAGTAATAATGAGCGAATTTGTTTTAAGTAAACCCGTAACTTGAATCTTAATATTGAAATGCTTGTTTGTGTAACTGAAAATTAATGAATGCTTGTCTTGTGTGAATTATATTTGTCTTTCAGTAGACCGTATTTTGTAGCGAAACCCGACACTGTAGTGTTTAAAGCATGCATAATTTATGTTTACAGGATCATCTTCCAAATAAAACTAGTTATTTTTTTAATAATGCTCTCTTTATCGCAACTCGCAAATCAAATGTCCTGACGTAAGTAAAGTTAACGATATTTAATAATAATTTGTTGTCAACGTTATCGTGACTAACGTAATTTCAGTGTCACATTATTTAACTTGAAGAGATAATTTAATAATTCTGTAGGTACGTTTAGAGCTATTATTCCTAAAAGGTTTGCGCATATTAAATTTTGTAGTCATATTAATTACCCATAAACTATAACAAATGTATTTATTAAGACATATAATGAGAATTATCGCGTTGCGTCGCCTCTTCAGTTCGTTGTAGATAATTGACCGAGCAAACGAACCAAGAGTACTTTACAAGAGAATATGGCGGTGGATGTTGAGCGCAGGCGTGGACCTCGGATCCGCCTCTTGCCTCCCTGCAAGGTGCAAGGAGTGAGGCGATGCGACGCCGGCAACACCGTCGACGTCACTAGAAATGGTTAAGCCCGGAAACATTTACGCCACTCCAATCGAAAGAAGCTCATTGATTTAAATCAAATCATAATAATCATAGTAATTTCACAGTCTACGGAGATATTCTACTTTCTTGTCTAATAGGAGACATCTTGACAGAGCAACGCGACAGGAGCAAGACGGAGGAGGGTATTTCCAAGCTGTCAGAATTTTTATATATACTTATATATAAAATTCAAAGTCCTGACTGACTGACTGACTGACTTATATATCAGTTATGTTAGAAACTTGAAATTTTGACAGTAGGTTCCCTCTTGTGACGTAGGCGCTTACTAAGGAAGTATTTTTCGAAATTCCACCCCTAAGGGGGTGAAATAGGGGTTGAAAGTGTATATGAAAGTCCTTCATTTCTCAAGTTATAGCCATGAAACTTGGTATATTGCCGCGGGTTAAAAATGAAGAAATACGTGTTTCACAGTTTTTGAAAATTTGACATTTAGCCCCCAGAAATAGGGGATGAAAGTTGGTATGAAAGGGCTTCGTTTCTCAAGATATTTTTCAAGTTATATCAACGAAACTTGGTATTTTGGCTTTCGGTAAAAAATAAAGAAGAAGGTATGTCACAGTTTTTCAAAATTCTACCCCCAAAGGGGTAAAATAGGGGTTGAAAGTTTTTATGAAAGTCCGTCGTTTTTCAAGCTGCTAAAGCCATGAAACTTGGTATTTGGGCTTCCGCTAATGATGAAATACGGATTTTACAGTTTTTGAATTTTCTATCCCCAAGGACTTCAAATAGAGAGTTTATCCTTCAATCACACCGCAACAGAGCAACTGATCGACGTGATTTTTTGCATGGGTATAATTGGGTACTTGGAGAGTGACACAGGCTTATTTTTAGCCCGGAAAATTAAGGCGTGCCTGTGGGAATTAAAAAACATAAGCCACGCGAACGAAGTCGCGGGCGTCCTCTAGTTAAACTAGCGGCACGCTATGATGGCCGGTTTGACACATTACAATAGTGATGTGGAATGTCAATTTATTCTCGAACAAAAAACAATTAAGTTTTGTTTTTGTACCTGATTAAATAGGTTTAATAAAACAAAAATGTAAATGTTTATTTAATTTATTTGAACGAACTGAATATTTGAATGAAAATGAATATACATACTTTATATGCACACAAGAAACATATGAATACAAAAGATACCAAAAAAGGTGCCACAAAAGGCCATAATTAATCAGATTCGTCCATACTACTATTTTCACTGTCGTCACTGCTATCATCACCTACATTAATAATTATATGTTCGTTTTCTATAATATTATTAGGTTTGTCCACATAGTGAAAATTGTTCATATTCACAAGTACATTCACCCCTTAAATGGTGCAAACTGATTTTTCTACACTTGTATACATTTTAGAAATCAATTTAATAAATAAATTTTGAGTCCTAAACCTAAAACTACATTCGATAAAATTTATGAATCTCTGCCCATCACTATCGTCAATAAAGTAATACAATTATTTCCTTCAAAGTCGTTATCAATTAATACGGAACTTCATGAGCGGACAAACGTCAAACCGGCCATCATAGCGTGCCGCTAGTGTAGGTATAAGAATTCTGTCATTCTAGCACAAAATTAGTATGCAGCTTGGTAGGTGTTTACGCCTGTCATGGCCTGCAATTTGAATTGGCAGCGATCCACATAAATTATAAAATATTTTATTGATACTTATGCTCTGGAATAACTTAGGTATAAAACCGATCTTCGCCTATGAAAGTACCCTATTTAAAATGCCAATAGCTTGACACCTTCCGCTTACTTCAGTCACAAATGTAAAAATGTTGATAACATAGCGACCTCGCTAAAGTGAAGTTAGCAAAAATGAAGCCAAAACCGCGCCTGTTAGCATCTGAAAAGGGTTTAATATGACCAATTAAACTCTCGACCCACTCCCAATATCGTCCGCGTTGATCTGCGTCACGAAAGGTGTCTGTATTGTGTTTATCTTCTCTTATATATAAAATTCTCGTGTCATAATTTTCGTTCCCATACTCCTCCGAAACGGCTTGACCGATTCTCATGAAATTTTGTGAGCATATTCAGTAGGTCTGAGAATCGGCCAACATCTATTTCTCATACCTCCACGCGGACGGAGTTGCGGGCATCAGCTAGTGGTTATATAAGTGTTCACTATTTTTATTTTATTACGATGTCCAATTCTCTCTACAGTCGTTTTATCTACTATAGTTATGCAGCCCGGGGGCCGGGCTTCATATCAGTGAAATTAGTTTATAGACAGCTTTTCTGTACCTACTATGTTTGATTAAATTCCACTTTTAATTAAGCTCATTAATTACGTATCAACCAATAAGCTAATACACAAACTGAGATTTGTTTCTCTCACCTTCGAGAAGTTCCGCACTCCATTTATAAACTTTTTTTTTTAAATTATATACGCTAGTGTGAGGAATGAACGCTATTCGCAGTGTTGTTGCGATGCTGAGTTGTGATTCATAGGTGATTTTGCATTGCATTTCATGTTCAATTTAGGTTTCTTGCAATGAATTGTTGATTTTACTTTGGAGGTTATATTTTGGCAACATTGAGTGTTGCAGGATGCAGAGTTTATTTTGATTGATGCTAAGTAATTTAATCACCAATCGTAGCTTTTCAATATATAGGCTGTAATCATGACAGCCAATCACAAAAATTCAGGAGAATGTTGGTGGGACGGTAACAGAAAAATAGTATAAAGGTGAGAGAAAATGGCGTCGGGAGTTCAGTCAGTATTAAAATTTTGAGGAGTTATTACAAGTGGATAAAGTGTATATTAATATTGATTGTATTGGTGAAGATTAAGGGTGGATTACGGCATTTTGCTGAGATAAGTATAAATTATAATTACATACTATTTTAAGAGGTTATGTTAGGTTTTATCATTATCGATTTCTAAACAATTGGCTTTTGGAATATTTTGAGACAGATCTTGCAGTGAAATTTATTAAAATCAATATAATTGTAAAATCAACTTTAATAGTTCATCGTTTTTATATAATATTATGTTTTAATATCATTGGCTGTTCAATAATTTTTAAAGAGCAACTATAGCAGTTTCTTGCAGTTTCTTCTGGATAGAATGTGATTCTAACATACACAACAAACTGGAATGAACAGAAATTAAAATCTATCATGGTTATCTTTGTGTTTATTTTTAACCTACTAGCAGTGTGGTCTAATGTCTTTGACACTAGCGCTTGGCTGCAATCAAACTTGCATGCAAGTGGTGATGCAGCCTAAGGTGGAGCGCGCTTGCCTAGAACTATTCATCAGATCTTAATAAAATAATAGATATATATACCAACCTAATAATACTTATATTATAAACTTTGTAAAGAATTGTGAAAATCAGTTTAGATTTGACAGAGTTAATATGGAGTGACTTTGACAAAAACTTTCATCCCCTATCCCGAAGACATATTTCATTTTGTAAGCTGGCCTGGATAAAAACCGAGTACGTATGAACCAAGAACGTTTAAAACAAAAAAAATATATATAAAACGAATTGTGTAAAGCACGTCACCCTGCGAAACGCGATCACAATAGGGAGTGAGGGGCAGCAGTCTAAATGTTTCCAGATCAAGTTCCATCTCTTGGCGTCATATTGAACACGTTTCTGTCACGCCAAGCCATAGGCGACGTCACCGGCTAGACGTGACAGCCAGCACGATCGACTGCAATCACTGCTAAAATGGGCGGAAGCAGTGCTACGTGACAAGGCTAAATCTAATCTCAGAGGAATGACGCACAGAATCAAATTGAGAATCCCGTCAAATGTATTGCGCAACTGTGACTGCCTTTCCCCAAATGCCTTAATTATTCTATACAAGTCGGGAATTATGCAGTAGGTACGCATAACTGATCTAGGCTTTTCCATTGTAGTTCTGATGGAATGACACTCTATTGTTATGTCGATTTAAGCAAATAGATTATAATTTAGATAGAAGTGACATTAAGATAAAATTTCGCATTAACTTATTAGATTATGATTTTTCAATATTATCTGCGATTTTCCTTTTGTCGTTCGGATCCGCAATCAATTTTACCTGAGTACATATACAACTGAAGAACTTAAAACCATCGAACTTCCAAATAATGTAAAATACAAGTAATAGGAGCCACATTTCAAGGTACAGGAAGTATTACGTACATATCAAACGGAAACAAATACAAATAGACACAACAAGGAACAAAGTGAGACTAGTGGACTTATAACAGACTAAATATTTTATTGAGTTACTTAACAATGCTCTTTCTTACTCATGAATATTCAAAACACTGTTTATTTTTGTCGAGGATTTAAGAATGAAAAAAGGGAACGTATTGCAGTACGACTTTACTATTACCGTTAAGAAAGGTAAACTATGCCATATATTTCTAAAAGCTTTTACCAGTCTGGCCGAAACATTACCGAAATGTGGAAGAATTTTCAGTGTTCAGACGTTTTGCTGCTCGGGCCTCGGACGTGCTTCATCTCGATTCACGTTCTGATTTTAAAAAGGCATGCACGGGAAATATTTAATGCTTACTTACCTTCGCGTCATGAAAGACCACATTAACTTACCTGAGAAAAGAAAGAAAATCTCATTAGTGGATTCAGTTTTATAAAACTAAGAAACGAAACATATTTTACGATACTAAAATATAAGTTAGCCTATAGTCAGTTCTCAAATATAGAGTTCATCACGACATTTATACGATTAATACCCAAAATTATCGACATAATATCATAATTAATAATTTTAAAATTAATTTCATGTGTCAGTAATAACTAAATTCCGTGCGTGCATGTTACAATAAGAGTACTTAGTTATGCTACGTTAATTAACAATTTATTTTAACAGTTGACTGATAAATCTAGATTATCTTTTATGAGTTATCGTTATTATAATTTTTTTCCCAACCAGGTAAAAGCTGCACTAAAAATCACATTTTGTTCACATTCACATTCAAATTCACATTCACGAGAAGGCAGTATTTTTTGACTGTCAAAGAAGCGGTACACCATGTTTAAATTTCTTTAATTATTTACTCATAGATTTTTTGATAATCATTATAAGGTTACCTACAGATTTTTTAAAGATACATTAATTATTCAGAATCCATACAATTTCAAATTAAACAAATATTAAAGGTTGTTTTGTTAGCAAAGTGTTCTAGAGTTTGAATAAAGAAAACATACTTTGCTTCTACGCTTGGTAAAATAAATAAAAAAATACCAACGTCTTACATTATGTAAAAATATGCAAAGGTAGTAAAAGCCTAAGGTTTAAATTGAATCGCAAAATCAAAATATAGACGAAGAATGTCAGGCGTGTAGTTTTTTTAACCGACTTTCGAAAAAGGAGGAGGTTCTCAATACAGCGCGTATCTTTTTTTAATAAAAGCACATAAACCGCAATAACCAGAGGAGTACAAACTATACAACATACTTACGTAGACAATGTACGCCCTAAAAAAATATTCAAGTTGCTCCAAAAATGCTATGTATCTATCTTCTGTAAGCGTAATTCCAGAAGTGTGCAAATAATTAAAATTACTTTCAAAATATGTTTGTACTCTCTTTAAAACTTCCATGAGCGAATGTTCACAACGTGTAGCGGTTTCACGAGAGATTTAATGTAAACAGTTAATTATAAAAACTTGGCCAAAGCATCACAAAAACAATAAATTAATCATTTGATCAGACTGCAGTTGCTACTGCTAAGCTCTAAATCAAATTGCGATCTAAACACAAAAGTATTTAATAATCGCTGAGTCTGCCGGTAGGAGACTAACTTTCAAACGTCAAAATATTCGTATTTACGTGAATAATTCCAATATGGCGTATCCCCGCCAAAGAACGAACCGAGTGAAATACATCGAATGAGTCAAATATCAATCTAATTAGACCCTCGTCAACAAATAAATTAACAATCTTTTATCTCTTCTAAAAATTCAAATCAATTCTAAACGTGCGTTTCATTTTGCTTTCAATTTTAAAGCTGACACTTCAGACATAACTAATAGCGTCTTATTACGGCTAAAGTAATATTATAAAGAGGAATGATTTGATTGTTTGTAATGGATAAACTCAAAAACTACTCAACCAATAAAAAAAAATCTTTCACCTATAGAAAGCTGCATCAGCGAGTAACATAGGTAATATTTTATTTTTAAAAAATTAGAGATTCTCACGACATTTGCAATAATGTGAGTTAAGTCGGAAAAAAATATCTCATCTGAGAGCTTAGGTACGTGGCTTACGCTGCGTATATAGTTAAAGTTACAAGTTACAATATTGTATGGTGGAAAAGTTTCTCTCAAAAAGTTCTAAAAAATGTCCGGAATAGCATCTACCTTTTAAGGTTCGTCCAAAACGCAACTTAGTCCGTATGGATTGATGTTTTTTGATTCCCGCGGAAACAATTTTATTTTCCGGGATAAAAATCCAGATTCTTTCAGCCGTTCTCCACCATCCATCCATCCATCTATCTATCCAAACTTTCACATTTATAATATTATAGTATCGAAGATGATGTGTACGATGGTTTCTCAAACCTTGTAAACTAGTTCATTACCGCGACCTTATCTGGGTGGAATGACGTTTTAAGGTCCCACTGGAAATTATAAATTCTGATCCTTCGAATTGGCGTGTGGCAAGTGCTTCGTGAGTGCTTTTTATAATATTCATAAATAATAATATAATAAAGATATTTACAAGAACTTATTATTTATATTCCTATTATTATAAAGAATCAT
This sequence comes from Erebia epiphron, assembly GCA_963932025.1. Classification (NCBI taxonomy): domain Eukaryota; kingdom Metazoa; phylum Arthropoda; class Insecta; order Lepidoptera; family Nymphalidae; genus Erebia; species Erebia epiphron. The sequence goes on from OZ009952.1 coordinate 19,606,008, forward strand.
ATTACAAGCTGTCACGTTCACGTGTCACGTGATATTTTGAGAAATTCATAAAACGGGAACAAGCATAACTTGTCTAGAAAAAAAATGTGGCAATGCTAAATAAATCATATTCCGTAACTGCTACAAAAGGTTTAGGTACTTTCACGAAGTTGAAAAAGGTATATTTTTGGACGGGCAAACAAAAGCTTGATTTGAATTTATGTTCTTCAAACGGCCTTTTGTACCAGAAAGTTATTACTGTGCGCATTGGAGTGAGAAAAAATATGATGTCCGTATATTAATTAGTGTTGCTATAACCGGAAGAGACGGGAACGGGTCGACTGACGCAGTGAGTGAAAGAAGCGAGATCAATAGGGACCGACCCTGACACAATTTTCAGTGTCCGTAAGGCAGACGAGGTTGCGGCGCTCAAGAATAAACACTGGCCCACCGTATCCCGTTACACAGAGGGTGCGATCAAAGTGAATTCTTGCTCCGGACTACAATAATGGCGAACCTTGTTAATATCTACGAGAACGTTACATTTTACTTTATTTGAACTTAGGAGCTACACGGGGGCGTAAAATAAAAATTGAAAACCAACTGTCTACTTTTTATTTTCGTGTTTTTAAAATCCCGTGGGAACTCTTCAATTTTAAAAAGTAGTCTATATCAATTGCCAGGTGTTGTGTTATATACATGAATAAAATCCCATCGATCCGTTGCTCCTTTGCGGTTTCATTGAAGGATAAACACACTTCCGTATTATTTTTTGACTATAATTTGAGTATGAAGTATACTTAATTAGAACATGAAGAATATAATATTATGTTTTGACTATAATTATTAAAATGTGGCATTTCTAAATAATTTGTGGGAGACTCAAATAGTGTGTGATGGATAAGATTTTCCATTGCGTGACATATCCTAGGTGTGTACAAATAACGTTGCAAAATGTTAATTTTTTTACTAATCTATTTTAAAGATCAAAAACTGATTAAATTGTAGAGCCTTAAAAACTGATTAAGTTGCACCGTAGACTTTTAATATACTAGCTAATGCGCGACTTCGTCCGCGTGGATACAGGTTTTTCAGTACCGCGGGAACTCTTTAATTTTCTGGGATGAAAAGTGATCTGTTAATCCAGACTCATAGATTTAGTATTGGGAAATACTAAATCTATGTCCAGACTATAATAAATCTATATCTGTGCCTAATTTCATCCAGATCCGTTAAGCCGTTCTTGCGTGATTAAGTAACAAACATCCATCCATTCATATATCCATCCACCCATCCATCCATCTACCCATCCATCCATCCATCCATCCATCCATCCATCCATCCATCCATCCATCCACCCATACATACAAACATTCGCATTTATAATATTAGTATAGATAGATTTGACGTAATTTTTTGCATGATAGTACTTGACCCATATTTTAAACCGAAAAGTGTGTTTGTTTATTGCTTTGTCCTTCAATTACGTCACAGCCGACATTTAACCAGCGGACCAAGGATATAATTTTTACATGACAATTTTTTATTACGAAAAATCATAGTTACCAAAAGATTTGAAAAAAAAAAATACGCTGATGAAGTCATCTAGTTAAATATAATGAAATTTAGAAGAATTTTAAGTATCGCTTAGCACACTTTTACCTACGCCCGTACTAAAGTGAGGTCTACTTTATATCAAGAGCTGTATAGTTAGTGATTTCCATAGAAATAATGAGTAGTTGCCTAACCTATTTATTGTTAAACTGTCAACGTTTCAATGTTTATGTGTTTTTATTTTAAGTTTGGTACAGAATAAATAATTAATAAAATATAGGAATCATCTCTATTGTAAGTAGATAGCTTCTAAAAGTAAAATAAAATTATATTCATGCGCCTCGCAAGTCATACCTACTAATAACAGTTTATATCGTTGTTTTTGTTATTATGTCAAACACAAAACAGCCATTGTGTTCGAGTTACTATTATTGTAGGTAAACTTTTCACTAAGTTGAAATTTATGGCGAGAGCTGGTGCAAAATTTTGCAAATGTGTTCAATATTAAGTTTAAAATTCGTAATGTGACTCTTCTACTTTCTTAAGAATTATGATGACTCGCCATTTGACAATTTACCCCGATTTGGTTGAATGCCTCATTGCTGATGAGACATTCAGGCCCACAGTTTGCACGAGGATTCTTAAATTGATTTATTTAGTTGAATTTTTAGTGCTATCACTTTTTGTCAACCGCAATATGGTCTTGTTAAAAAGTGACAGCATTGTAAAATTTAACTAAATCAGTTAGAGTGTCCTGGTGCAAGCAGAAAATAGTTATTGTTTTATTAACAAACGTTTATAAAGATAAAAGATGTAGGTACTAAAATATGCATCTCAATATTACTTACACAAGTTCCAATAAGACTTTGAGGAGTTTCCAAATAAATTTAAGTACTTGTATTGATAATAGATAATGTTTAATACTAGATGATGCCCACGACTTCGTCCACGTGGATTAAGTTTTTTTTTGATTTCCGCGGAAACTCTTTAATATTCCGGGATAAAAAAGCCTATCCTTCCTCGGGATGCAACGTAATTCTGTACTAAATTTCATCAAAATCGGGTGAAAATATGGGCCATTAAACCGTAGCAGACAGACAAACAGACAGACAAACAGATGGGCAGACACACTTTCGCATTTATAATTAAGTATTAGGATTTATTTAGAAGTTCATAAATAATTGCAGCAGGATTTGAACCTTGCACTCAAAGCCTTGCCTTGCCTTGCAATTCAAAAGCATCTGTAAAAGATTTTCGAATAAAAATAATTTGAATTTAAAATTTGAGCCACATGAACACGTTACCTATCGTAGTTTACTTAGAAAACATCAAATCAGATTTTAGGTTTTTTCAAGCACCTCCTCAAATTTTCCCATTAGCTTTCCATTTAAGTGTTCCAAATTAAAGACGGATATTTATGACCCTGTATTATGTTAGGATACCTGCTACTCGTGCGCTGTTAATTTATAATAATATTACAAAGTTGAAACTAGCTAGAGTTCGTAACAGAAGCTGCCTCCTAACGCTTCATATCGTTGTTGAAGCGCCACTTCCGTAAACAGCAGCGTAACTTTGCGACCTACTTACATGAACAATATACAGGTTAATAAAACTAGCTTTTTTTTTTTAAATAGAAATTCTATTCCATTTTTGATTTTTTATCGTACTATAAAGTTGTTATTATTTAGTCTAAGATCCGTATATAACATCGACCTTCACCGAGCTGTTTATTGGATGAAACCTCCTTTTTATTTTTATTTAGTAATAGATAAATACACCTAAAAAAGGTTGCCTATCAAAATCCAGTCCAGGCTATTTTTAAATTAATTAATTTTAATTAACTTTTTTTTGTCAAGTTTATTGTAATTAATGCTATACCATCGCGTTTGTTATAAAATTATCTATATTTTGGTATATAACTCAAGCTCATGGATTATGGTGGTTGTATGGTAATAATTAACATAGTCCATAGGTAACTTAACGGATCGGAACCGCTTGAGTTATATATCAAAATATAGGTAATTTTATAACAAACGCGATGAGCTTGAGTTATATACCAAAATATAGGTAATTTTATAACAAACGCGATGGTATAGCATTAATTACAATAAACTTGACCAAAAAAAAGTTAATTAAAATTAATTAATTTAAAAATAGCCTGGACTGGATTTTGATAGGCAACCTATTTTAGGTATATTTATCTATTACTAAATAAAAATAAAAAGGAGGTTTCATCCAATAAACAGCTCGGTGAAGGTCGATGTTATATACGGATCTTAGACTAATTGAAAAACGGCAAAGTTAGTTTGTAAACGTGGTGACACGAGGGCGAGGGCGAGGGCGAAAGAAAATAATTTTTCAGCAAGCTGAATAAGATGTCTTTTCTTGTAAGATAAAAATATATTGTGGAGCGTTAATATTATATCACGGCCATGGAAATATTAAAAGTCATTATTAAAATTGCGACATTCTTGTAGGTTCTTCTTTTTCCAATGACTCGACGAAATATAACCCAAAATTCTATTATAAGTAATAATTTTAGGAGTACTTATCTATATTTGTATAGCTTGTGCTCTTGACTCCATAGTACCTATCAAAATTTTACTATAACTTCTATCTTTTGATTGTTTCATAAATGATGTATTTTGTAATTAAGATCACAATTTTCTTAATTATTAAAAATAAAAAAAAACAACATAATGTAAAAGTTTTTACGGTTTTGCTCCAAGCCTTGTCCAATACAGGGTATACCCAAATATTATACCCGGTTTTGGCCCCTTAACACCGGTGTCACAGGAACTTTTTGTTTTTCCTTTCTGATTCCGGGGTATCTTCGTATTATCAGTGTAACAAAAAAAGTAAACTACATGAAATAAATCAAAATGAAATAATAAAAGTTGCGCAAGACCGATATAACCCCGTGCGGCTTTATTCCAAACGCATTTCAGAGAGAATGAAAGAAAAAACAAGCTATAAATCATGCCGCAATAAAAACTTTACTTAGGTTTAATTTACACTTTAAGACATGATTTATATTAACCCGTAAACAAATTTTACTTACCGTAATGTGCGCGTGCATTGAAACACTTATTTAATTCATGTATATAAAGACACTGTAATAAACTTATTTTTCATTGAATTATAGTGCCATGTCCCGATTTTACCCCAGTACCCGGTTTTGAACTAGTCTCCCCTATAATTAGTATTACTATAATTTTCTATTCAAAGCGTCCGCAACCGCAAGGTACCCGCTTCGGCAGATTAGGTTAGCTTTGATTAGAAAAACGTTGTATAAAAATGCCAATGATATGATTTTATAGGTAGGCAATATTATTAAATGCTGGTAATATAATGCTGGCAATATGGCGGTTGGAGGCTAAAACATAATTACGGGGTTCTAACGGTTACATCCAATTAGTTTCTGATGTTGTTCTAAATCAACTAACAAGATTAATAAAACCTGAATCCGTATAGTTAGGTGTACAGTATACAACTATAGCCAGGTTAATAACTAGGTTAACTAGGACGTAGAAACCTATTCTTGTGCTAGTTACTCGTGCTGTGAACTTACTCGATGGAACGATGTAAAGTTCGAAGTTTTGAATTTTTTATGGTGTTTATGGTTAATAATAATATAAAATATTTTTTCAAACCTCTTTCCAATCAGTTAAATCCCGTTGTCATGTCCTTAAGAAAATTGGAATGTAGACCTTCCCCGAATTCGTTAGTTGACGCTAGTCGAACACCTGATGCTGTTTTCACTTCAAGCCTTGCTTGAAAGGATATCAAATAACTATTATTGTGTACCTCTTTCATTCAAGTACAAAAAGTAACAAAGCATAAATTCTTTAGAAAATATTCACTACTTACCCATTTAATAATGAATATCATTTTGACAGATGAGAAAATCGCCACAGTTAAATATACTTAAACTCTTTTTTCACACGCTAGATCAATCTATGCTCAATAGATTAAGTACTGACCGATACTTGAGAATGTGTTGTTAGCTGATGTCGGTTTATTTTAAAGACCGTAATATTGACATACAATTTATGTCCCAGACCCAAGATAATAATCAAAATATAACCGCCGACCACCGACACCGCCGACAAAATATACCAACCACCAACTACAAAAGTATAGAGATTGGTGGTTGGTAACTAAAACAAATAACTCGCATTTGGATCTGAAAAAACCATACATGGGACTCAATATTTTTCTTTATTTTTTGCCAATTATAAAACTGTCAAAATATTACACTGAGATTTTTTTTATGACAGAGATGTTTGTGAATAATATATATAATTATGCCATTATTTTTAAATTCATGATAAGAATTTTAAGATATGAGCGTTGATAAAAGGATTTTCACTACAAGTTTTAAATTTCTAAGGCCCACTTGTGCAGGCCGTTTACGTGTTTAAGTTAACTTTTCTCTACCTGTCCTTTTCATGTCAACCCGGTAAAAAACTTATCAAAAAGTGATTGCAAAAATATTTTTAAAAATCAGTTTAAGCAGTGATGTGCAAGTCGGCTTTAATACCTATTAGAATTATTAAATTAGATCCTTTAGTTGCTATATTGTTTCAATAATTAATGTAAAACTTAAGAATTACAATTAATAATTTTTCAATATAATTGAAACTACCGTACAAAAAGTTAAGTAAGTTGCAATTCATATTACCTTTATAAAAACAGCATTCTTCGATTTGATGGCCCCCATGCATTTACCATGTTATATTATATAATACATTTATATAAGAACCTACTTCTCGAACTTTATGAAGTATATCTAATTTTTAAAAACTATATGCCACAATTTCCAACAATATATTTTTATGCGTTGAGAACTTTTATATACAATAGGAGTTTTAACTATTTTATATTTTAATTCCTCTTACGATTAACACTAGTTAGTAACTGACGATGAGTTTATTAGAATGTTTTTGTTTATATAAAAATGACAGTTACGAAGTGATTCACAAAAGTCAACATTCACTTAGAAAAGATTATCACAGGTGGATCAAGCAACATACAAGCAGGAACTTCTACTTTATTATTAAAAATCTATAACATTCACTTTCTATTTATTTATTTTACAACGCGCGAAGAAGTTAACATTCAGTTAATATAGGCCCTACAATTGACGCGGGATATGTTAATACAACATGCAACTTTATAACAACAGTATCAGTCTACAGTTGAACTGTATTGTAACAACCATGAGGAATAATATCTATTAACGAGAAACGCTGTGAGGATGATGGGATCTTCTTTGTCCGTGCACTTGACAGTAATAGCTTTGTATTTACACAAACAAAACGTCTCAACTTTCGGTTCAAAGTTCTCTTTCGCGACATTCGACACGTCAATGTTTGAACGAATCAAAGTGTTCCTAACGCACGTTTGACTTTAATACATTTTATTGTAAGCAGAGAAAGTTAACCTCAAAATAATATTTTTGATGCTACGTTTAGGATGCGATTGGGTCGCCTACGGCGCAGCACAGAGCGCCGAGTTCTGCGCAAACTCCACCGATATGCCTCGAGCTCGACCGATCTGGCCCAGACCTAACTTCCAAGGTATCTTGACTATAATATTGTCCCTTCTTGATCTTTTTTATGCAGCCATACTTTTCATACATCTGATAATGTGAGCTACAAGTAGAATCAAGGCTGTGATATAAATATTCACAAATATTTCGTAACTAGTATGTCCATTGTTTCTGAACGTGAACCTTTTTATAGGGAGGTAGTAATGTACTTATACGTTGTCACAGAGAGCCACAGTTATTGATTCAGATTCTCGTCCATTAAAACTTATTCGTGCATATAACGTTGGTGGACTTAGTAAAACGGTATTAAAGGTATTTTTGAAATGAATAGAGAACTGCTCTCCGGAGCTTATTTTACTATGCATTAAATGTAATGTTTATTAATTGAACGTTTCCATAAATGAACAAAAATTTAAAATATTTAGTACTATAGACTATTTCAGGTTCTGTGACTTTGAGCTATAATCGCGAAGGTTTGTAGAAAAACGACCTATTTGCTCAGGCTATAAAATATTTCTTAAAGTTATTGGAAACAGTGAAGCACAGAGTTGAACGTAATAATGGTTAAATCATGTATTATCAGGACCTATCTGGTCCCCAGCGACATCGAGATCGACGTTGCCTGCACGGAAGAAAGAGTACTAAAGTAAAGAACACGTTTTGAAATAATTGAGATTGATTTTAATATTTTTTTTGTATTATTCTACTTATTTTCTACTAGATGAACCTCATGACTAATTCCTTCGCTTAGATTTAGTGTTTTTGAACCTCTTAGATAAAAGTTACCCACTGTGATTCTCCGGGACCTACCTACCATACCTTTGTAACAAATATCTTTAGAATCGGTTGAATAAATGGGCCGTTAAAACTTAGCAGACAGACAGACAGATAAGCAGATAATATTATTCTTTCGCACATTAAATGTATGTAAACAGGTATTATAAATTTTATAATACCAGGTACAGGTATTATAAATTTTATAATACCTGTTAGTATGAATATGAATTAAGATTCATGGCCGTTTTACAATAGGTACTATTAATGTTTTGCGCTAAAATACTTAAGGCCCTGTGTAGCGTAAAAGGGGGTTTAAAAGCAGTGTATCCATCAAACGGTGACATAGTGTATGCTTGTAAAAATAATTTGCTGTGTTTTCAATACCTTTAAGCAGCCATTGACGCATCTCAAAACACAATTTAAAAAAAATCTCTGCATTGAAATTTATTTTAAACATACCTATTAATTTACCTTTTAAAGCAATTTTTCTCCTTATTGAAACCAATAATAAGCTCTAGAAATATAAGATAAAATTCATATTTCTAAATCAAACACATTGTCGGATTCATTTGTATTGAAAAGTAAATATTAATTTTTTACAAATGATTTCATGCATTCACCCCCCCGCGCCTGTGTTTTTCATCTCGTGAGCTCATAGCGCCTTAAGTATTACAAAAAACAAAAACTTTCGTAGCATGTCGGCTTGGTGCTGAAGATACTATGCGTGTAGCGTCTCTGGATTGGTAAGCCAAAAAGTCCAGTTTTGGCTCAACCGCCGCGTGAATTAAATCTAAGATTCAAAATTAATAAAAGGTTCAGTTTCCGAATTGCTTTCCGATGACCATTGGGCCCGGATTATATTTTTTTTTTATTCACTACAAGTTAGCCCTTGACTGCGATCTCGCCTGATGGTAAGTGATGATGCAGTCTAAGATGGTAGCGGGCTAACCTGTTAGGGGCATGGCAGTTATATTAAACCCATACGCCTATTCGGTTTCTACACGGCATCGTACCGGAACGCTAAATCGCTTGGCGGCACGTCTTTGCCGGTAGGGTGGTGCCGGTGGTAAAAATTAAGGTACTTTGTTCCATTCGGGTGTCCATTGACACCTCTCAAGTTTTTTTATTATATTTATAGTAATATTTATAGTTATTTATGTATAATGAGTGACACTAATGCAGTTTAAACTGAGCAGCCACAAGAATAACGGGTAATCACAAGGCCCATGTGGCACTTTGGTGTAAGTTTATCGCCACGAAAATATTATTACAGGTAGTCCAAACCTATGCCCTAGACAAACTGGTTAAACTGGTTCCAAGCGTTATTTGGCAAAGAGACTGTTTGAGTTCAGAACATAATTATCGAGGAGTTTCTGGACCTCTAAGGACTAAAATACCCAAAATTATGCGATCGAATTTGCAGACATCACCTTGAATGCTAGAAAATATTTCAATACATGCCTCAAAACTACTAATACGTGAGCACAAAAGAAATGTATCGCCACATCCGACATAGTACTGTATTATTATTCTGTGATAGTGCCTGTACATAGTGCGAACGCTGGATGGAACGATCAAGGGGGGTAGCATATATAATTACGACATCTAGTAATGTAGGTTTTTAAAATTCATACGCCTGAAAAGCAAGAACTTAATTTCTAAAGCACGTTCCTGTTCACAATTACATCCCTCGTTACGGTCTATTGAAGAAACATAAAATGGTAGAATTCTGCTTACGACCACTTTCACATTGCACAGTAAGGTTAAGTATATACTATTGAGGCTTAACTCATTACTCAATGCCAGTTAAAAATAAAATAGCAAGTTTTGTAAAACAAAAAATCGGAAAAAAGATTCGTAGCCAAGCGAAAAAATACTTTTTTCTATAGAAATGACTGAAGATTTGAAAAAGCTAACCATTCTAGCTCTTATCTTTAAAATTTACACAGCCAAATTCTTCAACTACAAGTAGTCATTTCACACTTAACAAATTATATCTAATTTTTGCGTGTATTTTCTTTTGTCTGTCAATGTTTCATAACGATTTTTTTAAACTGTTTTTCTGGAATGATGAATTAATAAAAAAAACATAATAAATATATAATACAAGATGTTTCCCGCGACTTCATTTCGCGTGGACCAAATTTTTTCGATTCCCGCGGGAACTCTTAAATTTTCCGGGATAAAAAGTAGCCTATGTCCTTCCCTGGGATACAACCTACCCCTGTACCAAATTTCATTAAAATCGGTTGAACAGATGGGCCGTGAAAGCGTAGCAGGCAGACAGACAGACAGACAGACACACTTTCGCATTTATAATATTAGTATGGATTATGTTTTCAATCATATGGAGCTTTTTTTCAGTATTTTTGGATCAAGAGCTAGAGTACCTAATATTAAGGCTGACGACTTCTACTTAAATAGAGATGTTCGTTCTGTGATGAGGTGCTTTACTTTACTACTGTCTTTGAGTATTTCGAGTGAGAGGCATCTCTTGGAATGTTTTTCAATATTAGTAATCAAATAAATATTATTAATAATGAAATTATTGAAAATAATTTCATTTTTGTGCCTTTTGGTGTTGAAACCCCTGGGGTCGTGGGGCGAAGATGCTAGATCCTTTTTTAAGGATCTATCTTCTCGTCTCACAGAGTCCACTGGTGACCGGAGGGCTGGCAGTTACCTCGGCCAACATATAAGTTTGGCTATTCAGCGGGGTTACGCAGCCAGCGTTCTGGGCACACTGCCTCATTGCAGCGGGATAGACCGGATGATATTTTTAATGTATAGTTTTTAGTTTTTAATTTAGCTTTTAATTTAGATTTAATTTAGATTTGAATGTTTTTTTTTCTTCTAGAATTCTTGTTGTTTATCGAATTAAAGAATTATAGTTTAAAAAAAATAAATAAATGCGAAAGTTTGGATGGATGGATATAGGCTACTTTTTATCCCGGAAAACTAAGGAGTTCCCGCTGGAACCAAAAAACCACAATCCACGCGGATGTAGTCGCGGGCATCAGCTAGTTGTGACATAAAAATTGTAACGCATCGCAAACATAAGTAAAAAGTTTACCCTTGTGCGTCATTATGATATAGCTTACACACAAAAAAAAACCTATTTTTTTTAGTTTCCATATGAGTACTCACCTCACTGGAAGTCAGGTAACAAATCCTGGAGTCTGTACTATCGATCGATGCCTGTTGCACGATGCCATACCGAGAAGACTCTCGGTCACTCGTATACTCCGACCGCACGCTATCTTGCCGATCAAATACGCCTCTGCAACCAAATAAACAATATTTTTCTCTCTACTTTTGAAATAGATATGAAAAAGATACAGTTCATAACTAAAACCTGGCTGCTAACTATATGATATAAATCTTAATTTGGTATCTTAATTTACATTTACAGTCCTCAGTAGCAGTCAGTACTAGGTACGATGAAAATAGGACTATTATTTTCCTACAAATGCTTCCTTGACAAAAATCTGTGCAAATCATGAGATAACTTAAATAATTTAAACATCTTATACTGACCTATTATTTTAACGATTTCGCGTGTTCAAAATTACTTTTTATACTTTCTCGGAATAAGGTTTTATGAAGCATATAAAATCTCATAGGGAACGAGGAAAAATCGCAATAAAAGTTGGGTAATGTCTTAAGTACGTGACAGCTAAAGCGTAAAAGAAAGTAATAATGGGTATTTTTACAACTGCCATACACCTACCTACATCTTATATTGAATTAGGTATAATTAATTGAACTCTATAGATTATATTTCTACATTTAAAACAAGATTTTACTAGCAACTACGTTTGCTCTACAGGTGATGTTGACTGGTGTGTAAAAAAGAAAAATCATGTATATTTAAAGTTAATGTATCTCATCATATCTAAATAGCATTAGATACATTCCGAGTAACGTAAATGAAAATTAATAAACCGATTCCAACCGTCATGCTCTCTCTCTGCGTCGTTTTTCCTCATAACTGAGGGTCGTGACCCTTTCCATTAATCGAATAATGCTAGGCGTTTTCTTGGGATAATAATGCCGTCATACACTGACACAAAAAAGGTTTCGAAAGTCTCTATCTAGCTTTAAGATTCGCATTTAATTTCCCGTTATCCCCTTTGTTACGTTACACAAAGCCTGATCACGAGATTAAAGCTCTACCATAAACCAATTAAAAATCGTTCCGAAATTCAGTCGCTTTCTTTTCGTAATAATAATTGACGCTTAAATCTTTTGGTTTCAAAAGTTCTTAATTTTTCCACTTGAATCGAACCTTTTGACATTTTATTCACCATTATCAGTTTTTTAAATGTTAGCCAAAGTATTAGGGTCTGCGGGGACAGCTTAAGAACTCACAAACATTAAATTGAAAGGATTTATGAACCGACATTGAAGAGCACAGTCCGTATATCTAATATATATACCTATATATATTTTTTAATTATATGGTACTTACACAGGGCGCTACAGTCAAAGTCAAAGAAGTAAAAGATTAATGAGCTTTGTTCCGCGGAAAGTCCATTATTTTATAAATATTTAAAACTCGACGACCTCCGTGGCGCAGTGTGTAGCGCTGTTTTCTTAACGTGCGGAACTCCTATATTATAATTTCTGAATTTTCCCTGGTCTGGCCTGGTGGGAGGCTTCGGCCGTGGCTAGTTACCACCCTACCGGCAAAGACGTGCTGCCAAGCGATTTAGCGTTCCGGTACGATGCCGTGTAGAAACCGAATAGGGGTATGGGTTTAATATAACTGCAAGCCCCTAACAGGTTAGCCCGCTACCATCTTAGACTGCATCTTATATTGCATTAGGTATAATTAATTGAACTCTATAGATTATATTTCTACATTTAAAACAAGATTTTACTAGCAACTACGTTTGCTCTACAGGTGATGTTGACTGGTGTGTAAAAAAGAAAATCATCACTTACCATCAGGTGAGATCGCAGTCAAGGGCTAACTTGTAGTGATAAAAAAAACTCGGGATTAGAAACCTACAGCTAAAATAAACCGTATAGCATTAACAAATATTTATTTCACAAAGTGAAAAAAACTTTTCAGATCTTCAAAATGAAAGGCAAATATGAATGCACCTAGCTATGTCGAAAGTGGTGATCTTTAATTTTATATAGGTGTGTGAGTACCTTAAGATTAATGTCTTCAAAAAAACATTAAAATATCATAGGTATAATTGACCGAGCGAAGCGAAGGTCTCTGAGTCTACTTGAGTGAATTTGCACTTGTCCGTCCGTCCGTCCGTCTGTCAGAGCCTTATAACTTCTGAATTACTGAACGTAATTACTTCAAATTTAAATATTATATATATAAACCGATGGCCTCCAGCCGAATATGGCTTAAAAGTAATAAAAATCTTTATTTCAGGGGGGCTCTCATAGAAGCGAATATGAAGAAAAAATATTTTTATAGCGTTACATAGGGTTGCGGTATATCATATTAAAGACAATTAGGAATAGAGTCCAAAAATATATATTTTTTAATTTTTACCCTAAAATTGACAACATGGGGGGCTTTCAAAGTGGAGATTTTCTAACGTCCAAAGTTGACCTCAGAACTCTAAATTTTCTGAAATGCTGAGCCTGAAACTTGATCAATTATTTGAATTATATCCTGTACTTGAACAGCAAATATTTAAATTAGATAAATATTATATAACTGCCTCGTTGGTCTAGTGGTTAGCATAGTCGACTGCGGATCACGAGGTCCTGGGTTCGATTCCCGGTCGGGCATAAAAGTTAGGTATTGGGTTTTTCAATTAAGAAATTCTCAGTGCCAGCCCGGAGTTGGAAGTTGGCGGTGTTTCACCCCCGTGCCTCGGAGAGCACGTTAAGCCGTCGGTCCCGGTTATTATCACTAACATGATAATAGTCGTTAAAGCCCGCCAACCCGCATTGGAGCAGCGTGGTGGGTCTAAGCTCTAATTCCCGCTCTCCTATGAGAGTGGAGGCCTGTGCCCAGCAGTGGGACGTTAATGGGCTGTAGTGATGATGATGATTATATGGAAACGAAATTATTTAATTTTTAATGAGCCTTAGTATTTACAACAGAACTTCACAATGATGACAATAGATGGCGCCGCGAGGTCTCAGTTCGGGGCGAACCACTAGTTAAATATGTATTCGACGAACAATTGTGACTCTTCTTCCTCTTATTTTGGTTACACGCCCATTAATTTCTGAAATGTGATGTCACTAGATGCTCAATAACGGTCGCCCACGTTTCGTTCTTGTACTCCACAGATGAAAAAAAACACAAGTTTATTTTTCAAAAATAGAATTTTACAATTATTCGGGTGAAATAAAACCTACACTTTATCGTGGTATTGCTAACTTTTGTAAATTTGCTATTCATTTATTTTAAGACGGAGTAGGTATAATAATGCAAAAGCAAAGGAAGCGCTCGATATTATTGTTTGCTCAAAAAAATATTTTGCTGCACTATATTCTCTAGATGCTTATAACTACCAAACTCTTCGTATTAGCATAGATTAATTATAAACTATTGTCTTTGGTATTAGTCATATAACGTAAAAAGCAAATAAATATATTTACAAGATGCTCAATCACATTTACCACTTAAGCTAATGGATACTTCGTACTTTGTTTCGATATGAAGTCTACACGTAATTATTAAAGAATTTTCCATGAAAATTTTCCTGAAAATTTTCCTAAGTTACCAAATCTCAAAGGAAACGCTGTCTTTATTTGATATTGTTATAAGACAGACGTAGTTAAAAATATGGCCTTCCTGTTACTGTTCAATAAAACAGTGCGAAGTTATTTAATAAGCGCCTGGAAAGTTATCGTTTTGTAATTTGTAGAAGTTTCAGTAATTATGTTAACAAAGTCACCTAGCGGACGGGTTACGGCCACAAGGTTTGCTCCTAGTTTCGTTAGTAAGCACATAGTTTTCATATATTATAGAACCACCTTAGTGCACTCGTGTAAACCACCTAAGCGAGTATCATCTAGTAGTACCAACAAAAAGTTTGCTTTCCTAGGAATGACCAAGTGGGAATTTGACTGCAGTTTTGCTCCAATCATGTTCATGCAACTAGTTTTCCACAAAGTATTACATGAGTAGTAGACCCTCTTAAAATTGACTGCTCTCTACACGGGAAGGCCCATAAACCTAAGGTCTACCGTGGAAGTACACGTCCATAAAACGGTTCCAATCATTTATGTTTGTGTAAACAATAAACATGCTAAGGGTATTTAAACGAATTTCAAGTTTGTACAAACGTTACACAAAGTTTAATAATACACTGTCTCAGAAGAGCTTCCAGTGTTTTGACTGCATTTCGAATCCTAAAAAATGTCTTCAACGTTGCTGCGTCAAGTTCCGACATTGATTTTCAGCAACGAACGATTCCCACAGGGAATACTAAACTGAAACCTAGTAAATTGTATAACGTTACGCGAGAGAGGGTAGATTGGACGTCCTTGTAGTTTAATCTTTATTGACGAGACTAAAAGGCATGAACATTTTAAAAGAACTTTTTTACTGTACCTAAGACTAGAAAACGCTAGTAAATAAAATCGATAGTGTTTTGAGGAGAGCACTTTAATTAAATTACATATTATAACGTCAGTATGTCGTATCACTGAGAACAACATGATCTGTGTCTAATATAAATAATAATAAATACGAGTATCAAGCGATAGTGATGTAAATTATCCTCGTTGATACATGATAAAATAAAAATTTCGCAGTACCCGCAAGAATCCGAGCATTGAAAATGAATACAAAAATTTACGATAAAAGAGTTATTTTATTTTGAATAACACATTACAATTTGAATAATAAGAATTTTTTATTGAGATTTACTTCCCTAAAATTACACAACTACATTACTTACAAGTCTAATTATAACACGAATGTATAACACATAGAATAACTAACATTTTCTTTTCTTTTACAATGCTTAGATTGAAATTCATCAAGCGCCTTCTTTTGGATTTTATTTGTGATTTTTTTGAATTTTTCAAAACTGTAATAACAATTCACTCTATCCTCGATCGGTCAATAAAATCATTTAAGCTATTGTTGATTCTTAAAAAAATAAAAAATCTCTTAATCAAAATTTTTCAAAAATTTATTAAGCAATTTTCAATATTCCAACTCGAATGCACTGCTCGCCTGCATCCGCATCTTTTAACATCATTACCATAACGATTGGTCAATAATCATTCTATGATACTACATAGATCATCCCTGAGTTACATCCCTTTGTATATACGGAAATACTCGTTTTCTACGGACCTAGATCCGGTTAGCTGTCTGCTACGGCTTGCTAAATCTTATCACTGCTAATTTAAGTTAATTATTATTAGTTAGCTTATTTTTTATTTTATTTTTTATCTTTTCCTCTTTGATTTTCTTTTTCTCCGACCCATAGTGTAGCTTTTATATAATATTGCAAGCTGTGGCAGCCTCTAAGTGGGTTTACAATAATGCATATTATTCTATTAACTAGCTTTATTTTTCCTGTTATTCTATTGTAACCTGTTGGGTGTCTTTAAATAAATAAAATAAAAATAAAATAAATTACAAATCTAAAGGGTCACAATTATTAACCAATTTTCAATTTTTTTTAGCCATTTTGTAGATAAACTAATACCCTAGGACTAGTTTTTAATTTTTTCTTAAGTCAGTTTTTTTCCGAAATATTTACAATTTAGTTAACAAACACCCCCGAAAAATCCGACTTTTTTCATTTTTCAAAATTTCAAAAAAGTTACCAGCCGATTTTCAAAATTCAAACGCTCACACGCGTCTCGATTAATTCCTCAACTCTTGGTACAATTCCCATCTCGATCTTCCCGAAATCCTCGGAGCAATGGCCAAAAATATGTCTCAGGCTATTTGCATCTGACAACCATTTTCAATGATAATAAATATTAGAAATAACAGTTTCAATAAGTTCATACCTATTTAGTTCCTTTTTAACCGACTTCCAAAGGAGGAGGTTCTCAATTCGGCGCGTATATTTTTTTAGAAAGCAAAAATCCTTGATTCAAAAAATTCTGATCATAATATCAGTTATCGTTAGACAATCAGAAAAGTTTATCTTATATTTATGTTAATTAAATGTATCTAAAAAGTAAAATAAACTGAGAGTCCTGGTTCTGACATGGAAGCCGTTCGATTCATCCTATTGCTAGAATCCTAAAAATGCCTCGCTATAACACTTCACCGCTTTGTGGAAAATATCCTGATAAATGCAATTACTTTAACATGCTAATCGCTGCGCTGCTGCGCTGTATTCATCAACTTCTAAACTAATTTGCTCATAATGTATTTAGCACAGTGAAGGAAACTCTTCTTTATCCTATTTTATATGAGACCAATATTTTATATTGGCGTCATTGTTTTATTTTTTATTTTACTACAAGGAAGCACTTGAATTTGATCTCACCTGATGTTAAGTGATGATGTAGTTTAAGTTGGTAGCGCGCTAACCAAGTTTAGGGGTACGGTAGTTGTATTGAACCCATTCCCCTAATCGATTTCTTGACGGCATCGTATAGGAACGCAAAACCCCTTGGTGTGAAGTCTTTGCCGGTAGGGTGGTAAATAGACACGGCCGAAGCCTCCCAGTCTGGAATCGAGCCCGGGTCCCACGATAAGACCACAGCGCTCACCAATGCGCCAGGGAGGTGCAGCTTTCTGCATAATGCAGAACCTGCACTCTTTCCGTATTTTGAATGCAAACATATTGAGAGGATGCCCATCAGTGGAAAATCAAAAGACATAAGTATGCACTGAACTATTTTTTTAAAATAACATATCCAGCACTCACCGTTGCTCAAAGCTGTCAGCCCTGTTGCTTCGATATCCGGAATCGTTGAGGCTGCCTTCATGTCTAAGACTTGGTAAGGAGTCCCAGGGTGAACGTCGCGGTCCCGGTGGCGGGGCCCCGCGCCATCCGTCAGAGTGACGGTACCACGCTGAGCGAGCCGACTCTCCAATACAGGACGCGCACCGGGATGCCGACACGAAGCTAAAAAGAAAATCTGAATTTAGCAAAAATCTTCTTTGAAAACTTTTTGTTGCACCTCTCTGAGCTGCAAAGTGCTTTTATTGTTTTTACCTACTGAGGTACCTATAGGTATGTTAATATAATTGCTCCACAAAAATTGTTTAACAGTTTCCAGCTAAGAAAATTTTATCGTGTAATATCCCCATTACATACTCGTATCCCCTGTCGTCAAGAATTACGAATAGCATCAGAGTGAACGAAGCATGGTGTTGCAACTTGCAATTCACGTTTCCGACAAAGTGGCTGTATTTCAAGAATAATTTTTCGAATAATTTTTCGAATAAAAGCTTACTGCCATACTGACTTAAATAAATGTTAAAGTTTTTAGCCGACACAATATTTATAAACTCTTGCGTCTCTCTCATAATTTTACGATCAAGCATCATCGGATTTCATTAGGCGAGAAATCGTTCAATAACAAGCATAAAATAATTTTCATCCCACCATCTCGGAAAGAGTATTTTTAATTTTCGATATCTGAATGCAAAAGCCGTTATTATCCTCTTGAGGATAAAGTAAATTGAATTTAGAACATCGTGTGCACGTTAGTAAATATCACTCGTCTATGAAGTTTGTGAATTCAAAACATCATAAAACCTATTTACTTCTACCTCTATGGTGCCGAATTGCCATACAACCGTTTTTAATTTGTTAAAAACTCACACTCGTAACCTTCTTGGTGTACTTTTTTAATTTGCTTTGCGACACAGACATAATAAATCTGTGCTTTGCGCGCACCATTTTCTTTCACGTCATGTCATTTCCTCGCTGAGGTGGGATGAAAAGTTACGTGTTGCACTCGAGTGAAAAGATTTTTCACCTCGTGCTTTTTTGATTCCCTCGCTGACGCTCAGGATTCTAATTTTTGAACCACTCGCTGCGCTCGTGATTCAATTTTAGAATCCTTCGCTTGCTCGGTCATCAAAATTGAGCACGCGGTTAAAAAACAACTTTTCACTCTTGTATAACAAATAACTATTATCTACATTTAATAAACTTTAAGGGTTACATACCAGTAGGATTAAGCTAAATGGTTAGATTAGGATTCCATCCCGTCATTATAATATCCTCGCCGAGAACAAGGTTTAGAGCGCAAACACGCTAGATAAAAAAAAATTCTGGCGGCCAAAGGCTTGCGTAACTCACTTTTATGTGGAGCCGCACATACGAGCGTGACAGGACATTGCTCCTTCTCCGACGCTGACGTTCCATGCAGGCACTTTATCCTGCAGTCCCTAGTGTGTTCGCGCTCTTACTATCTCTCGTGGATATTTATAAACTCTTGCGTCTCTCTCATAATTTTACGATCAAGCATCATCGGATTTCATTAGGCGAGAAATCGTTCAATAACAAGCATAAAATAATTTTCATCCCACCATCTCGGAAAGAGTATTTTTAATTTTCGATATCTGAATGCAAAAGCCGTTATTATCCTCTTGAGGATAAAGTAAATTGAATTTAGAACATCGTGTGCACGTTAGTAAATATCACTCGTCTATGAAGTTTGTGAATTCAAAACATCATAAAACCTATTTACTTCTACCTCTATGGTGCCGAATTGCCATACAACCGTTTTTAATTTGTTAAAAACTCACACTCGTAACCTTCTTGGTGTACTTTTTTAATTTGCTTTGCGACACAGACATAATAAATCTGTGCTTTGCGCGCACCATTTTCTTTCACGTCATGTCATTTCCTCGCTGAGGTGGGATGAAAAGTTACGTGTTGCACTCGAGTGAAAAGATTTTTCACCTCGTGCTTTTTTGATTCCCTCGCTGACGCTCAGGATTCTAATTTTTGAACCACTCGCTGCGCTCGTGATTCAATTTTAGAATCCTTCGCTTGCTCGGTCATCAAAATTGAGCACGCGGTTAAAAAACAACTTTTCACTCTTGTATAACAAATAACTATTATCTACATTTAATAAACTTTAAGGGTTACATACCAGTAGGATTAAGCTAAATGGTTAGATTAGGATTCCATCCCGTCATTATAATATCCTCGCCGAGAACAAGGTTTAGAGCGCAAACACGCTAGATAAAAAAAAATTCTGGCGGCCAAAGGCTTGCGTAACTCACTTTTATGTGGAGCCGCACATACGAGCGTGACAGGACATTGCTCCTTCTCCGACGCTGACGTTCCATGCAGGCACTTTATCCTGCAGTCCCTAGTGTGTTCGCGCTCTTACTATCTCTCGTGGATGGGAAATGAGGTTCGAGGTGACATTTGAAAACTTTCCAGAAATCTGTATTCAATAGCTTGTTGAAAAAAGTTTGGATGACATGACCCAATTATATTCGAATATTAAGGTTTGATAGAAGAAGAGAAAAAGCAAATACATATTTTATTATTAGGGTTCCTTATCAGGAGTTTAAAATGAAGCCACTCAGCTCTTATGTAACTCTAGAAGAAAATAGTTGGAAATGTGAATACTTTTGACTCCAAATGGAATATTGAATTTAAAATTCATTTTGGAAAATAAATTTTCTTTCCCTGGCATTAATAATTTTTTATTTGTGACTACCTGAAAAATCTAGGAATTTCCTGGATATAATTTACCATATTCTAATAAAGAATAGCAAATACTGAAAACACAAATGATTAATTAAGTTTTAAACTGTGACCAAAAAAAATTTTTTTATCGGTTCGTTCTACCAAGGAACTAATTAAATATCTACTATTAATAAAAATCAAATGGTCAAATGTAAGGAACCCATATTATAGCGTCGATTCCCGACTCGCACTTAGCCGTTTTTAACTTTGGTTAAAAGGTCAAACAAAATGGAACAGTGTCTATTTATAGAAAAGGCGATTTTCCACAATTCAATTATTCTACACGAGAATATAACAATCCGCTATGGTTTTTGATATAATATACGCTACCACGTAGAGTATTTAGCTGTGCTACAAGGTATGTTTATCTATCTTTTGACTATGCAAAATTTTTTGTATGATATTATGTATTTTACTCTTATTTTTTTTGTGTGCACATTAGGTACGCCAAACCACTCAAACCCAACTTACACAACCAAAAGCTGTAATATCCATGTCTTGTACTTATCGAAGTCAAAGCTAAAGATACCTCTTAAATCTAGCAAACTACCTATTACATAATGGATAGTTTGGTAACTATTTTTTTGACTATACATAATTTACTGTATGATATGTATTTTACTTTTATTTTTTTAAATATACAACCACAGGTACGTAGACTTACGAAACTACTAAACGTTGGATTGTAAAAATAAAATAATATAACTAATTGAAAATAACAACCACTTACAGTTTTTACGGCACAGTTAATGCAAGTTAATGTAATGTTATGTACTGCGACGTAAACATACGTAAGCCTTTATATTGCAAACAGTAAACGTTTAAAGGCGTTAGCGTTACTAAGAAACTAGACTAGAAGCATTTAATACAATCTAGATATCTCGCATATCTTTGGAGTTCCTCGTATTACGCTATTTCAATGCATGTTTTTTAATACTATTTTATTCTATCCATTGTTTTAGTAATTGACGCGAAATTTATTTACTATAAACTCTCGTATCGGTCGAGTATCACGCGTGCACTGTGAAATACGTCTGACTACACATTCTCGTTACTAATTAAATAAGTACAATAAGCGATAAATTATTATTCTTGTTTTTTAAAATCAAATATCAATCAATCAAATCATCAAATATCAAATAAATGCGAAAGTTTGGATGGATGGATGTATGGATGGGTGTATGGATGGATGTTTGTTACTCAATCACGCCCCAACGGCTGAACGGATCTGGCTGAAATTTGGCACAGAGATAGATTATAGTCTGGAATAGCACATAGGCTACTTTTTATCCCGGAAAATGAAAGAGTTCCCGCGGGAACCAAAAAACCTCAATCCACGCGTACGAAGTTGCGGGCTTCAGCTAGTCAAATAAAATCAATCGAATATAAATATTATAAATGCGAAAGTTTGGATGGATGGATGTATGGATGGATGTTTGTTACTCAATCACGCCCAAACCGCTGAACGGATCTGGCTGAAATTTGGCACAGAGATAGATTATAGTCTGGAATAGCACATAGGCTACTTTTTATCCCGGAAAATTAATGAGTTCCCGCGGGAACCGAAAACCCTCAATCCACGCGGACGTAGTCGCGGGCATTAGCTTGTTTCTAATAAAGATATTACGGACTTTTCACTCTCAGGCCTTAATCATTACAAGAAGTTAGAAGACACCCTAACGGCCGGTTTCTGAATTGAGACTTTCTTGTTGAGTCTGTCTCAAAGACTACTTAAGGACTAATTCAGCAAATTTTTGTTTCTGAAGGGATAAGAGCTACGCGATAGAAAAATATGTGAAGTGTAGGTACTTAAAAAAAATCACTCGCAGCGCTGTGCGAGCTTAATTGCATTTTGTTACATCTATCAAGAGCCGCTATTTATTTAAATGTATTTGCGGAGTAATTCTTTTGTATTTAAAAGATACTGTTAATATTATCTCTTTTGTTCTTATCTTATTATATGAAATCAAAGCATATTTGTATTATAAAACACCGAGATTCTAAACCAGCGTAACTAAAAATTTGAAATTATAAAAATAAATCCCTCACGTAGCTCATGTTAGAGTAAGAATTTTTTTAAAGAATCACAACGACGGCATCTTCAAAAAACGTTATATTACGCAAACTTTTATGTACTTATCTACACTATTAAAGATTTAAAATAATTCTGTTTTCAATAAGTACAAACTTAAAAGTTAAGAAAGAAGATTTTCAGGGCTACTAATTACGGATAAAAGAATTAATGTCTCCTGTATTCTGTCCTTAGTACCAAGAACCTCGATAATGCGCTGAGAACACCACTAGCAACTTAGTTGTAAAGCAAAACATTCAATGTACGGGTAAATGACAAACGAACGGCTTAGATAGTTCGACACACTCGTAATAATATCCCATTTCAATGCATTTAACGTGAGCGCTCTAACTGCAAATGGGATGAGTCAAGTTTATAAAAGCAATTGGTAAAGTAAATTCCGTGTTATTTTATATGCTTTAATTTTTCTCTAGTATGGGTTTCAATAGCTGCCTCGTTGGTCTAGTGGTTAGCATGTTTGACTGCGGCTGACGAGGTCCCGGGTCGGGCCATAATAAGCGTTGGGTTTTTCTGACTAGAAATTCTCAGCACTAGCCCGGAGTTAGGAAGTTGGCGGTGTTTCACCCCCGTGCCTCGGAGAGCACGTTAAGCTGTCGAGCCCGGTTATTATCACTAACATGATAATAGTCGTTAAAGCCCGCCAACCCGCATTGGAGTAGCGTGGTGGGTCTAAGCTCTAATACCCTCTCTCCTATGAGAGTGGATGCCTGTGCCCAGCAGTGGGACGTTAATAGGCTGTAGTAGGTAGTAGTGGTGGTGGTGGTGGATGGGTTTCAATGTGATTTGTGCGAAACGTAGGTGTATGGAAGATATTAAGTCAACTGTCAAACTATTTATGTCAGCATTTGCTTGAAGGTTGCTGACAATCGCACAATAAAACTTTCAACTCAATCGGATAACTATGCACTAAGTATTCTAGAAAAGATATACGGCATAACGCGCACTAGGTAAATGCATATTATTCTTTTTGCGATCGAATAAATAGATGAATATGCGCTATTGATTTGTCAATTATTTGAAAGGATCTTTACGGAACAAAAACTAGTTATTTAAACGTAAATATAAGTGGTAACATGAATAAAATAATCCAAAATTCATCTTCTATTCAGAAATTAAGGATACACTATTCCTAGAACAAACACAAACATCTTTATTTCCACTTGTGGCACTCATGATAAATCAATAATCTCTGTACACTATTTTTCCAGATATTAGTATGTTACATTGTGAATCGAATAGAAGAAAAAACATCAGTTAAAACAGCTGATTTTCTATAAAAAATCAATAATGCTACATAACTCTAGTTCTAGCATAAAAATTTAACATGTTAGAGAATTTTAAAAAAACCAGTTAATTTGCTATCTCAATGCATCTAACACAACTATTATATCCCTGAATACAGTGCAGTACAGTTAAGCTAAACATAATAAAATTATTATAAACAAATTCAGGCTAAGGGCTGCTTGCCTAGGCCGCTTGCACAACACTGCCTAAACTGATTTTGTGAATTGTGATGCTTTTTAATAAGTTTATTTTTGGATTGACAAGAAAAGGAAATCTATAGAAAATTTAACTTATTACACATTTAGGGGTCTTGTGCAATAAGTCCTAACAAAGAAAGTTTAATCGAGGTAATATTTAAAGTAATTTTAAGTAAAAATATTTCAATTTTAAAGTGAATTTTAAATCATATGATCAAAATAAAGTAGGCTTTCATTTAATCTAAAAGGAAAATATCTTTTAACAATGAAAAAAGCAATCCTAATTTGAAATAAAGAGGAAAACCAATCCGATTCCTCCTCAGGGTAACATAATTCAAAATGGACATTTCGGCGATTCCCAAGAGTCACAACAGCTACGTGTCAGGTTGAAACCCGCTTCGAATCTATATTCAACGAGTTAGGAAATTCAACAGCGTCGGTATTATGAGATGTAATTCAGGAACGCCTGTGCACGTAGATGTACCTTTTACAATCATAACTCAGCAGGTAACTCAGGGGAGTTCTAAATTTTAAATTGCATTCCTACGCTCGACTGAAACCGGTTTAGTGTCGGAAGTTTTGGAATTTTACTAAACTAGGTGGTTTAGTATACCGTATAGACGTAATATAGGCGATAGTATAGTATAGTTACTTACCTATACTACAAGCGCATCGTGATAAAATTTACACTCGAAACGCAAACTTTAATTTATTGGTATTCTCTCTAGTTTTTAAGCTAATCAATTCAAATCATCAAATAAATATTATAAATGCGAAATTTTCGATGGATGGATGTATGGATGGATGTTTGTTACTCAATCACGCCCGAACGGCTGAACGGATCTGGATGAAATTTGGCAGGCACAGAGATAGATTATAGTCTGGAATAACACATAGGCTACTTTTTGTCCCGGAAAACTAAGGAGTTCCCGCGGGAACCAAAAAACCTGAGTCCACGCGGACGAAGTCGCGGGCATCAGCTAGTAAATTAATATTTGCAGTTATATTTTTATCCCAGAAAAACGTTGCCTTACTCTTGATCGCCCACGAGTAAGTAGGGAAGGTAAACTTTGTACTTTTAATATCACTAGCAATTTCTTTGCATAATTTGCCGTTTCAGTGCGGGTTCGATTCCTGACCAATGCAATGTGTCAGATTTTAAAAAAACCTTGAATGCATGTAGTTTTATTTTCTTTAGTATTGACGGCCTTCAGAACAACATTCACTCACTCTCAGATGAGCCAGAAATTGAACGACCCTAAAATTATTTTATTCACAAAATGATAATAGGTATTTCTTTTCTTTTATTAATCACACTACAAGTGTATTTAATAATTATTTTGTAATTAATAAAATAAAGTTATTTTTAGGGTTCCGTACCAAAATGGTAAAATGGAACCCTTATGGTGCGACTTTCTCCGTCTGTCTGTCCGTCTGTCCGTCTGTCCGTCTGTCCGTCCGTCACACTCGATTATTTCAGTAACTACCGAAGCTATCGACATGAAATTTGGAATAGTTGTGTATATTAGTGGCCCAAAGACACTGGAATTTAAAAAAATTGGAAATTATTTTTGTTCTTATTTAAAAAGGGGGGAAAATCTGAGGGTTGAAATTTAAAAGTGAGATAACTGTACTGTGTGGGATATCATATGAAAGGGTTTACTTTGTACATTCTAAAACAGATTTTTAATTATTTTTAGTTATGATAGTTTTTGATTAATCGGGGAAAATGTCTAAAAAAATACCGTTCCCCCCCCCTTATCTCCGGAGTTTACCAATCGAAAAATTTGAAATAATTATGGTCAATAGGAATTTACGTATATTTTACAGGAAAACTATAGCCAATCCTCTAACTAGCATAGTTTTTTTGATATTAACAATAAACCTCTACAAACAAAGTTAGTCTTGCGGTTCATTAACAAAGGTAATTATTTATTAATAATGGTACGGAACCCTTCGTGCGCGAGTCCGACTCGCACTTGCCCGGTTTTTAATATTTGCTGTTAATGAAATGTCACAATAGCGCGTAGGTATCTCGTACAGTTATTCCATGATTTTCCATTTCATTCTTGCATTCTAGGTACCTCCTGCGCAAATTACATTTCTACGAAACTCAACTACAAAAATCAAGCAAGTAAAGTTGAAGTTACTTTGTAACGACAAAAAGAGTTCATGAAATGAGCTGGTCCACTTCCACGAAATGATTACGAAGAGACTATTCGACGTGTAGCACAAATATTTTTATTATACGGCGGCTTATCTAAACAGGGGCAAAATCTGGGGCAAACGGGCCAAGTAGGGCCCCGAAGCGAAAACTGTCCTATAAACGCTCACGTACTCTAATAGAATTCCAAATGGTGGGATCCTTTTCTAATTCCGTCAGATTAAATAGCTTTTCGAAATAGATTCCGAAGATGTGTAATTTAAACTCTTAGGCTTGATGGTCTGTTATGACAGCGTTTAAGTTAATTTCGACGTTAACTTAGCCAAAAATAATATACTAAATATGATGCCCGCGACTTCGTCCGCGCGGATTAAGTTTTTTGATTCCCGCGGGAACTCTTTTGTTTTCCGGCATAAAAAGTAGCGTTACATGTCCTTCCGCGGGATACAACCTATCCCTGTACCCAATTTCATCAACATCGCTTGAACAGATGGACCGTGAAAGCGTAGCAGACAGACTTTCGCATTTATAATATTATTAATATATTAATATTAATATGGATTGCCTGAATACTAAATTATTAACAGAATCGTGTTTTCTTGAATTATTATATACCTACCTATCTAATTTAAGATATGGTAACTTCAAATGCTTGGGTGATAATTTCGTAAAACATTTTGAATTTTCCTAAAATGTCACCCTCCGAGCGATGTCCGAGTCTTATACTCGTAAGTTACTTAAATTGCGGTCGTTTTTACTCCGAACTTATTATTAAGAACCTAGTATTATCAATATTTTTTTAACTAAATTTTACTTTTACCTTTTACTATGTAGTTTAAAGGTAATAATAAAGCTGCGAACCAGAAGTTTACAAAATCGCCCTCAAAGATTTTATTAAATCACGGCAGCTGAGTACAATTATTTTTTAGACATCTGTGATGTTTATCAACCATTCGATTGAATCCGATTGAATCCGATTGAAAGAATATTCTAGGCATTTCCATTGATAGAGGTTTAAGTAGACAACGAGGCCTGGGGATTTTACAAAAAATCCTTGAATGGAATTCATTGAATGAAATCTCGCTTAATTCAGTGATGCGCTAATAACTCACAAACTCTTACAAAATGATCACATAGATAGCCAAAATTTAATTTTATAAAGATGTGACTCACCTTGATTGATGATCACTAAGGTAGCCTTGATCACGGTCTCTTACACGGTCCCTGCAAATAAATTTATGTTGTAGATTCTAAAAAAAAAGTAAAACAGCTGTTACTTTTTACAAGCTTTTATTCAGTTTCACTTAACCCGGCGTATGTCTGTAATCAAATCGTACAAGTAAATTTGACGCACTTTCCGGTTCCCGATTGAGCTGAATATGTGAATGCATGTATATGTATGTATGTGAATCGGATGACAATGCAATATTATGATTATGACATGGAGCTGATCTGATGATGGAACCGGAAGGCGGCTATGAGAACTTTGTAATAAAACAACGCAACCCCATCGAGATTGTCCTTAATCTTCTTAATATATATATAAATCTCGTGTCACAATGTTTGTCCTCAATGGACTCCTAAACCACTTAACCGATTATAATAAAATTCGCACACCATGTGCAGTTCGATCCAACTTGAGAGATAGGATAGTTTAAATCTTAAAAAAACATCAATTCACGCGGACGAAGTCGCGGGCATCATCTATTTATTATATGTCTTTTAATAAGTATTAATAAAAACTTGTTTAAAAAAAGCGTTTATCACTAGTTATTACCTGGGTGACCGAGCTTTGCTCGGTATTTTTTTTTGGTAAATCGTGTTTTTTGGAAATTATATTTAAATACGAATTACATACTGATTAAATATGAATAATATTTTACGATCTTACCGACATAATAATAAAAAAAATATGAACTGGTTATTTAAATAATAAATCACGAGTGCCTTCACACGGGAAAAAAAAGGATTGTCAAAACAGGATTACCTTGAATAGAATGGAATCTTAGGTTTAAAAGTCTCTGATTAAACCTGATTAAAGAACCATCAATATAAACTTTATAATGATATGGCTAAAATATAATTTTCTTCGAAATATAAGAAGATCCTTACTAATATTATAAATGGGAAAGTGAGTTTGTTTGTATGTTTGTTCCGCTTTCACGCCGTAACTACTGAACCGATTGCTTTGAAATTTTGCAGACGTAAAGTTAGAAGTCCGGATTAAATAATAGGGTACTTTTTATCCCGGAAAATTAAAGAGTTCCCGCGGGAACTAAAACTCCTCAATCCACGCGGACGAAGTCGCGGGTATCAGCTAGTACAGTCATAATTAGCCTTCATAGCCCCGTCGCGTCGGTTATTGATCGGTTATTGATTGATACCTTATCAGCAGGGTGAAAGGTATACTCAAATGCTATTAGACGGCAGTATTAACTCAAATTAAGATTTTACTGACATTCCTTGTTTTTCCCATGCATTTTTTGTCTTAAATTGGGCTCCCAATAATAGTTTTCTCACAAAAGAAGGGAGAAAAATATTCGGACTGGAGACATTTGGACTCGAACCGGGGTCTTCTGGTTTCGGGACCGACCCATTTCTCAACTGAGCTATTATAACCATGTAAGTAGATGACGGCGAAATTTACTAATTTTTTAATGATATTGTAGCAGTTTTTCATTGCCTGAAAACACGGATAACACGACATTTTCTAAAAATGAATTCTAGCTAGATCGATTTATCGCCCCCTTTACCTTTTGCATACTAAATTTCAAATGAAAATCGTTCTAGCTGTTTCCGAGATTCAGATTATATATTATTATATACGTATACATTTACAAGAATTGCTTGTTTAAAGGTATTTATTAATTAATATTAATTGTCTGTTAATTGTTTGTTCACGTATTTGTTAACTGACTTGTTGTTGACGTATTTATTAAGTAGCCTTTAATAACAGCTTTTTTATGAAAAAATAATAATAATGCAGAAAACTATAAAAGGTTCGATATTGTTAAAAAATTCAAAGACAAGTTGTCGGAACAGCCTATTATTATTACGTGCATTTTACAAACTTCATTTCACTATAATGATCAATATCTTTAGATTCATCTTATTCTTTTTCATTTACAATGTAAACAAACCTCGTATTGTGATCGCTGAGATACCCCCTATCGCGCTCCCGGTCCCTCTCTCGTTCCCTCATCAGCTCGTTGCGGTCGCTAGAACAATGGCGCGTTTTAATAAAAGCACAGATTAAAAATAAAATCCTTTTCTTAAATATTTTGCAAAGAAACAAGTATTATGTTCAGTTTTGGCTTGGTCTTTTTACTTTGTCTAAAGCCGTTCTTATATCACTAGTGTTACGTATAATGTTATTAAAAAAGTTATGCAATGCATACGGATCATCTTCGGACTTCGTCCGCGTGCATTATTTTTTAATTCCCGGGAAAACTCCTTAATTTTCCGATATAAAAAGTAGCATATGGCCTTTCCCGGGATATAACCTACCTCTATACCAAATTTCATCAAAATCGCTTGAAACTGAGCTGTTAAGGTGTAGCAGATAGGCAGACGCATTCAAAATATTAGTATGGAATAATGGATTTTTTTCATTTCTGCCGTAGTCCTACATAATATATTAGAAACGTGGCCTTATCAACAGTTAATTGGCAAAATGATCCAATAAATAAATACGGGTATGGGAAAATAAATGTACCTATATCGTTAAGTAATTGCAATTGATGTGTTTATCAATACTTTTCTTTGTAGCGTCGTAGCGACACTGTTTTTTTGTCTGTTTGCATATTGGCTGGCAGGGTCTATTGGGAAGCATCCAAAGTACAATCTGTAAAACACCGCTTTCTTGCGTTTTTTGTTAAGTGAAACTGCAATATTCGTGAAAAAAATGTGTTCCACAGATTGGTAGAAACTGGTTAAACTGCAGGCAGACTGTAATTGTTAAAAAAAGTAAAACTATTAAGAGTACGCAGTAAAGCTACGAAGCTTCGATGCTTGTTGCTTCACCTAGCATCGTGTGGGAAAGCATAGACTCAGTGATGAGCAAAACACCTACCTAGCCTTTCTCATTACAAGGCTATATCATATTGAGCAAGGAAGGGTTGAACAGGCGTTCGAGAAAAGTGTTTCACGAAAAAAATAAAAATAAAACTACTAAATGCATGTATGCAAAATAAAGTTATTTCAACTGATGAATTAATAAACTATGCCTCTAGGCAAATTATTTTAGAGTTATCAAACTCCTAATCTTATTTATTTAGGATAAATTTATTGTTAAAATAAGTATCTTTTGAGGCAAATAATTTCCAAACCAATATTTATTTTACTGTTTCATTTATACTAATATTATAAATGCGAAAGTTTGGATGGATGGATGCTTGTTACTCAATCACGCGAGTAAGGCTGAACGGATCTTGATGAAATTTGCCACAGAGATAGATTATAGTCGTGTGGGATAACACATAGGCTATACTTTTTAGTCCGGAAAATTACCCCGGGAACCAATAAAACCTTAATCCACGCAGACGAAGTTGCGGGCATCAGCTAGTATCGCCATAAGCCTAGATAATGACGAAACAATTCGATATCATGCTTAGTTTTGGTCGTACTGTGTCTTACAGTAAAGCAATCACCCTTCCTTTGTATGATCTTTCACGTAGGTATCTCACAAGAATATAAACTAATAATAAATATAAAAAGGGCTTTTCTATTTTTTTACCTAAACGTTAATTAAGAATAACTCTATTCTGTAATCATTCGTCTTCAGAATATGTTGTGGACTAATACGCTTGATAAGCAACAGCTGTATTAACGATTGACCGATCACCGGGTTACAGAATCACTGAACTGGAAGGAAGACAGTGTCCGTGTACACGGGTTGATAGCATTATTATATTATTATAGGTTTCGGATTAGGAACAAATAGGATTTTCACATCTGTTCCCTTTTTCAAATGATAACCAGTAGCCACCACGATTTCCTATTCAAATTAACTTAAATTCTCTAAATAATTTACTTTACAGAAACATGACAAACATTTTTAATCTATACTTCTATACCATTCTATGATTGCGATAGTGTATCTGTCAGTCTGTCTGTTACCTTTTTAATGTTTGGTACAGAAATAACATGCCTGTCGCAGACGGAAAGCTTCATATTCTGATTTAAAATGCCAAAAGGGCGTCATGGAGTGACTTTACTAAATTCATGGGAAATATTAGTATAGTAACTAATAGTAACTAGTCCATACTTAATATTATAAACTAGCGAATACCCGCGACTTCGTCTGCGTGGTTTGAGGTTTTTCGGTCCCCGCGGGAACTCTTTAATTTTCCGGGATAAAAAGTAGACATGTGCTATTCTAGATTATAATCTATCTCTTTTCCAAATTTCAGCCAGATCCGTTTAGCCGTTGGGGCGTGTTTGAGTAATAAACATCCATACATCCATACATCCATCCAAACTTTCGCATTTATAATAATAGTTAGTATATAGATGCGAAAGTGTGTCTGTCGGTCTATATGTCTGCTATGCTTTCTAAGCCCATCTTTTCAAACAATTTTGTTGATATTTGGTGCAGAGATGTTGCATCCCGGGGACGAATGTAGGCCACTATTTACCCCGGAAAATTATGGAGTTCCCGCGAGTTGGATGAAGTCGCGGGCATCATCTAGTAAATTATATTATACATTCTAGTTATTAAGGAAGGTTAAGGTGTTTTACTTTGGAAGAATAAAAATAACCCACCTTTAGTGATAATTCAATTAGAACGACTACTATCTGGAATTCTATGTCAAAGCGATTCATCATGTATAACCATGATGAAAAATGATTTGAATTAAAATAGTAAAGCTTGTCTTTGGTACTGAACAGTTAATACTAAGTATATGGTGCTTTTAATCGAAAAAAAGTGTTTATCGATAATAATGTAAAGCAATTCTTGCTTAAAACATGCCGTGTGTTGTGAACTAGAGGTATAAAATAAGCTAATCTTATTGAAATATAAATTCTCATTCCATTTACAAAGCCGTCTTTCTAAACTGAGATCAAGTGGTAAAAACCTTGGTTAAAGATTTTCGTCGCGCTTGTAGAGCTGGTGCATCTTGTATGTATCGTGTATGTTGTATGTATCTTGCCAATACATATGGTGAAAATTGGGAAGTCACCAGATTCACCACAGATAATCTTACGCGTTAAGAACAAATTACCTGTAGTAACCGTCCCGATCAGAGCGAGCACTGTGTTGCCTTTCTACACCTAGGCGATGTGGTAAAGGCAAGGTTGAAGAGCGGCTACCCCCACCGGAACATTGCGAGGCTGGTCCTATAAGAAGATGGTTGGTTACTTTTTTGAAGACTCTGTCTTGAAAAAAGTAACATATCAATAAAATCATATCATATAAAAATAAAGTATCAAGCAGTAATATAAGTTGCCAAACAGCAAGGTTGAAGCAACGAAGCGTGTATGCTGCACAAATGGGCACTTTGGCAAGCAAAACATGCACCAATTTACCAGCTCATCGGGCCTGATTTTTAGTACACGCCTTGCACGGGCTTTGCAGTGCCTTCCCAGTGCCACTAATACATTTGTGCCTGGACGGGGCATGGGTGTCTCGATTAATTTAACAATGATCCTGTTACGTGCATGGGCGTGGCTAAATATTAACCATGCCTGTAAACCCTAAGGTATTATTTTTTATAGATCTGGCTCAGGTAGAAATACCGGCATTTCTCAATTGAACTAAGGCCTTGGCTGTCCTGAAAAATGTCCAGGCATACGTTAATTTCATTTTTGTTACATGATCAGTTTCACCACTTACTTCTACGAGGCGGATATGGACTTCGCTGATTCGAAGGCGGCATGTTGTCGTTGTATTCTGAGAGATAACGTACAGTATCAGTACAAAATAGTACAAAAATGTGATAAATATATTTCATATAAATGAATTTGAATGGAGTTCAGTCTCACCAAAGCCGTATATTCTCCTACAAATAAGAAAAGATATCAAGAATAAAAAATATATTGATAAAAGAGCGTAACCTCAATGCCAATCTGAATTGCCCTCAAAACTAAACTGATTTCAATCTTCAGTGTAAAAGGTAGTTATATTAATAATGCACCGATAAAAGATTTTAGTGAAATGATACATTTAAAGAAGGTTTTAGTGGTTTTCTATAGGTTAGGTAGGTAAGTATGATTGAATTAACGATGTTTTTAAATAATAATATAATTCTAACTATTTAAGGACGTCACAAGAGGCTTAATACTTCCAGTGAGTCTATAAATTTAGGTAAGCAAAAAATAATATTGCATTAATGCATTGTTATTTAAAATTCTTACTTTTTATATTATTAATAATTATTAACACTTGTTAAAAGTAAACAAAATATTCTAATTTAAATTGAGGTTTTTTTCTTACCCAAATCCTCCATACTCTGACTCAACAGAGCCTCAAACGTGTGTAGACTATAGCTCTCTGCATCCATACCCTTAGCCAGCGTGTTGCGAAGATGCATCTCGTATTCAAGTAGTAATCGTGATGTGGGCGACCCGGGGGCCGGTGTTGCACTGGACTGAGATGCCTGACGCGATAGACAGGGCTTTTGCTGTTGAAAAAATTACCATTGTAGTAACTCATCATAATCACATTCAAAAATAATGCCCTACTGAAATCCCCATAGTACTAATGCGAGCTTCTTGGATATTGAGTCAATAACTATTACATTAAAAACACAAAAACTTAAGAGCTGATATTGAGGAAGACATTTTTTCTAAATATATAAAAGGAAAAGGACTGATCTATCAACGCACAGCTCAACCACTAGACGAATCAGGCTGAAATTTGTCAGCAGAAAGCTATTATGACGTGTAGACATCCGCTAAGAAAGAATATTTGAAAATTTAGATAGAGGTTTGAATTTTGTGTAGTCCACGTGGACGAAGTCACGGGCAAAAGCTAGTAAAGTTATAAATAACGTTAGTTATTTGTACACAATGGTATTCTTGACACGTAAAAGCCAACAGTTGACCTACATGAAAGTGAAACT
The DNA here is from genome assembly GCA_963932025.1 of Erebia epiphron. Lineage (NCBI taxonomy): Eukaryota > Metazoa > Arthropoda > Insecta > Lepidoptera > Nymphalidae > Erebia > Erebia epiphron. The sequence continues at coordinate 19,640,301 of OZ009952.1, forward strand.
TTTGAATTTTCATTTCATTGAGGTTTCGCACAACTTACCCCATGGTGATGTTGTCGCGGATCTCTGTCTCGGCGTTGGCACGGCTCCTGGTCTGAGTTGCCGTTGGATGAAGACGGCGTTGTAGCGTAGCACTGATTGTCAAACATCACGTTGTCAGAGGGCGGGGAGAGGTCTCGTTCTCCACCGCCTAGCTCCAGATAGAGCCCACGTCCCGGATAACCACTCGGTGCCGCACCGACACCTACGCCTCGGCTACAGAAATTTAATTAATATCAATTATTGTTGATCAATTTTTTTGACTAATTGAGGTGAAACTTTGACATTTTGAAAATAATGCATTTCGCGAATACGCACGGAACACGGCTTGTGAATCAGTATTCCGTTTATGATAAAAAATCGATCCACTATAAAACCCAAATATATAGCTTGACACGAATTTCATGGAAGTGAAATAGAGGCTAGAGATAATAGCAATTAAAATTCAAGCAAGCTCCAAAATATCTTATTTTTTTGATGAAGGTACTTAGCATACTGCAGTATTGATAATCCAAAAACTTTGTTAGTGCCAACTTAGCGTTCTCTACGTTCAAACTGCATTACATCGCATGAAAATGAATTCATTGGTTAAACATTATTCAAAATGCCTTTCCTTTCCTATTAAATTTTAAAATTCCGTGAAATCTTTAATTTTCCGGGACTAAGCCCGTGTATATCCCCGGGCTACTGCCTGTGGGTACTAAAAAAACTTATGCCAGGCGAACGAAGTCGCGAGCATCCGCTAGTGTCTTATACGTAGCAGAAACTTGAAGGCAGACTTGATGCGAGTCTGTTTTTGTATGAAACCCGCGGCAATTGGCAGCGGAACATGTAGGTATGGACTGCGCAGACTTGAAGACGAAGGCGAAGGCGAGGGCGACGGCGAGGGCGAGGGTGAGGGTGAGGGTGAGAGTGAGGGTGAGGGTGAGGGCGAGGGTGACGGCGAGGGCGAGGGCGAGGGCGAGGGCGAGGGCGACGGTGACGGCGACGGCGACGACGAAGGCGAGGGCGACGGCGACGGTAAGGGCGAGGGCGAAAGCGAAGGCGAGGACAAGGGCGACGGCGAGGGCGATGGCGAGGCCAAGGGTGAGGGCGAAGGCGAGGACGACGGCGACGGTAAGGGCGAGGGCGAAGGCGAAGGCGAGGGTGACGGCGAAGGACAGGGCGAGGACGGCAAGCGCAAGGGCGAGGGCGAAGGCGAGGGCGATGGCGAGGGCTAAGGCGAGAGCGAGGGCGGGGCGAGGGCGAGGACGACGTTAAGGGCGAGGGTGGAGGTGAATTTTAATTATTTCTCTTTTATATAATCAAATCTAATAGGGTAAGCTTGGTATATAGTAGAATTATTTGAACAACTGCTCCTTAAGAGACTAAAACCTTTACTAGAAGAAAGGAAACTAATACCAAATCACCAATTTGGATTCCGAGAAAAATTACTCTAAAATCGACCAAGTTCACAGAATAACTGATATAATAGAGAAAACACTAGAAGATAAGAAAGTATGTTCTACGGTATTCCTAGATGTAGCACAAGCTTTCAATAAAGTGTGGCACGAAGGGCTGATTTATAAACTCAGAAACATGCTCCCGAGGTCATTTGCAGATATTCTGGAATCATATATTTCAAACAGATGGTTTAGAGGTCGTCAAGATGAAGCATACTCTGAACTTAAGAAAATCAAAGCTGGGGTACCACAAGGAAGTGTTTTAGGTCCGGTCCTGTACTTATTATACACCTGTGATATTCCAGTACTAGAAAACAATACCATTGTCATTCAAGTCCTCAGGAAACGTGAATTTAACTGTAAATAACGATATTTTAAAAATAGAAGAGACTACTATGTTCCTGGGGGTGACCTTAGATTCAAAGCTTCATTGGAGCACCCATATATCAACTCTGGCTGGCAAACTTAGTTCTGCTGCTTACGCTGTCAGAAAGATTCGACAGTTTACTGACGTTGAAACGACAAGAACTGTATATTTTGCTTACTTTCATAGTATTATGTCTTACGGAATCTTACTATGAGGTAAAGCGGCAGACATTCAAAAAATTTTTGTATAACAAAAAAGGGCAATACGTGCAATTTATAATTTAAAACCGCGCGAATCCCTTAGAGAGAAATTTAAGGAAATAGGTATTCGCACAGTAGCCTCGCAATATATTTACAGTAATTTAATCTTCATAAAACAGAACATTCATAATTACAAAAAAATATGCGATCTGCATGATAGGCAAACTAGAGGCCGCAATAAGCTCGTAACTCCTTCGCTCCGCCTCAAGAAAGTCCGAAGGTCGTTCGTGGGAATGAGCATTCTATTTTATAACAAAATTCCACAACCTATCTTAAACTTGCCTTTACACAAGTTTAAGAAATCTATTAAAAGTATGCTTCTGAAAAAAGCTTATTATACCGTTGAAGATTACATAAACGACAAAAGAGCGTGGATTTGACTCGCTCCAGCAATGCTAAGGACAGCGGTTACATAAATGTATACATTAATAAAATTGTAAATAATTCTTTTTCAAAAGAGCAACCGCCGAGTTTCTTGCTGGTTCTTCTCGGTAGGAATGGCATTCCGAACCAGTGGTAGATTCACTTAACGATTCAAAAGCACTTGTAAAAGTTTATTTGAATAAAAATCATTTTGATTTGATTTGATTTGATTGCAACATTTGCTGATGACACCGCCATATTAGGAACCGGTAAAAGTCACGAAGAAGCAGTGGAAAAAGTTCAAGTAGCAATAAACAAAGTTAATCAATGGACTATAAAATGGCGAATAAAGCTTTTTCCAATAACCTACAACAATATCATCCGATTTACCTAAATGGGAAACTTATTCCTTACGTAAATACAGCGAAGTACTTGGGTATGACGCTAGACACAAAGCTTAGATGGAAAGCTCACGTTAAAAAGAAACGTGAGGAGTTAGAATTACGCCACAAAAAATGTATTGGATGCTAGGACGGCATTCAACACTTTCAATACATAATAAACTAATGCTATACAAGTTCTGATGCCTGTATGGACGTACAGTATACAACTCTGGGGTTGTACTAAACCGAGCAATATCCAAGTGATTCAGAGATTCCAGAACAAAGTACTCAGGCAAAAAGCCAATGCCCTGGTACGTAAGAAATCAAGATCTCCACAGGGACCTAAAGTTGGAGTTCGTAACCAGAATCATCTAAAAATACGCAGAAGCTCACCAAAATCGACTTCGTTATCATGTGAATCTAGAGGCTGTTAAGCTTTAAGATAACACGGACATTAAAAGGAGACTTAAAAAAATGAAACCATTCGAACTAAAAAGTAAAAAGTGTAAAAAGTGCATAAGTGCTGTGTAGTGAATTAGTGCTTGTGCTACTTAAGTAGGTCACTAAGAACATTAGAATAAACTAAGGTCAGTTATTGGACTGTAAATTAGACGTATAAATTAATTTTAAGTAGAAGTTTAAGCTAGAATAATATTACTTATTAGCCCATAGGCTCGATGGTAGTTGACAATAAAGTTGCCATTATATTGTAATGGAACTTTATAGTAAGAAAAAAAAAAGTAAGACAGCGTTGGCGTTTGTCGGTAATAAAATGACTTTCGACTCTCAGCTCTCTCTAACCTTCATAATAAGGTAGTTAATAATTAATTTATTGCCGAAAAACAAAAAACAAATATGCTTTCGCAAAAAATATCGGTCAGTTGCGTTATTTATAGCTCGTTAACTTAAGTGTTATACTCGTAATTGGAATAACTCACTTTGTCGAAGAGTATCTCTGCGAGCCCTGCCGGCTGTTGTTATTCACTACATGAGCGTAGTGCCCGTGGTGCAAGTGCTGTTGATGCCGGTGGCTGTGAGACCCGCATGTTGGTGGGCAAGGCCCAGCACCGCCGTATCGACGACGACCCATCTCTGGTGACGTCACTGGACTCTCCATTGACGGCATTGGCTTCAACATTCGCTTCAGCGTGCTTGAGTCTAAATAAAAACATGTTAAGCATTGTAATTGGTTTAATTCATTGTACCGTTGGTTTCAGATATAAAAAACGATAAGAGCAATTACCGAGCTGGTGAAGCAGATTTACTGTGGCATAGGTACTGTTTTTTCATACAGTTCAGCTAGGATATTGAGTCTCTCATTTGGCGAAAGAAGGAATTCACCAAAAAAAATTGATAACGGCATTGCTGCTTTGGCGAATGCTGATGAGGATGCATTTACGGTACAAAAAAATATTATGGGGTTTGTAAAATGCGAAACAGCAAGCTGGACCATTTAAAGGAGAGTGATAACTTTTGTAAGTGGAATTTATAACGTACTATGAAAAGAAAATTTTCCTCACAATATGTTCATATATTATCCAATCTCTTACCCATATTCATATCTTCTGTACTCTTTGACTTCGTACGACGAGAGCCAGAAGTATTGTTGTTGATAACGTTGTGGTTGTGCATCGTGTGCCTGTCTTGCTCGCGTGACTGGAAGGATAAAGTATTATTAGTCTCTTTCTAAAGACGCTTTAACACTAGAACCTAGATTTTTTTATGTGGAATTAAAATTCTCATTAATTGTCTATGTTCCGCAGATTAACTTCATCAAAGACGTGCCTCCAAGCAATTTATTGTAAACGTTACTGTTTAGAAACCAATCAGGGTTTATAGGCTCGATTAAAATTGCATACCCCTTCCAAGGTAGCTCATTTCCATCTTAAGACGATCTCCCACTGCAGCGCACGCGGCCTAACTTAGCTGCATCCGTTTGCAAGGAAGCGTGGGTTTACGTTTCTACTGCAGCACACACTAAACACAAATACTGACACACGGCTATGTATAACAGTATAGCACAGCATAGTTCAAATTCATACGCCTTGTGTAACGGACACGTATAGTCTGTGTCACGAAAGATGCCCTAGAGGCAACGCTGTAGGCGCATATTTATGCAATTATTATTAATGTACTCGTACGTATTTCCACCAAATGTATTTATTATTTCTACTAATTGCACAGCGACTTCTTTCCTGACGCGGACTCAATCTTATTTCTCGTGCAAAGCTTTGAGTTACATGGGAGACATATCATTGAAGTTAACAACCCCGTATTCGTGCGAAGCGTATCGTATGTTACAGAGGACTTTACCATATATAATATATATTTTCATACAAAGTGAAACTAAATAAACGTATTAAAATGGGCTAACTTTACTTAAAAATAAGTAGGTACTCACTGATTCATTCCCATCCCCATAGTCTACGCTCTTAGGCATATGCTGTAAGTGCTCCTTGGATCGAGTGGAAGTGGCAGAAGACTTGGAGGATGTCAGAGTACCACCGGCCTGGACACCTTCTGACTTTAGGTCTTGACCATGCTGGCTGCCTTGCCCAGGAGTGGTTTGTGACTCCTCATTAATCTGAAATATGGATTATAGTAATATAATTCTGATGGTTCAAGTTCCGGTTGTGACTTTTTCCATAGGTATATTCCATTAGGGTATAGACATCATCTTCTGGCACATTCCAATCACTGCAATAATAATTACTAGGCAAGCAGACTTTACTTTTGAATTTTCTATATGAAATATGTAATATATGCTCGGCACGAATGCGAGTCATGTGGGTCATATCCAGCTTCTATTATCGATCCACGGCAGTGTAAGTGACTGTGACCCGATGATTTTATATGAGTATATTTATCTCCTTTGATTTTTGTCAAAACACTACGCAATTCACGACTTGCTTTTTTGTTGGACGCAGCTGTCGGGATACAGTCTTATTTTTGTTTTATTTCCAGATTCCAGTACGATATCAACCAGAAAACGATTATATTACACCCTTTCCAAGGATTAAACCTTCTATCATAAACTGTGTATACCTTTGATCAAATTGTAATCGTAGTCGATGAGTGTCTAGTACCTATTTAAAATACTTATCTAGTCTCCTTAAAGGAGGTAATAATAGACTTGTGTCAGCTTTGCGTTTTAAAATGAATTGAAATTTTGGAAAAGATAAAAGATTGTGAATTTGTTTAGTGATGAAGGTTTATATAGGCTGATATTTGACTCATTCGATGTATTTCACTCGGTTCGTTCTTTGGCGGGGATACGCCATATTGGAATAATTAACATAAATACGAATACTTTGACGTTTGAAAGTCAGTCTCCTACCGGCAGACTCAGCGATTATTGAATACTTTTATGTTTAGATCGCAATTTGATTTAGAGCTTAGCAGTAGCAACTGCAGTCTGATCAAATGATTAATTTATTGTCGTTTATTGATGCTTTGGCCAAGTTTTATACTTAACTGTTTACATTAAATCTCTCGTAAATCCGCTACACGTTGTGACCATTCGCTCGTGCACGTTTTGAAGAGAGTACAAACATATTTTAAAAGTAATTTTAATTATTTGCCCACTTCTGGAATTATGCTTACACTTGTAACCATTTCAAGATCCTTAAGCTACTCACATTTGTGCCGTGTGTTCCCACTGAGGCAGTTACGGTTTTTGGAGCTGTTGAGGTATTTGTAGTCATAGTCGAAGTCTCTTGTGACTTTGGAGGTCGTGACGGCGGCTGCGTTTCTGTTTGACGCGCTGCCGCTGTAATGAGATAATCATAGAATTATTATAGTTTCTGGGGCGTTCTTAATTTCGTGTTACAATAACAGGAGAAGGGTGATGTTGTGAAATACCGATTCGATATTTGTTCTTTAATTGATTTTATTTAATTTTGTATATATATAGTATAATACATACCCCCTAAGACATTACAGTTTTTCAATTCGTCTTTTCAGGTTTCAATATTATTAAAGAACTATTAGAGTTAAGTACACATAAACAGAACAAAAACTATAATAACTGTCATACCCCTAACATATTAGCCCGCTGCCATTTTAGACTGCATCATCACTAACACTCAGGTGAAATCGCAATCATGGAATAAATTGTAGTGGATATAATAAAATCATTTATACATAATTGCGTTACACTGTTTAAAGAAGATATAAATCTTTATAGAAATAGAAATTTTTACTAATGAAAAAAGATGATCCGTAAAAAAACGTCACGATCGTCTGTATTGAGCAAAGGTATTGAATATAAATTGTGTAGTAAAGGAGTGATGCGTGTGATGATCAAAAACTTCGTTAATACCATAGAATTAAGGATAATGAGTTGAAAAAAAAAAGAAGACTCACGTTTTGGCGGAGCTTGGTTCGCAGGCTGAGAGCCGGTGACGTTGTCGTAGAGCGACGTAGAGGAGGTGGCAGCCGCAACTTTGTCCGACCGGCCGGTTGTACCGCCGGCAGCGCCCGCATCTGTTTCAATGGCACGTGTAGTGGTACGCGGCAGAGTGGATGAGCCTAGTTCAAAAACAACATACATGTTCCTTGGTAGTCAAACTGTATCGCATAAAGATATGCTGTTTGACTCTTTTATCCCGCTTTAACTTAAAAACAAATTAGAAATAAGCTATAGTTTTCTTGTTTTGATTAATTTACAGGTGATTTGCCATTATTATTAATGAGCTTTTATCATGCGACTGGTAAAAACCAGAATAACTTCGTAAAAATTCACAGAAGCTGGAATTTGGTATAAACTTTGATATTGTTGTTCTAAACAAAATTTTATAGAAGTCCATATTTTCACCAACACAAACGGATTTCGTGAAAATATCAGTAATAATTAGTTGTACATAAAAATTATTTAGTATCAAATTGTAGCTCAGGAAATTAGAAGGTCTTAAAGCTCTTATGGGTATTTTGTTTTAATTTGTAGGTAGGTATAATTTTATCAATCGACGATTTAATTGTTAACTCAGACAAAAACTTTTGAGTACTTACGATATCGTGGATCTTGAGCTCTTAGTCTGGCATATTGCTCTTGTGTCATGCAGGTGCACTGAGCTTCTCGACCATAAGTTAGGCTGTATTCAAAATCAATTATTAGTATAACTATATATAACAATGTGACTAAAATTAAAATATTTTTAATTTTTAATTGACAAGCTTTTACTTATTCCAGTTATATCAAAAAATAATTTAAGTAACTTTAAAATACATAGACGTCAAAGAGTTTTAAAATTAGTACCCACCAAATGAGCAAGAATTTACTGCTGGGAACGTAACGTACGTGTTTTTACGACCTCCGTCTTCAAATATCTTCATGAAACCTACACTGCGTGGATTTCAAAAATTTTGAACGTTTTAAATAGTTATTATGAAATGTTAGAATAGGTACCTTGATCGATTAGGGCTGGCCGGGGTGGAGACTGGTTTCCTTTTGGTCTTGAATTTCTGCTTGCTGCCCGGCGGTTCCAACTTCAAGCTGTAGCTCGAGGATGCCTTACGTGAGAATTTGAATGATGGTGACTAAAATCATAAAATGGCAGCATCTTGGTAATGGTTTTAATGGACTTTACAAATTTCCTTCCAGGATTTCCTCCTTATTAATCTCCTTTAGCTAGTTAAAGCACAATTAATTGGTGAAGAGTTATGACTATATGTATTGAGAATTTGAGCATCATCACTTAATTTGACGCGTGTTTGAATAAATTCGATAGGTACCCTCAGTTGATAGCACATTTTTCAGTAAATCAGTAATGTTGTTCTTTGAAATTGATATTTATATATGACATTCAAACCCGAAATTTTGCATACTAACACGACATTAGGAAGGTACTAGGGCGTTCAGTATAATGAATATGAATAATGATAAAATTAAAATATGGAGCAACTTACGCAGCATTCTCGGAATTGTTTGGCATCTATAGGTGAGGTGAAGTTGAGCCCCCACGTGTCGTTCGTCATTGGATCTTTCCAGTAGACGAAGCATTCAGAGGCTTGTCCAATGCGAGTACCTGAAATGAACATCGAAGAGATCTTTAAGGTTCATCCATTTAGAGTTATCCAAAAAGATATGGCAAGCTACCAAAGCGAGGCATTAGATAGGTATCTATCCTGAACAAAAATCCATTATACTTATATAATTTGCGCGAGGCATATACTCTAGGCCAGAACACCCCGTATCTCATCGTAAGTAGAGTAAATAGGTACAAAAAATATTATAGTTATTTTTATTTGGATGTACTTTTTCGTAATCTGTGTAACAAATGCTCATTAAAAAAATACGGCACCTTGGTATGTGTATAGCCTAGCTGGCGCGCTTTGATATTCATTGTACCATTTAAAAAAATTGCTTCAATATTCAGTTTCTCGTATACGTGAATTTCGGTCAATTATCCGTGCACCATCTAGTGTAAATTTAAAACTGGGTTACAGAGGCGGCGGCCATTGCTACTTTCAGATTTGCTCGTAAAATATACTACTACATTGCCGACAAAAAATACTTTGATGTTGCACGTAGTGTATCGAAACAGTGCCATGTTTTTCGTACAAATAAGTTACAATGATCGATTGCACATGTTTAATATTACATTAAGTATAATAATTAAAGAATATAATAGTACTAACTGATGCCCGCAACTTCGTCCACGTTGATTGAGGTTTTTTGTTTTCCGAGAATTTTCCGGGATAAAAAGTAGCCTATGTGTTATTCCAAACTTTAATCTATCGCTGTGCCAAATTTCATCCAGATCCGTTCAGCCGATCTGACGTAGTCGAGTAACAGACTTCTATCCATCCATCCATTCAAACTTTCGCATTTATAAGAATATAGAGTATCGATATAGTATGCGCGTAATGGCATGTTTTTTTAATACAAAACGTACCAGGAAGATACAGTATCTGGTCAAGATTAAGATATTACGTACCACGTAACATTTTCCTACAATTATTGTTATGAAACATTCTACTTGTAATAAAATCTTAAAACGGATTCTCACGGACAACGCGCTGAAAAAAAAAGGATTTCCTTATTTTAACCCGTTTTATAAAATTCACTTTTATAATATGAAACCGATTTTTTACTTTATAAATTACTAACTTCCATAAAAACTTGTACCCCTATTAATCCCTCAACAAAATCACACTTTAACTTGCCTGATTTAAAGGACTTTAGTGAAAAAATTTATGATTTCAGATCCAGTTAAGCCAGTGCTTAGGCAATGCTTAGCCAGTCAACCAGATATTTTTTCTATCTGCAGAGGGCCTAATTGGGTAGAGCAGGTTACCCGAAATTTTTTACATATTTTAAGAAAAGTCGGATGGTTCCTAAGATGCTACCTACCAATGGGAAATCTCATCGATCGATAGTGAAAACTTACCAGGCTGCAATAGTCTAACGTCCAGTATCTTGTCGACTTGCGAGTTATAAGCGGTGATGTGGAACACGCATTCCGGCGAGTCCTGTATGCAAGTGATGTTTACTGGGACCAGATCTTCGGACACCTGCTGCCATTTCACAGTGCCGGCGCCACTGGCTGACACGTGGAACACCTCAGCCCAGAGCCTGGAAGATATACGACTGACTATATATTAAAGACCTGCATTGTTCTCAAGCAGATGGTTATTTTGTACAATTTGGGCTAACTTGTAGTGTAATTAAAAAAACAACCCACATTTAAGTTTAAGTGAGCAAGAGTAAGTATATGTTTTTGAAGATATGTCTTACTAGAGGACGCCCGCGAATTCATTCGCGTGGCATAATATTTTTAATTCCCACAGGCACTCCTTAATTTTCCGGGATAAAAAGAAGCATATTATATGTCACTCTCTAGGTCCTTAGTTGAGGAGTTTAGTTAAACTCATGCAAAAATCACGTCGATCCGTTTCTCTGTTGCGGCGTGATTGAGGGACAAACTCTCTATTTAAGGTCCTTGAGGATATAATTTTCAAAAACTGTGAAACACGCATTTCTTTATACCAGAAGCCCAAATACTTACCAACTTTCATGGCTATAACTTGAAATTGCTTGATGGAAAAATGAAGGACATTCATACACACTTTCAACCCCTATTTTACCCCTTTAGGGGTATATCCATTATTTTTTACCGAAAGCCAAAATACCAAGTTTTGTTGATATAACTTGAAAAATATCTTGAGAAAAGAAGGCCTTTCATACCAACTTTCATCCCCTATTTCACCCCTTTGGACGCCGAATTTTCAAGAACTGTGAAACACGTATTTCTTCATTTGTAACCCGCAGCTCATATACCAAGTTTCATGGCTATAACTTGAGAAATGTAGGACTTTCATACAAACTTTCAACCCCTATTTTACCCCTTTGGGGAAGAATTTCGAAAAACCCTTTCTTAGTGGATACATTGTCTTTATAAAAAACACACTATCCAAATTTCATGCCTCTAGGACCAGCGGTTTAGGCTGTGCGTTGATATATAAGTCAGTCAGTCACACAGTCAGTCAGGACTTTGAATTTTATATATATAGATAAAATGTGCCCTTTTGCCTCAAAGATAGTTTGGATATTGATTCAAAAGCAGTCCTACTGCACGACAATCCATGATGATACAAATCACTCAAATTCGGTGCACTTTTGGCCCCAAAGCCAAAGTATCCTACGATAATACCCTCGGGGATAGATGGGCTAATTGCTTTGTAATTACGTTACCTATGTACCTATAACCAGACTGCCCCGTTGGTTTTGATATCCACTCTAGCTTATTCGGCTACGGATCATGAATTCCCCTGTTGGAGGCCCGTATCAAGCCAAAGGGCTTTTTTCTGTCAAGACATTCTCAGTTACGGCCCGGAGGTAGGAAGTTTGTAATATTTCAGATTGCTACCTGTCCCATCCATAAAACCATAAAACTGAAGTAATACTGAATAGAAAGTACACTATTTCTTACAGCAAGTATGATGACAAATCATATATCACTTGTAAAAGTGCCTGTCATTTTTGGGCACCTGTAGTATACCAATGAACTCATAAACTTTGACATTCTCTGACTGTATGGCCAAGTTCCTACTTTTTACATTTAATCTTTAGGTTAATTAAAAATGTACAGTATGATTGCGCAAATCGCAAAAGTAGCAGGACATTTACTCCATTATTCAATCATTATTTCGCATTCGCGTATGACCCAGTTGCCTCTTCAGGGATTGCGTGCAGGCCGCATGGGAAATTTTGTACATAATTTAGCAGGGAGCATGCATAGCAAAAATGGTGTAACCGAAAAAGGAATGCACAAAACATCATCATACACATAATGATACCAGTAATTTTAAACCTTAAATAAAATTAGATATACGTTAAGTAACTTGCTACAATCACAGGTCGTAACGAAACTGCTTGAAATGTTGCATATTATCTACAAAACTTGAAATTTAAAAATAAATTTTAGAATTCAATTTCATGAAAATTTTCGTAATTTTAACAGATTCGCGTTCGTCTTGTTTCACGTCATTAGCTTGCCATCTAACCAACCAATCAACCAACCACTATAGCCCATTAACGTCCCACTGCTGGGCACAGGCCGCCACTCTCATAGGAGAGAGGGAATTAGAGCTTAGACCCACCACGCTGCTCCAATGCGGGTTGGCGGGCTTTAACGACTATTTTCATGTTAGTGATAATAACCGGGACCGACGGCTTAACGTGCTCTCCGAGGCACGGGGGTGAAAACCGCCAACTTCCTAACTCCGGGCTAGTGCTGAGAATTTCTAGTCAGAAAAACCCAACACTTATTATGGCCCGACCCGGGACTCGAACCCGGCACCTCGTCAGCCGCAGTCAAACATGCTAACCACTAGACCAACAAGGCAGTCGCCATCTAACCGTGTATGCAAAATTTCATGCAATCGGTTGAGGATAACTGTGTTGAAATTCAGTTTTGACCTAAACAAATACACAAACATTGCAAGTGAAATATATAAAATCTATACTCCATACTTTATACTTTATTACAAATGCGAAAGTGTGTGTCTGTCTGCTACGCTTTCACGGTCCACCGGGTTAACTGATTTCGATGAAATTTGGTACAGGGATAGGTTGCATCCTGGGGAAGGACTTAATAGACTTTTTATCCCGGAAAATTAAGAAGTTCCCGTGGGAAATGAAAAACGCGGACGAAGTCGCGAGCATCATCTAGTCTTTTAAAAAAAACAAAGAACGGTTAGCAGTGAACTGATACCTCAGTAGATGTCCATCGCGACGGCGGGAGTTCTGCCACGGGCTGTCTTCGTAGCGGTACGCCTTTCGGAGGATGGGCGCGCACGAACACGATGACAGCTTGTTGCCCATCGTGCGCTGGCCGCACTCGGCGCACGTTACTACGCTGCCTGTAATAATACACTATTTTAAAACTAGCCAAGTTTTTCAAAAGCTATTTCAATCACACTAATATAATAAAGGCGAAAGTTTGTGTGTATGTTTGTTACTCCTTCACGCCGCTACTACTTAACCGATTTGGCTGAAATTTGGAACATAGATAGCTTATAACCTGGATTAAAACATAGGCTACTTTTTATCCTGGAAAACTGAGGAGTTCCCGCGGGAACCACAAAACCTCAATCCACGCGGACGAAGTCGCCAGCGTCCGCTAGTTTTCAATAAAAAAAACTATTTCACACATTTTTAGTTTATTTTTTGTAAATAACTGGACGTCAATAAGTGTAGCGTACCTAACTAAATTGAATAAATATTATTTGACTTGACTTTGAAATATGCAAGTGTGAGTGTAACTAACAGACAGACAAATGGACCATACGCGTTTCCTTTTTTAACCATTCTAGTTCGGAAACCTAAATAGGCCTAATTTCAAAAAACAAGTCCTGCAACTTCTTCTTGCGTCGCTTCCTCAGCTTTGAGGATCGTGGCTCCCTCGAGATATTACAGCCTTAACGATGTTTCGCCATCTCTCTCTATTGGAGGCTGTGCGAAAAGCACTGCAGACCGGAGTGTCGACCGCTTCTTTTATTTGGTCAGACCAACGTCTCGGGCTTCGTCCGCGGGGTCTCTTTCCTTCGATCTTGCCAGTGATGATGAGCTTTTCAATGCTGCTTGAATTTTTCCTGGCAATGTGACCGAAGTAGTCGAGCATCCGCCGCAGACAGATGTTGGATAGCCGCATCTTTATTTTTAGTTTGTTTAAGATCGAGACGTTGGTCTTGTGTTCTGTTCAAGAAATGTTGAGCATCCGCCTCCAGCACCACATCTCAAAAGCATCAATCCGTTTTCGGTCGGCGGATTTAAGGGTCCACGTCTCGGCACCATATAAGAATATGGAAAAGACAAGTGTACGGACTAGGTGCAGCTTTGTCCATTGCGATATATTTTTGTCCTTCCATATTTTGGAGAGTTGAGACATGGCACTTTTCGCCATCCCGATGCGACGGCGGACTTCTGTTTCACAACCACCTTTGTTGCTAATGTTTGAGCCCAGATAGACAAAATAATCAACTATTTCTACTAGGTCCTGCAACTACCTACTTCATAAAGTTAGGTATTAGTAGGCGTTACTTTGCAGGAGTCCATGATTACTAAGGAACAAGCTTAATTCGCTTTAATCCGCTAAAAAAGACAAATCTATGTGGAACAATTTGTGTAGCATGCGAGCATCCTCCAGAGGTTCTGGTTTCAGAATAAAACGTAAGGCGGTTAAGTTGGTTACTTACTTTCCTGCATGCAAGTGGGATGGCGGGCGTTGCATATATCAAGCAGCACGTTGTAGTCTGTTTTAGCGAATTATAGAGCATTAAGCTTCCTGTTTACTTGATAAATAACCCGCGAGAATCAAAACCCTAAATCCACGCGAACGAAGTCTGACGATTTTCTAGTACGGAATATTCTTCCTGACCTGTCCATTCAGGGTATTCCCAATAATTGCCACGAAGGGAATGCGGGTTGGCGATCGCAGGGCTAGACTGCTTGCACTGGTGTCGCTGCTGCCCGACACCAGTCGTGCCGTATTTTCTCTAGTCTAGCTTGTTCGAGATAGGTATACCGTCATTTATCGGTCATCAGAGCCTCGTTTGTAGATAAGTGGGCTTTACCGCGGGCAGGTGAGGTTGACAGTTGAAGTGCTAAGATGGAGGTGCACGCCCTTAGCGCCCTCGCACCGGGAAGCGCAAAGTTAGACGTTGGACACAAGGTGTACAGACGATCTCAAGCGTGTAGCTGGGAGCCGCTGGAGGCAAGCGGCACAAGACCGTGTTCTGTGAAGTTCGATGCAGGAGACCTTCGTCAGCAGTGGACGTCTATAGGTTGAGACGACGATTATCATTAAAATTTATTAGAAATTATGATATAGATACCCGCGGTCCCGTGATGTCACCAGGTGCCATCGGAGCGCGAGAGCGAGTGTCCACGGTTGAGGCTCTGCGAGCGCTGAGTGCCGTGCCTATAGTGGTGTTTCACTCCATGCTGCAACCATACTTAACGTTAAAAATTGAAATTTTATATTTCGCTTAACACAGACGCTAGGGTCCAGTTCTGTGTATTTCGCACAGAATCCTTAATTTTTTTTATTCAGATAAAAATTTACATTTACAAAAACACAGAACAAATGAACACAAGCAGATTCATATTTCTGTGCTTAGAATATAGATTGAAGATAAACACTATAGCATTTTTAAATATAAACATTCGTAAACGTTAAAGCATAACATAAGTTTTTTAATTTTATAAGAGTAATAATCACTGTATAAGATATATAATTGGAAAAAACATTACATTAAATCATAAATGTTTTTATAATATTTATTTATACTGTTATGTTAATAAATTACAAAAAAGGATGCTTGAAAAAATATCATCACCACAATACGCCATTGATTAATAAATATTTATTAAACAAATGTTTCGTCTCGAATTAAGAACTCATCCAGTTACACTATAAAAATAATTTTAGTACCATACTTGGGTGAAGATATTTTTTTTGTAATTAAAATTAATTTTAATGTCGGTTATGTTTTATGTTATATGAATTAATGAACATGCATGACAAAACTCATAAAATGCACTGGAAAACTATGCAGGCGCTTTAAAGAGTAAACTCAACCTACTTATATTTTCTCAATCGGAAAAATCAAGCCAAGCAAGGCTTCTAACGCGGTAACTCTTATTCCATTTACACAAATCAGATAATCTCTTTATCATAAGTAATTTATTATGAACGTGGGTAGGTACTAGACTATTTATCTGAGTCTGAGATTTGAGACATCCTAAATAAAACATACGATAAGTATGAGCGCAATGATACGCAATTTGCATGTAGTTCCTCTATTTGCGTGCAGTACCTCTATCTACCTCAGTCTCTCCATGTACCTGATTTTTCATCTTTGCTTAGATAAGCACTTACCAATTAAGTTCTACGACCAAATAAACTTAGTTAGATCAATAAAGTTGATACAATAATGCATACAAACATAATTCTCCTTACCGAAATTTAATTCTGATGAATTGAATACCTTATCTTATCTTTCGGTTCGGTTTAAAAGCCATAAGTTGCTCGAAATGCCTATCAATTTGGCAACTGAGTGAAATGTTAATTGTTAACCAGTACCTACCTACCAACAATTTCACAACTACCACAAAACTACACTATCGTGATGTGACTGATTTCGTTAATCTATTTATATGCATTCTAGCTCTAAAATTCTAAAATTTCTAAGAATTTCTATGAAATCGGTGACTAATATAAAATTTGAATTTATTTAAAAGCCACATTGATCCACATAATTGGGTGTATAAGTCAATGCTTTCGAATAGCAATTAAAATTCAAGAGGCGTATTTCGATCTCGGCGATAGATAGGTCTTCAATAACATTAGATGGTTCTATGTAGCTATATGTGGGTCAACCTAGTTGGCTTCTGTCTAAAATTGGCCAAACTATTTCTACCTTTTTTATGTAAAGGTGCTTTATAATATGAGGTTTAACTTAACTGATCTATGTCTCGGAAATATTTTATACAGTATTTTTATATTGTACGAGTAGGTACTTGTATTAATTGGAAAATAAGCACTTTACGTTGCGTTCCTGCAATTGTAGTTGTCAATAGTAGTGTTTGATTCCGATCATAAACATGTACTTACTAGTACTTGTTGGTGACATCTTCACTTAACAGACGTATGTAGGACATATTGCGTTTAAGGTAGTGAAAGTAAGTTCTGGATGTTAGAGAGTGCACGTTTTGAAACACACTAACATAACTTTGGGTAAAGCTTAGCTATTAAATTTTTCAATACAACGATTAATTTAGATAAAGTGAATCAATACAAAATCCAATTATGTGCGCCGACCACCATTTTAGACTCATTTTATATTTAGTCGTTATTGTTTATCAAACGTGTGCATGCATGGGGTTGCATTGCTTTACTGTGCATACAATACTTTTTTTAATTAATTAAATAATGTCACTTAATTTCATATTAAAATGCCCACATTACAAAAAATATACGAGGACGAAGGGGATACAAACACTCCATGTGCAAATTAATTTAAAGATGCTACGAACCTCGAAATTGTTCCAATTTTGCGCAGAAAATTTAGCAGCCTCCACGCTTTCTTTCGCACCCATATTTATGTATTCGTGATATCACTCGAATGAACTATGACAATTCGGTTTCGATGCTTAGCTGAACGGTTCGTGACACTTGTGACAATGTGCGTTACGACTGTGCTCACTGTGGAGATACGGTTTAATAAGTATGAAATACCTCCAAATTAGCTTCGTTATGTTAAAATTTCGCAGCACCGAATAGTGTATGAGGGGTGTATGTTACAGCGAGCAAGCGCACGGGCGGCGCGGCCCGCGGCTGCAGGGCGGCGTGTAAACACCGCCAGCTGCTCGGGAGCCTCGCTCCGCAGCGAGGGCTGCCGCGCCACACGCTTCCGAGCTGCGCTTCGCCTCGGCCTTGCCTACTCTGACGTTACCAGCTTTAGAATCTACCTGCTAGGGCACCTAACACAAACACCGATGTATTTCAGAAATGCGCACAATTTATCCTGCGGTGGCACGGGCTAGTAAGCCGTTCTACACGGTGACACCGGCGACTTGGTAAAACGTCAGAGCGGACTGGGTCGCGAGGCGAGCGTGCGTGGCGGTTCTGTCGCGCACGGTCGCCGGCCGCCGCCGCGCACCGTCCGCCCGCCGAAAGCCGAGACGCAGCGACGCCCAAACCTAGCGAATACGACGGCCAGCGCCCAATGCTGCTGAAGAATCGCTATCCGACAATTATTTATTATTGAAGCAATCTACGCAGCTTCATTCTGGAACATATCCTTACTGCTGATAAATTTTAATTACCTAATATGCCTTTTAAAAAAGAAAATAAAATATCATCTCACAGCATACGAATGCAATGTTCATAAAATATATTGAGATTAAGGAGATCATCAATGGGCGTTCGGAGCGGCGCGGTGTGAGGTGGGGGATGCGCGCGCATTCTGCCCGAGACATTCGATTTTGGTCCATGACTGCTGGATGCTTACAGTGGCCTGCCGAGTGATTTAATAGTTCATTCCAGACTATGACACAACTTGCGGGTGTTTATTAATTTTAATTTGTCAAAGGCTTATTAACCTTATTCCACA
The DNA here is from genome assembly GCA_963932025.1 of Erebia epiphron. Taxonomy (NCBI): domain Eukaryota; kingdom Metazoa; phylum Arthropoda; class Insecta; order Lepidoptera; family Nymphalidae; genus Erebia; species Erebia epiphron. The sequence goes on from OZ009952.1 coordinate 19,658,773, forward strand.
ATATCATTAATACCTATTAGGTACATGACTCGCTTAAAATAAATAATAATAAAAATCGAGACTTGAAGAACTAAAAAATTTTAGGTTTGTCAAAAGTTATATTTGGCTAAATACCTTTCTTCGCTGTCACTATACTCAATTAATTATTTTAGAAATATCAATTCAATTTGCTTATTATATTAAATACTTACGCAGTGGTCATTATTTTATTTCCTTTTACTTGAACTCTACAAGTATTTCTAATAGGAAATTATTGTAACGACGTAATAAGTTAATGTATCTCATACAGACATAATACTAAGAAAAACATACCACTAATAAAATAAAAAAATAATATTCTAGTACCTATGTCTAGTATCATAATCGTAATATGTAATGCTATGCTACTATAGTAAATAATATAGTGTCATTATATAAATCTATACTTAGGTATAATAAAACTGTAACAAAACCAAAAATATTCAAAATATCTGCAATGTACAACAGACATTATATATTATGTTTTTATTTAGGATACTCTATAATCGATTCTGAAGCCAAAACTGTATTTTTTTCATTTTTGTCTGTCTGTCTCTATGTATCTTGGCCGCGCATCACGCCGAAACTACTGTATGAATTCCAATGGTTGGCATGATTTGCGCTCATACTACGAGGTAAGACACTGGATACTTTTTATCCAGAAATACAGCACGGTCCGCTTGGGAAAGAGGATGAAAGTCAAAATCTGTAGGTAAGTACTTAGTTGTAATTCTTTAACGTGTAGTCCGATTTCAATCATTCTTTTTTGTTAGAAAGAGGTGCTTCAAAGATTCAAAGTCATTGGTTTTGTTGTTTCGGAAATAACAGATATCACATCCCTCAGTAGTTAGTAATAGCTGGCGCCAATCATTTATTCTCGTCTGAAGTTGACTGCGGGACAGGAGTTGAGAAGGCAAGAGGTAGGGGGCGCGAGGGGTAAGACTTTGCATACTAATATTACAAATGCGGAAGTGTGTTTCTTTGTTCGTTTGTCCTTCAATCACGCCGCAACAACGCAACGGATCGACGTGATTTTTGCATAGGTACCTTTTGTTGAGGACCTGTAGCGACTAAGGCTGAAAAAAATCAAAGGCTTTATCGCGGAAAATTAAGGAGGAGATAAAAAAACTTATTCCACGCGGACGAAGTCACAGGCATCAGCTAGTATGGTAATAAAATGTAAACTAAATCCATATTATACAAATTATAAAAAAATAATGTGTGGGTTCGTTCCCTCGTTACCTTTGCGTATGCACATCATTAATACGAACGAATTGAAAATATGTATATTGTACAGTTGTTATTGTTGACATTTGCGCTAATGATTCTTACGTACGAACATCAACGTGCATTAAATAAGTAAAGCTCTAGTCGCATTTCAATATATGCCAGCAACCATCTATTCCACCCAAGGAGTATTCTGTAAAAATGTATATATATCTTTCTGGATATAGTACGTGGTTTCTGGGCGACGCGACGTAACAAGAAGGCTCGAAGACGCTCAACAAGCTATTAAGAGCTCTACGTATCAGTATGATCGGAAGTGAAACAAGGAAATAAGATGAAGAGCAAGAGAAGATTAATCAGTGATGTCATCCATAAAGATTGTGTTGTTTATTTCAAGAAGTATAATCACTTCAGAATACATGTGTAAATGCGTTAATCCTTACAAAAACGATTATGTAGTAAAGGCCAATGACGAAATTAGTACAGATCACATCTTGATTGTACACAATTAAGGTAAAGACGAAAGGAATTTGCTTATTTTTTTATATTTTATCAAGTTTTCACCTTATTCAATTGAAGCTAGGTAAAAAAATTAGATATTTAGGGAATTTTTTTTTAATTATTTAGTTCCCGTTTCTCAGTTAAGTGTTACCATTTTATATATAATCTACCTAGTAGCTAGAATAAATTAAATTGATAGATTATTTTGTATCGTTTTAAAAATTGTAATTATTTTATCTGATTGATGTTTGCCTAAACAATGGGATAGCCCATTTTTAGTGGATTTTCTGTTATTTTAGAGCATTTTATTTTTTATTTTATCTAATAATCTTGAACAGAATGGTAATAAATGCAAGAATATTATGGCAGCACTGATGCTGATGGTCTGTGTTTATGCCAATTAAGGTTATATGGGTCTGTGGTTCTATGGATAACCATAGAACCACATACCACATATAAATGTAGTCTGTGGTTATGTGGCTAAATACACGGCGACAAAGTCGCGATCATCTGTTACAATATAAATCGCGGTTTTCCTAAAGACTACACTCAGAATAAATAGTAAAAAGCTGTAAACATAGATCTCCGATCATCCTGTGATCTTTTAAAAGAGTTTTGACATTTTTAAAAGTGACATTATCACATAACCTACAAAACTTTAAAACGAAATATCTTTTTTTTTCTAGGTTCATTAAAAAAAATTCTTTGCTTCTGAGAGCTTCGTATTCGACGCTTAACTAAATATATTTTTTCCACACATGTACATTAATTTTTTTTCTCAATATTTATTTTATTGATATATGGAACTTCGCCATTGTTCTTTATTCAAGTTAATTTTTTCAAAATACTAATATTATAAATACTAGATTATACTAGATTATTTCTTCAAATACTAGATTATAGTCTGGAATAGAACATCGGCTACTTTTTGTCCCGGAAAATGAAAGAGTTCCCGCGGGAACCAAAAAACCTCAATCCACGCGTAAGAAGTCGCGGGCATCAGCTAGTGCTATATAAAAATAACTTAGGTACCTACTACATTTTTATCTCAGTCAGAACTGCATTTCTTTGAGCTGTTAAACAGTTCTATAAACTAACTCTCAGATGAAATGTTCTATTCAGGTAATATTTTTCTTTCTAAGTTTATTTGGATAAGTAGATGTATCCTTGAGTTCCCGCGGGTCCGAAAAACGCTGAGCGAGGCGGTCGCTCTGAGATACTTCGCTACATCATACCGCAGGAATTTTCTAGGATAAAAAGTAGCCTATGTCCTTCCTCGGGATACAAAATATGTCTGTACCAAATTTAATCAAAATGGGTTGAAATGATGGGCCGTTAAAGTGTAGCAGACAGATAGACAGACACACTTTCGCATCTATCCATACTAATATTATAAATGCGAAAGTGTGTCTGTCTGTCTGTCTGTCTGCTACGCTTTCACGGCCCAACTACTCAACGATTTTGATGAAATTTGGTACAGAGATAGGTTTCATCCCGGGGAAGGACATAGGCTACTTTTAATCCCGGAAAATTGAAGAGTTCCTGCGGGAATCAAAAAAATGTATCTGTTCAACCAATTTTCATGAAATTTGGTACGGGGATAGGTTGTATCCCGGGGAAGAACATGGGCTATTTTTTATCCCGGAAAATTCAAGAGTTCCCGCGGGAATCGAAAACCTTGGTCCAGGCGGACGAAGTCGCGGGAATCTTCTAGTATCTAATAATTAATAGATACGGAAGTGGAATAGATGGTTGCTAGCATGTATTGCAATGCGACTAGGGCTTTACTTATTAAACGCACGTTGATGTTCCTACGTAAGAATCATTAGCGCAAGTGTCAACAATAACAACTGTACAATGTACATACGAGTTTCAATTCGTTCGTATTAATGATGCGCATACGCAAAATGAATAAGATTTGAGAGAAAAGATATTTTATTATTCATAAAATATACTTAATCAAATAATGTAAAGCACTTGTAAAAGTTTATTTGAATAAAAAGCATTTTGATTTTTTTGATTTTGATTTTGAATGGAAGTCCAATACAGGTACCCAATTTGGAACCTAAGGTAACAAAATTAAATTAAATAATGCCCAAATAGCAAGAAATATAATATTTTGTATAAAGTTCATTAAACCAAGTGAAGTATATAAGTACACCGCGCCACGTCGTCAAAATTTCTTAATAATAAAACTGTAATTGGACGATTTCTGAGCATTTGAATATATTTTGAAAATTTTAATTAGAGGAAGCTTTATTAAAGACTAGCTGATGCCCGCGACTTCGTCCGTATGGAATAAGGTGTTTTAAATCCCACGGGAACACCTTCATTTTCCGGGTAGTACTGTGACTTTAAATTAAAATCTTTTGGTTCCATTTTACTTTGACGCCAATGTTATCGAATGCTTATACGATCAATCAAATTAAAACTAAGAATAAGCGTACTTATCTACACCCATCTATATAACTGAACGAAGTTAATACTAATTGAGAGCAGTAAGCAAAAGAAACAAGAAAATAAGAAAATATAGGATTAGGTACCTAACGAATCTGTTCATGAATTGCTGCGATTTAAAGTTTTAAATTTCAGAGGTGCAATCATGTAAGGATTGCCGATCAAATCGTATAAGTTCGGCTTCAAATTAAATAAACCATAACAGCATTGAATTAAAGCTCAATTTCGTGTATCCATTCTTACACGTTTAGGGTATCGTACATACCTAAACGTATGAGAATGGATACACGAAATTGAGCTCTAATTCAATGCGGTTATGGTTTATTTTACTTTTAAGACGAACTTATACGATTTGATCGGCAATCCTTACATGATTGCACCTCTGAAATTTAAAACTTAAAATTTAAACTTCCAAGCCTTTGATTAAAAAAAAAACCGGGCAAGTGCGAGTCGGACTCGCGCACGAAGGGTTCCGTACCATTATTAATAAATAATTACCTTTGTTAATGAACCGCAAGACTAACTTTGTTTGTAGAGGTTTATTGTTAATATCAAAAAAACTATGCTAGTTAGAGCATTGGCTATAGTTTTCCTGTAAAGTATACGTAAATTCCTATTGACCATAATTATTTCAAATTTTTCGATTGGTAAACTCCGGAGATAAGGGGGGGGGAACGGTATTTTTTTAGACATTTTCCCCGATAAATCAAAAACTATCATAACTAAAAATAATTAAAAATCTGTTTTAGAATGTACAAAGTAAACCCTTTCATTTGATACCCCACACAGTACAGTTATCTCACTTTTAAATTTCAACCCTCAGATTTTTCCCCCTTTTTAAATAAGAACAAAAATAATTTCCAATTTTATTTAATTCCAGTGTCTTTGGGCCACTAATATTCACAACTCTTCCAAATTTCATGTCGATAGCTTCGGTAGTTACTGAAATAATCGAGTGTGACGGACGGACAGACGGACAGACGGACAGACGGACAGACAGACGGAGAAAGTCGCACCATAAGGGTTCCATTTTACCATTTTGGTACGGAACCCTAATTAAGAAATACGTGATTACCTACGTCTTAGTTTTTGAAAATTCCACTCTCATAGGGGTTAAATAGGGGATGAAACTTTGTATGGGATTTTTAGGACCTAATTCGCGGGAAAAGCTAGTCTATCTTATATATAAAATTCTCGTGTCACAATTTCGTTCCCATACTCCTCCGAAACGGCTTGACCGATTCTCATGAAATTTTGTGAGCATATTGAGTAGGTCTGAGAATCGGCCAACATCTATTTTTCAAACCTCCACGCGGACGGAGTCGCGGGCATCAGCTAGTTATTTATATAATAATCGTGTTAGGTAGATATATGTAGATACAATACATGTAGGTCAGTCAGGGGTCAATCATTGCTTAAATTATCTGTGCTCTGTTTTATTAGAAATACGCAAACTCTCGATTTTCCAATCGTCTAAAAATATAGGTAAGTATATTTTGCAATAATATAATAGACAGCAAAGACAAGGGAGCCATTGCTCAAAGTTTTAAACCAAGTAATTTTATCTAAAGCGGGTAACATTGTCAAAATGTTAAATGAAAACAAATCAGACGTTTTGTAATAACATTATAATCCGTTACGTTTGTCGTTACATTAGGGCTAATTCGAACCTTTTAAGGAGTTCGTAGATACTTACAAATCAAAAAACATGTATGAATGTCCTTATACATTCTAGCAATACCACAAAATAGGTAATAGTATGGTGATAGTTGATACCACGTAGTAAGCTAACAAATTAAATTAATACGAATTTTTAGAAAACAACAAGTAAGTGAGTAAGTAGTCGAATCTCTCAAAATATGAAACGTGTTTCGTTCATTTTCATTTTACAGTTTATTAGTTGAAGACATAGTTTGGCCATTGATAAAATTCAAGTAGTTTTTGTTTAAACTTTAGTTTATCCATACTAATATTTTAAATGAGAAAGTGTGTCTGTCCGTCTGTCCATCTGTCTGTTTGCTGCTACGCTTTCACGGTCCGTCTGTTCAACCGATTTTGATGAAATTTGGTATAGGGATAGTTTGCATCCCTGACAATGAAAGAGTTCCCGCGGGAATCAAAAACCGTTATCCAAGCGGACGAAGTCGAGGGCTTCCATCTAGTTTCATATATTTAACAAACGGACAAAATATACAACCATTGGAATGTTGAAGCTTTCAACGAGGAGTAGTTCAAATATTGTACCTACTGAGATAATCAAACAGCAAACTTTGTATTAATATAATTTAGTGGATCAAAGTAAATAGATTTTATTTTTTATTTTACAATATTAGACGTGCGACGTATCTGTCTTCTCCAAATATCGTTGCACTCGGAGTAATCAAGACAATTACACGTACTATTACCTATTCTGTGCCATTACGGATGAGGCTCTAACGCTAACCTATTAATTTTTCGTTCAAGTTCAAATATTGTAAGCTGAGAAAGTAATTAAATTACTATAGCAAAAGATTACCAATAACAGTTTATGAATTATTGAACTAGAAAATAAATAATTTTAATTTTATGTACGTGCAGGTTCAAGAAGTTCCAAACTTACCAAGATTTACTTGGCAACACCATAACTAGCTAAAATTGCGCAGAACATGGTGTATAATTTCTTGGATCTTGGCCACACGTTATACTTACCTAAATTGTGTTTTGTGAAAGTCTTAGACAGGTTTAACAAAACTGAATTAGGTTAGGTTGGGAGCATAGATAATATCTGATATATACCAGAGAGTTAGGAGTTGTTAGTGCTTAACTTTTAAAAGTTAAAAAATTTAGAGCGTAGTTAAAGACACGCCGAGACATTTTTAGTTAATTTACCAAGGTCTAACAGTAGGTACTTAAATTGACTTGAGATTCAATTCGTAAAACAACGAATATTTTTTGTATGGACACCTATGTAATTCCGCACACCAAATGAATATTACATACCACTCTTTGCTAAAAGTCATGATTAGTTAATCGAAAACGTTAGAGGATTTCTTGAAATTTTAATTCAGTGGTCCTGATGTATATTTTATATTTTTTCATTATCATTCAAAATCTAAGAAAACCAATATTTTTTTATTATTTTAGTACAGTACCAATTAAAAGTAAGAGAAAGAATTTTATCATAATTGTATAAATCTACAAGTAGCAATCGAAATATGTCAGTCGGATTAATTTATTTGAGTATTTTTAGTATTCCATAGTAAAACGAAGAAAGCCTATAACTTCCTACCCCCAGCCAATTCAAAAATCAACTGTTCTGGGAGCTGTAGTCTTATTGAGTAAACCTTGCATCAATCACTGTTACAATCTCAATTTTTCTGATTGCCTGAATTCATCGTATTCTTTTCGCCGGATTTGGAATCAAAATGGATGGAATTAGAATTCAATACTTAATTTAGATTAATAAATAATAATTTTTCTTTTCTAAAAAACTAAAGGCCTTTTCTTTCAGAATACTTAATACGTATAATATATCAGTACTGTACTCGATGCAATATATTATATTTAGGGGCAGCCTTTCAAATAAGTTACGGGACCGACTGGTGCAGGTTTCCGCTGCTATCGATTTCTGCAAGATGTATCCCAAATATCTTATCATCTCGACCAGTATCTTTGGAAGATATTTCTAGTTATTTCCTTCAACAAATACTAGGTCATTTAAAAGCGAAATAAGCGCGCAGCTAAGTATTGTAGTATTAAAATTATATATTACTTAAAAAGCTATAATTTTCTTAAATATTGGCCATTGTGGAAAAATATGGCTTAAACCCTTCTCATTCTGAGAAGACTCGCGAGTCGAGCTTAGTAGTGGGACTAGCGGACGTCGATGAGTTGATGATGATCTAATAGTGGCAGCTCTTTATGAAATTCATATATATAGATCAACCTGACAGCATAAACTTAAAATCTGATGAAATAATTGTCAAAATTGATTCCGATTTGACAGAATAATTGAGTAAAATCAACCAAACTTTCAGCCCTTACTACGAAGGAAAGAAATTGTTTTTCGGGATAAGAAGTCCATATCCATCCATAGTATCTCTCATCCCTAGTAATTTATATCCATATTTACCTAATAATAACTAGTGGTTCGCCCCGAACTGAGACCTCGCGGTATCGCCATAACAGAGCGCCATCTATTGACATCATTGTGAAGTTCTGTTAAAAATACTGAAGCTCATTATAAATTAAATAATTTCATAATATTTATTTTATTTTAGTATTTGTTGTTCAAGTACAGGATATAATTCAAATAATTGATCAAGTTTCAGGCTCAGCCTTTCAGAAAATTTAGAGTTCTGAGGTCAACTTTGGACGTTAGAAAATCACCACTTTGAAAGCCCCCCATTTCGTCAATTTAAGGGGAAAAATAAAAAATAAAAAATTTTGGACTCTATTCCTAATTATCTTACTGATATACCGCAACCCTATGTAGCGCTATAAAAATATTTTACTTCGCATTCGCTTCTATGAGAGCCCCCTGAAATAAAGATTTTTATAACTTTTGAGCCATATTCGGCTGGAGGCCATCGGTTTACATATTTAAATTTGAAGTAATTACGTTCAGTCATTCAGAAGTTATAAGAAGAAGGCTCTGACAGACGGGCGGATGGACGGACAAGTGCAAATTCACTAAGTAGACTCAGAGACCTTCGCTTCTCTCGGTCAAAAATACGGAAGAGTGTTTGTCTGGCTGCCTATGTGTCTGTCTGTCTGCCACGCTTTCTCGGCCGCGTATTTTCGTTTGCGTGTTCAATAGAAGGCAGTACTTCCTCGAAACCCGCACGGGCTTGTTACGCTAACTTCCTGTATAAACTCGTGCTCAATTCGCGGCATGAGTCCTCTAATCGCTCACGGGTGTGGGTTTGGTTTCTAGTAGCTTAATAAAATTAGATTTTTAAGGTTTGTGGTTTTTACAAGTAGGTACAAGATATACTTTAATAAATCCACCCATGCGAAGCCAGGTTGCATGTGAAAATATTAAATTAAAAGAATCCTAATGAAATACTCATTTTAATTAATATACTTAATCTCCTTTACTGAAGAAGGATTCGCAACTACCAGAAATATAGTACCATGTCAATGTAGATACCTACCAATAATATTTAATAGCTATGTTAAATTCATGAAGTATCTTGTATAGTCTAGGCAACGGGTCGGTTTGTTGTAAGGAGAAGAAACCTCAGTCGTTGAAACTAGGCAGGGTTGCAGTATGGTATGAATCAAAACATATACAAAAATATCCAAAAAAACAACATGCGGAAGTTAGATTTTTATACCTAAAACTTAATATTTATGACTGAATATTTCCTCGATTTCTTTTTAAAATATAATAGACTCAAAACCGAAATATCAAACGAAATAATCATGCAGAACATCGATATTTAAAACGATTTTATTATCAAACCTAAACTGCGTTTACGCGATAATGTACCTTTCTGCTTTAACAATTGGGTATAGCTTAGAAAACCTTACTTACTTTCTGATTTTTTATTGAATATTTATAATATACGTTATATAATATACTACTTATGATACTCATTATACTTTATCATACTGTAAAGTTTCGTCGCCTGAGGAATTATTGTTGGGGTTCACTAGCTGTATTGCCTAGACTAGTAGTGCTTATTTAGTATTTGACTTTATAGTTTAATGCTTCAAATGCTCCTTTTACTTGATATATCATCTATTATGTACCTGTTAAGTTACATTCGATACATTGGGGAATGGACATTTTTTAAAAAACAGTATGGGTATATTTTACCAAGTTATAAAGTTAAAATACCATCTTTCTTTTATTTCAGGCACAACCAGCGATACCATAATTAGCAAGTATTCGCCCCACTTCACTGCCTGACAGCTCATGAAATAACTTCCTATATTCATATCCATACTTAATATTATAAATGCGAAAGTGTGTCTGTCTGTCTGCTACGCTGTCACGGCCCAATTACTCAACCGATTTTGATAAAATTTGGTACAGAGATAGTTTACATCCCGGAATACCAGTACATACTTTTTATCCCGGAAAATTTAAGACTTAATCCTGCGGGAATTAAAAAAAACAGCAATCCACGCGAACGAAGTCGCGGGCATCATCTAGTAGGCTATATTTACTTTGGGTCAACTAATTTTACGGCCATCGTGGGCATTTATTTTAGTTAATCGATAAAAATACACATTATTGTTCTTACATAAAAAATATACCACAGCGTTGAAATACCATAAGAAAATAAATTATTGTATTATTTTTGTTATTAACAGAGCAATGTGCCCTTAGGTTGATTCATGTTGACAGTAAATTGAAACGAGTTTCTCAAATATTACCTAACTATTACATTACACTTTACATAGCACATTGATCTCTATCTATACCATGTAAAGCACAAAATTCTCGCACAAAATAATAGCGCATTTTCGCGTAAATTTTTTTTCTCGTTAGCAAAATTTTCTTCTTTACGTGGTTGAGGTCAATTGATTAATTTCAATTCGCTGTCGATGTCAAAATTGAACTTTCAATTTCTCAACTAAGTATTTTTTTATGTTAATAATATGTAATTAATTATTTGAGGCGCACTGTACGTACATCCGTGCGAGCAAAATTGCAAAGGGAACTAACAGAAATACGAGAAGAATTCCAAATCAGCATACAACTAATTATTTTAATTATATTATGTATATTTCGATATGAGTTTTAATATGTGTCACCATACATATTCTCTGCATTCAACTCGCGCGCGAACTATACCTACTCCTACTTTGATACAGGTAGGTACTATAATTTAACTATGGTAAAGCTATTTCACGTTTATTTCTGCTGTGAAATTATTTTGAACTAACACTACAGATATATATTCTCCATGCTGGCACATTCAACTAATTCTCCTTTTGAAAAGATTATACAGTTCCTGAGCATGAATAATAATAGGCCGTTAAATCACTATAATGATAGCGCATTCAGTCTAAGATGAAGGCCATTTGTACGCTATAAAGAAGACTACGGCCATGATCGTGAATGATTGTTTTATGAATTAATAAACATGACTTATCTTCTGCTGCTTGGCATATAAATTTGAAATGATTCTAATCTAAAAAGCATTGTCGATAACTACGAGTACCTACGCCTGGATCAGACACATGTAACTTACCATAAGCTCATTAATGCCAATTATTGTCCAAATCTATTTACGTGTTTGAAATCCATCCACGATCTACATATAAATCGCGTTTCTATTCACCACTGATTAAGATATATCTGTTTTGATATGATTGCACTATAATACCGTATCAATCATTTATATTTATACGTAAATATTGACTATTTAGAAATATCGTTAAGGAATACAATATTCCGAGTTAAAAAATTATAGCTTTCTATATTCCCCATTACATACCATTACATAAATATCAACACATATATTATTATATCTCTACAGTGCAGCGGTGCAGTGTTACAGATTCTAATTCAATCAGAATTTCGAATTAGAGTAATTGCATTATTGGTGTACGGTTCAATTAGGCACAGTCTAGTATTAAATGGGTTAACTGGTATCAGATTTAAAAACCGATCGGATTCATATCGCATTCGACAGATATATCTTAAGCATGACACATTAAGGATTTGAATTTAAAAAGATAAAATATGATCTACTTTAATCATTTACTACCCGAAATCTTAAGAATATTAATCGATATACTAAGAATCTAAGCGGCGCTGGAAAGGAGATTTTGCAACGGTTTTAACGAGAAGTTATTGAGGAATGACATCGATGCATCCGGCCAGGGGGGCGGACTGGAGCCTTAAGATAAGGGTAGCACATGAGCGCGTGCACAGCTTCGTTATACACCTTTTAATAGAGTTCGATACCGAATCTGATGTCCAGAGAGTGAAACGTCAAGTGATTTGCACTAAAGATTGGTGGGCGCGTGAGTAATGCCCGGTCGGTCGGAGCACGGCGCGGCACACACTAGGGCGGGCGGACACAGCAGCGTTACGTCAGCGAGGGGCGCGGGGCGACGGGCGGCGCGGGGCAGCGGGGGGAGCCCCGCACTGCTGCATCCTCGAAGCGCCCATCTTCACCCGGCTTGCCTGAAAATCGTGACATCTCTCGGTGTCGACTGCCTTCGGACTTCCCTCCAAGGACTATGCCGTTCTTCACTGCTACGCAACTTTTATTCGCTACAAAACTAACATTATACTTTTTTCAATATTTCATCAAATATATCAAATTTGTTTTGATGAATAACTAAATGAAATGAATGACTAACTCAAACGATATCCTTATGTTGTACGAATTTAGATCGAGTGAGTACATATTCAAATTCGGATTCAGAAAATTTGTTCAAAGGTTATTCTCAACGTCACAATACAAGTAATAAGACGTGATGGTGATAATGAATACGGTATAGAAAAAATAAAGCTGCGAGGGTTTCAGACGCGTTCTGGTCTGAGATCATCAAACTCAGACCTTTTTTTGCATTGCCCACCATCTCACAAATTACTATAAAACTAATTAGCACTATCCATTCCGCTAGCGCATGTCTACCAAACTTTTATTTTCATCGAAATCATCATTTACATTGTAAGTACTTACATAAAATTTTTCGATAAGTTTGCATTTTACAAAAACAGCTTGAACTTGTTGAGAGACATCTCCAATATGTCTTCTGGGAGATTATTATAGAAACGGATAGAGTTGCAAACAATTCAGTTACTAATTTTATTGTAGTCATATATCAGCCGAAATAGCACTGGTTGTCGTGGTCAGTAATTTAAGTGCGTGATCGAGGATCGAACCCCCGACCAATTGAACCGGAACGTTCGGCCGAACGTCTAAACTTAGTAGTTTTTAGTTATCCATCAAAATAATTATACGCTTTCATCTAAAACAAAAACCGACTTCAAAACTATACCTTTAAGTACCATTTTAAACTAAAAACCATTATCTGGGTATATATTTTGCTTTTTGTTGATTTTCTCAAAATCTGCTGAATCAATTTCGATAAAATTTATATAGGATCACCTCTGAAGTATGATCTACCAAACAAAAAAGAATCATCAAAATTTATTCACAATTGGCGGAATGATCGCGTAACATACTCGTACGTATAAAAAGAAAACATACAGTCGTATTGAGAACCTACTCCTTTGAAGTCGGTTACTAAATAAATATATGTTTCGATAAGTTTCCCTTGCCCCACACCTAAGCATAGCTTGCGCTACGATAAGGTACCTACGACGAGTACTACGACAAGTGTGCTACGAATTCCGTAAAATCAACAGAAAAACAGGTTTTCAGCAATTAGGTTATTAGTATTAAATAAAACCAGCATAAGCTATAAATAAAGCTTCTACAGATATGCTTTTTGAAGCGGGAAAATTTCATAACCTCATAGGAAATCAAAAATTGTACGTGGACGAAGTCGCAGGCGACCGCTAGTTTCTTTATAATTTTTCCAGCCTAGTGTAGCGTTGCCTATAGTGTTATTGTTCAACCGGCAAAGCGAAGCTTCAGAGATCCAGTATGATGCTTTATACGTCAACTAGCTAATGGCCGCGACTTCGTCCGCGTGGATTGAGGTTTTTCGGTTCCCGTGGGAACTCTTTAATTTTCCGGGATTAAAAGCCCATGAACTAATCCAGACTATAATCTATCTCTGTGCCAAATTTCAGACAGATCCGTTCGGCCGCTGGGGCGTGATTGAGTAACAAACATCCATACATCCATACATCCATACATCCATCCAAACTTTCGCATTTATAATATTAGTAAGATGTCCAGTGCGATGCCGCGTAGTAATATGGTAGTAATCGAGGAGTATGCGTTTAATTAAACTAAAAAAACCTCATCCACGCGAGCCCGCTGCCATCTTAAACTGCACATCACATAATTTGAGTACGACCTGAGATCACAGTAAAACACTATATTACCTATTCTGTGGTAAAACGTTAACTTATCGTCACCTTTACTTCTAATAAAACGGCAACTAGACTTTTAAATATGAAAAATAATTTATAACCCTTTGTTATCGGTGCTCGGTGAAAAACTAGCAGCTTAGATACCCGACCCGATAGTTACTAATAAGGGGTGGCGGGTTCGATCCCCGGGCTATTTAACCTTTAACTTTTTTGACTTTATATTTTAAGAAATTAAATATCATTTGTTTCAAATGTTGAAGAAAAACATCGTTATCCATCCATCCACACACAACACATCCACGCCCGAGTGTTCTTCATAATGCTCTCGAAGGTATGAAGGGAAATCTGCCAATCCGTACCCAGCATGGTGAACTATGGCCAAACCCTCACATTCCGAGAGAAGAATCGTGCTCATTAGTGAGCTGGCAATTGATGATAAGTGTTATCACTATAGAGCCTAAAAAAGCAATACCTAATTTAGTTTTATTTTTAATTTTGCCTATCTGCCTTTAAGTATATTTATAGACTAGCGGACGCCCGCGACTTCGTTCGCGTGGCTTAAGTTTTTTGATTCCCACAGGCACTCCGGGATTAAATAAATATGTCACTCTCCAGGTCCTCATCTATACCCATGCAAAAAATCACGTCAAATTGTTGCTCTTTTGCGGCGTGATTGAAGGACAAACTCTCTATTTAAAGTCCTTGAGGATAAAATTTTCAAAAACTGTGAAACACGTATTTCTTCATTTTAAACCAGAAGCCTAAATACCAACTTTCATGGCTATAACTTGAAAAATTAAGGACTTTCATGCAAACTTTCAACCACTATTTTACCCCTTTAGGGGTAAAAGTTTGAAAAACTGTGATACATGTATTTACATAATTTTTACCGAAAGCCAAAATACCAAGTTTCGTTGATGTAACTTGAAAAATATCTTGAGAAATGAAGGCCTTTCATACCAACTTTCATCCTCTATTTCACCCCTTTGAGGGAAGAATTTTCAAAAACTGTGAAACTTGTATTTCTTCAATTTTAACCCGCAGCTCATGTATAAAGTTTGGCATGGCTATAACTTGAGAAATGAAGGACTTTCATACAAACTTTCAACCCCTATTATACCCCTTTGGAGGTACAATTTTGAAAAAATGTAACTTACGTACTTCTTTATTTTTTACCGAAAGCGAAAACGCCAATTTTCGTTGATATAAGTTGAAAAATATCTTGAGAAATGAAAGCCTTCATACCAACTTTCATCCCCTATTTCACCCCTTTGCGGGTCGAATTTTCAAAAACTGTGAAACACGTATTTCTTTATTTTTTACCCATAACTCATATACTAAGTTTCATGCATATAACTTGAGAAATGACGGACTTCATACAAACTTTCAACCTCTATTTCACCCCCTTAGGGTGGAATTTTGAAAAATCCTTCCTTAGTGAGCGCCTACGTTACAAAAGGAAGCTACTGTCAAAATTTCAAGTCTCTAATCCTAGCGGTTTAGGCTGTGCGTTGATATATAAGTCAGTCAGTCAGTCAGTCTTTGTCAGTCAGGACTGACAGTCAGTCAGGACTTTGAACTAATATTATAAATGCGAAAGTGTGTCTGTCTGTCCATCTGTCTGTCTGTCTGCTACGCTTTCACGGCCCAACTACTCAACCGATATTGATGAAATTTGGTACAGTGATAGGTTATATCCCAGGGAAGGACATAGGCTACTTTTTATCCCGGAAATTGAAGAGTTCCCGCGGGAATCAAAAAAATGTATCTGTTCAACCGATTTTGATGAAATTTGGTACAAGGACAGGTTGTATCCCAGGGAAGGACTTAGGCTACTTTTTATCCCGGAAAATTGAAGAGTTCCCGCGGGAATAAAAACCATACATCCACGCGGACGAAGTCGCGGGAATCATCTAGTTTTATATATATAGATAACAAGTACTCTGGGTTAACATTTAAGGTATTATCTCGATAAACAGTAGGTTTCACTCGCTATAGGGGGTGAAAGTTTCGCACCATGTTACTTATTAATTAAAAATATTACAAAACTCTATAAAACGTGTTTACTGTCAAGTTTATCCTATATTAATTTTGTAAAAAAACTTATGAATAATTTGGAGATTGAGTATATAACTTTCAAATCAATTGCGATCAGTGTTATAGCCTAAATAAAAGAAAGTTTTAAGGCCTATCAACTAGAATCTAAAAACGTTAAGCTATTCCAACTATAATGCTGATTCAGTTAAAAAAATGTCATTCATTTATTACTACATCATCACGTCTTGATGTCGAGAAATGTTACCCAAAGATATGGGTTACCCATATTTTTCGGCCATTTATTTGGTGGCCGTTTGGAAAAAAACTGGTAGCAACTAAATGAGACCCCGCTAAATAGCTCGAATTTTTTGTTTCGGAATTAAGTAAGCAAAGGTGAATAATAAAAGACTTAATACATTTTATACTTTATTTTTCTTTGAAAAATAAAAAAAAGAAACAAAAATTAAACTTTAAACATAAGAAATACAAAACCTTTAATCATTCAGCATTCGAAAATAGAATGAAAATAATAGCTAGACTTTGTATATGTTTATAATATTAACTTATTTAATAAACTCTAAAATTGATTAAATTATATGAGGTAGATGATTTCCAATAGTCTTTAAATCTTATAAATAACTACATTTTTATGCCTATATAATATTTAAAATTTAAAAACCCGTATTCTTAATACCTAAGTTCAATGATTATGCTGTTTTCAAACTTAAAATTAGTAAAAAAGCTCAATTAAGTAGGTACTCGTATATTATTATTTTCTTCACTATTGATAATAGCTGTGTACAAGCTCCCTAACCTTTCTTTTGAGCTACCCCTACTTACTCATATAACATTTTAATGCACATTATCAAATTGACCAGTTTTATTCAAAACCTATGAAATATTCTTATTAACCCAAACGTGTTAACAATCGCCTGGCCACCTTTGCCACGTGGTAACTAGCCACGGCCGAAGCCTCCTACCAGGCCAGACCAGGGAAAATTCAGAAATTATAAATTCCCAAATTGACCCTTTCGGGAATCGAACCCAGGACCTCCGCACGTTAAGACAACAGCGCAGTCGTCAAATTGTGTTGTGATATGAAGCGAAACCTTACTATTACCTACTCTGTGGCGAAACTTCAATTAGAAAACTAATAATGTCAACTTCTAATTTATAATTTTGAAAAACAAGTAGGTAGGTAACGATGACGTCGGGGGATTCACACATATTATATTCAAAACTTGAGCAAACGCCAGTTTTTAAGTTTATAGGAGGTGGGAAATGTTAGTCGCATAGTTTTAGTTTCCATACTTAACCAAACTTTAAAGCAATTAAATATAATTAATATACGAGCACTTTTAATTATTCTACTAATTCATCTAGTAGCAAGTAAAATACATGAGGTAATTTTTTCGGTTATGAACACAATTACAATTAAATGACATGCAGACTTTTGAAATAATTAACTCAATAAAGTAGGCTCTTACACAATACATTTTTTACATAAAATAATTTTAGTAAAGTTTGAGGCAGATTAATTACAGTATTGAGGTATTTCTTATGATTATCTTATAATATACTTTAATTTTATATAGTAAAATATTTGTCTTAATTCAATAAATTTAACAAATTGTGAAAACCTAATCATTACGTTTACGATAGCTAATCACTACATTTCCGCGTGAAATATTAAAATTGCATGTATTATTTAGCAACACTTTATTTTAAATACCAACCTTATATCTAGTCTTACTTTTAAATCGATGGGCTTACAGCATTAGTCGCAGTTGTTGTTATTTTTTTACCATTCCTTTTAGAGTTAAGTTACCAAAACAGGTCTTCAGAAAATTCGATATTAATGAAAACATTGATTACATATTTTTACTTAGTTAATTGTGTGAGTGGAATGATACTTAAAGTCTGTTTTATGCCAAAGCAAAAACATGGGATAGTGCGGCATGCCACAAAAATTAAATGATTAATTTTGCGGTCTTAAGCATGCGGCATTCTATTTTATGCCTAGATAATAATATCATGTGAATTGGAATCTTTCGGTTTTTTAAATTATTACACCTTTTACCTGCGACCCTGTGATATGTCACAACGTCGCAATATGTTACCCTGGCGTAAATAAAGCTCAGTATTTTTAATTTTAAAATAATATTTTTTATTGCAACAAGATTTTTTTCACTTTGGCACATAAGGTTGCACTTTAATATCTATTTTTAAAACATTCACATTTCTTTACTGCAGCTTAAATACTTAAACTGCAATAAAAAATACCTACTATAAGCTAATCATCATCATACCAGACTACGGATATTGAAGAATCCTAACCTACCCTACGAAAAGTATGGCCTGCCCACCGCCACTTCTACTTGCTGATGGTTTGGGTTATACCAGTGTTATTGGTTATCCTGTGGTTTTCTTAAGTTCGGATCTTCTCCTTTAGGATAACGTTTAATATAACCCTCCCTTTGGCTCGTTGAGCGACTTTGAATTTGTAGATCAGGCCGCTTGTAGCTTGTAGTTCATTTCAGTGCCGTTAGCAAAGATGGGAAGAACACACTAAATTTAAAGAATAATTGTAAGTAAGTGACAAGGTATTTATGAATAAGTGGGTTAGTGAACGTGTCTTCATGCTTGACAATGAGAAAGCAACTCAATTTATCAAAAGCTGTCGTGCTTAGCCGTATCAGCGCTTCTGGCTAGAAAATATAGTTTTACCCGGGTTGAATAAAAACCTGGTCAAGAAACAATTTCGATACAAACATTTTTGACGAACCAGTGTGTCAGAGCAGCGTGTTGATTGAACATTAACTTTGTTTTGTCCAAGTTTCTTCTTCTGTGCTTGACTTCAGTTCCTCACATTGAAATAGAATGAGACTAAAATTCTACATCAATGGTTCCGCACTAAGACAGTTTTCATCTGTTTTCATCCCTAGGCAACTTTTGAATTTGTAAATCGCGTTTCAAGGAAATGGCAAATGCATTTACTGGAAAACTTGTAGCATTCCAGCTAAAATAATTTCATCATCGGCGAACCGTATGAGATGTACTCGCCATTTATTTTAAGACCTCGCCCTTTCAAGTCCAGCAATTAAAGACATCTGCGTTTATACTGTTCAACACTTATGCTGTCCAACACATGTTCGCAAATAGATGTAGATAGCTACATTGCAGCAAGTCTATAGGTATACCACTAATCGACATTGTATTGTAAAATTGATTCCAATCAATTCCACAGTCCATTTTGTTCTGAGTAAATTCGATGGAATTTAAAGCTCTCTCGTTGTCCTCAATAGCAAAGCACCGTCTGAAATTAAATTCTTCCGTTTTCTGAATAATTTGCCTAAAGGTGTGAATATGGTCTACGGTGCTGTAGCCTTTTCGAAACTTATATTCTGTAGGCTGATATCAACGTAACAAACGGCTTAAATTAATAGTAACTATTGATGAATTTATTTCATTATTGACTTTTTGTTTTTTGTTTTGTTCTTGTTATTAAATGCTTAGCTGGTTTTTAATATAATAGTGATATTGCGCAGTTTTGAGAAACAATTTTAGTGGCGTTAAACAGATGTATTTTGTTCTGACGACCACGTACCAATGAAGTCGAAGAAGAAGAAGAAGAAGAATGCACCTATGGTCGCACTATGCTCTCTTATAATACGTTCATAGGCGACATAAAACTCTAACTTAAAATAACTTCAAACTAAATATAACTTCAAGGTGGTTGTAATATAATATAGCAACAAAATTATTAATAATACAATACAAACACATCATACAAACACACAACTTTGGGTATAAAATATAAGTAATAATAAAGATTATGAACACTCGAACACATATATTTGTACTACGTTACGTATGCCAACTTAAGTTATATAATCTAAGGATAGTTTTGTACTTTGCGGTTTTGTTACGCTCAGTCTTGTTCTTAACAAATTATGTATAACACCGGTCCTTGGTAATAAAAATGAGGTAGATGCGTTAAAAATTACATGAAATAGGTATTCCTTTAAAACCAAAGTATCCAACAGAGTTGTTTATGAATACTTCAATTTTTTATACTTATCGTCATGATGCTTCAGATCAATAATATTGTTATAAATATTTGATCAGATATGCCAGCAGGTTGTTAAGGTATCTGTTAAACGATGGGTTTAGCTGTCGGATTGGTCAATGCTGTACAGACCGGCTGAAGAGATTTTTTCTTATTTTCTTATGCGTTGCATTACAACTTTTTACTTCACTCGTGGTTGACGAAATTGAATGATGCTGAAGCTGAACCTTTCGTTTACTAGACACCAAAAATATCCAACATGAAAGACGAATGAAGTAAGATTACTGCTGCTGCGGGCTGCCTTGCGCGCTTTCCTGGGAACTGCTTGAATTCTTTGACTGCGAATCGTCCTTTTTCTTCTCGACCTTAAATACAATTTGAGTTGAGCCACAATAGAAATAAACTACATAACCTAATGTTCTTATTCTTTTCCATATGATAAAAGCAAGAAAAACAGCAGTCAAAAATGTTGCACCTAATGTTTGCAAGAACAGTTCATTTCAAATGCTTTACACATCAAAATGTCATGTTCCCGAGAACGTCTCTGAAATAAAGTACCTACATAAAATCTGAAAAAGGGGCAATTATTTGCCCCTACCAGCTGTAAAAATCCATTCAATCCATTTTGACGAAATTTGGCCTAGAGACAGATTTCGTCCCAGGGATTGGACATCTTGGAGCTCTTTAGATTTTTTTGGGTTTTTATCAGGCTCTTATTGAAATACGGAATAACCCCTTTTGAAAAATACGTCACGCTTGTTATTTAAATAGATTTGTATCTTCCCAAATATAACAATTTTGCCAGTGAATTATTGGGAATTTACCTTTATAGGACAGTCAGCAATGAGGTGATCCTCACTCTTACAATTGTGGCATCTCTTTGGTTGTGGCCCCATGCTGCACTTTGCAGCTATGTGGTTTGCAAACTCTCCACAGTTATAGCAGCTGAAAAGCAAAAAGATGAAAATTAGCATATTTTTAATTAACTAGCTGATGCCCGCGACTTCGTCCGAGTGAGTTAAGGATTTTTGGTTCCCGCGGGAACTCTTTAATTTTCCGGGATAAAAAGTAGCCTATGTGCTATTCCAGACTATAATCTATCTCTGTGTCAAATTTCATGCAGATCCGTTCAGCAGTTCTTCCGTGATTGAGTAACAAACATCCATCCACCATACATCCATTTCGCATTTATAATATTAATATTAAGTATAGAAGTATAAATAGAAATAGAAATCTTTATTAACGAAAGTAACTAAAGTACAAAAATACAATGAATTCCTGGCCCCTAAACTAGGAGTACCCGTATCTTAGGGGCCAGTTCCTTCAAAAATGTTTATTTTAAAAAAAATATTTCTCAAAATGTGCTGCGTTTTAAAAAGGTAACAATTTTTCTTATAGTTGTATATTGTGATACATAGGTACATAATACGTTTATTTTTTTTATCGTACGTTTTAATTTATCAGATGGAGAATAAGGAGTTGCACATATGTAAGTTCCATATATCGCACTAAAACCAAATGATATTCATAATAGAGTGTGGATTCCAAAATTAGGACAAAATGCACAAAGGGACATAATTATTATTGTTACATAAAAAAATACCCCTGTATTCTTTAATTATTATCCTAATCGAGGGACGAATGGCAACTAGTTATGGCATTGTCAAGCAACGTTGACCCAAGTCGGAAACTGGTGCGTCACCGAATATGGAGATTCAAATTTGGCCTTTTCGTTTCCTCCGTGCCTCGGAGAACACGATAAGCCGTCGGTCCTGGTTATTATCACTAACATATAATATAAAACCTATGAGTTTAAATACTGTTAGCCGAGTCGTATGCGGAAGGACGTGGGACTGGGAACCCACCGCATTGTTATCCCAAGAAATCTTCTACCATCATTTGATTAATGGAAAGGGGTCACAACCCTCAGTAATGAGGAATACGACACAGATAGATCCTAATCTAGTTACAGATCTCTTGGTTAATAGTAAGAGGGCGAAATATGTGTCTTCTGCTCTCTTACTCATAAACCTTTACGCACCGTATCTTTCTGAAGCGTTTCTTTGACAAGGGTCGTCGATGAGAGCCTTGACAGTCTACTGCAGATGGTCCGGACACCCGCGTTGCCTCCAACCCTTTATCGGACTCTTTGCACTCAAACTCTACCAATTCTTCGTCACCAAGCGATCTGAAGCCAGGCATTTGAATGACGCTCTGAAACAAAAAGTAGCCTTTGAACAATTACATCCCTCCATTAATTCATATTTTCATAAGATTTCGCACAGTAAAATTAAACTATAAGGTATAATCTATATTTTGTTCAATGGAAGGAGAATATTTAAAATAATATAAACTGAGAGTTACCTTGGAGGTTAACTACTAATCATCTAGGAGGTTCAAGTATTACTCATATACTCGATAAAATTACATAGAAAAAAGAGAAGTTTTCATATATGTATTATGTACTTATCTATAACTTTTTATGGTAAGAATTTAACTTGTTTTTTTTTTGAAAAGTTTAGAAAAACCACCTCTTCTTCGTTTCATACGATATTGGTCCACAAATTAATAACTTTGTTATAAAATGAAAAAGTTTAAAATTTGCTTGGTTATGAAGCAGATATACGGTTTATAAAAATTTAAACATGAGGTGCTTTTCATTGAAAAATTCAAATCATATCATACTAATACTAATATTATAAATGCTAAAGTGTGTTTGTTTGTTGGTTTGTTCTTCAATTACGCCGCAACGGAGAAACGGATCGACTGATCGGACGGATTTTTGGCATGGGTATAGTTGAGGACCTGGAGAGTGACAAAGGCAACTTTTTGTCCCGGAAAATTAAGGAGTTCCCGCGGGAATCAAAAAAAACTTAAACCACGCGGATGAAGTCGCGGGCATCAGCTAGTACCTACTTAACCTACCTTTATCTTTATTTATCCCCGGAGCATATAAAGTTGATGTAGCACGCGAGTTAGTTAATTGGCAATTTAGTTTAGACAAGATGCAATATTGGATTATTCTGCAATCCAAGCAAATGTTATAACCAGCTTTGTCGCCTACAGTTACATTAAATAAAGAAACACCTGCACAAATTGTTTTTATTTATTTCGTGATAAGATTAAGATGGAAATAAATACGAACATAAACGGTTATATACGGTGATATACGGCCATTCACAGTTTGTCTCTCACGTATTAAAATGCGAGAATATCATTTTATAACGCTAAAATTAATATGATAATTGTGTTAAAATGAAATGGAAATCTAAAAACTCACTTTGTAGAACCCATTTGATGTCCAACTCATAAGCAAAATAAGCCATAACACGAAAAATTAACTGACTGATATACAGATTTAATTGGAAAATAAGTAACTAGGTATTTCTGTATTTCTGTAGGTACTAGGCACATAATATTATTGAAAACATAAATTTTAGTTGAACACAAATTTTTCAAAAACTTAATTTCAGTCAACCGTGCGTCGCGTCGCCGAGAGCAATGCCGTCGTAGAGCAGAAACTATTGCATAGCTTCTATCGCGGGCCTTGAGCGTGGAGACCGAATCCAGAAATTCCGTAACGAAAAAAACCTAACGCTTTGGTTGCTATGACTACTTGTGTTGTTGACTTCAAGTAGTCATAGCAACCAAAATTTTAGGTAAGTTGATAAAAAATGCTATGCAATAGCTTTACCGCGCAGTCTCCGAGTGCCACACGTCTTTTTTTTTGTATGAGAAACATTCTTTTATGAAAATATTTGAAACTCGTAGCACAAAAGTTGTTCAGTTTTACGTAAGGAAAGTAACCCTTAAGAGGTTAATTTATTAAACTAGATAATGCCCGCGACTTAATCCGCGTGGATTAAGGTTCTTTGATTCTCGCAGAATCTATTTAATTTTCCGGAATATAAAGTAGCCAATGCCCTTCCCTGGGATGCAATCTATAATAAATTTAATTCATCATACTTAGATTGCATGATCGATGATGAATTAAATTATTTTATTTTTATTATAATTTATTCCTATACCGAATCAAAATTGGTTGAACCGATGCGTCGTGAAAGCGTAGCCGACAGACAGACACAACTTCGCATTAATTATAATATTAAGTTTGGATTGAAGACAGAGGCGTCTCTAGCCCATGTAGCGCCCGTGTGCAAACATTACCCTAGCGCCCTCTAGGAAGCGCTCGGTCAAAATGGAATGGGTACAAAGTACAAGTAAACAGCACATCAAGTTACCACAAACTGTCCAATTTCCCCAATGGATAATTTTACTTGAAGCCGCTCGTGGCGCCCCTTGCTTTTGACAAAATTAAGAAAAGCTCCAGATGCTCTACTAAATGTATGCAAAGCGGAGCTCATTTTACGTTGGTCATTGAAAGTGCCACGGCCGGCCAGCGCGCGCGCCTAGTGGGGCTCCGCAGCGAGTGGCGCTCGGCGCCCTCTAGGACCGCTGCGCCCGTGTGCAACGCACACCCTGCACCATAGGTAAAGACGCCTCTGATTGAAGATTTTAAGTGATACAGTTATGCAGCTCAAATTGTTGGTTCTACAAAATTGACGTTTTTTAATAAAAAAACGTACAAAAGAACTTTCGTAGTATACCTAATCCTTAATTGAATTTTGCAGATATATTATTATTTTATTACTCATTTCTTTATCAGCAGTTCCTTGCATGGGTTCATTAAACTGTTTTTAGGCTACTTCCTGTAAGGGTTGTCTAAGAGATCAAAACATAGAGATAAGGTCCCCCTTAATTACTTGTAGCTTCTTCTATGTAGTTTCTATAGTATTAATTTTATTGGTATGTACTTACTTTATTTTAAAATACAATAAAACTTAACTCAGGACTTCTAGAACTGCTTTCGTTGTCGAGATGAAACTGATAGACGTCCACTGCTGGACATAAGTATCTTGCAATGACACGCCTGGATTCAGCAAGCTCCCTGCGACTCGTTTGCTATCGTCCGCAACGTCTAAGTATCAGTCAGTTCTTCGAACTATGAGCTGCTATACTATTACTTGAATCTATACCATATTATTTGGACTGTGTATTCATATATACATAAAGGTATTTATTTACTTGTTGAAAGTACATAATAGCTTTTAATTTTTGTATTTCATGTACCCAATAAATATCATAAAATCTCATTTTAACACATTGCAGTTTTAAGTAAGACGTTGGTCATCAACTTACCTACCTAATTATTAGTAATTTAAAACATTCTAATGAGTTCGTACAATAGTAAATCCCACTAAATTAAATGAATAGCTGCGCTAGATATAAAATACGCCAGGAAAATATGGTACCTTATCGACAACTACCAACATAGTGTTGGCCTAATATATATTTTTTACCGCTAGCGTTGTTGCAGTGGGGCGAAGTACAAATTTAGTGGCGTAAATGTATAGAAAAAACATCCGGACTTGATAAGCCGAACAAACAATAAGTACGCTATCGGGTCGACCGCTAGATACGCTGTGGATTTTCTCAATGGATATTATATTAAATTTTTACCGAGTAACGAGATACTTCACGAATATAATACAGATGCGCTTGACATCTGTAACAAATACCTTTTTGTAACGTGCTTCCAAATATCGTTCTCACAGTAAACATGGTCATATTAATTTTATTTTCATTCCCAAATCTGCATTTATAATAATATAATGGCCCGAAGGAATGCGCAGCGTTGGCAGACCCCTATTAGGACTACTAGGTGGTCGGACGACATCAAGCGATTGGCAGGAAGTCGCCGAATCCAGGTGGCAAGGCGCAACACCTCGGCGATGGAAGTCGCTACTAAAGACATAATATTATATCAAGCTATGGACGCCTATCAATACACGCCGAAAACGATGAGTCCGAACAAAATACGCACTTGATTGGTAATCTTGAAATCCCTCCGGTACTGGTGCATATCTATATATATATATATAAATGAATCCCTATTTCCCTTGGTCACGGCATCACGCATGAACGGCTGGACCAATTTCGCTAATTCTTTTTTTGTTGTATAGGTGAGGACCTGGAGAGTGACATAGGCTACTTTTTATCCCGGAAAATTAAGGAATTCCCGCAGGAATAACAAAAAACTTAAACCACGCGGATGAAGTCGCGGGCATCAGCTAGTTTACTATAATAAAATTGAAATGTGAGCTTTCACAATATTAAAGTTTAATTGGCACGCTTAACCATTTTCGACCACCGCATTGTATAGCCCGCGTCACGAAAGAAGTCCCCTAGAGGAGGCGCTAGTAGTCACTAGTCGCATAGGTATTTATGCAAATATTGTATAGAAAATGTATTAGTTCTACTAATTGCCGTGGGACTTATTTCGTGACACGGACCATACATGATACACGTGCGACCATATCCTCTCGTATGTGACGTCATTTGGCTGCTGTTATCTTCAAGCTCTACAAGACTAGTTTGCACTTTGCGATAGTCCAAAGCAGTCCATATTTTAAATATTTTCCGGTATTATATAGCTTACAAGTTGATACAGGCATCTTGTAGTTTAAAATTTAAGCTCTACCGGTACAGTGATATCTCTCAGTGAATTTGGTACTGCAGAGTATACATACATATGGGTCTACTATTGATAATTATTTTGCTTATTAATAACAAAATTGAATGGAAGCAATCAGCTTTGCATCCAGCAGTCAGTTTTATACTTGTTACTTATCGTATGTATTGTAAATTAGCTGGTGGTTTGAGTTTTATTCTAGTTCTCTCGGGAACTCCTTAATTTTCCCGGATAAAAAGTGTCCTTCCCTGGGACACAACCTATTTATGTACCGAATTTCATCAAAATCGGTTTAAAGATGGACCGCGAAAGTGTCATAAACAAACAAACAAATATCCTCACATTGAAGTTACCTTTTGTAGTACTTAATCTTTAACAACAAAACTGGGCAAGTACGAGTCGGACTCGCGCACGAAGGGTTCCGTACCATTATTAATAAATAATTACCTTTGTTAATGAACCGCAAGACTAACTTTGTTTGTAGAGGTTTATTGTTAATATCAAAAAAACTATGCTAGTTAGAGCATTGGCTATAGTTTTCCTGTAAAATATACGTAAATTCCTATTGACCATAATTATTTCAAATTTTTCGATTGGTAAACTCCGGAGATAAGGGGGGGGGGGGGGGGGGGGGAACGGTATTTTTTAGACATTTTCCCCGATAAATCAAAAACTATCATAACTAAAAATAATTAAAAATCTGTTTTAGAATGTACAAAGTAAACCCTTTCATATGATACCCCACACAGTACAGTTATCTCACTTTTAAATTTCAACCCTCAGATTTTCCCCCCTTTTTAAATAAGAACAAAAATAATTTCCAATTTTTTTTAATTCCAGTGTCTTTGGGCCACTAATATACACAACTATTCCAAATTTCATGTCGATAGCTTCGGTAGTTACTGAAATAATCGAGTGTGACGGACGGACAGACGGACAGACAGACGGAGAAAGTCGCACCATAAGGGTTCCATTTTACCATTTTGGTACGGAACCCTAAAAAGGGCAACCGCCGAGTTTCTTACCGGTTCTTCTCGATAGAATCTGCCCTCCGATTGTGTAAAAGAATCGTACTTACTCGTAATCGTTTGTCATACGTATAATTATTCGACCTGTTTAAGGAATTCATAGATGTCTGCACGTCAAAAAGCATGTATTGAACTCCTTAAATACTTAGTTCGAGTAATACGTTTTAAGCTGTCTTATTATAACGATTTGCTTAAACAATTGGGCCTCTGATTTCCGAATCAATGTGAGTGTGTGTATGTAGATTTCTATAAACAATTAAGTACCTGATGAACAAAAACATCTTGTCCACCATCGTCAGGGGTGATGAAGCCCCAGCCCTTCGCCACGTTGAACCATTTGCAGCGTCCGCGCCGCGTCACGCCCGTCACGCTGCTGCCGCTCGTGCTTGGCGCAACTGTAACACGCCACAACAAATTTTATGTTACAATAGTATATTTTATACTTAGAGGTGAAACAAGACGATTTCAGACGAGGGTGAAGTTGCCTGCCTGAGCGAAGCGAGGGCTAGCATCACCCGAAATCTGAAATCATGTTTCATCCCGTGGCACCATGGCGGCACACACACTATTTCGCATATAATCTGCATTAAAAGTGCGAGTTTTATTAAAATTGTATTTTTTATTTATTTTAGTTGCTAGGTTGTTGTTTACAAATATCATATCTGTAAGTTAAGTTGATGGGTAAAATTACAATTTAAAAGGTTTGAAATAAACTAAAGATACTCTGACAGGATTGAAAGGAGGGCTGCTACGTCATTCAGCGGGTAGAAAACCGTCACTTTCTGCCCTAGGGCCTAGGTCAGGCATTGAAACTCGCAATTTCAATGTAGGTTATATGAAAATGTATTTGTACCCAAATTTTCACTGAACTTTTCACACCACTTTTAACAAAACGTAACCTCATAATTTATGTGCCGTTCATTGTAAAAGTGAATTATCTTCTCTAAATCAAGTGTAATTGAATTGAGTATAATATATTACATAATATATAATAGGTATTAATTTATACTGTTATTTTATGCTACTAGTAGTATAATAGCCTTTTTTTTATTTGTTCATAAGCATAACAAATCAAAGTTTACATCAATTAAAAGGATTACTATTTATTTGCTAATTATACACAATATAAGAACCACTTTCAACATCATACTAATATTACTAGTGGTTCGCCCCGAACTGAGACCTCGCGGCGCCATCTATTGACATAATTGTGAAGTTCTGTTGTAAATACTAAGGCTCATTAAAAATTAAATAATTTCGTTTTCATATTATATTTATCTAATTTTAGAATTTTTTGTTCAAGTACTGTTCAAATTGATCAAGTTTCAGGCTCAGCCTTTCAGAAAATTTAGAGTTCTGAGGTCAACTTTGGACGTTAGAAAATCTCCACTTTGAAAGCCCCCCATTTCGTCAATTTTAGGGTAAAAATTTGAAAATATATATTTTTGGACTCTATTCCTAATTATCTTTAAAATGATATACCGCAACCCTATGTAACGCTATAAAAATATTTTTTCTTCATATTCGCTTCTATGAGAGCCCCCCTGAAATAATAGTAGATTATTCACCACGGGGGTAATGCAATGTCAATGTCACGGGCGCCGGGATAAATCCCAAGCGGAACGAGGGATTTTAGAGTAACTCCCGAGCGTAGCGAGGGTGTTGCATCTAGAATCCTGAGAGTAGCGCGGGAATTAGGGGCGCCCAAGATTAATACAGCATTACCCCTACGGTGAATACTCTACTTTTCACACCTCGCGATACAACCACTTCTTTCAGCTGGCGTGGCCTACTCGATTTGACAAACAAATTTCGTCAGTGCGAATCTAGTGGGCCACGGCTTTGGTTTTCGAATCCAATCGAGTTGGCCGCGCCTGCTGAGAACACATTATGTTTACCGAAATTAGACTTTATGGATATAGCAATAAGAATTATGAATAAAACCTCTTTGGAATGAATAGAATTTCCTTCAGATCTTGCTTCAGATGCGCGATGATTCTAAATTCAAATCACATTATAACCCTAGGGAATAATGGATTTCAGTACAACATTATAACCCTAGGGATTTAATGTCTTACTTTAACCTTAGATAACAGGCCATGTAATAAGGCGTTGTTGAGCGAGTGGTGTGAAAAGATTTTTATTACTTTTTAAGCCATATTCGGCTGGAGGCCATCGATTTGTATACATAATATTTAAAATTGAAGTAATTACGTTCAGTAATTCAGAAGTCATAAGGCTCTGACAGACGGACGGACGGACGGACGGACGACTGCAAATTCACTCAAGTAGACTCAGAGACCTTCGCTTCGCTCGGTCAATAAATGCGAAAGTGTGTTTGTTGTTTATTGGTTTGTTGTTTTGTTGGTTTGTCCTTCAATCACGCCGCAACGGAGCAACGGATTGACCTGATTTTTGGCATGGGTATAGTTGAGGACCTGGAGAGTGACAGGCTACTTTTTATCCCGGATAATTAAGGAGTTCCCGCGGGAATCAAATTAACTTAAACCACTCGGACGAAGTCGCGGGTAGTTCTCTATAATAATAATTAATATAATTATACTAATTCATTAATATAATACTTTGCTTTACTTTATTATAATACTACGAGGCTTAAATTTTATCAATCACAGTAATGTAATAAACAGCCATAATAAGTAGTAATATGTTGTGTAACATCGATAAGTTATAATTATGGAACATCAGCCTTTTATTTTATGATATTAAAACGACTGCATTTTGTATTTATCGTTGACCTCATCTATTTTATATTTAAAAAAGTACTAATTAATAATAAAAACACCTGAAGAAACTTAGAGAAAGTTGTAATTGAATTCTAAAACGGAACATTCGACTAACATTAAGTGGTTCGTCCCCTATTTTAAATTTAGATACAAACAAACATTTAGATATTTTACCATTCGGAAATCTATTAGCAATATATGAGGGCCCACGATCGTTTATAGGACTAAGAAAGGGTATACTATCCCCCTTATCGATTCCTTCACAAAAAATAACGTGGGAACCGTATGAAAGAATGAGCTCTTCTTTTTATGTGTAGTTAGTGTGTTTTATGAAGACCTCATTTAAAGGGTTTAACATTACCAATAAGCCTGTCTACTTTAAAATCACGCAAAACTAATTAGAAACTCGATGATGATGTAGTAAAACTAGTATGCATGAAATTAGTTCTTTCTTCTTCTTTTCTTGGTTTTTTGCTTAATATTATACTTAATCCATAGTATGTATGATTATAACACTGATAGTGATGAGTGTAGAGTAATCAACACTGCAAGTATACTTACCTACAACAATCTCTATGATACCCCTACCTATGCCAAAGTCAAATCAACGAACTATTTCCGGATACAGTTATTCATTTTGAGGAATGCGAATAAGTTCCGAATTAACAGGAACTCAATGACACATAATATGACTCAAGTTGAACTGTTTACTGATGCATGATGACTAATCACCTAAACTTTAACTTAAATTCGTAGTATTTAAATACCGATATTAAAATATTGAAAAAAAAGAAACACCAATTCAGTCAAAGGATACACATAAAAGAACATAATATTATGTAAAACTGCAAGAAAAAATCTAGTATCGAATAATTAAGTAGGTATCATAATGTATAAATATTATAATAAATGTACTTATTTTAAAGGATGTAAAAATCTTTTACAGCTATAATTGTTCGCTAATTCAACAAATGTTAGTGAATGCTGGTTTGTAGGTACGGGTACGGGTAGTTAGGCATATTATTTCGGGCAGTAGCGGCGGTAGGTAAAAGCGGCAACACACGTGCCGGCGACGACGGCGGGGACTCGAAGAATGCGTGGTATTTAGGTTGCGTTTCTGGTACCTCTTCATTCATTGCCGTAACACTGCACCTTGCCGTGCCTCGCCCCCCATGCCTTGTCGTCAAGAATCAACCGCACCGCAATAGATACTCAATATTTATTATTCCCTGTGCTGCATTAATGAGAAAGCGTAAACATTCGTTTCGACTTTTACTATTTCGTCATATGCATTTTTAAATGCGCCTACCTATACCTATTTAAAAAAAGGAATTGGGTTGGTGTTTAGCTGTTGCTTGATTTATGCGATTGAAAGTTTAATTAATAATTTTGGTAACGATACGTTATTGAAGTTTATGGTTTGAATAATTCTACAAAAATAATGTTATTTAAATTACCGAATGCATTAATATTACTGACATATTTGTGAACATGGTATGAGCAATACTTTTACAGATCCAGCGTTTCTCGCTGTAAAAACTAAAAAGAGGACGCAACCATACTGTGAATGCATGTATGTATGTGGTTTGATAAGAAACTAGCGATCAATAATTTCATTTAATAACTGGGCTTTTATGATTATTTTCATTAAATTATATGGTTTTAAATTTGACAATCAATGTTTTTGTTCGTTTTAGGAAATGATAACTAGTGAAAAATTTAGTATGTACTATTATTATAAGTAGCTAAGGTTTAGCATGATTTTCACATACCTAGTCTAAATTCAAACTTAATCCACTTATTTTTGTTTTCAACCTGAATGAAATGTAAGTACGAATACGGTACGAATGAGTAGAATCACCCGCTACTATCGTATGAACGAAATGGACTCAAAGGAGTAATATTTGTACAAAACATTCCGAAATAAAAGGCGCTGGTGTATTCATATAAAAGGGATTGACGTGCTTCCTCAAATTTTTATTATTATATGGTGGTCTCAATTTAAGTGTATAATAAAGAGTGAGTACATTCATGTCATTCAATATAGACTCGTACTTCTATAAATATATAATAGATAGTGTACAAACACAAAATAATTAAGGCGTAGGCACACAAAACGTGTAAAAGCTTTTATTCGTCAAACGTTAAAATGAAATACCTACATAAGTGTAATTAAGTAAATTTAACTGTGCATATGGCATACCCATACCTATCTACTTTAGGGAAGCCAAAATATCGTATGCCAATGAAACTAAGCTTTAAAAAAATTATAATAAAATTATTCACTAGCAAAACCTATGCCATGTTTTTTATTTTATTAAAGTTAGTTAATTAAATCCATACTAATATTATAAATGCGTCTATATATGTAAAAAGTGTGTATGTCTGTCTGTCTGCTATGCTTTCACGACCCATCTGTTCAACCGATTTAAAAAAAAACGGTATAGAGATAGTTTGTATCCCGGGGAAGGACATTTGCTACTTTTTATCCCGGAAAATTAAAGAGTTCCCGCGGGTATCAAAAACCTTAATCTACGCGGACGAAGTCGCGGGCATCATCTAGCACAAAAAAAAATTAACATGCGCATCGCCAGAAGACCCCCTTTGTCGTCCTTTCATACAGTTTTACCATTTTGACCAATACCAACGAATCGTTGGCTGGCTGACGCTTTTTAGGCTTGCTCAAATTCCACCCGAGTTTAGGCAAGCTTAAAATCCGCTAATTATGCGTTAAAAAAAAAGTGCGTCAGTTTAGAAATTAAATTATCTATAATAAGACCACTGCTACCATGTACGACTAAATTAAGTTGACTCTACAATTGGCCTACTTTCAGTATATTATAGCATAGCAGCTGCGTAAAAACAAGCAATACTTAAATACCCGATTTAATTTGAATAATAAATAAGTTTTCTAAATAGTCAATGAGACCCGCTACCAACTTCTTCTTCTGTTTTCTTCGCGTTTCGCGCTTTTTAATCACCTTCTAGAGATCTAAATGACAAGGTAGACAAGGCAAAATACATATGTAAACTCAGTATCTAGAGATCTAAATGACAAGGTAGACAAGGCAAAATACTTATTATGTAAACTCAGTATAAACTCAGGAAGTTCTGACAACCTAAGATGAAATCGCTTAATTTCGAAAAACCATTTTTTTTAATGAAAGTTGAAATAAGTACATAATATGTATTTTGTGGCGAGACAATTTTTTCTTCGAAATTCCTTTTGAAGAATACAATTGACACTGAACTGTACTGAACTGTGTGTATAGTGTAATGCTACTGCGCTTATTTATGATATCAATTAAATTAAATTATAATTATACAATATTAGAAAAGCGAAAGTGCTTTTGTAGATAGTACCGTTTCACTTCCAGCTAATGTTGGGACAAGCCTCCGGACATTCCATCACAGAAAATCAAAAATTTCCCACGGGACTTTAAAAAACCTAAATCCTCGCCGATAAAGTCATCTAGTTGTGAATATAGGACAAGTGCAAGCGGCATAGCAGTAGCGCAGGCCCATCCAAGACGTGTATACTAGTATAGCTGTTAGGTATGTTTACACAGCATGGAGCGCGCGAGTCGACGCCCGCCGCGGCTTCTCGCGTCGCGAAGCCCGCATCCCAGCCCTAAACATACACTTAGGTATTTAAAACTTCATACGCGTGCTTAACTTTTGATTGCATTCCAGCACACTCGACTCAAATATTTAATGATAATATATTCATAAGTCTTATTTTCCGACAATTTAACGCTAACATTCCTCAAGATGGTTACTATTCGATTTTTATAATTAAACAAAAAAAAACATAAATTAGTAATAAATTCGTCGTATTCAATAATGAACAGAAATAGCTTGCACTTGCAGTCTACTTTACACTAAGGTGTTTTTTAAGGTGCACGGGAGAAACTATTAACTCTATGAATAGAACATTTTATTTTATTAATTTAAGGTGTACTCACGTATAAAAATAGCCCAAGCGGCATCTCAAAACCTGCATTTATAAAGACGAAACATGGGGAAGATATCTCGACATTCTTGGCTTATTGTTAGTTCAACGATTAGTAGGTAGGTACCTACTTTAAACTGTTCCGAAGCTCGAGTTAATTTAAGCTGCCTTATTTTAAAAACAGGAAGGGGAAACTGCATATTTTCACTCACTTTAGCTGTTTCTGTTCCGTTTTCAGTATTTAAATTAACAAAGTTTAATTGGCTCATGGTGTTTTACTGTTTATCTTAATACAATTATTGTAATAAATATACCTCGAACCCACCAATGTCTTATTTAATTTAAGGCAGAAGTCTTGGGAAAGGTGAAAAAGTTCTACGGAGAGAACACCGCTGTACAGAAGCCTATTGAAGATTTAGCTAGCGGTCCCAGATCCAAAGTGACCTGACACTGTTCAGAAAATATTCGATATGTCAGCCTGTAATATGAAAACTGAGATTAGTATGGCTCTCGATTTTCAAGTAACTAAGGAACAAAAAGGCACCAGGTGATAACGGAGTCGCAGCAGAACCTGAAATCCGGTGAAAAGCATAAGGACTTACAGCGATTGTTCAATTCAGGAAAACACGAAGGCATACCAACATAGCAGAGGGAAGGCTAAGGAGAGTTAGTGTTTATGTTATGTTAGTGCGATAATACCTTAATGAAGAATTCACAAGAGATTCACAAAAATCATCTCACTGGTAGGTTCGATGACTTCCAGCTTCTACTCGTAGGCTCCCAAAAGTGTTGCCTCACTGGCTCACTCACAACAATTATACGGATAAAATATAACCAAAATAATATGGTCGTTCGTAAACTCAGAAGTCACTCCGAAGGTAGAGAGTCACTCGGGAAGGAGATCCGAAAATGAACTTAAATAACTGACAAAGCTCGATAGGTTGCAAAGCTGAAATGGCAATGAATGGAGCACATCTTGTGAAAATATAGGGATACTGCAGTCTTTATCTACGTGCCAGAATGGCCACACTCTACTGTGATGTGCAGCGTTGGCAGACCCCTCAATGATAGCTGGATGCTATGAGGCGTCGCAAGACTTTGGCGTGTGAAGTCCCTACAAAAGACCTAAGGCCGGTTGTCGACGAATAAATTTTCGGTTGACGGCGATGACCAAAGTAACTAAACATGCACTGGACAACTTTTGAGTAGGAAAATTTTAACTGGCCATTTCTTTTTTGTAGCAAGTGATTCCAATAATTTCACATTTTAATGTTTTTTCTGGAATTAAGATGACAGATCTTGAATTTTCAGGAAATGCTGCTGTTGTTTTACATAATAATTTTAGTATGATAATAACAATATTTTTAATTTAGTTTAAGTTTTTAATTTGGTTACTTAAATAAGACTTAAAAAACATTAATTATATGAAAATAAACTAAAAACTAAATTAAAGAAGATGGTTCGTATTTGTATGAGGCGTGGGACTGGTCGTGTACAAGTAGTGAGAAGAACGAAAATAATTTTATCCAATATAAATTTTTTATAAATATTAATCCAGCTTTGATTTTTTAAATCCACTAATTCATCCTAATTTAAGTGGTGCAATTATTGAATCATTCCATGATTAGCAACACTAAACATGAGTAGGTGTTGTTGTTGTTGTTGTTTTGGTATATATGGCTTTTATTAGTGCCAAACCAGCACAATGCACTTTGCCAATTTCAGGTGGAGTGGAAGATCCACAAAGAAGACTATGTAAAAAAAACAGATTGACGCTAAGGAGAGTATGCAATAAATGGATTTAGTTAGTCACATTAATTATCTACAAATCTAAAACATAAAGAACACACAAAACAAGGAAGGTTTAAGCCGGGATACATATATACAGTAAAATATAGCTATTTACACTTTTATTTTGTTACTATTGATATATTTACAAACATATCGGCTAAAGACTAGCCTAAGGAAATACTCAACATTTATGAACGAACGTCATAAAGTTTATGAAGGAGTTTCGGGCAGGAGAAAAGGATGTGAGTGGCCGATCCTTCATCAAGACCACACTCGCATAATGAACTGTCTCTTATTCTTAATTTTGCAAGATGAGCAGGGGTACATGCATGACCAAGTCGCAGACGGCATATCACAGATGATACCCAGCGATCTGTGTTGCGGTAGAGGAAGAACCAGGGACGACATGGAATTTCAGGTTGTATTGTTCCGTAGAATTTGCCTTTGACTGATTTTGATTCAATCCAGGTTGAATTCCATGTGTCAGTGAGGTCAGATTTAGCGAGAGACCTGAGATCCAGAGTGTGATTCCTAAAATGTTCTAAAGCACCAGTCTCAGTTGCCAGTTTAGCACATGCGTCCTCATTCTCATTGCCTATTATTCCTGCGTGACCTGGATTCCAAGCCAACGTAACTGAAAGTCCTTTCTGCTGACAGGAATATAAAACTTCCCTGATCCGAAAGATGATGGAAATATGGGGCTTACTACGAAAATGGTTTGCCCTATAAGCACCTGGAGGCAACTTAGGGAGTCGGTCAGTATAATTGATTGTTTTATGTTAAGGGATTCAACAAAACGAACGGCTTCAAGAACTGCTATAGACTCTCCAGTAAAAACAGAGGATTGTGGGGGGCGCTTGTATTGAAGAGCTATTTTGTATATAGGTATCCAACAGGCAACACCAACGCAGCCATCTCCAGATAATTTTGATGCGTCTGTTTTCTGATAATTTTCAACGTTTTTTGTCAGATTATGAAAGAACACGGTGACTCACGTCACTTGTCAGAAATTACATTTAACACATTTCGCGCCTACTGCCTTCTCTATGAATGAAGGACGCCATTTTGGAAACTTTTATTTTTATTTATTGCAAGTTATTTAGTTTGCTATTCCAATTTATTTTATCTATCTATCTATCTAATAGATATATAAAATCGTAAGCTAATCAACGCACAGCTTAAACCGCTGGGGTTAGAAACTTGAAATTTTGACAGTAATTTTATTTTGTGACGTAGGCGCTCATTAAGGAAGGATTTTTCAAAATTCCACCCCTAAGGGGGTGAAATAGGGGGTGAAAGTTTGTATGAAAGTCCGTCATTTCTCAAGTTATATCCACGAAACTTGGTACACGAGCTACTGGTTGAAAATGAAGAAATAGGTGTTTCACAATTTTTAAATATTCTACCCCGGAAGGGGTGAAATAGGGGATGAGAGTTTGCATGAAAGTCCTTCATTTCTCAAGATATTCTTAAGTTATATAAACGATACTTGGTATTTTGGCTTTCGTTCAAAACTAAAGAATTACGTGTGTCACGGTTTTTCAACTCAATCCCTAAAGTGGTAAAATAGGGCATGAAATTTTTTATGAAAGCACCATGAAACTTGGTATATGAGCTGCGAATTGATAATTAAGAAATACGTATTTCACAGTTATTGAAAATTCAACCCCCAAAGGGGTGAAATGGGGGATGAAATTTGGTATCAAAGGCCTTCATTTCTCAAGGTATTTTACAAGTTATATCAACGAAACTGGGTGTTTTGGCTTCCGGTGAAAAATAAAGAATTACGTGTGTCACAGTTTTTCAAAATTCTACCCCCAAAGGGGTAAAATAGGGGTTGGAAGTTTGTATGAAAGTCCTTCATTTTTCAAGTTATACCCAAGAAACTTGGTATGTGAGCTACCGATTAAATATAAAGAAGTACGTGTTTAACAGTTTTTCAAAATTCTTTCCCCAAAGGGGTAAAATAGGGGTTGAAAGTTTGTATGAAAGTTCTTCATTTCTCAAGTTATGGCCATGAAATTTGGTATATGAGCTGCGGGTTGAAAATGCAGAAATACATGTTTCCCAGTTTTTAAAATTCTACCCCCAAAGGGGTGAAATAGATAGTTTGTCCTTCAATCACGCCGCAACAGAGCAACGGGTATTTTGCACGGGAAGTTGAGGACCTGGAGAGTGGTATAGGCTACTATTTATCCCGTAAAATTAAGGAGTGCCTGTGGGAAAACAAACTTATACCACGCGAACGAAGTCGCGGGCATCCGCTAGTTTTTAATAAAATCTATGTATTTAACTCTATTGATGATAAAGTGTACAAGATTACACCCAAAATTAACTTTCTCATTTCTCAACTGATATATTTTAAATATTGCTTCTGATTTCTGAATCTGCTCTATATAAATAAATCTACCACTGGTTCGGAATTATCTCTACCGAAAAATACCATCAAGGAACTCGAGAATTACTAGTTGCTCTTAAGAAAAAAGACGTCATATTTTTTACCAACCCATGAGAGCAAGCTTATTTATGAGAACATTAAGTAATTTTTTTTAAGTTAAAATATCTAGTTAAGATAAACTATATAGTTTTTATCGACAAAATAGAAAAAATATGAAACACCAATAATTTATTTAGTATTTTTCTGTAAATACGCACTAGAGCGGCGTAGATCTGATAAAATATCGCAATGTGGTTTAAATAACTATAAAATATTGAATAGGAGCAGGCGTTACTTTGCGGAAGTCCATAATAATGAATGAACTAAATTATAATCCGCTACAGTAGACAAATCTGTGTAGTACAGTGCGTGTCTTTCACCTGCAGCATGCGATACCCAGCGACAATGCAATCGTCTTACAATCTTTACAATCGTGCCTTGTCGAGTCAACATCCCAGTCTCCTGAAGATGCTCCGGTGTCGGAGTGAAACGTACATTGTGAGTGATTTGGAGGATTTGGGTGGTGTGATGCTGTGCCTGTGCGAATTGCTGAGTGGTGGGTGTCGCATGCTGCAGGTGAAAGACGCGCACTGTACCACACAGATTTGTCTACTGTAGCGGATTATAGCGAATTAAACTTCTAGTTCATTCATTAACTACAAAATACAAACCTAAAACGAGTCACAGAAGTCACTGCTGAACGAGTCACAGATTGACATGCATTGAATAAGAATTTATTTAAATAAGAATGCACATGCTTTGTTATTCCGTTACTTTTATATCCCCATTCATGTATTTTAGGTATATAACTACTATACTATACTTAGCATATTTTGAAACTAGCATATTTTGAAAACTTACGCAGTTTATAGTAGATAGTTGCATAGACCACTTTCTGAGAAAAAACAGCGCTCTGTAAGTAGATCTTAAGAATATAGTGCCATTCACTGCTTTTTTGCTGTTATCAATCGCAGGTATGGAATTTAAACATGAATCATCGTCAAGTGGCGCTTGTGTTCGGGATCTTAAGCTATGAGTGAAAGAGATGGTTGAATGTACCACCATTCAGACTTAATTGACTGGTTACGGAGTCGGACCCTGCCGTAGGGACGTAGCATTACTTAACATCGACTTTCTAAAAATTCCAAATAGGTTCCTGCCACTCTGAATAACAATTTATTTTGGAAATTACCCGCTCATGACTTACATTTATTCATAAAGTGTGTTTCTGACCAATAGCCTACTAATCCAGTTCTTTAAAATTAAATGTTACTTTTAATCCATGATGGATAGGGGACTACCAAACCTTCACTCTTGCAATAACTAAATTTAACCCGCTCAGAGACATCGATAGAGGGCTCCTCACTACTAGAATGGTATGTAAACGACAAAAAACACGCAGTGGTAGAGTGGTGGGGAACGGAGATTAAAGTCCTTCGAAAATGCAGTCGGCCTAAAACGCACACCAGTGCCCAGCTTCTGAACTCCCACAAATTAATGGATACAGCGTATGCCAATGTAATATGGGCTTTATTTTCATAGACATAAGGTATCAATAATAATATTAAGGTTTCCTAACGAATACAAGCTACGCGCGCGAGTAAGTTAAACGGAATTGTACGAGGATAGTAAACAATTTACGAAATGATGCGTACCTTGTTTGATAATACGTTCCCAATTATGTTTAGTAAAATAGTGATCACTTATTGAATCGAAGCAGGCGTTACTTTGCGGAAGCCCATGATAATGAATGAAATAGACGTTTAATTCACTATAATCCGCCACAGTAGACAAATCTATGTGGTATTGCCGGTGCGATTTGCTGGGTGGTGGGTGTTCGCATGCTGTGGATGAGGGACACGCACTGTACCACACAGATTTGTCTACTGTGGCGGATTATAGCGTATTAAACGTCTATTTCATTCATTATAGTGATCACTTGACATGTTAATTTAAAGATAGCTTATTATCTACGCGGTAATAATTTGAAGTAGATGTGGCTTGAAATATACATTATATTAATTACTAACCAAGATCTAAACAAGTACCTAAAAAAACAGCAACAAAATAATCATACGGTTGTCAATGCTAGGAAATAAATTTATTCATTAAGAATTAAATGATGTCAATGCTAGGAAATAAATATTTATTTTTAAAAGCACTCATAAATAGATAACTGTTATTGTTGATTACACAAATGTGTAGTAAACATGTTACGCATATGTGTGACATCAATGAACGCGACTATTAACCTCAATTCGAATAAATTCAATGATGTTGTAAACAATTCCTACGATTCCCAGGCCCTACGAGCCACACATCCGCTAGATAAGGGTACTATTTCCAATTCACGATACAGCTTTTGACACACATGCAGTCACTGTAAACACGTGCGAGGAGCGATAAACTAAGTTCACAAAAATACGCACACATAACAACATGAACCGTATAATTAAAAATAATTCAAATTATCTGTTAATACTTACTTGAAGACGGAACTGCATTTCCGCCTTCCTTCCCGCTCATGTTAGCCATAATATCTTAACTTGCACCACCAATAAATATCACCTATGCGTAACATCCATCCTCCACGTAAACAAATAACACTTTTATCTGCAGTTCATTTGGTATCTACAACTGGTGGTTTTAAAGAATGAATTATCAACTATCATCAAAAAATTCATAGGGTGCATAGGTGCGCGTGCGCGCGTAGCGGCTAGCGACGCGTACGCAGGTCGACTGCATCGAAAATGAGTGACAGTGGTGAAGTCGTCGACGAACGGCGATGTGGTTACCACTCAGTCCCTTCCCGGATATAACTAAAGCAAGTCGTTTTTAAAATAGAGAATCTTAACGGAACGTGTACGCCGCCCGAAAGCGCCGCTGCTTTACCCCAACCCGAAATATGTCACTACTCACTTGTCGAGTCAACGATAATGTTTAGTGTAGAATGCGGCTTACGTGTTTAACGCTCCTCGCCCGAGAAAGGGAATGGTTATCGATGCGTTCAAAGCGAACACTGCTAAACGAACACCTCTACTTTCTGATGTGCTCACTAAGAATTTATCTGAATAAACATTAAAAAATAATGTATTTTAAAATATAAGTCTACCTTTCTTACTGGAGTTACTATTAACTAGTTTAAATATTAATATTTTGAGTTTTTTTTTGTTATTAGTTTGTTAGTATAGCGAGTAGCGACAGCTTAATTTTGCATGTTGTGGACATAACAAGAAGGTGCAATATCTCATGCTTTTTACCTAAGCCTAATTATAAGTTAAGATTACATGATTGTTACCAGTTTTATGGCCCAAATTTAAAAAAATCTGAAGTTCAGACATTAATTTCT
Source organism: Erebia epiphron (assembly GCA_963932025.1). Lineage (NCBI taxonomy): Eukaryota > Metazoa > Arthropoda > Insecta > Lepidoptera > Nymphalidae > Erebia > Erebia epiphron. The sequence goes on from OZ009952.1 coordinate 19,700,873, forward strand.
TATTATGTCAAAGAAAAGATTTCGTTTTCAGGAATACCTAGAAAGGTTATTAAATTAACCTAACTTTAACATGCTCAATTGAGTTAAATATTATGTTTTGACAAGTTCTGAAAATTATTTAAAAAATCTAAGTTGCTCATGCTTAGAATTTTTAGGTCCACTTGCACAAGGACTCTTAAATTGATTTAGTTAAATATTTTAATACTATCCCTTTTTGGCAACTACAATATGCATTTTCCAAAATTTTCCAAAAAAAATCAAAAAAGCTTAACAAAATCAGTTTACCTTGTGCAAGCGGTCCTTAGAATATATTTTCAACCTGATTTTCATCTACTGCCGCATAAGATATGATTTAAAATTTAAACACCCAAAACAAATAACCTCCTGGCCCCCAAGCATTTATTTGTCAGTTTGTCATAAAAGCTCACTGTCCTTTATAAAAGACAAATCCTTTTTGAGCGTAAACACCCAACGACAATTTTCATTTTTTTTAACTGGTAGTTCAAAAATATTTTTTTCCTATTTTATTATTATTATATATATGTCTAAGAAAGCAATGGCTTGTAAAAATCTCCAAAATAATTTATCCATCAAAAAGGACATTGGGCGTTTATTCTATTACTAGATCTAAATCATTTGTAATTTATAAAGTACATCGGGCTTTAGTAAAATAAAACAATTTGATGTTTAAATTTTTATATTAAAGTATCTAAGTTTACAACAGTACTTACAATCACATATTTTGTGAGATCATACTTAATAATAATATTATTTATTATAATCATATTGTAACCAACCTGACCGGGGTCCCTAAGCATCTACACCTCTCTCCACTTACAAAATTCAATATTTCTTTAAAATGGCACGTGATACATCTAGCAGTAAGACCCTCACAACATTTCTGTGTCCATAATATACCAAGATCTTTTAGAGTTTTGGAAGCCTCGAATTCAATCAACCCAATGACTTACTTATGCACCGATTTAGATGTGATTCAGTTTACTTAAAACAGGCATTAAATAACGTGTTCGCGAGGAGATAAATCTCTTCGAGATATTTACGAACTAACCCAACCATAATATGGTAACGTTGATGACTCTAAAAACAAATCATTTCTTTTGAACATATCTAGATAAATAAGAAACACAACTCAAAATCTGTCAAAAATCTGTTGAATAGATGGACAGATAAAACGTAGCAAATAGAAAAACACACTTTCGCATTTATGATATTAGTAAGGATACTTACGATTGAGTATTTATATATTATGGTACACAGTTACACACGTTTTGGACTATTTTTTACGAACAATATAAGTAATGGATTGAGTGAAGAATTATATCTTTTCAAAGTGATACATAAGGTTACTAATCAATGATGTTTTATTTTGCTCTATCACATTTCAAAAAATTCTGTGATGATCCTATTGTACATTCTACCTAACGCACTTCCAAAAAAAACCATGCAAACAATTTTTGGCCAGTACGTTTCGTTCAAGCTTAAAACATTTAAATGTACCGTATCTACCAACTTACTAACCAACTTTCAATAAGCTATTGGTGCAGCAACTAGGGGCGTGAGGCGTGACGAACTTTCATTTGATTGACACTTTAAAGCTTTTTCATGTCGTTGCGTTTTGACCGATGGTACCTTTACTTTGAAGTTTAAGCATCACAATATTCATCGATTGATTTTAAAATCATATCATTTTTTCAATGCTTCTTTTTATTATTATAACTAGCTGATGCCCGCGACTTCGTCCGCGTGGTTTAAGTTTTTTGTTATTCCCGTGGGAACTCCTTTTTCCGGGATAAAAAATATCTACGTCACTCTTCAGGTCCTCAACTATACCCATGCCAAAAATCACGTCGATCCGTTGCTCCGTTGCGGCGTGACTGAAGGGCAAACCAACAAACCAACAAACAAACACACTTTCGCATTTATAATATTAGTATGATTATACTTCATATTTATATCAATTTGAATTTCTAACGAATTTAGGCATTCATATCCCTTGACGTGGGGACGTACTTACTAATTTCGACAAAAAGCTTTTTCTTGTATGAAAAAGCTCAAATAAAAACTAAGGCGAAATTTGAAATGCTGCTTTTCACCCTAGACGTTTGAGGAAGTCCCCTTCACTTAATTGTCAATAGTGACGAACTTGCCCGTTGGCCTATTGTCGCCATCTAATCCATGAATGATTATGCACCAACATTGTCGACAATAGACAATACAGTAGAAAGACAAGTTTTGAAAATAATAAAACCCAACTGATTGTCACGTTTACTTTCTCTATACTACTTTTCACCCCTTGTAAATGTCGTTGCTAGTTAGCGATATTCCTTTTTAATACGCATATTATTGTAAGTCAGATCATAATGTGAAGTGATTTATTATATTGTTCGATACCTACTTTCCTTGAAATAGATAATTTCAAGAAAACGAATAGTGACTTCAATTAAAATAGTAAGTTAATTGAAGTTTGAAACAGAATCTAATGAAAAAAAATCTTGATCAACTTGAAATAGATCTGAAGTCTAGAAATACAATAATGATATAACTTATAAATATCACAGAAAATTTTCTTTTGCTTTAGAACTATTCCTTATATGAAGATAGGTAAGTAACTATAATCATTGAGAAATAAATAATAATCAATGAGTCACATAACAATACTCGGAATATATTTATTGCTAAGGGGTGAGTCACAAACATGATGATAAAAAACAAGAGTTCGTCAAGAGTCATGAGATTTATGAAATTATCGCAGGTCTAGCCTACGTTAAAAATAGTAGATTGTTCATCAAGGGACTAAAATGAGCCATTTCATACGAGATGTTAAGCTTACCGAGCGTAGCGAGGTATGCAATAGAACCGAGTAGAATGGCTTTAAGTGCCGTGTTAAAAACTCTACTTTTCACTTCGATTGAGAGAAAATAAAATAAATAACGATTTTAAATTATTTCTTTGCTTTTCTGAAACATTTTAATATCAGGAGTAAGATTTTTGTTTTTACTTGATGATATTAACAAATAAATAGTCAAATTCACTTTACCTGCCTTCACCTTGTACTTATTATGCATTGCGCATCGAAATTTGAAATGGATTAATTAATTATCATCCATAAAATTTTAATAAAAAAAAATACAGTAGTACCATAGACATGGATCTTTAGGATACGATGGGTAATATTGACATTCAACTAAACTATAATTTTTTTGGCTGTAGTAACCATAGTCTAAAAATTTTGGATAACCGAATGAGGATATCACGCATACTTACTGGAGGATAGTAGGTACGGCAAAAATTAAAAAAAAATACTTTAATCCCTAGAGGCTAACTGCTAACTTTATTCCGCCTAGGCTAAGCTATAAATTTAAAACTGAATGTCTGGTTGTAGCATGAAAAAATACACAAATCTTTGTAACCACTTTAAAAAAGAACATAGACTATGTTGACAAATAAAAATTCTTTCCAAAAAACCGACTTCCAAAGCCACTGTAAAGTAAAAAATAATTTTGATTTCTACACAATATGTTGAAGTCGGGCGAGCCTGACGCGTCAACTTTGCCTATCTTTGTTATACTCGCCCGACTTCAACATAGTGTGTAGAAATCAAAATTATTTTTTACTTTACAGTGGCTTTGGAAGTCGGTTTTTTGGAAAGAATTTTTATTTTTAACTTTTTAGTGTAGTCTTAATCCCCACGGCTTATGAGTGCAGTACCCTGCAGCATCAGAGTTGAGGAGTTGGGATTTGGGCTTAAGTATGCAGTCCTTGCTTGACACCTACAATATGAATTTCCCATAAAAAAGTTTTAAATCGCTATTTTTAAGGAGTTCTGTACCCTGCAGCATCAGGGTTGAGGAGTTGGGACTTGGGTTTAAGTATGAAGTCGTTGCTTGACACCCACAATATGAATTCCCCATAAAAAAATCCTAAATCGCTATTTTTAAGGAGTTCTGTACCCTGCAGCATCAGGGTTGAGGAGTCGGGACTGGAGTTGAATCGTATACACGTGACTTGATACCTACTATATGAATTCACCATCAAAACTGCCTAACTCCCTAGTTTTGAGTCGTAAGTATACCTACAGCATCAGGATTGAGGATTTGGAGTCAAATTTTTTTATGGGACCATCTCGCGAGCTTCCTCTAACCACTGAAAAAAAAATGTTTCAATTCGGTTTGGAAACCACGGAGATATGCGGTAACATACATTAAAAAAAAAAAAAAATACGCGCCGAATTGAGAACCTCCTCCTTTTTTGGAAGTCGGTTAAATAGTATAATATGATACAGCTACAATATATTATTTACTGTATCATTTTCCGGCTTTCTGAGCAAAGCGACATCTATTTTATATCTATAATATTATGACATAGTGTAAACTTCAGTCGTTGTGGGGCACCCTCTTTCTAGCTTTGGTACCGCATAGTGTATTCAAGATATTACAGATGGCAGCACTATGTGGCATAACTACTGCCATCTATGGTAAAAAATGTACATTATCCAAAATACCTATAAGGAAAATTATGTACATAAGGTTCACCCTTCTCGAATTGAAGCACGAGTGTGTATTTTAGATTTACAAGGGCTGCACCATACAAAAGGGGTGGCACTGTAACATAAAAGCAACGTTAATCTAGAATAAAATAATAATATTGTTTAAGCGTTCTGAATAGGCAGGTCGCTAATTAGACTTCCAGTAATTTATTTTACATCAATAAAGAAAAAAAACTAAGGTGTTCCTTGGCAGTAAATTAGAGTTGAAATCGAAAGAATCGAGTAATATGTAATGGAATCAAGGAGCCCGCCCTAGAAAAATCCTATTATTATGATTATTTATTGGAAGAAAATACAATAATAGTAATGTTAAATAAAAAATCTGTGTTATCTTTAGTTATAGCTAAAGATAACACAGATTTTTTATTTAACATTACTATTATTGTATTTTCTTCCAATAATAGTAATGTATGTAGTACGAAATACGACGAAGAGAAATAAACAGGATATATGCCAAATAACATCATACGAAATTCAAGTAAATCTCTAGGTTGTAGATATCTAATTTTATTATACTCGACGTCAATAAGTGTAGTATACCTACCTAAATTGAATAAACGTTATTTTGACTTTTGACTTTTGACTTTTAATATCTATATTCTATTCTTACTAAGCCTTAGCGTTAAAATCTAACGATTTTGGTCCTAATATTTATTATTCTGCAATCTGCAATTATAAACTTATTCCGTAGGAGACCCTCGTACCTACATAAAAAATTCCAGGTGAAAGTGAATAGGCAACTTCTAAAAAAGCGCGCACGTCTGTAAACGTTCCTCAACAGAATTTTAATTTTACTGTCGTCAAGTGCAAGCTTATCATATAATTAAAATATATATATATTAACTTACAGGACTTGCTGTACTGCAACGCATCTCCGTTAACAGTTCCATTAGTGATAACTGGTAGTGACTGCTTCCCAGCATCCGGGCTACAAGTCGTGTTCCAAGTTGCCGCCGCCGTTGCGGCCGCCGCTGCGGCTGCGCACACGCTGCACTCTGTAATATTATAAAAATAGCACTAAGATTCTTCACCATGATTGTAGAAGAGAGGGAAACCATAAATTATATGATGATTTACGATAAAAATAGGGTTCGAGAGGTACTCTACATTTTTTATAAAACCTTTTCACATAGAGCTCAAAGCCCTTTTTGGAAAGTTATAGACTAGAGTATATATAGACCGTCATAAGTGTGGATTTTTTTCCACATTTATGACGGTATTAGGACGGTCCGAATTACCCCAGCGGCCTTTAAAAACTATGATAAAGAGGCACGGTCCGGAAAGTAACTAAAAAATTTGAGTTATAAAACTCATATATTTTGAGTTTTGGGCCGTATACCTTGGGTTCTATATCAAACTGGGGAAAAAAATATGACCACGGAACAAAAAAATTCGTCCATACAAAATTGATAATGATTTACCTATTTATTTCATGTTGGACACACTTACTTGTGTCATTTATGATACGTTAAGACTCTACCACCGGTTCGGAAAGATATTTTAACTTTTTAAGCCTTTTGGCTCTCCAGGACTATGATACTTCTTTCTTCGACAGTGTTTTTGTATAGAACTTATGTATACCTTACTTATACTTTATATAATTAACTTTATATAATTAAACTTCTTCCAAGAAAAATCCAAAACTTAGCACATGTGAAAAAATATCATATGAAAATATAATATAGTTGACCTGTATATTTTTTTGGGCATCTTGGAAATAAGATGGCCACTGAAAAAAAACTGTCAGTCGGAAAATATGTTACTATTGAAAACTCTACAGTAGGTACTCTTTGGTGAACCAGTGTAACAAGGTGTACACTGAACATAAATAAAAACCGGCCAAGTGCGAGTCGGACTCGCGCACCGAGGGTTCCGTACAAACCTGTAGGTATATAAGTAAAAGTTATAGTATTTTTATTCCACTTATCTATTATTTTAATTTCAATTTAATACCTCAACGCGTTCATGCGGAAAGGGGTAGTAAGTTTAAAATTATTAAAATTATTTTTATTATATGACTAGATGATGCCCGCGACTTCGTCCGCGTGGATTGATGTTTTTTTTTATTCCCGCGGGAACTCTTAAATTTTCCAGGATAAAAAGTAGCCTATGCCCTTCCCCGGGATACAACCTATCCCTGTACCAAATTTCATCAAAATCACTTGAACAGGTATATTTTTTTGATTCCCGCGGGAACTCTTTAATTTTCCGGGATAAAAAGTAGCCTATGTCCTTCCTCGGGATGTAACCTATCTCTGTACCAAATTTCATCCAAATCGGTTGAGTAGCTAGGCCGTGAAAGCGTAGCAGACAGACAGACAGATAGATGGACAGACAGACACACTTTCGCATTTATAATATACTAGATGATTCCCGCGACTTCGTCCGCGTGGATTTATGTTTTTTTATTCCCTCAGGAACTCTTCAATTTTCCGGGATAAAAAGTAGCCTATGTCCTTCCCCGGGATACAACCTGTCCCTGTACCAAATTTCATCAAAATCGGTTGAGTAGTTGGGCCGTGAAAGCGTAGCAGACAGACAGACAGACAGACACACTTTCGCATTTATAATATTAAGTATGGAAGTATGGATGGATGTAACTAAAAATTTATGCTTTTCGCAATTTTTCCTTTATCTGTGCTACAAGACGTTGCTTCGTACCAAATTTCAAGATTTTTAGTTCACGGGTAGTACCCTATAGGTTTTGATTCCCTTGCGTGTGTCGAAAATTTGCATAAAAATATTTTTATTATATGATGTAACAAAAAATTTATGCTTTTCGAAATTTTTCCTTTATCTGTGCTATAAGACGTTGCTTCGTACAAAATTTCAAGATTCTGAGTTCACGGGAAGTACCCTGTAGGTTTTGATTCCCTTGCGAGTGTCGAAATTCGCAGCAAAAACGGCTGTATCTTTTGATTGTGTAAGCTTAGAAGTTTGATCCTCTATGCGTTCCTGAGAAAAAGGGTCTTGACACACAGACGGACGGACAACGAAGTGATAGTAATAAGTGGTAAGGGTTCCGTTTTTTTCCTTTTGAGGTACGGAACCCTAAAAATGCTACAACTATAATAAAGTCAGTAAAACAGAGGTGGTACTATACTAATCATAATTTAATTAGTTTGACCCTTCAGTGAACCGGTGTAAAAAGTGGCAATCAGATAACAATTATTCTTCTAAAGAAAGAAATTGAAATCGATGTGATTTTTCAAAGTTATTTTGCTTTCACGGGAATTTGGCAAGAATATGAAAAAAGTTGGTCCAAATGATGACAATAAAATGCAAAAATAACTAAATAGTCCTAAAATATGCAAAGCATCTAAAAAAGACTCTCGAGTGAAGAAGTGTTTTATGAGAAAACAAGCAGCACTTTCAAAAAAACGGCTTGACTTTTAATGTAGAAAACTTTAAAGAGTTATAACATTTAGATGTGGATTGATTAAATTAATTCCTGAAATTCATAAAAATGGTATTTGAGTTAAATAAATAAAAATATTAAAGGCTGAATAGTCCAGACTGGAAGTTAAGAGCTAGAAACTAGAGCCATGAAGCCAATTTTCAAAAACCCAATTACAAAAACGTGCTATTTTTAACCGAATTTCAAAAGAGGAGGAATTTCTCAATTCGGCATGTATCTTTTTTTTATAAAGTTTCACGAGATTTTCTTTTAAATAAATAATTAATTAGAGTGGTTTATGTGATGTGGAATAATAAAATTAAATCAACTACTGAGTATTTTAAATTTTCGAAACAAGTACGGGCGTATGAACTTATTTTTCCAAATTTCAAGTCTTTATAGTTAATAATTAAAATATGCAGTGTGTCCGGACGGACATAGCCGCACCATAAGGGTTGCTGTCGTACCCTTTAGGTACGCAACACTAAAAACACAAAGGTTTTACCTTTGTTACCAAAGTATATAAGTTAAGATACATGAATAAATATGTAATAATAACTTGTGGCTCAAAATGTTAAGATAAAGATATTTCTCACTAGGCATAGGAATTTTCCCAACTCCTAATGAAAAATATTATTTATGTGTAAATAAAAATGGAGTGCAATTTGCTAATTCACAGGTACTAAAATCACCGTGTTTATAATAAAAATAATTGTTAGGTATTATAGACATTAATAGCCAATTTAAAAGGCTTTGTTTATCAGGCGAGCTTTGTTTCATCGAAAATCAATCTTTCGGCTTTAACAATGACAACGAACTTACTTATTTGCTTACTTGCTCGCCTGATTAACCTCCATAAACTATTATTACCATCCAATATCATTATTTACATCTATGAAACGAAGATCAAACGTTTTACCTAAATAAACTGGAATACTTATGAAAACCCTTTGCAAAATATTCACGTTAGCACATATCAAAACTCACCCTTCATGTATTGGCCAAGTCACCCCTCGAAAAAAGCAAGCGTTTCACCACATAGTTACCTACTCTATTATTATCGCAAAAAAAAAATATGTCGCATTTTACTTTACAAAAACGTTAATAAACATTATTTTTTATACAGATGCACTCAAGATTCTGAGAAAGCTTATGGGGCTTTCTTCGACGAAAGTGCTTCTATTCAGAGCTAATTGATCTGATATATATTTGGTATATTTTAAACTCTGATAAGTGGTATAAATATATGAGATACATTGTAGAGACGTGATTCGTATGGCGATTTGCGAAAGACTGCGTGGTGCGTTTTGCGTAAAAGTGGGGTGGACGCGCATGAACGGGGGTGGGTCCAATTAATAGTAAATAATAATTATTGTTACATTGTCTATTCTTCTTATAGCGAAGAATCAAATAAAAATGTGTAATAAATATAGCAGCATCAACAAAAGTAAAAAATTGATGGCCTATAGTAATTAAACAACTCATAGCATCTTTAAAAGAACGTAGGTAGCTGTTAACACTATTGGTTCCTGCTTATATTTTATCGTATTAATTAGACACTAATAAGAAATTTTACAGATCGTCAATATCAAATACAATTATTAGTGCGTTAGAGTTCAAAGCAAAAACTGCTGCTAGCTTGGAACTTTGGACAGTCAATCCTCAAGTCTCTGGAAACCAAAATTTGCCATTTGAGAACCAGATCTGAGGATTGACAATTGATTGACAATGAAATAAAATAAACTTATTTATATTAGATATTGATCAAATAAACTGTGTAATTGTGAACATACAATATATTAATTATATATAGTGTGATTAACTAATTAGATTGTAAGGTAATTATTAGTATCAATAGATTGTAAGGTGACTACAGAAATTACATAAAATTTTAATAATGCTTCGCTGTAAATTAGCATAATTGCTATAATATGAAAACCTGACGAATAGTTTGACGCTTCCACATTTCCACCTACTAGAAACTAGATTATGAACATAACTTCGTCTGCATAGGGCACAATTTTGACCTCTGAGTTTTTTACATTTTGTCTAAAAATATATAATATTTAAGTATTTTGAAGCAACCATTTATGTAAAAATTAACCAAAGTACCTATCGGATACCATGCTTTTATCAATAATATGGTTCATAATATTAATCAGCCTGTTAAAGGAATGTTATTTTTAAGCTTTAACGACGAAACTAAATGTTATAAATTGCGTCGTTAGAACTTAAACATACTAGTTTATTACATACCTACAATGATACAAGCCACCCAGATGATCTAAAATCGGTCAAAATGTCAACGGGGGCGGCCATATTTGTTCGCGGGGCGCATGCGCAAACTGAACAGCCGGCCGCTCGTACATCTGCTGGTCAGCTCGTGGACACAATACTAGGACTAGTGGTACCATGCTCACAAATAATTCGAAATATTTTTTGGGAAATAAGTAGAAATTTAGAAAAAATTGGCTTATTTATTAATCTTATCAAAATTATAATGTATATGTACCGTGTACAAACTTACAGCTTTTAGGTCCAAGGGTTTCGACAAGGCGTTGATGAGTTACAGATGATTCTTGATGAGTGAGAGAAACTAGAACCCATGGTTCTAGCCAGTGAAAAAAAGCCCAATCACATAAACGCGCCATTATTAAGTTTAATTTAGATTTTCTTATAAACAATAAATGTGAGTGGTATAAGTGATGTGGAATAATGAAATAAAATCAACTATTAGGTATTTTAAATAAAGTATTTTAAAAGAAATAAAAACCGCGCAATTATTAGCCGCCAAAAGTCTCGAAACAAGTATGGGAGAATTTATTTTACAGGAAGTACCTAGTACCTACATACTCGAGTTTTATTTTCATGTTTCACAAATGTATTGAAGAACGTGTGATGCATGAGCGTTAAGTTTTTAACAAACTCGTGACGATGGCCATTAGTCAACTCGTTTCGTATGTAAAAAACCTACTTACCGTTCTTATATCGCAAACTTAAATGATTGTACATGGTACTATAAAATACGTTGAAAAATATGGCGGCATCGAAAAATCTGCCGTTTTGTATGGCGTTCATTAAATGGTCGCACAATACCGCAAAAAAAATTTTTTTTAATCCTTTGTAGTCTAATAGGTTAAATAATAACTGAGCGGTAATATTTTTATCACCCAAGGGTGGACAAAGTCTACTTTATTTGTATAGCGGCGAAGAAAGAGCAACTTTACGAGCAATATAATATATATTGTAAACTTATTTATACCGACTCATAGTTCGAATTACGTAGGACGTATGGTCACCCTTCCTATTACCTGACCGACCCTAGCTTTATACAAAAATGCATGCTTAATGCTCCACATCTAAAATTACTTTTTTTTGCAATTTGTAAATATCGGTGGTTTTGACAATCTATATCTATAGGTACTAAATATTATAAAGAGGTAAAGTTTGTGAATTGTGAGTTTGTGAAGTTTTGGGGTAATCTCTGGAATCTGGATCTACTGAACCGGTTTCAAAAATTGTTATTACCAATAAAAAGCCACATTATTTGTGAGTGTCATAAGCTATATATTAACTCGAAAAATTAAAATACTTTTTCGTGGTATTCGGATTTGCAAAGTAAGTCGGAGAAAAACGTTTCTTACGAACGCTGCCTTAACGATGAGAGATATAATATGATTGAGTAGAGCTTGATAATCATGCTTGATTTCATAGGCCTACAAAAAAAATGTGTCAAACTTTTATATTTAAGTCCATTGATGTAAAATTTGAGTACAATGTCACAAAAAGTAGTTTTTTATATTAAAATTTATATTAGCACTCAGTAGTCAGTACCAACCGAACTACACTCATGATTTCATCACAAGTAAAAATGTTTACCGGCCAACGAAGTGGGCACGGGTCAGCTAGTATTATAATAATCATGCAATTTAGATAGAAAAATGTCGTTTACTTATTTTATTAACTTAGGACAGACAGATACTGGGTAGAGCAACTTTCTATTATATCGAACAACTGATTTATATTAAAATATCTAAATAATAATATTTCTGGGTTACAAAAATACGTTGTAAGTGAACGACGGCGTCAGTTAAATACATGTTATTTTTATTTACATGCGTTAAAAATTATCCGAGGTCGAAGACTTCCGATAAGATAAATAATAGTTACGGCCCTTGGCACCATAATATAATAACAGCTCAAGTCATAAATAGTTATTTGTTATACAAGAGTGAAAAGTTGTTTTTTAACCGCGTGCTCAATTTTGATGACCGAGCAAGCGAAGGATTCTAAAATTGAATCACGAGCGCAGCGAGTGGGTCAAAAATTAGAATCCTGAGCGTCAGCGAGGGAATCAAAAGAGCACGAGGTGAAAAATCTTTTCACTCGAGTGCAACACGTAACTTTTCATCCCACCTCAGCGAGGAAATTAAATACTTCTCGCGTGATTGTTGAGGGAGAAAGCTCATTTCCGCATTTTTAACAGTTTCAGTCAATTCTGTTGGCGTCAAATTAACTTCTTCGTCACTAGAATCACTCATTTTAGGTTTTTAACTTATTTTCAATTTTCTTGTTTTTAATCGAAGGTTTTAATTTTAAACAATACGACGTAAAAGAAAATGGTGCGCGCAAAGCAAATAAAAAAATCACAAAAAAGTATACAAAAGAGGTTATGAGTGTGAGGTTTTAACAAATTAAAAACGGTTGTATGGAAATTCGGCACCATAGAGGTAGAAGTAAATAGGTTTTAATGATGTTTTGAATTCACAAACTTCATAGACGAGTGATATTTACTAACGTGCACACGATGTTCTAAATTCAATTTACTTTATCCTCAAGAAGATAATAACGGCTTTTGCAATCAGATATCGAAGCTTAAAAATACTCTTTCCGAGATGGTGGGATGAAAAAACTATTGAAAATGAACCCAACGAAACTTTGAATAGAAATGTAACCGAATGCAACCAAAAAATCTATCAGGATAATGTTTCATGAAATATTTACATTTAATAAGCTCTTGGATCAAAGGTCCCTGCTCGTTTGTAAATAGGGGAGTTTTTTGGGAAAAACTAAAAAAAAAATCCTACGTAAAAAGCGGAGATTGGACGCGTGTCAGATAGTTGACAATGGAAAAACGTCCGTGTTAATAAGCTTCGACCCTGGGATTGAAAAAAAACAGTGCAATAACTGAATGAAAACCAAAAAATAGGAACATTATTTAATTTTCTTAATATTCGCCCACGAGATTTAAGATTTTAAAATCTCAGAGCAACTATCTCGGTCTATGAAACTAAAAGCCTACTAATGTCACTTTTCAATTTCATGTCCTCAATTTAGGTATGTACAAGCAACAAGTCACGTCGATCCGTTAGTAGGTACTTCCTCTGTTGAAGCGTGATTGAAGGACAAACTAACAACAAACGCTTTACCACATTTACATATTCATTTTTTTAAACAAGTATCAAGTATTTTTGTGTTGTTGTACTTAATTTTTCGTACTTAATTTTTCAAAGATTTTTTTGTGGTCGGTTGGTGAATTGTGCCCAAGTAAAATAACGTAGTAATCCTGCAGATGTAGTAAACTTGGGAATGACCGTTGTCTGTCAATCAATCAGAGAAGGGGACAAAAAACTGACCCCTCGTTGACCACGCAAAAAAATCACAAAAGGTTGAAAAAAATAATAAGTATCGCGAATAAGCCCAAATTAATGGGAACGTTTTTTATATGGATTAGGCGCGTGCCGAAATGCATTTTAGGTGCAGATTTTATTCGTTTTATCATTTGGAACTAGCTGCGGATATTTATAACAATAAAATTTATTTTTGAACGTACTAGGTGATATTCGATTGAGAATTATAATTCAGGGACGCGAAAAATTTAAGAAAATGGATGTGGAATAATTATGGATAGAAATATAACTGAAATCGTGGATAAGAACAACAAAATATATATTTTTTATAAAATAGTGTATCTAAGATGATGCCCGTGACTTCGCGTGGATTAAGGTTTTTAGATGTAGTGATATAATGGCTGCCTCGTTGGTCTAGTGGTTAGCATAGTCGACTGCGGATCACGAGGTCCTGGGTTCGATTCCCGGTCGGGCATAAAAGTTAGGTATTGGGTTTTTCAATTAAGAAATTCTCAGTGCCAGCCCGGAGTTGGAAGTTGGCGGTGTTTCACCCCCGTGCCTCGGAGAGCACGTTAAGCCGTCGGTCCCGGTTATTATCACTAACATGATAATAGTCGTTAAAGCCCGCCAACCCGCATTGGAGCAGCGTGGTGGGTCTAAGCTCTAATTCCCGCTCTCCTATGAGAATGGAGGCCTGTGCCCAGCAGTGGGACGTTAATAGGCTGTAGTGATGATGATGATGATGAATGGCAAACGAGGCCCGATCAACTATATCCTCTATATTAACCTATTAACTGTACCTATCCAATATATTATCTTTATCATCTAGATCAATAAATATTGTGCCTATTAACCACCACCACCACCACTACAGCCCATTAACGTCCCACGGCTGGGCACGGGCCTCCACTCTCATAGAAGAGAGGCAAGCTTAGACCCACCACGCTGCTCCAATTTGGTTGGTTGGTTGGCGCGGGTTGGCTGGCTTTAACGACTATTATCATATTAGTGATAATAACCGGGACCGACGGCTTAACGTGCTCTCCGAAGCACGGGGGTGAAACACCACCAACTTCCTAACTCCGGGCTAGTACTGAGAATTTCTAGTCAGAATAACCCAATAGGCCCTACTCTATTATGGCCCGACCCGGGACCTCGTGGGCCGCAGTCGAACATGCCTACCCCTAGAGTCTAGACTCTAGACCAACGAGGCAGTACCTATTAACACTACATATATTATATCCATAAACATTTATATGTAGGTACTATAAATGCGTAAATGAAGTGTAATTATCGGTCTGTCTTTTTGTAAGCTTTTCAGTTTTATCCGTTTAACCGATTTGGCCGAAATTTTTGAACAGGAAATGCTTACATTACGCAGACGGTCAATAGTTATTTGTTATACAAGAGCGTCAGCGAGGGAATCAAAAGAGCACGAGGTGAAAAATCTTTTCACTCGAGTGCAACACGTAACTTTTCATCCCACCTCAGCGAGGAAATGACATAACGTGAAAGAAAATAGTGCGCGCAAAGCAAATTAAAAAAGTACACCAAGAAGGTTACGAGTGTGAGTTTTTACCAAATTAAAAAGGTTGTATGGAAATTCGGCACCATAGAAGTAAATAGGTTTTAATGATGTTTTGAATTCACAAACTTCATAGACGAGTGATATTTACTAACGTGCACACGATGTTCTAAATTCAATTTACTTTATCCTCAAGAGGATAATAACGGCTTTTGCATTCAGTATCGAAAATTAAAAATACTCTTTCCGAGATGGTGGGATGAAAAGGTATTTTATCTATAGAAAAAATAAAGAGTTCCCATGGTTTCAAAATTCTAAATTCTGTCATCTTGACGTTAGGTACGTCTAATACTATGTATTTTTACCCTCGACGAAGCGGAGACGGTATATGTGTTTGCCCTAAGAGGTTGTGTGTTTGTTTGTTTGTTTGTGCACTTTTTTGTCACCATTTTTCTCAAAAAGTACTGGGCCGATTGAGATGCGGTTTTTTGCATTAGATACGTATAGCTTGTGAGAAGGTTTTTAGATATATTTTAGGACCATAGACAACCAAGCTGAGCTGTAGTCTATGATTTTAATATTTCAACATGTTACCACTTTTCACAAAAACTACTGGGCCGATTGAGATGCGGTTTTTTGCATTAGATGTGTATAGCTTGTGAGAAGGTTCTTAGATATATTTTAGGACCATAGACAACAAAGCTGAGCTGTAGTCTATGATTTTCTTTTTCAATATGTTACCATTTTTCACAAAAAGTACTGGGCCGATTGAGATGCGGTTTTTTGCATTAGATGTGTATAGCTAGTGAGAAGGTTCTTAAATATATTTTAGGACCATAGACAACAAAGCTGAGCTGTAGTCTATGATCTTAATTTTTCAACCACTGTTACCATTTTTCACAAAAAGTACTGGGCTGATTGAGATGCGGTTTATTGCATTTAGGACTTCGTGCGATTACAAAATAGGAAACTGGTACCAAAATTTTAAAAAATCAGCGCCATTTTGAAATTCTTTGTTAATTGACCGATTTCGTTCAAAATCTATATTTAGGGCTCCCTGGGATCACAAAACAGGAAACTGGTACCAAAATTTTAAAAAATCAGCGCCATTTTGAAATTCTTTGTTAAGTGATCGATTTCGTTCAAAATCGATATTTAGGACTCCCTGGGGTTACAAAACAGGAAACTGTTACCAAACTTTAAAAAAACAGCGCCATTTTGAAATTCTTTGTTAATTAACCGATTTTGTTCAAAATCGATATTTAGGGCTTCGTGGGATTACAAAACAGGAAACTGGTACCAAAATTTTAAAAAAATCTGCGCCATTTTGAAATTCTTTGTTAATTGACCGATTTCGTTCAAAATCGATATTTAGGGCTCCCTGGGGTCACAAAACAGGAAACTGGTACCAAAGTTCTAAAAAATCAGCGCCATTTTGAAATTCTTTGTTAATTGACCGATTTCGTTCAAAATCGATATTTAGAGCTCCCTGGGGTCACAAAACAGGAAACTGTTACCAAAATACTGTTACTAAAAAATTTTAGAAAATCAGCGCCATTTTGAAATTCTTTGTTAATTGACCGATTTCGTTCAAAATCTATATTTATGGCTCCCTGGGGTCACAAAACAGGAAACTGGTACCAAAATTTAAAAAAATCAGCGCCATTTTGAAATTCTTTGTTAATTGATCGATTTCGTTCAAAATCGATATTTAGGACTCCCTGGGGTCACAAAACAGGAAACTGTTACCAAAATTTTAGAAAATCAGCGCCATTTTGAAATTCTTTGTTAATAAACCGATTTTGTTCAAAATCGATATTTAGGGCTTCGTGGGATTACAAAACAGGAAACTGGTACCAAAATTTTAAAAAAATCTGCGCCATTTTGAAATTCTTTGTTAATTGACCGATTTCGTTCAAAATCGATATTTAGAGCTCCCTGGGGTCACAAAACAGGAAACTGGTACCAAAATTTTAAAAAATCAGCGCCATTTTGAAATTCTGTGTTAATTGACCGATTTCGTTCAAAATCGATATTTAGGGCTCCCTGGGGTCACAAAACAGGAAACTGTTACCAAAATTTTAGAAAATCAGCGCCATTTTGAAATTCTTTGTTAATTGACCAATTTCGTTCAAAATCGATATTTAGGACTCCCTGGGGTTACGAAACAGGAAACTGTTACCAAAGTTTTAAAAAATCAGCGCCATTTTTGTTTATTTTGTTATCACCATAATAAATGAATTCAGTTTAGTACAGTAAAATCTGTACTACTTGTAAGTCTAACCACAACCCGTGAGCTGCTTTAGCAGCTCGCGCACAGGGCGAAATACTAGTTAGATATATATAGCTTGAGAGAAGGTTCCTAGATATATTTTAGGACCATAGACAACCAAGCTGAGCTGTCTCTATGATTTTAATATTTCGATATGTTACCATTTTTTACAAAAAGTACTGGGCCGATTGAAATGCGTTTTTTTTCATTAGATGTGTATAGCTTGTGAGAAGGTTCTTAGATATATTTTAGGACCATAGACAACAAAGCTGAGCTGTAGTCTATGATTTTATTTTTTCAATGTGTTACCATTTTTCTCAAAAACTACTGTGCTGATTTAGATGCGGGCTTTTTGTTTTAGATATATTTAGCTTGTACCTAGATGCTGC
This sequence comes from Erebia epiphron, assembly GCA_963932025.1. Classification (NCBI taxonomy): domain Eukaryota; kingdom Metazoa; phylum Arthropoda; class Insecta; order Lepidoptera; family Nymphalidae; genus Erebia; species Erebia epiphron. The sequence goes on from OZ009952.1 coordinate 19,718,653, forward strand.
CCAGGGTATCATGATGGAGTCAGGAGGCGATCATGGGAACTCCTTAAATTCTCATCGTATACCCGTCGCGTTTGGACTCTTTTGATTTGTCCATTTGAAAAGGGTTTGGCCATAGTCCACCACACTGGTCAAAAAAACTACTGAGCTGTCAAAGATGCGGTTTTGTGTTTTAGATATTATGCAATATATACGTTTGCTACGTTCTAATTGTTGTTTCAAAGTTATAAAGGTCAAGGGTATAATGGAGCTCTGCAGGTCGTCGTGGGTTTTTTTAAAATTTTTAATTTTATTACTTGTTTTTAACTTAGGTACCATTTCTATCAAGTGTATACGTGTCATTAGAAATATTTTTGGTTTAATATAACAAATAAAAATTATTGATGAAACAAGGGACACACTTTTGTATGCATTCAGCGTTCTAGCTTCTAACCCTCATAACATATCAAGGGGGCGGTTGCACCCACGGCAGAAAATGACAACTTTTTGCCTATTTGACAATGCTCTTCAATCATGAGTTGCATCACAAGCTCCTTTTTGGCTACAATAGCCGAATTAAGAGTTGACAAAACTGAGTGACACGTTAAAATCATGGTGAGTTTGTTTATTGGCGGATCATCTCCACTATTTGATAAATAAAGTGAGGGCGTATTCTGAATTTGAGAGTAAGCTATTAGCTACATATTTGTAGATTCATTTAACTATTCTCTTCTTTCAATGTACCTAAGTGTACCTATGTGTTTACAAAAGACCGCCTATACTTTTATTTAAAAGATTTAAAAAAGTCACCAAATATTATTAAAGGTTCTGTGAATAATATAATAATTGCAATATACACTTTGAAACTAGAAAAATGTAAGAATGATCCTGGATGTAAGTTGGCAGCGTACAGTTTGAATGTTATTTACATTGTTTGAATGTTATTCATCATGGATGGGTCTCAGGAATGACCAGATATCTTAGTCTTATGCCAAAATTATGTTACTACCTAAAATAATATGAAAAAGTATGATTGCTATGTATATTAAGAACGAAAGTAGCCCCGGAAGAAACCTGATCATCTCGACTCTACGCAGTTCTGTGTGCTTGCCACAGAGCCATGAAGCCAGAAGCTCGCAAAAGAAGTCCTTAATAAGGTATGCCTTTGAAGACGAAGCTTAGATTGAACGGCGAGCGAAGTGAGCTCCTGACCTCCACAGTGAAACGAAGATTGATTATGTAAAAACCTCAACCTTCGAATGAAGGAACGACGTGACGACGCGAGTTTTTTTGGCATGGCACGCGTTTGAATATGTATAAAAGTATATTTAATACATACATAATATTATTATATGAAAATGCAAAATTGTTGAGTTAATAAATGGGATTAATAACTAAAGCCCAGCTTGCGTTGCAATATCACCTTGCAGGAACGATTCATGCTTCACCGATTCGACTTTAATGATTTAATATCAGAAACTTTTCACAAGCCCCAACAATCAAATTTACAAGACGTTCTAGTATTCGGCTATAGCTGTACTATTACATATTCTCTGATTCGGCCTACACTTAGTATTTGTTACATTAGTAGGTAATTTAACACATTTATAATGTTAGCTGCTGTCGTTCATCTTGATTTCAGATTATTTTTTGAACATGTGTGAGCGTAAAATTGGCAAAATAAAATAGAATTTCACAGAATTTCTATGAACTCGGTGTAATGATAATTTTTAGTTCAATATGAAAAGGGCGCGGACCCTCTCAGAATAAACGCGTTCTGATTGGGCAAATTTTTGAGGGACGCTATGCGCGGAATCGAGGGTCGAACAGGGCCCCGCGCAGCCAATCAATTCGCTTATTTTTTAAATAAAGAACGTAAAAATGATAAAAAGCTACACTTTTTTATTACATTTGGGTATGTAGCCTTATGTACTTTTGTTACACTGACAGCACAATGATAAATTATAGTACGTATGTAAAGTTTTATCAGCTAGTACATACATAATATAAGAATAGGTTTTCCTAACGAATTCAAGTATCTATTCACTTTCAAAGAATACGATATTTTTATTGCTTAATTAAATGACCTTTTCATTTCAATTATACATAATATACTTTTGTTTCTATTCCAATAGAAAATCATACCTCAATCCATAGCAATGTTTTAATTGTAAGCCATAAAACCTGCCAAGACTCGCCCACAGAGGGTTTGGTAGCTTGAAAAGAGGTATACACCGTAATACATGGTTATATTTTTCTAGTCTCAAAAACAAATCACTTTGAACGGAGACTGCAATGCTACGTTGGCTTGCAGAATTGCTTATTTCTAAAATCTGCGTAAAACCTGGTACGAAATTTAAAAAAAATCGGCCAATTGCGTCTCGTCACACGCAGTGTAGGGTTCCGTATTTACCCGTCACAATATGCGATCATTTTATAAGTTGGTCGACCTTTAAAGCCTACTTAGCTGTGGTAGTTTTTTCACACATCCAAAACCAACCGTTTAGTTAGCAGGGCGGGGGGACACTTGACTAGAACAAAAAATAGTACTTTAAAACTTAAGCGGATCCTTAAAGCGAAATATGTTTTACCCGGACCCATAATATTTTTAAGACCTATCCAACGACACCACTTTACGTGTAGGGCCTCTACCCCATTATAAATAACATTTTTAAAATTTTATTTTACTACTTTGTCGCCGCTATTAATTCTATGTATAGTTAGTGTATACCCAAGCCAACGGATGGACATGGTGTTCCTTGTTGACTACGGAACCCTAAAAAACGGAATTTCCAAATCTAAATTACGTAGGTAATCTAAACAACATCCATACTAATATTATAAATGCGAAAGTGTGTCTGTCTGTCTGCTACTCTTTCACGCCCCATCCCAGCCCAGCTTATCCAAATTGCATCAAACCGATTTGATGAAAATTTGTACAGGGATAGATTGTATCCCGGGAAATAGGCTACTTTTTAAAATTAAAGAGTTCCCGCGGGAATCAAAAAATTTAATCCATGTGGACGAAGGTCACAGGCATCATATTAAGTGCCCAATATTTTTGGTAGGAACTTGGCTATATAATTTCACATTTTATTGTGTTTTTTGGGATTCATTAAATTTAATAAATCAGTAATAGGTTAATCATAATAATTTAGTTCTGTTGTCCATTTTAGACGTGTGTCTATGCCAAAAAATCCATAAAAACTAACAAGAACCGCGTGGATATTTATTTGCAGTGTGAAGTAGGTGAAAGTATCGTTAGATCTGAGGCAAATTGAAAACTTGATAGAAACCTACAAAGCTTATTAGATAGGTACATTAGTCTAGGCAATAAAGCTAGTGGACCCCAACAATAATTCCTCAGGTGACGAAACTTTACAATATGATAAAGTATCGTGAGTAAAACGTATATTATAAATATCCAACAAAAAGGAAGTAAGATTTTTTTATGCTAAGTATATCCAATTGTTAAAGCAGGAAGGTAAATCGTCGCGTAAACGCAGTTTAGGTTTGATAATAAAATCGCTGTTCTGCATGATTATTTCGTTTGATATTCCGGTTTTCAGTGTAAATATACTACCTACTATTATTTTAAAAAGGAATCGAGAAAATATTCAGTCATAAATATTAAGTTTTAGGTATCATTTTTCATTTTTCATTTTTGGATATTTTTGTATAAGTTTTGGTTCATGTCATACTACAACCCTGCCAAGTTTCATCGACTGAGGATTTAATGCGGGGGTCTCCATACAACGAACCGCCCCCCGTTGCCTAGACTACACAGGACAAGTTCCGGCCTGCTGCATTCAGTGCGTCGTCTATCTTGACACGAATAGATTCACGCTGTCTTTACCCCCCTTGTAAATTTGGTCCGCGTCATAGTAAAATAACGAAACTCAGAACAGTGTCGTTAAAATTATACATATGATTCAAATTTCGGGTAAATATACCAATATTATAAATGTAAAAGTTTGGATGGATGGATGTTTGTTACTCAATCACGCCAGAACGGCTGAACGGATCTGAATGAAATTTTGCACAGAAATAGATTATAGTCTGGAATAACAGATTATTTTATCCCGGAAAAATAAAGAGTTCCCGCGGGAACCAAAAAACCTCAATCCACGCGGACGAAGTCGAGGGCATCAGCTAGTGTAAGTTAAATCGTACCTACTTGAGATACAGAGATTCAAAAATTACTAAAACGGGACTCACTCATCAAAATTATGAAGCAAGTCCCGTATACGTAGATAGTTGAAATTTCGAAGGATGTTGGGTTTTAGCATGTAAATAAAGGTAAAAATCGAAAAAGGTGAACAACACTCAGTTTCAGTTAAATAATAAATTAACCTGTCTGGTCCAGCACTACGCAAAAACTATACTTTGCTAACTATTTTAATGTTGTTCATAATAGTGTAGTTCGGATATCCAGAGCTTTACCTGGTCGTTATTACATCAAATCGGTGCACTATTTTGGGAGATATGGACTTTAAAAATTTCTGCCAAATTTCAAGCAATCTTCATGGGGATTTAGAATCTACTGAAGGCTGATGGAATTGATTTTTAAATATGTACTTAGAAAAAAGAAGTGAGATCCCAGAAAATCCTATCAAAAATATTGGCCAATTAGAGTAGGTACCTACTGAGATCTAAATTATGACCAAGTCACTGACTTCTATGGACCAAGTTCTTTGCTAGGCTTTTGTTGACTTGGCGACATCCACATTATTAAAAGCCGTGATTTACAGAGTAAGATGATAGGTAGGTACACTACTATAAATAAAATACTATCTCTGATATTATACTTACACCTCTTTATGTTGAAATTTTTTAATTATAAGTAATCATGTACTTTAGAAATAATAGTTCTTTTACAGGTCCAAAGTAAACTAAAGGTTGCCCGCGACTTCGTCCGCGTACAATTATTGATTTCCTATGAGATTATGTAATTTTCCCGCTGCAAACAGCCTATCTATAGAGGCTTTATATAGCTTATGCAGGTTTTTTTGCTGATTTTCATGTCTATACTTCAAAGTCATAAAATTTGTATGTAACCTTTCACCCCCATTTCACCCCTTTTGGGGTGGATGTTCGTAAAATTGCTTACACAGGTTATTATTATTTAAAGCTAATAACCTAAATCCCGATTTTCAAGTCTCTAACTTCAGAAACATAGGACTTTCATACAAACTTACAACCCCCATTTTACCCTCAGTGGGGTAGATTTTCATAAAATTGCTTATGCAGGTTATTATAACTTAAAACTAATAACCTCAATCCCGATTTTCAAGTCTCTAACTTCAGAAACATGGGACTTTCATACAAACTTACAACCCCCATTTTACCCTCTGTGGGGTAGATTTTCATAAAATTGCTTATGCAGTTTATTATAACTTAAAACTAATAACCTAAATCCCGATTTTCAAGTCTCTTACTGCAAAAAATTGGAACCCTTTTGCAAGCGTCCAACCCCCATTTCACCCCTATTGGGGTACATTTTCGTAAAATTGCTTATACAGGTTTTTATTATTTATAACTAATAACTTAATTACCAATTTTCATGCCTCTAACTTCAACAACAAAGGACTTTCATACAAACTTCCAACCCCTATTTTAATCCCTTAGGGGTGGATTTTCTCAAAACCCGTTCTTAGCTGGCGTTTACACCGTAGAAGGAATCTATCAAACAAAACAAACAAACAAACAAAAAGATAGAAGATTGTAAGCTCTATATCAAAGAAAAATAAAACTAAACCAGTATATAATAATAACCGTATGTACCACTAAGTTACTACTAAGTACGTACTATTAGACTCGGCATCGGTATTTTCATAACAACATATAAATAATTTAAAAAAATACTTTACAATAATAAATATTATCATTCAATTTTCAAATTCGCTTTTCCTTCAAAATATTAAAATATTCATTAAAACAGGCCATCTATACTCAATTACCTGAACTATTATGATAAGTTAAGATAGGGGCCAGCCGCCACAGGGGTTTTCACGTTCAGTGCTAGAGAAGTTAGTCGCTATTTGAAATTGTTCACATACAGACCGATAGATGGCGACCCAGTTATTGCGAAAAACTATGGCGGATAATATTTATAGAAGAGGGATGATTATTTAATTTAATAATAGAAAAAGTTTAGATTTTTTACGAATGACAGATTAGTTGTGAATGGAGGTGATTGAAAAATCTTGTTTCATTTTGTGGCCTTGACATGGTTTAGCTTATATATATTTACTATACTTATAAAGGTAACATTATATCACATTTAAGTCATCGTAGTAAGTACCTGTAAAAAGTGGGGAATATTTATGTTACTAAGCTTTCCAAGATACTATGAGTTCTATTATCACTGCATAACCAGGGTTCAAACAGGCGCAATCATTAATCATTGCGTACAAATTTAAAAATAGCGGATAAGTAGATACAAAAAAAATTAAATTAAATAAAAAAAAACTAAAGTGGCGGTCCACGTTACAGAGAAAACCTATATGGAAAATTCCAGTTTTCTATGTACATTGTATTACATAAGCTGTAAATTAACTTATTTCTCCTTTTATATCTATAAATTATAATTAATAATGTTGTAGATAGGTATATAAGTGATGCCTTCTAATTATTATACAAACGGCAGGCTAGCGGTTATATAAATTATTAGGTAACGGAAAGGGGAAACGTCGTGATCTACCAAGATTATCCCGGTGGGCTTTAGGACGAGGGCCGCTAACGGTAACGCGTGTTTCGATTTCGTAGAGCATTTCTCCGATGGGTCCCGTTACTCGCCCGAAAGTACTTTTGTTGCTTGCTCGCTCTCTTTGCGTTCAAACAACCCACAAATGTTGCTAGCTTCAATGTTTTCATAAAATTTTAATATTTTTAGGACTTTTTTTATTTCGAACAATTTTGGATTTTGGTTCATGTTTTAAGCTGCCTATCAGTACACATTAACATTTCGCATTTTTTTAATTATAAACAATAACTAAAACTACAATTAGTAGAATTAACTAGTATTTGAATGGAAAACGGAAGCCAATAGGGCATTCTAAAGTTATGGTAACATGGTAATTAACTAAGCAAGAACCGAATACGTGGAAAATTAACTGATTCACTTATTTTATCCATAGTAGGCCATGAAAATCTATACTTAATGATATTATAATTGCAACCGACATGTCTGCCTGTCTGTTTCGACTTTCACAGAACATCTTTTCAACCAATTTTAACGAAAGCTGGTACAGAGATAGGTTGCATTACGAAGAACGATATAGGCTACTGGCCTAAATTAAGAGTTCTGCGGAAATCAAAAACCTTGATCCACGCACACAAAGTCGCGGGTATCAACTACATAGTTAAAATGAAACAGTTACATTCTGAATCCTAAAAGTTATCAGGAGAATTAATTTATAATGCAGCTGATACAATTGGTAATAGACGAGATTATAATTAGGTACAAGGGCTATTTTAAATATTGTTCAACTTGATTTTAGTTTCGAGGAAAACGGTGTCTAAAGGCAGGCAACACGTATTTCAAGCTCGCTATTATAATGACCGATCGCGAGTTCACTGTATTGAGAACACCTCTCTAAGTTGCCATTATATTTGTTCAAAACAAAGCTTGCCTTTTCAAATTTCGTAGCCACAATGCGCTAAGTTCAGCGAAGAACAGTGACCTTTCGACAGAACTTAGGGTACCGTTGTAAACGTCCCCGAATTATACAATAATGTGCAATTTACTTTACAAATTATACTTTAAGATGGAGATTGTTATTTATACTTAGTTTTTATTGATTTCGGTGACGACGGGAATGTTATGTACAGGCTATGGCCTTGCGAGCGACGCGCGGGTCGCTGACTTCAAAACTTCGAATGACGTATATTTTACCAGCGTAACCGCGACAATCGAAACTGTTCTTGGTGGAAAAATATTTTGATACGACATTTACTATTACTTTGTTTACTCATTTATTAATATTGGCTATGCATATATTCTAGGACAAATAATTTTCTATATTTAGGTATATCAGAAGCATTGCCAGTATATTTAAAAAAACATATAGGTAATGCTAAAAACTGTGATAAATAGACCATAATAAACTAACTATAGTTTTGTATAATATGAAGAATTAGAAAACTAAACATGAGTGAGAATTGATAGTTCTAGATGCATAATATTTTATGTACTTATCTAGAACTATCTTTTTTTACAATATTTATTGTAGGTTTACCAATGTAAATATAATAAATCAATGAGGTTTACCATAATTAATTAAAAATTACAGTCTACAATGTGCAAAAAATGTAGGCACCTATAGGTATATGTATATCACAATTTTTATAAAACCAATATTTATTGAAATCTGTACCAGTCCGTGACTTTATCTACATGGATTTAATTATTAACATCCGTGACATTTTTTGATTTTTCCTGGATAAAAATATCTCCCATACCATATCTCCAGGAAGTAAATGACACATTTTGTCAACAGCGATTAAGCGGTTGAATCGTAAAAAGGTAACACACGGATAGGAATATACTATCGCACACCTTAGTATGGAAATAACTATGTTATTTGAAAATGGAAAACTATTTACAAAAAAAGGAGTTACTCCGATACGCTGTCAAAATCATAGTTCGTACATTCCGTAGCTGCGTAGGCTACGATGTGAGAAAGGCTTGCGCGCGGGTGACGTAATTGTACGGTTCGATACTCTCGGAAGGCTGTGGGGTCGACGGCCGCTAGATGCGGAATGGCCTACGCCACCGTTCAATTAAATCTTCCGCACTTGCTTATTTCTATGCTAACATAACATTACATTTACAATTTATATCGTCAAATTGCACCAAACCGAATACACATGGAAAGCAATCTAAACTGATATTATAAATGCTAAGGTTTGGATGGATTGATTTTACTCAATTACATCAGAACGGTTGGACGGATCTGGATAAAATTTGGCACAGACATAGATTATAGACTGGAATAACTACTTAAATAGTTCCCGCGGGAACCAAAAGACCTCAATCGCGGACGAAGTGACGCGCGCATCAGCTAGTCATGAATATAATAATTTATTAAAAGGGGAATTAATTTCCAAATGTCAGGTACCAAGATGATTTTCAATATTATGTTTTCGATTATGTAAGGATATCCGTACCATGTATAACAAAATATGTATTTCTGCTTGCTACCTTTTCACGGACATCGACTTAATCGATTCTGATGAATTTCGGCAGAGATAGCTTGCGTACCGAAAAAAATATAATACTTGTCATCCAGGAAAATCAAAAAAAATCATCGGGCTTTAAAAAAACTGAAATCCACACAGACGAATAGTTCTTGGGCAACATATTATTTTCAATAATTGTAAAAATACCTATACTAGCACTTTATTTAGATTTTAAATCTTGAAAATATTTTAATTATTAAACTAACGCATGAACCACGGAAATATAAATATTAGTTGTTAGTTAAGTTTAAACCTCTTGCTGTAAACAAAGAAGAGAATTAACACCCATTATATAACAGTACGTGACTTCACAACAAAGGAAATTATTACATCTTGTGACAAAATTATACCTAACGGAACTTTACCTACCACACTTATGCAAGTGTTGTTTTATGCACAAGTATGTGAGCTTAAAAGTTTTCGCGCCTTATAATAAAAACAATTACTTACTTTTTCCACGCAGACGCCTAAACCTCAGACTTAACTTTTGAACGTATTTAATATCGTGTTAGTAATGTATTTGTGGCTGCACGCTTTTAAATCGAGAATGTATTACTTTGTCTATGTAATGTCCCTATTACTATGTTATACGTTGTGATTATGTCCATGTGAATTGAGGTTTTTTGGTTCCCGCAGGAATGAACTCCTTAGTTCTTCGGGATAAAAAGTAGCCTATGTGTTATTCCAGACCATAATCTATCTCTGAGATAAATACTTATTACATACTTTCGTATTTATAATATTTATTTGATTGATGATGTACAGTATAATGAACTGTGCGTTGATCGTTGATGTATTTTGTTAATCGAGGAAGTGTGATTTTATTCAAGAAATTTTAGGAAATACCTCAAAATATATTATGAACCTTACCGACCACACGTGCATATTATACAGTAATGCGGAAAACGAACTCGCGATATCGAGTACAAGTGAGAGGCGAGCGAAGGGCCACCGAGAGCGAGTTACACAAGAAGGGTTACAAAACTATGGCAATGAACGCGAGTGAACCTGAACCTTGCAAACCGCTAGCCGACGATGGCGACAGCCGCCGCCAACACGAGCCCGCTGCAACGATGCACAATCAATTACTTGTGCGTGCGTTCATCTTTTACCCCGTAAGGGCGAAAACTCAATATGCTCACTCTATGTGCTGCTGAACAGACTACCGCAACAGGACGAAACGCGTTTCTCATGTGACAAGGGCTGACCAGATTAATAACAAGTAATAAAATTAAAAATTTTAAAAAAACCCACGGCGAACTGCAGAGCTCCATTATACCTTCGACCTTTATAACTTTGAAACAACAATTAGAATTTAGCAAACGTATATATTACATAATATCTAAAACACAAAACTGCATCTTTGACAGCTCAGTAGTTTTTTTGACCAGTGTGGTGGACTATGGCCAAACCCTTTTCTTTCCGAGGCGCGCTTGTCACGACAAATGAAAAGAGTCCAAACGCGACAGGTATACGATGAGAATTTTAGGAGTTCCCATGATCGCCTCCTGACTCCATCATGATACCCTGGGCACCATCTAGGTACAAGCGAAATATATCTAAAACAAAAAGCCCGCATCTAAATCAGCACAGTCGTTTTTGAGAAGAATGGTAACATATTGAAAAAATAAAATCATAGACTACAGCTCAGCTTTGTTGTCTATGGTCCTAAAATATATCTAAGAACCTTCTCACAAGCTATACACATCTAATGAAAAAAACCGCATTTCAATCGGCCCAGTACTTTTTGTAACAAATGGTAACATATCGAAATATTAAAATCATAGACTACAGCTCAGCTTGGTTGTCTATGGTCCTAAAATATATCTAAGAACCTTCTCTCAAGCTATATATATCTAACTAGTATGTCGCCATGTGCGCGAGCTGCTAAAGCAGCTCACGGGTTGTGGTTAGACTTACAAGTAGTACAGATTTTACTGTACTAAACTGAATTCATTTATTATGGTGATAACAAAATAAATAAAAATGGCGCTGATTTTTTAAAACTTTGGTAACAGTTTCCTGTTTCGTAACGCCAGGGAGTCCTAAATATCGATTTTGAACGAAATTGGTCAATTAACAAAGAATTTCAAAATGGCGCTGATTTTCTAAAATTTTGGTAACAGTTTCCTGTTTTGTGACCCCAGGGAGCCCTTAATATCGATTTTGAACGAAATCGGTCAATTGACACAGAATTTCAAAATGGCGCTGATTTTTTAAAATTTTGGTACCAGTTTCCTGTTTTGTGACCCCAGGGAGCCCTAAATATAGATTTTGAACGAAATCTGTCAATTAACAAAGAATTTCAAAATGGCGCTGATTTTTTAAATTTTGGTAACAGTTTCCTGTTTTGTAACCCCAGGGAGTCCTAAATATCGATTTTGAACGAAATCGATCAATTAACAAAGAATTTCAAAATGGCGCTGATTTTTTTAAATTTTGGTAGGTACCAGTTTCCTGTTTTGTGACCCCAGGGAACCCTAAATATAGATTTTGAACGAAATCGGTCAATTAACAAAGAATTTCAAAATGGCGCTGATTTTATAAAGTTTGGTAACAGTTTCCTGTTTTGTGACCCCAGGGAGCCCTAAATATAGATTTTGAACGAAATCGGTCAATTAACAAAGAATTTCAAAATGGCGCTGATTTTATAAAGTTTGGTAACAATTTCCTGTTTTGTAACCCCAGTGAGTCCTAAATATCGATTTTGAACGAAATCGATCAATTAACAAAGAAATTCAAAATGGCGCTGATTTTTTAAATTTTGGTACCAGTTTCCTGTTTTGTGACCCCAGGGAGCCCTAAATATAGATTTTGAACGAAATCGGTCAATTAACAAAGAATTTCAAAATGGCGCTGATTTTTTTAAATTTTGGTACCAGTTTCCTGTTTTGTGACCCCAGGGAGCCCTAAATATAGATTTTAAACGAAATCGGTCAATTAACAAAGAATTTCAAAATGGTGCTGATTTTTTTAAATTTTGGTACCAGTTTCCTGTTTTGTGACCCCAGGGAGCCCTAAATATAGATTTTAAACGAAATCGGTCAATTAGCAAAGTATTTCAAAATGGCGCTGATTTTTTAAAATTTTGGTACCAGTTTCCTGTTTTGTAACCGCACGAAGTCCTAAATGCAATAAACCGCATCTCAATCGGCCCAGTACTTTTTGTGAAAAATGGTAACAGTGGTTGAAAAATTAAGATCATAGACTACAGCTCAGCTTTGTTGTCTATGGTCCTAAAATATATTTAAGAACCTTCTAACAAGCTATACACATGTAATGCAAAAAACCGCATCTCAATCGGCCCAGTAGTTTTTGTGAAAAAATTTTAACACATAGAAAAATTAAAATCATAGACTACAGCTCAGCTTAGGTGTCTATGGTCCTAAAATATGTCTAAGAACCTTCTCTCAAGCTATATATATCTAATGTTATAAACCGCATCTCAATCGGCCCAGTACTTTTTGTGAAAAATGGTAACAGTGGTTGAAAAATTAAGATCATAGACTAAAGCTCAGCTTTGTTGTCTATGGTCCTAAAATATATCTAAGAACCTTCTCACAAGCTATACACATCTAATGCAAAAAACCGCATCTCAATCGGCTCAGTAGTTTTTGTGAAAAATGGTAACATGTTGAAATATTAAAAACATAGACTACAGCTCAGCTTGGTTGTCTATGGTCCTAAAATATATCTAAAAACCTTCTCACAAGCTATACGTATCTAATGCAAAAAACCGCATCTCAATCGGCCCAGTACTTTTTGAGAAAAATGGTAACAAAAAAGTGCACAAACAAACAAACAAACATACAAACAAACAAACAAACAAACAAACAAACAAACAAACACACAACCTCTTAGGGCAAACACATATACCGTCTCCGCTTCGTCGAGGGTAAAAATAAGCAAAGACGAAAATAGGAAGGTAAGTTTCAAACATAACATCGTTTTATAAACCTATGGTACAAATTTTTATCAAGAACCGCGTTCACCTGTATCCTCACTTGCAGTACATAGTAATTGTAGTATTCTGTGCTTCGAACAAAATCACAGGCAAGCAAGCAAAGTCAGATCTGTGTGAATTTTTCTAAAATATGTATATATAGAAAACTGCATCGAAATCCACTTATGAATTACAGAAGTTAAAAGCGAATACACAGACATACACCTACCTATTACGAGTTTTTGATATTCTATTTATAGAATAATAGAATAGTGCTAACTGACAATAAATAATACATTGTAAAACATCTAAGGGGCTTACGTAGTAGGTAATCTTATACTATATTATAATAAAACGTCCTCATTCAATGCGATGGAATAGGAGAACTGCATACAACTTTAGCCAGGCGCAATGCGGAAGAGTGGTCGTGAATGTCGCACTATGACAATCCTTGCACTCAAGAACTTTCAACAAAATAAATGAAAATAAAATCCCGATGTGAACATAAATTATGTTTAAAAAACCGTAATTAGATTTAGGGATTTTTGAAAAATCTTTTGAATATCTGCTGTCTAAGCTCTCCACATTTTTCATCTCTTGTACACTGAATCAAAATGATTATTCTTACGTTTTCATATAATATTGAGGTGAGAGCGGTGATATGGTTGCCGGGCTTCCTATTCGGGAGGTCGGCGATTTGATCCCCGGGCACGAGCTAACTTTTCGGAGCTATTTGTGCTATAACAAATTAAATATAACTTGCTTTAACGGTGAAGGAAAACATCATGAGGAAACCTGCATATCTCTTCATAATATTCTCAAAGGTGTGTGCAGTCTGTTAATCCGCAATTGGCCAACGTGGTGGACTATTGTTCTAAGAGGTTCTCATTCTAAGAGGAGACTCGTGCTCAGTTGTGACCTGGCAAATGGTTGAAATAATCATGATTGAGGTGACTGCAGCGCTATAGCATAACACAATGAAGATAGTGTTGCATTCGATATTCCCTAGAATTAGATCGTAACTATTATCTTAACTCAATACCTTTGATACAGCTTATAGAGCCCTACTGTCCCTAACATAAGTTATAATCATGACATAACCTATTTAAAACAAAATAATATACGATAACTTTGTCCCTTGAAGCGCATACAAACGACATCAACGTGCTCCGAGTTCACCGCTGCGCTTGATGCTTTACATTCAGAGCACATAACTTTTCTTATACTTAACAACAATGTATTCAAAGAAATAGGTATATTTCACTAAGCATATCAAATTACGAAATACATTTAAATCTAAATTAAAAACTTAATAATATTAAAAATATCATCCAAAACGCTGCAATAAGGTAATGAGCCCAGAACGCTAGGTGTGTTAACCCGCTGAATAGCCAAACTTATATGTTGGCCGAGGTAACTGCCCTCCGGTCTCAATAAAAACATTATGTTTGATTTTTTAACTAAATACATGTTGTCATGTCCATCCATCCATCCATCCATCTTACAACATCTTACTTTGGTAAAAATATTTTTACCAAATTTCAAGATTCTGAGTTCACGGGAAGTACCCTGTAGGTTTTGATTCCCTGAATTTTCGAATGTCGAAAATTTGCAGCATAAACGGCTGTATCTTTTGATTGCGTTGGCTTAGAAGCTTGATTTTTTCACAGCTCCAAGGGACCGTAGACCTGAGTATTTGATATTAATTTCAGCTTGATACCTCCATGCGTTCCTGAGAAAAAGGGTCTTGACACACAGACGGACGGACAACAAAGTGATCCTATAAGGGTTCCGTTTTTTCCTTTTGAGGTACGGAACCCTAAAAAAATATACAATACATATTATAAATATTAAATGTATATAAAAATAATGTAGGCACACAAACACAAGGTTACTGTAATAAGACTGACAATCAACAACAATATTTTATGAGCATAACAACTTCGCCTTCGCAACTCCACCACGTCTTGTGATGGCCGCAAAATTCCCGTCGAACACCAAGTCATCGACCTGATCTGACATTCGGTGTATTTAATATAGCCATAACTGCATGAAGTATATAACAGAGGTATTATAGGCTTTATTTTTAAAGAAATAAGAACTAATATGATGGCATCACGAAGTTCGCTCGTTAAAAGTAAAAACTCATGCTTTTTGGCGTTACCACTCACGTTACGGAATTTTCTGCATACTCCATGCCGAATATTTATACAAGTGACATATGCATTGTTACTGAGGAGAAAGGAAAAAGGACACTCAATACACAATATTTATGTGACACGGTCATTGCACCCTTCAGTCATGTATTTTTAAATAAAGACCTCACTATTTTCGCACCACCAAAGTATTTTCGATTATTTTTAGTAGGTATATAGACTTTTTATAGACTTTCATTCATATTGGAATTTATACAGAGTTAAGGTACGTATGACTTAAGTAATCTATTATTAAACAGTGTAAAAATGCAGTACATCTTAAGTTACAGTTAAACCTTATTTAAGGGCGAGATTGGGTCGCGCAGTTCTATAAATTACCTGTAGCATTACGTAACCGTGACCGCGACGTACACTTCACCAATATACCTACTTAGCAGATGATAGCAATAATATAATCAATAAATATTTCGATAATTATTTCACCAATCGTAACAACTAATAAGAAATCGTGTTAAGCATAATAAGTATTCACAAATGTTTTTGTTTTAAATATTAGCTTTAACTTTCATAAACAAGTTTTATATTTTTGTAAAAATATTCTGATGAAGGCCTATTGCGAAGCGTAGATGAAAAGTGAATCAACCTGATGTTTGGTTGCGCGGCCACTTACGTTCGTTGACCTCACAAATTTTCGTTTCGTTGGTTACCGCGTATCCCCCTCCTCAACACGCCACACCGCACCGAATGCCCCCCATTCTGCAGGATCACAACAATTCACACTACTAACGTGAATAAGAGGAAAAGATTATGTTTAAAAAATCTAAATAATTTCTTTTATTGATTTTTCAAAGGTTTAATAGACAATAGCCTGTTATGATCTATTTTATATCGCACTGTAAAGAAATATAATTTAAAAAAACATTTACTGCATGAAAATATCAAAAGAAATTCTTTGATGGCTCGAGTATTGCAAACGCCGGATGCGTAAGCGCAAAAACATGAAACCGAACTCGTTTTATGTAATTTTATAATTCGAATCTGGAGATTTCTTTTACGATTGCGATGGTATTATTTATACACTTCCCGGAAACTAATCACCTAACTCTATAGGCGTTTTATATGACGGAAAAAAGTGTTATTGATCGAATCGTATTGATGTTGATATAGATAGGTCTTGTCATTGACCTCTATTTTGCCAGCGAGTGATAAAATACGCAACACCGATCGTCACGCTGTCTTACTTTATTACAAAAGATCTAGCTTCAAATAGGTATTTTATATTATACACTTATCTCATATATATATAAAATCGTTATCTAATCAACGCACAGCCTAAGCCACTGGGGCCAGAAACTTGAAATTTTGACAGTGGGGTTCTTTGGTGACGTAAGCGCTCACTAAGGAAGGATTTTTCAAAATTCCACCCCTAAGGGGGTGAAAGTTTGTATGAAAGTCCGTCATTTCTCAAGTTATATCCATGAAACTTAGTATACGAGCGACTGGTTGAAAATGAAGAAATACGTGTTTCACAGTTTTTAAAAATTCCACCCCCGAAAGCGTGAAATAGGGGATGAGAGTTTGCTTGAAAATCCTTCATTTCTCAAGATATTCTCAAGTTATATAAACGAAACTTGGTATTATGGCTTTTGTTAAAAAATAAAGAATTACGTGTGTCACAGTTTTTCAGAATTCAACCCCAAAAGTGGTAAAATAGGGGTTGAAAATTTGTATGACAGGTATAGCCATGAAACTTGGTATATGTGCTGCGAGTCGAAAATTAAGAACTACGTATTTCACAGTTTTTGAAAATTCTAACCCCAAAGGGGTGAAATAGGGGATGAAAGTTGGTATGAAAGGCCTTCATTTCTCAAGATATTTTACAAGTTATATCAACGAAACTTGGTATTTTAGCTAATGGTAAAAAATAAAGAAGTACGTGTGTCACAGTTTTTCAAAATTCCACCCCCAAAGGGGTAAAATAGGGGTTGGAAGTTTGTATGAAAGTCCTTCATTTCTCAAGTTATAACCATGAAACTTGGTATATGCGCTGCGGGTTGAAAATTAAGAAATACATGTTTCACAGTTTTTGAAAATTCGACCCCCAAAGGGGTGAAATAGAGAGTTGGTCCTTCAATCACGCCGCAACAGAGCAACGGGTATTTTGCACGGGTAGTTGAGGACCTGGAGAGTGGTATAGGCTACTTTTTATCCCTGAAAATTATGGACTGCCTGTGGGAAAACAAACTTATGCCACGCGAACGAAGTCGCGAGCATCCGCTAGTCAACAATATTTTTACGGCAACTAAAAAAGGTTTGCAATAAGTACGTTATTGTATTAGCTGCTTTAGTATCTTAGTAAATTCATTTACAAAATAGAACATTCAATAAACTAATAACGGGCCTCATACATATTATTACAGCTGTCCTCGCATGCTGAAAGCTGATGCTTGAACCTTAACATAATCATGTCCTTCGTGATTGGAAATATTCAGGTTATTCATCTCTCTGAAATTGTTATCGTTGAATCGCAAAAAACACCCAATCACTTCAAAACGCAGAAGTCAATTTATCATGTCTTAAAAAATGATTGACACAAACCACATCTGTAAAGCTGTTCGTATTTCTTGAAGCAAAGTGTGATCATCTGATGGCGATGATAAAGTCATGGTGACGGATTGATAGAATGACAATTCGTGAGTAGGACAAGCACCGCGGAAGACTTTAGCTGAGGTTCACCATGGTTCAACGTGACACTTTCGAACGTCATAAGCAACTTTCCTACTAGCAATGCGCTTGCGCAGCCACTAGCGCCGCGCATTGCGGACGGCAACGGGAGGAAAGACAACGCGCTACTTTTCTAGCAAAGTAATTAAATTATACCATGACTATAACTTTTGTTCGGGCAGTTACACTCGAGCAAGTTTAAAAACTAAAGTAAACGACTAAGTCATGTGTAAACACGTGCTTCCCGCATTCTGAGCCTATATAAAGCTGTATAGTATATTAGTTATTTTTTCTGATTTTTAGGGTTCCGTAGTAGTAAAACTGACTTGTAGAAATATTTAACTATCAAGTATTTTTTATTTTGTAGTTTCTACAAGTCAGTTTTGGCACAGTCACATCACAAAAAAAACTAGCAAATAGTATTAACTAACTCAGTTTACAGCTTCAAACACTAGCGCATCATGACAAAACGTCCTTCCCATCCGATCTATCGTAATCGTTATCGATATCGTTAAATTGAGTATTTAACCACTATTCAAATACGTTATTTTTCAGTGTTTATTAAATCGAGGACCTACCAAAAGACGTAATATCCACGTCTCCTGTTAATTTTATATATAACAACCGTTTTAAATTATCCATTAAAGTAAATAAGTGCGTTGACTTTTGATGACTTCAGAGTTCAGTGTTTCGTACAATATTCTATAATAAGCGCGCGTTTTGAAATTTTAAAAAGAGTACCTGCGATTTGACTAGTTGTCAAATACCCAATTGTCGCATCCCGTCCTAGTCTGCTACATACTATGCTATGTTCATATTTAAAATGTGAAAGTATATAACGTAAGTGTACGTGCGTGTACGTGCGTACGTAGTACGTACTTTGTGTTAAATTTTGTACAATGGTACGGAACCCTTGGTGTGCGAGTCCGACTTGCACTTGGCCAGTTATTATGTTTAACAACATACGATAGAAGTTAGAACTAGCTGACACTAACTATGCATCGGTTAATATTATATAAAATTAGTAAAAAATAGGTTTTAGACACCAGGCCGTGAAAAGCATAAGCAGACTAACTAGCAATAGAATAGCAACAGTATACTTAATAGGTCTAATATTATTCCACTAAATAAGGGATCGACATCTAAATAGAAAAGCAGAAACTTCTACACATTGCATCAATAACGAAAATGAATTTAAACATGAGAGCCCATATTAAACTTCCTCAATATGTCAATCGAAAAGGAAACCGTTGTGAAACTTTCCTTAGTTGCGATATACGGTGTACCTACAGTTCGCGCGCGAGTTGAATGCAGAGTAAATGTATGTGTCACCATACATTTACTCTGCATTCAACTCGCGTGCGAACTATACCTATACTTCAGTAATTTTGTCTTAATTTTACTAAAGTCGCCCTTTAAATCTTAATTGTTTCCTTATATTAAGATGTCAACACTATAACATTGTAGTGTAGTAATATCGATTTGGATATTGATTCAAAATCCATATCCATACTAATATTGTAAATGCGAAACTGTGTCCGTCTGTCTGCCTGCTACGCTTTCACGCCCCAACTGTTCAACAAATTTTGATGAAATTTGGTACTAAGATAGTTTACATCCGGGGGAAGGACATAGGCTACTTTATATCCCGGAAAATTTAAGAGTTCCGCGGGAATCAGAAAACATCAATCCACGCGGACAAAGCCGCGGGCATCATCTAGTATAAAATAATCTTAATAATCATCATAGGATAAAAACATTGTGCATCGATTACGTGCCTATGTCAATGAAAACCAATTTCTAATAATGTGAAGCAAAAAGACAAGTACTACAAAAATAAAAAACTGGGCAAGTGCGAGTCGGACTCGCGCACGAAGGGTTCCGTACCATTATTAATAAATAATTACCTTTGTTAATGAACCGCAAGACTAACTTTGTTTGTAGAGGTTTATTGTTAATATCAAAAAAACTATGCTAGTTAGAGCATTGGCTATAGTTTTCCTGTAAAATATACGTAATTTCCTATTGACCATAATTATTTCAAATTTTTCGATTGGTAAACTCCGGAGATAAGGGGGGGGGAACGGTATTTTTTTAGACATTTTCCCCGATAAATCAAAAACTATCATAACTAAAAATAATTAAAAATCTGTTTTAGAATGTACAAAGTAAACCATTTCATATGATACCCCACACAGTACAGTTATCTCACTTTTAAATTTCAACCCTCAGATTTTCCCCCCTTTTTAAATAAGAACAAAAATAATTTCCAATTTTTTTTAATTCCAGTGTCTTTGGGCCACTAATATACACAACTGTTCCAAATTTCATGTCGATAGCTTCGGTAGTTACTGAAATAATCGAGTGTGACGGACGGACAGATGGACAGACAGACGGAGAAAGTCGCACCATAAGGGTTCCATTTTACCATTTTGGTACGGAACCCTAAAAATGAAAGGATTAAAGTTTACCAAAACCGGCCAAGTGCGAGTCGCAGAATTTTAGCCCAATCGGAAAGTGGGTCAAACTTGTAAGATTTGATTACCGACAGACACCGGGACTTAGCTGATACAAAATAAAAGCTTGTAAAAAGGTTAGGTACAATACCTAAATAGATATCCCAACAATACATAAGTATGTAACAAGCTATTATACTTTCTTATTGCTTCCATATAACAGAACTTTGTCGAGGAGAAATCCATAAATGTTTTATTTGTTTAATGGCAAGATATCTAATTGTTTCGTACTTAACCATAAGTATTAATAAGCGAAAAACTAATAGTGTCTTATTCTTAAGACAATATATTAAGGCTCATACCCACGCCAACGACCTTGAGCATTTCCTCTCCTCACTCTTGCGAACACAGTATGTGGGTGCGACAGGGACGCATTGCACTATAATTTCACAAAAACAACTAAATACACCATAACTTTGTTGGGATATCGAAATTAAATAAAGTGCTTCTACAAAATTGAGGACAAATATTTTCTCATTATACTCATGTAAATTTTGTTTTCGTACCACTTGCTCAAAAAAGTGACATTCTATGCCACAAAAAGCGAACATAACAATAGTCATTTTTAATCTGTTGAAAACAGGGAAAGAAAATTGTACTGAATTTCATTCATCCTCTAGGGGGAGAATGTGATTTAAATTTGGAATACTTACCGAAATTTATACTGAACTACTAACTAAACTAAACATCTTTTTGAAAAAGGAATACGCATTTATTATGCAGTTATGATTATTAAATAAAATTACGAAAACCAACGAGGCCGTATGAGCTTGACGCCTTTGCTTTTCCGACAAAAAATATTAGTCTAGGAATTTGCCGCGTTTTTGTTTTCTTCAAATACTATAAACGTTAAGTTTATTTTAATTTATTTTTATAAATAAGTTAATGTTCTAAAAATACGTTTCGATGTTAAATCAAAGCGACAGTGACAATGAATTGTTGGATTCCATCAGTGCAAATGCTGCCGCAATTATAAATAATTTGCTTCCAACAAAATCCAAGGAAAATTATTTAAAAACGTATGAACTCTCTCTATCAATAATTGGACCAATGTTTCGAATGTTAACTTTTACTTTTAATTGTCATTATCCATACTAATATTATAAATGCGAAAGTGTGTCTGTCTGTCTGTCTGTCTGTCTGCTACGCTTTCACGGCCCATCTGTTCAACCGATTTTGATGAAATTTGGTACAGGGATAGTTTGATACCCGGGGAAGGACATAGGCTACTTTTTATCCCGGAAAATTGAAGAGTTCCCGAGGGAATCAAAAAAACCTTAATCCACGCGCACGAAGTCGCGGGCATCATCTAGTTTTTAATAAATGCTTATCTCATATTATTATTGTGTTAATTTTTTCGCAAATGGTACGAAAAGTAGAGTATTTTCCTCGGTGATAAAGCTGTCTTAGTCTTGGGTGAACTTAAATCGTCACCCGCGACAGAAGACACTGCTTTGTCCCCTTGGTTAATAATCTACTATTTAATACCTGCAAAGCTTTAAAAGTTATAAGGCATTATTAGTGAAAAAACGCTTTTTTGGTACGGTTTGTATTTAATTCAATAAATAATATTTTGAAAAAATAATTGTACAAAATTGAAGATAATGAACGAAAGTAGCACATATATTTTTTTCAGAATTTTATAAAGTCATTTGAACCACCTGAATCAAGTTGAATTACAGATATTTTAGATCAAATTTTGAAGGGAAGGTTGAAAATTCAAAGTCGATATCGTGTACGTATAACTTAGGTAACTTAGGTACGTAAATAGTACGCAGGTAAGAGTAATAGTAATATGAGTAATGTGTAGTTAGCGAGCGAGTTGAATGCAGAGCCTATGTATGGTGACACATACAAGCTCTGCATTCAACTCGCGCGCGTAGTATAGGTACGTAAATATACATTTACGCTAATGTATTATTAAATTTCAAAGAAATCCTTTCAAAATCTCAATTCTCAACACACTATTTCAGAGTATCTAAATTTATCCCGTCCCTTCATTAGAGTACAACGTTACACAGCAGGATACCGGAATAGTAACGGGACTAGTCCTTTCTTTTCCTTTTTTATGCTACGGACGAGGCATGCGTTCACTTTTAATAATGCCCAATGGATTTTTGGACTCACGTTTTGGTCGACCTTTTTTTAGGATAAAATAAAAACGATGCCTCGAAAGTCATTGCATCGAAAAAGCTATGTTTGTGCCCAGGTAAGTATTTATGGTTTCTTGAAATTGGTTATAATCATAGTTATAGAGAGACCAGTCTGCCGAAATAGTCCTTGACTGAGATATCACCTGGCTGTAGGTAAGTGAATATACTCGTACAGTTTAAGATGGTAGCGAGCTAATTTTTAAGTGGAATTATTAGCATTATTTAATTAAACCCATACTCGGTTTCTACGCATAAATCGCTTGGAACTTGGAACATCGCTTTACCGGTAAGGTAAAACTGATAACAAGCCCACGGCCGAAGCTTCCCGCCATACCAGGACAAATACAATTAGGAATATAAAATTATGAATACCCTAAGTGCTCCTGCCTGGAATCGAACCGGGTGTTCTCCACTTATAAAACCATAACACTCTCACCTGCGCAATAGAGGTTGCCAATTCGCCTACGCCATGCACTACTTTGGGCACTATTCAAACACATAGGAATTAAAGAAGTAGGTAGGTATGCACTCAAAAAGTTAATAAAATTTTAATGATCGTAATTTGTATTAGAGTTGAAAATTCCTAATGAAATATGCAGTTCTGAAGCAAGCCGTTGGATTCTTAGGTATAACTAATTAAGCTTGTAAGGAAATCATGTAACAACTGAGATGAAAATTATATGCGAGCTGTAACATGGCTTGTTAGGTTTTGGAGAGTGACAACACTGGTCTCGGACTCTATGATTTATTGTATAATAATTGTTTTGTGTTGTGAATTGCTAAATTAAAGTGTATTATGTGGGTAACCGAGTTTCCCTTTAATACAGCTAATAAGGGCAAGCTAAAATATAAAAATACCAATCCTTTTTTATTCTAATATATGTTTTCAACTGCAGCCGTGTATCAATAACACAAATTTATAAAAACCTGGATTTTTGTTGCTATTTTTGCTCAAAAATCTAAATACAAAAAATCATTGTAAAAATTTGCATATAGAAATCTTGCTCATTAATATTCTCAATATATGTATTGAAGAGGACTCTGTGTAATTTTTCACTACAGTTTTGTCATGCATAACACAAAAGAGTTCATGTAAAAACTTGTTTTTATTCTCTGATTGATTTAGGGTGGCTACTCCCTAAACAATAAGCAGTGAGCAGCTACCTTGCGGTCAAGCTAGAGGTCCTTTGTTTACGCACTCTTTGTACGAATAACGGAAAACAGTGTTGTCGTATGACGCTTTGTGACGTCACGTCGATTTTTAACAAAAATGCACTTTTGCCGTCACACAAGCCCCGTTACAAAGTAACAGTTTCTAGTGTAAACCGGGACCAATATCACATAATACCCATTTCTCAGAATGAAAGGAACCCGCGAAACAATAGCCCGAAAAAGATATATATGACAGATCATAAATCTTGAGACTGTGACGAATTTGAGGTTAAGAATAATATAAAAGGTAGTCCCGTACATTTTGTTTACAACACTGTAGAGTAGCGCCTGCGGTAATGAGCAAATAAAAACATTTTTAATCTTATTAAGACTTCTTTCATTAAACGTCTGTAGGTCCTATGTACTCTTTTATATAAAAACAGTAATTGTATTCATACTACCAAATAATAGCTGAAAAGCTGCCGTGGCATGAGTTGAGATCTAGCAAAAAATAAAATCGACGATCTAAAAATTCGGCAATAGCATCAATAGTAGATACCCAATTCAATTAACATACCAATCAAGCTCGCAAATGTCCTCTTTTTATGCAAAAAATGGTTTTACGGTTACGGGGCTTTTTAATGAAAGGGGTTTAATAGAGAGGATGCAGAAAAAAGTCTGTGATTATTTAACCCATATCCGGCGTTTGGGCTATGGAGCATATGGCCTTGTAACCCTTTGGCCCCGTTATACCTTGTTTGGTGAACAGTTGCGTTATTTACGTGCATAATAGCTTAACCTTTTTTAACCATCCATACTATTTTCTCCAGGTGATCGCTTTTTTATGACTTCAATTTTTTACCATATAAGCATTTAGGATTTCGTATTACTCGCGCGGATTGAGGTTTTTTAATTTTCCGGGATAAAAAGTAGCCTGTGTACTATAATCTATCTCTGTGCCAAATTTCATCCATACATCCATCCATCCGTCCAAACTTTTGCATTTATAATATTAGTATAGAAGTATAGATGTCATGTTCAATTTACTTAATTTAATATTGGTATTCAAACATACTTTTATTTATAATGAGTAGTGACTAAACCAAAGTAAGTACCAATAAAGTATATAATAACTTTGTATAATTTAAAGAAAATAAATATAGAAAACTTGGAGAAATAAGGTACAAACATCCGAGTAGGTAAGTATCAATCGGTCCGTTACCGATTTTTTCAAAGACAACATCTGCTGGTATTCCTAATATATTGGCTAGTGTGTTAATTTATTTTCACTTTTCGCCATATCGAGTGCGTGGCGAGAGAGCCGTGACGGGGAGCTGTCGTTGTATCGCCGATTCCTGGAATCGACGCTTTCCATCGCCGAGTGAACTGCATCTTCCCGAGGAAATGCACGCGGGTTCGTTGCACTTACAAACTCATAACCCCCTTTCTAAAGCACCGATCCAATTATGTGCACTTTCGCAAGCCACTACTGTCACTCGCCTAGATACTACGAATAGGAAACTACGATGCGCTTGCGCGCCCACCTGCCGTTGACGGCTCACTCTATTCATGTAATCTTGGACTCTCAACCTTGGCTAAAATAACTCCTTGACCTTGCCTTAGATTAAGGCTTACTGTCCTTTTATTATAGTCTGCAGTACCTAATAGTTAATGTGTATACACTTTAATAACCTTCATAAAGAAAATAATGTTCATGTTAAAACTGTTTACTTACAATTTTATTTTAATTTTATAATTTTAGCGTTGTTGTTGATGTGCCTAAAAATTGTAAGAGAACATGAGTGAAATGATACAATTTTATTTACATAAACTAAGAAAGTATAGCAGACCTGGTTTAATTGAAAATTACACCGATTAATTTTTGTCACACCGACATTGCTAAGCAATATCAAAAATATAATGTACAATTGTGCAAGTATTTCCCGCGCTGAGTGCAGAGCGAGCATAAGAAAGTTTTTCCGGCGTAACCACGCTCCGCAGCGCACGCTAATGAAAACGAGACAGGGTATCGAACTCGTCTGCCGAGCCGTGATAATGTCTAGATTATATGCAGACATTAATAGCATTCTATTAATTCATTACAAGACTACTATAAAGTTATATCACTCATTCGTAAGAAATTTTGCTCAATATTACGCACCTACCTTGGCCTTTTAAGTCCAATAAGTTAGGGTTCCGTGCAAATGTATTCGAAATGTACTCCCAAACTGTATAGCTGTATAACTATTTTAATTTTATTGTGGAGTAACTTAAAAATGTTCTTACTCCACAAAAAAAAAATTAATTAGGTGCCAGAGAAAGTTAAGTCTTCTTTAATTTACAGCAAACGGCACAGATATATCTGATGAACATGCATTTTAGAATCCATTCTTAGACAAAAGTGCTCAAATGTGAGTGCTCAGTTACTCTCTCTATTCCCTTACTTTCATGGTCTGACGATAGAAGAAAATCAGTCGTGGAACGGCTCTGAGTTTATTTTTTTAGAAATATAGACCTCAGCATATAATTACTTGACGACAGTTACCTATTTTACTTACCTACCTACCTGTTACCTATTTTAGTTACCTATTTTAATATTATATCAAAATACAAATGTTATTTATTCAAATAAACTTTTACAAGTGCTTTTGAATCGTTATGTACATCTACCACTTCATCGTATATATCTAGCAGACATGTGCTACATACGACTTCCAGAAACTAGACAGGTTGAACTTGTCATATGTGATTGCAAAAACAGGGGGGGATTAGAGTGCATTGACATACTTACCTACTACACACTGCAAGCGAAAATGCATCGGCGTCGCGTCGTCACAACAAATCCAATTTTATTGGACCTCCCGCACCCTCCAAGTCTAACACGTTGTCATAGAGTCGCTAGAACTGCACAGCTCACAACCTAATGGACGCAGTATAAACCACTGACGCCTCAGAAAAGTGGAATGACGTCCGCACAACGATGTGATTTTCACTTACAAACACGAACTGAGAGAAAAGAGAGGTTTTGATTTTATCGAATCCATTAAAATACATCAACTTTATATTATGCGTGTAAAAATATTTCTTGTTACATATACTGTGTATTATTTTGAGACCGGTAAGTTACACTAAAACTGTATAAATATGAATATGTAGAGTTAGATCTAAAAGAAAACCTGCATTCGTAGATTGGTACGTACGTAGATTAATGATTGTTTTTTACCAATTTTTGACATCGAATTACGTTTTTTTTTTTTTTTTTACGAAGCGCTTATAATGATGAATGAATTTAATAGATAAACTATTTAAGATTGACTAACATTGCTTTGATACATTGGCCAAAATCCATTATGATAACGAAATACCATGAATTCAGCCAATCACAACAATAAGGATTGTATGTAGCAATGAATGATAAAGCTTATTTGGAACCCTCGTAGCTTTAGTTTTAAGATACCGTAACCGATTATCACCATCACGTTTTATAAGTAAGTAATTTTTAACGTCAATAAGTGTACCTACAGTGTACCTATATTGAATAAATGATTTGATTGATTGATTGGAATAGGCTATCTGCTTCAAATGTAGCTCAATTTTATTGCATTTGGTTTCTTCAGCATGGATTTTGGTTTTTGAAAATCCTGTGGAAACTCATCAAATTGATTTACCGGTTTAAAGTAGCCTTAGTCCATCGCCAGAATGTAGACACTCGTCTCTGTACCGAAATCGGCGAAGCAGATGGGCCGTGAAAATTTCATATAAAACAGACGTACGGACGGACAAACAGACAGACATACTTTCGCATTTATAACATTAGTATGGATTTGGATTTCATCATTACATCACACAAATTAGCAACGTGATGTAATATGAAGTTGAAGGCTAAAATACCCTGCGTAGTGCACTTTACATTACGGAGGTCAACGACCGGCGTGCTACGTAGCACCGTAGCAGCGCATTATCACCATCGAGGCTCGCGTAGCCATGACAGATGGCGCATATCACGTATTTTATAAATTGTCTCAAATGTGTTACTATTATTCTAGGCCATATCTAGGATACCAAAAGTTGTTATTAACTTTACTCAAAATATGGTATCTTCACATGGGCATACGTTGACCGCCTATTAAAAAGCGCCCACCAGGTTTTATGTTGTTATTGTCAATAATGTTATTATGTATGTGTGTATTGTCCGTTATGTTTTATTGTCAACTAGTGGGCCCGGCAGACGTTGTCCTGCCCTATCTTCCTCGCAATTTTTCCATATTTTCACCTTTTAAACGACAAACATTCCAAAACCAAAATCAGCTAAATCGGGCCAGCCGTTCTCGAGTTTTAGCGAAACAAACGAACAGCAATCGATTTATGTTTATATATATATATTTTTTTTTTTTTTTAATTTATTTAATTTATGAAATGCACAAAAAAAATACAAAATTTTGTTTCTCGCCAAACTACACATGTAGTTTGTTGGCGAGTTCGCGCTCAACTTATACTATGCCGTGCACTTATTTTTTTTAAATATAGGTACCTAGTTTTAATATAATATTTATTTACTTATATTATATAATATTTATTTACTTATATTATGTTATAGTCAATCAGTGAAGGAGTCGTTAATGAAAACTTCCTTTAGCTTATTTTTAAGGACTCCTTCACTGACCTTTTTACCTACCCTTAACCATTCTATACTGTTAAATATCTTAGGTACTAAATATTTATTTAAACGCTTACCATAATAATTATTTACTCTATTCACTCTTAATCGACCTTGTCTTACTTTTCTGACGTGTTCTTTATTTGATATAAGTTCTTTGTACTTGCTTGTATAATAATGTTCTTTTGCTAACAAATAATTTAACTTAATATGTATTGGAAGGATTTTTAATCACTAATTATACTCGACTAGCGCCTCGCCCTTTTAAAGTTACTAGGGAATTCCGCGGCCTTGCCTCGTCCTTAAAATATTACTCGGCCGTAAATTGCTTTATTCCCGGCCTGGGTAGTAATGAACTACCACAACCAAGGTGAATCTCCAAAAAAAGTAGGTAAAGATTCATTTTAAGCTGACCGAAACCGACGGCCATCGTGTTCTCTGAGTTATGAAGCAAATTTAATTCTGGGATAAATTCATACACTAAACAAATGCCAGACTTCCAAATTTCTTGAAAATGAAATTGAAATGACAACTTGTGCCACTAATGATAATTCGGAAGAATGTACCACCGATTCAGAAACTGCTTCTACTGAGAAGAGCCGGCAAAAAACTCAGCATTTGCTCTTCTCATAAACAGAAAAATATTACACTTTGTAAATAATATACAATTCATACGATACGTAACAAGTATTAAATTGACGTGGGTAGCAAGATGCGAGTTCTAGAGTTCTAGTTTCTAGTACATCGATTTTGAGTATCACATAATTGCTTATGAAGAATAATGTTCCGTCTGACATAGACAATATTATTGTAAAGGCACCTAAAGTATACCAATCTCTTTAAATTTTTCACGAAGTGTTTCGTGTAGTCCGAATTTATAAATAGAACGGATGGATCTTTTCTGCAATGAAATGCCGTACGATATGACACTGTGGAGTTAAAGATTCACTCTTCGAATTAAATATTTGCTTAACGTGCGCAATTAGCTGATAATAATTGGCGACTGCAACTATGCCACACCATCTTCAATAGATTATAATAATATGTAGTATATTAAGTAGTAGCAGCACTCGTACGGCAAGAGTGTCAGTGCATCGTGAGGCGACAATGAAAGTACGCGTTTCTCGCTTGCGATAGTTCGAGGCAATAAGGCCACCCGCGTTCAACGGCCCCGATAACGCCGTTACGCCTGCGCTTGCGCTTGCTCACAGAGCCACCTCCCCAACAACCGCCGCCGCTCTCGCTACTCCCATTATATCCATACTAATATCTAATATACACGTGAAAATGTGACTGTCGGTATGTCTGCTAAGTTTATACGGCCTCTCTAGTTTACCAATTTTGACGAAAATTGGCACAGACACACCCAAAGATTCCTAAAGACGGAAGTTCCCGTAGGATTACGAAAAACCAAAGTCTTCTCGGATTTAGTCGCAGGAAAAAACTCTAAAACCTCAGATGACTATAATATGAACTTATGAAGATGATAACTAATATTCAACTGTTAAGTAATCGGCAATGATGACGTTTGCAGCGAGTTTTTGGCATCTTGCAGTAGGTCGTTAACCCCGCAGCAGCAGCCTTTCATTTTCCGTTTTTGGAACTATGTCTGTTTACACGGGGCTTATTCAAGTCTCACGTTTAGTCACAAACTAGTTTTTATATGTTCTAATCTAGTTACAAATACGCATACAATTGACTTACAATTTCTTATTCTGCTTTTAAGGTTTTTGTGAATTATAATAATTTATTGTAAACCTTAGCCTAGCTTATTGGTTTATTTTCTGAGTTATGAAAATAAAAATGCGTGTCGTCTGTTTCAATATTTATACCTCTAGACTAGCTCAGTAATATTTGACAAACTATCCAAAGTTTCTTACTTTTACATAAAACTGTATACTATCCATACTAATGTCATTGATTCTTGTGACCCTTGGTGACCTCATAATTGTAACCATCCTTGTTTGTAGCGCAAACTGTAGAATATACTAAATATTTTTATGAATTTAACTGAGAGCCACTTTTCAGTAAAGTCAATGAAACGTGGGGCTATGCTATTGCATGAACGATACGTGAACGCACAGGTCACGAACACGAACACTAGATAAAATTAAGTATTAAATTAACGTTTTTCTTACAGAAAATTAGGAAAAAAATGGGATCTATTATCTCAATTTCAGGATAATTTACTAAGAGGTGCCAAACCACAAAAACTTGCTTTCGTAGAAAGTAATAACGGTGTAAGCAAATACGTATGCGCAGGCGCAGGAAGGCGGTCGGCCGTGATTCACGAATCGTCCACTCTGTGACATAATAAACTAAATTAACATTATTTCGTTGTTCATGTTAAAATCCCCTTTTCATTTAACTTAGTCATGCTTTTGCTTCGCGAGTCACCGGTAAATCCAAGAATCGTAAGTTCACCAAGGAAAATTGTTCTGTTGTAAAGGAAACTGATTCTTGTGAATATAAGAGTCTATTTGGTAAGAGTCTATTTGGTATCTTCATCCCTTGTCTATGCTCAGTTTGCATACAAAACTGTTCGTATGATTTTTCGCTTTGTAAAATTATGTACTATTAAGGAATCATTATCATAAAAAAACATTAAAAAAATATGATCAAAAAAATGGAAAAGGAAAGGAAAGTCTTTGAAAGGAAAGCAGAGCTGAGTCTAAAAATAAAAATAATAATGTTAATTTGAAGCCAATACATAGAAGAACAGCCTCGTGCTCAAGTGGACCAGCAATGGGGTGAGATGATGATGATGACTTACTAATTTAATAATTACAATTAACTGAATACACAGAAAATCATCTGTGAAACATGGTCCGTGTTTTGTCATTAAACCATGCAACAATAAGGCAACGTGAAATTATTGAGTCGACGTCACCAGCCTTGGTCGCTGCTAGTATGTAGATGATTGCAGCGGCTTTCCGGTAATGTAACAGTCGCGTATGCCTGTAAGAATTCTGCTTGAGGTTCGTTGAACTTTCGCGAGTGCAGAACGCAGGGTGGGGGAGCCACACTGGGTCACACCCGGCCATCGGCACACTTACCTTGACTTGACGCACCGAGAGCCGCCGTCGTGCGCTCTAACATCGCATAGAAAACTAGGCAACAGCCTTTAAAAGCAGTTTTTCGCGATATTATTATGCTAATCAAGACACGCGGAAGCGTGTCCAGCCAAAGTCCAAAAAAGAAAGAACTGGCAGCACCGTGTGTAATATTACACGAACCATTTGGAGCCACTTTTGACCCCCTCATAACTCAAAAACTATTACACTTAAACATGTCAAATTTGGCTCATATATTGAGACCCGCGAGATACGTATGTGCTCCAAATTTCATAAGCACACCTCAAATGGTTATTTAGATATAAACGTCCAAAAATCGTCATTTTTATGATCTACCTACGGATAGATCAAAACTCTGACACGGGGCATACTACCATCGCTTAAAGCCGTATTATTTTAATATTGTTGACGTTCATGTTGTAGTGTTATCATCATTATTTTAAGGACGTCAAAGTACGTGACATTCAACCGTTACTTTGAAATAATACTGCTTTAAGCGGTGGTAGTAACTCCCTCGTCCACTTCCTGCGGCAACTTGCATTACATTCTACGCATAGTGCATGCACAACTAAATAAAACAAGAGTTGTTAAGTAAAAAAAAAACTCCTATTACATAAATCATACTGCAGGTCTTTGTTTAAATTCGTTATTTTGTGTTGTTAACTATTGAAAATGACACATAATTATTATTTTATTGTAAATAATAATGAATAATAATCTAGTTGCATTAAAACCTTACCTTCGTATTCACGCATTTTGTGCAACGAAACGTCATTGACAGAAAAGAAAAAGAAACGTATTTGAAGTCGTCAGTTCAAGTGTCAGTCATTGTGATTTTTAATCATTGTTTATAGTGGTTTTAGTGATATCGACTGTTTACCATGCTTGTTTTCAATGTTTCACTAAAAACTTTTGCTATACTATAATATGGATTCGATCTCGCCGACTTCGCGCTATATTCCATGGATGACCATTGTTTGCAATTTGGGTACGTTACGTTGAGGTGCATAAATTGTCACCTGAGTGTAAACAGGATGTTAAGACCTGTTGTTACCATGGGTGGGCTCACCATCGAAATGATATTGTTGCACCGGCAGCTTTCTTGATAATGTAACGACAGTGATTACCTATTTAATATGAAGATGAATAAATCAATGAACTAATAGAAAAGTCCTATTACAGTGTAAAGGATTATTTGAATGATAGCAAGGCATGGGTATGAACTGTTACAGCGGCTGATTATGTAACTGTTATATTGTATATATAATTTCAAATATTTGTGAGATGGTGATAATAAAACAAACACAGTTGAGTTTGTTGCGGGCTCTTCTCAGACCAGGGCACGTTTGGAACCCTCGTAGCTTTAGTTTTAAGATACCGTAGTTAGTTATCACCATCACGTCTTATGCTCTGTAAGCATGACGTTCAGAAGGTGTACTTTGTAGGTACCTATTTTGAATAAAAATGTTTTGAGTTTGAGATTGTGTTCAATAATTTCTGTACAAAAAGAAATGATATCCCATCAAAAACATAAATGTAAAATGAGAGCCAAAATCCAAAATTGTGATATGTATATAATATATGCATTGGTTGTTGACTTCAGCGACAAAAGAAGTGAGATCTAAATGGGTGCCAAAGTTCAATGGTCAGTCCTGCAATTTATTAACAACATAAAATATTTTATAACAACTTAAAATATCATTTCTTCTTATAACTTAGGATAATATGTTGAAGACTAAGGCTTTGGCTTGGCTAGTTTTCATATACGAATTATAGCCTTCGCAAGTTGTAAAGCTGTAAGTTCTTATTTTATTCTTCCGAAAATTTGGCTTGCTAGTAGAAACTGTACTTTTAGGTACCTACTTAATAATAATTCGTATATGGAAACTAGCCAAGCCAAAGCCTTAGTCTTCAACATATTATCCTAAGTTATAAGAAGAAATGATATTTTAAGTTGTTATAAAATATTTCATGTTGTTAATAAATTGCAGGACTGACCATTGAACTTTGGCACCCATTTAGATCTCACTTCTTTTGTCGCTGAAGTCAACAACCAATGCATATATTATATACATATCACAATTTTGGATTTTGGCTCTCATTTTACATTTATGTTTTTGATGGGATACATCATTACGTCGATGATAATTTGGAGATGCATTTTTTTTTTAAATCGTGTGCTTGAATTCTATGAGTCGTCAAGTCACACTAGAGATAAAATGCTATCAAATAGCAGCAAGTCTGAATAAGCCCCTTACAATTGCAGATTATAACGAATACAAGTCACTTCCATGTTATAAAATTACCTACATTATATACGTCTTTGTCTTTTAACGATATTCATAATTTCCCCTACTAGGAAACCCCAGTCTTAACCCCTAGGCTATCAACGCTACTAGGTAGGTACTTATATGGATTTGTATGATTTACATAAAATAAAATAAAGGATTTGGTGGATAGTGTTACAGAGATGAAAATCCTAAGTGAACTAGTTATTGCGCTCGACAGAATACTGGGATGGTTCTTTTTTCGTCAATTTTCGAATATTGACTACTGAATGAATTAAGGATTTGACCCTTATTCTTTATTATATGCATATACAAAAATGAATTTTCACTTTATGTAACTATTGAGATGTAACGTTCTTTTTATCTATAATCTATAAGTATAAATATAAATTAATTTTGCTAAGCGCATAACTTCCAAACGACTGCACCAAATTGGATAATTCTTTTTTTTGTGTTCGTTATAGTCAGGACAAGGTTTGTATAAAAAAAAATTAAGAGTTCCCGCGGGAATAAAAAAACCTCAAATGATTGTTTGTTACTCAATCACGGATCTGAATAAAATTTGGCACAGAGATAGATTATGGTCTGGAAAAACAGATAGGCTCTTTTTTTTCCTGGAAAATTAAAGAGTTCCCGCAAGAACCAAAAAACCTCAATCCACGCGGACGAAGTCGCGGGTATCAGTTTATTCATTATATTTTATAAATATTTATTTAGGTAGGTATATTAAAAGACGAATTAAATATTAACTTTGTTTACTTGATTTGTCGGTATAGGTATTACAATAATCATATTCTAATATTATAAATGCGAAAGTGTTTTTGTTTGTTGGTTTGTCGATTTATTGGTTTGTCGGTTTGTCCGTCAATCATGCTGCAACAGAGCAACGGATCGACGTGATTTTTACGACAACGACGGGTATAGTTGAGGACCTGGAGAGTGACATAGGCTACTTTTTATGCCGGAAAATTAAGGAGTTCCCGTGGGAATCAAATAAACTTATTCCACGCAGACGAAGTCGCGGGCATCACCTAGTCATTGCATATCTAAACACTGAACTAATGTTTGAATAAAAAGTACGAGTAGGTATATTTAGCACAATAGCTGTGAGTTATCGAATACGAATCATAATAGATACTTTCAAAGATAAATGAGCTTATAACTGTTCAAGTCATGACTTGCTACTTAGGCTACGCATTTAACAAATAATTCTGTTTTGCGGAGACCGAACTGCACAGAAATTTTCGTTTGTGAAAAACATAATTAGAAAAGTGTAAAAGCACATTATACTGTGGTTCTTTGTAGTGGTAAACATTTCTTGAGTTTCTCTTATCAACCCATTTCTGGATCATTACTGAGCACGAGTCTCCTCTCAGAATGAGAAGAGTTTGGCCATACCACGCTGGCCAATTAGTGCGGTTTGGCAGACTTCACATACCTTCGAGAACACTACACACGTCCGAGAGTTCAGGTTTCCTCACGATGTTTTCCTTCACTGTTTGAAATGAAATGAAATGAAATGAAATGAAATTAATTTTATTTTGCTAAATGTGAGTAGGTAGTACAAGATGGAGAATAAATATTGCATAGTGCTTACACATTTTGCCAAACGTTTGGCTTGCTAAATTGGCAGTACAGTTACTGCTTAAGATACATAATTGCAACAAAGTCAAAATAAATTTAAAAAATACTTTACAAACAATAGATTAAAATGTCATATTCTAGTAATGTTACATACAATCCTTATTTAATGTCATCATATCTTAAACCCAGCTAAAAATTCATTTACATTATAAAAACATTCGTCAATCAAATAGGTAAACAATTTTTTCTTAAATTTAGATATCGGTAAACTTTTTGTGCTGTCTGTGAGTTTATTATATAAGGTTACAGCCATACAATACGAATTACGGGAACATAAAGCTAGTCTGCGCTGCGGTATCTCTAATTTGAGTTTTTGTCGCCGGTTTCGGTTATCAGTGTTTGAAGCAAGTGATTTTTGTTTAAAATTTACTTAACATGTACATAACTTCGAAAAGTTGTAGGTGCGTGCCCGGAGATCGAACCCGCGACCCCGTGCGGTGATCGGTTGTCTCAACCACTATTAGTCTAAGATGCCTATATACAACGACCTTCACCGAGCTGGTTAATGGATGAAACCTACTTTTTATTTTTATTTAATAATAATAAGTTGGTAAGTTACCATAGTCCTCAGGTAACTTAACGGATCGGAACCGCTTGAGTTATGTATCAAAATATAGGTTATTTTATAACAAACGCCATTGGCTACAATAAACTTTTCAAAAATAATAATAATTAAAATTAATTATTTTTTTAAAAATAGTCTGGACCGGATTTTGATAGGCAACCTATTTTAGGCGTATTTATCTATTATTAAATAAAAATAATAAAAACCGGCCAAGTGCGAGTCGGACTCGCGCACCGAGGGTTCCGTACAAACCTATGTTTTTTTTAAATATTTGAGTTGATTGAATGAAAGGTAAATTGCGGTTTACGATTTATGACGTATTAAAAAAAACTACTTACTAGATCTCGTTCAAACCAATTTTCGGTGGAAGTTTGCATGGTAATGTACATCATATATTTTTTTTAGTTTTATCATTCTCTTATTTTAGAAGTTACAGGGGGGGACACACATTTTACCACTTTGGAAGTGTCTCTCGCGCAAACTATTAAGTTTAGAAAAAAATGATACTAAAAACCTCAATATCATTTTTGAAGACCTATCCATAGATACCCCACACGTATGGGTTAGATGAAAAAAAAATTTTTGAGTTTCAGTTCTAAGTATGGGGAACCCCCAAAATTTATTGTTTTTTTTTCTATTTTTGTAAGAAAATCTTAATGCGGTTCACAGAATACATCTACTTACCAAGTTTCAACAGTATAGTTCTTATAGTTTCGGAAAAAAGTGGCTGTGACATACGGACGGACAGACAGGCAGACAGACAGACATGACGAATCTATAAGGGTTCCGTTTTTGCCAAATTTGGCTACGGAACCCTAAAAAGTAGGTTTCATCCATTAACCAACTCGGTGAAGGTCGTCGTATGTCGGGATCTTAGGCTATATAGGCTATCACCGCTTCATAACTCTTTCATTCTTTTGACTAATTAAATTACGAATTCTGCCAAACACTTACGGCGTTACCACAAAAATGTTGGACGTGTTGTAAGCGTTGGAGGATTAAAAACCTGACAGACTTTTTACAACTACTATGGGAATTAAAAAACAAAGTCGCGGGCGTCCGCTAGCATGTATATAAAATCGTTAAGGGATCAACGCACAGCCTATATTATGTATTATTATTTATTGTGTGCAATAAAGTAGGTATTTATCTACGCTGAGTTCGATGATCATTTTAGGAATTTATACGACACTGAATATAGCCTGTAAGTTTATAGTAATAGTGTTTAGTCCATAAGTTTTGCTGTATCTTATAATGTTGTTTGTTTTCTGTGTTCATATTTTAAATCCCAAATAAAGATTTTATTTATTTATTTATTTAATTATTAACAGTCATAAACGGTTTCTGGTTGATTTGGGTTAGTGTGATGTTTCTGTTCCATTTATAAATTATTATTATTATTATTATCAGCATAAATTTAGCTCTCACGCCCGCATACAAAATAAATACATATATGGCCAAAAGAGTTATAATAAACTTATTATTATTATTATTAAACTCTTTATTTGTACCACACATAACAAAAGCAAATTACAGAAAACATAAAATAAAACAAAGAAGTACAAAGGGCGGCCTTATTGCTAAGTAGCAATTATGGTTTTTTCTACAACAATTTCAAAAAACAATGTACACTTATTCCGGTAATAAAGTCAGCCCTTGAACCTTGTACAATGATTTTCATTAAAATTACTTATGCACTAACAGAAACTAAGCAATACTAATATTAGTAATGCAGAAATGTAATGATTGGCTATCTGCTAAGACATAAAAATCGGGCATAAAAGACACTCTTTCGCATTCATAAACTTAGTGAGGTCGACTTGGTAAAGTTCATCTAGGAGGCAAGTCCGTATGTACTGGTTTTGGGCAGCCTACAGAAAGTCTATGCAGTTTGTTGTTCTATTGGTCAAACAGTAATCAATTTCTTATTTAAGTTAGGTAAGATAGACGGTGTTATAAGGCGTTTGTCGGTAGTAAAATTACTTTTCCACCAGCTTTCCGAACCAGTGGTATATTCAAAAGCACTAAGCACTGTTAAAAGTCTACTTGAATCCATACTATTATTATAAATTCGAAAGTGTGTCTATTTGTCTGCTACGCTTTAACGCAGGCCCACCTGTTTAACCAATTTTGATGAAATTTGATACAAGGATAGGTTGTATCCCGGGGAAGGACATAGGCTAATTCCGGAAAATTAAGGAGTTCCCGCGGGAATCGAAAAAACTTAGTCCACGCCGACGACGGGCATCATCTAGTTTTTCTATAAAAAAGATACCTGTCGCAGAAAGACACATTACTTATAATGTAATCCCAAAGAATTAAAATTTAAAAAAAAACTTTGTGCTAAAAAGAGTCCAAAATAAAGAGTTTCTCTCATTAATGGCAAAAATCTTTCATCAAAATGGCAAAAAAGCACGCTATATTATAATAAAAATTTAAACAACATACATAATAATCTAGGCTCTGTAGTTTTTTACGCATAGAGACGATAGACTTTGAATGTCAACTAGCAAATGCTGGGTGTACACAAATCAAACAAGTTTTTTTTTGTATCGATCTGCGGGTGATCGAACTCATGGCTACCTCACCGAGGAGCTATTGCTAACGCTTATTGCGGAACGAGCTTAGAAATAGAATCTTAGCACTTTGATGCGGTTGTAGACATCAGTCAAGACATAGTAAACGTATAAATCTATGGTAGAAATCAATAAGATTTCGCCATTTATTCCAATAATTTCGCCAATAGTAAAGACATAATATCTGTATATACAGTCGACATAGACGACATGAAGGCTTTTAAAAGTCGCAAGCCAATAGAATATTCATGTTAATTGAAAGAATTGTAGTGTTAGAGGGGAAAAAGCGAATTTTTCATGGCATCACTGCCTCTACATGGTGGAGCTGGCAATACTAGTCAACGATAGAATAGTCTAAATCAGTTCAACAGATGGGCCATGAAAATATAGCAAACACAAACACCCTTATGCATTTAGCATAAATGACTGAATCTTTATTAATAGGGTTCCATAAATGTAATTTAATACAATAATAAATTTTATTACGAGGCAAAATTGGCAAAAATTCAGTATGCTAGATTCTTAAATGAAATAAGTCGTTCTAAAAGTCTAACTTGTTTCATAAGTCTTCATGCTTACCATTGATATAATGAGAGTAGTCTCAAGACATTAATTGCATACGAGTACCTACCTATATTCAAATGGAATATCAGACGATAATTTTCTTACTTCGATTAGAATAAGCTACGAGTACTAGTGTTAAAAAGCATGTTATTACCTAATTACTGATAGCTGCAATTTCATACACAAGCGCAAATATCACGAGAAGTCTTATTACTCTCAGTATTATTTTTAATAGTATTATTATTATATTAAAACATTTTGCATACTCTTCATATCTAATTTACTTAAATAGGATGTGATCATAAGAGCTTAAAAATTGATATTCAGTTTTTTGTTGTTTACACGGTGCGTTCTAGAACCTGAACAAAGTTTATGGACTCAAACCATTCTCAAACTATAGTTATTCTCATACTAGCTTATGCCCGGCGACTACGTCCGCGTGGATTGAGGTTTATTGGTTCCCGCGGGAACTCCTTAATTTTCCGGGATAAAAAGTAGCCTATGTACTATTCCAGACTATATTCTATCTCTGTGCCGAATTTCAGCCAGATCCGTTCAGCCGTTGGCGCGTGATTGAGTAACAAACATCCATACATCCATACATCCATACATCCATCCATCCAAACTTTCGCATTTATAATATTTATTTGATTGATTTGATGTAAAGTATTTGTATTATGTAAAGTATCAAAACAAGTATCAAACTTAAGTTTTAAATTTGATTTTTAATGAAGCTTAAATGAAACAGCTAAAGCTCAACGCTAAGCTTAAATCGCAATGAAGGGCATTTTTAGTTATGCTAATATCAAAACTCGAAGTATAAACTTGTAAAAAATAAACTTGTATAAACTACAAGACTAGAGCGCCGGCTTGTCTGTAAACATAAATTTGGAAGTTATGATGTAAAAATACAACACCTGTTTCGCAAATTGTGATCATCAGGCGTGCTTTTTATATAAGTTCTATCAGAACCAGAATCAGAAATAAGAATATGTGCGCCAGCCTTAAAATTGTAGTATCTACGTAGCAAATGTCAAAAACCTCGTCTTGATGCGGGCTCGCAGTTATTACACACAACCACGTAGCTACATAAGCGATAACATCGTCATAATAACCTCTCGTACATATTTAGAAATACTCGCTTCTCTAGTTACCACCTAAGAGTACTTTTAAATTCTTCCTCTAACAAAAACTTATATTACACATTTTGTTACAAAAAATATGGGCGGCATATATTTTTTTTTGACTAAAAGTTTAATTAAGGGTTTATTCCATAACCGCCGAGTAAAGTTTAACAGACTAATTTGTAATGTTTCGACAGTTGTCGGAATTCTGTTTAAATTCCAAATTTATTCGTCATTTACGGAATACTTGGTGACTGTGAATTATTAAGCCATAATATTACACTAGTCATACTAATATTATAAATGCGAAAGTGTGTTTGTTTGTTGGTTTGTACTTCAATCACGCCCCAACAGAGCAACGGATGGACGTATATTTTTTGAAAGGATATAGTTGATAGCCTAATTAGTGGGTTGTAGTTGAGCACCTGGGGGGTGACATAGGCTACTTAAATTACTTTTCATGCAGGAAATTAAAAAACTCATTCGCAGGTATCAGCTAGCAGTTTATAGTAATTAAATTAAATTTCGGAGACTAATTTATTTCATAATATGTTAACATCATAAGTATTATCTATTGCAGGTGAACCCCGTGTATTATACATACTCGTACACGAAATTCAAAAAGAACCCTAACATCTAATTGGCTAATGACTTCGTAGCACTTAAAAGAGTTCAACGCTCGTCAAAGAGCCTCACGACTCTTTACACAATAGCGCTTTTTGTATACCTCGCTTTTGGTTATGACATCACCACAGGTTTATATCATAAATTGGCGTATACATACTCTGGAGTGATCATATAACTCTTTAGCTGTTTATTTTGTGATGTAAAGACTAGATTCCTACTAGATTTCTTTAAAACAAATCCTAATTCTTTGTAAGTCAATTAGATATTGCGTGTGATTTTCAAAGAACCAACCTAGGGATACATAACTTCATCATTCTGTTTGTCTGACCCTCACGGGTTTACATCAAAGAAATAAAATACTTGGGTATATCCATACTTCATATTATAAATGCGAAAGTGTGTCTGTCTGTCTGTCTGTCTGCTACGCTTTCACGGTCCATCTGTTCAACCGATTGGGATGAAATTCGGTATAGTAGTAGGTTACATCCCGGGGACGAACAAAGGCTACTCTTTATCCCGGAAAATTAAAGAGTTCCTGCGGGAATCAAAAACCTTAATCCACGCGAACGAAGTCGCGGGAATCATCTAGTGCATATATATTTTTGATTTACAGACTAGTACTTGGCTGCAATCAGACTTGCTGGCAAGTAGTGATGTATTTAGCCTTAGATGGAGCGCGTTTGCCAAGAAGATGCCTATTTACTTTTGATTTGAAGATACCAATATTAATAGCGGAGGGAAAAATGGAACATGTAACAGAGAAAGAAACATCTCGACATCTGAAACAACGTCGACTCAGATGTCACTCTGTAATCTTACTAATATTTTAAATGCAAAAGTTTGGATGGATGTATGGATGTTTGTTACTCAATCACGCTTGTATTAATAGATTGTGTTAATTTGACTAGTAGCGAAAAAATACCTTCATCCTAATTAACACTAAAGTAGAGTTACAAATCTTATTTGGTAATTTACTTAAAACTATTGAATAGAATAGAATAGAATATTTGACCGAGCAAAGCGAAGGTCTCTGAGTCTACTTGAGTGAATTTGCACTTGTCCGTCCGTCCGTCCGTCCGTCTGTCAGAGCCTTAGAACTTCTGATTTACTGAAGTTAATTACTTCAAATTTAAATATTTAAATATTATATACATAAACCGATGGCCTCCAGCCGAATATGGCTTAAAAAGTTATAAAAATCTTTATTTCAGGGGGGCTCTCATAGAAGCGAATGCGAACGAAAATATTTTTATAGCGTTACATAGGGTTACGGTGTTTTAAAGATAATTAGGAATAGATTCCAAAATTTTTTTTTTTTCATTTTTCCCCTAATATTGACCAAATGGGGGGCTTTCAAAGTGGTGATTTTCTAACGTTAAAAGTTGAACTCTAAATTTTCTGAAATGCTGTCCCTGAAACTTGATCAATTATTTCAATTATATCCTGTACTTGAACAACAAATACTAAAATTAGGTAAATATTATAAGGAAACGAAAGTATTTAATTTTTGATGAGCCTTAGTATTTACATCCGAACTTCACAATTATGTCAATAGATGGCGCCGCGAGGTCTCAGTTCGGGGCGAACCACTAGTTATTTATTTGCATGATTGTAAGTAGGTACATAGTACGGTGTTATTATGTTGTAATAAGGTGAGCATGTTACAAACAGCCATACAATGGCGTGCAAAATACTTAAAACTAACATAGGGTTCATAAAAAGGACTAAACAAGTTGCAAGCTTCAAAATTTTTGTAACATTAAATTAAACATAAAATAAATAGACAAATGAAAGTTTAAATCGGGTGAGTTTTAAAACTCAAAAATTCTTTTAAAGAATAGAAGTTTTGGGCTACTAGCCATTTATACAACTTATTTTTAAATAATTTAATTGGTAATGCCTTAATATCTTTTGGCAGCTTATTATAAATTTTTACGCATAAGGCTGGGCAATTTTTTAAGTAAAATTCCGTCCTCGGTGGACACTGCAACACAAGCCTGTCGGTGTTTCTAGTGCACCGTGGGTAGATATCACTAGCTTTCATAAAAATACTATGATTTTCTCTCACGAACACAGATATTTCATAGATGTATAAGCTAGGCAGTGTTAAAAGATTTAATTTTATAAAAAGAGGTTTGCAAGATGTTATTGGCGAGACTCCGCAAATTGCTCTAACACATCTTTTTTGGGCTATAAAGGCCCTGTTAAATTCAGAACTATTTCCCCATAGAATTAAGCCATATCTGAGGACTGATGCTACGTAAGCATGGTACACTGTTAGGGCAGTTTGTTGATCAGTGACCGAAGTGAGTCTTTTCAGTGCAAAATTAAATCTATTTATTTTTTTACATACGTGGTCCACGTGAGTTAACCATTTTAGGCTTTTATCTAAGAAAACTCCTAGAAATTTTACATTGAGTGATTCGTCGATACGTTTATCATTATATTTTACATTCAGTTTAGAATTAGATTTATTATGAAATTGCATATAAGTTGTTTTGGTAAGGTTAGTTCTGAGTTATTTAATTGAAGCCAGTCTATTATTGATTTTATAGTAAGGTTGATTTGATTTTCATGATCTTTAATATTATCTTTAATTTAATATTATATATTTCACGTCACAACTATAGAGATGTCATTTGCAAACAATACACATTTAAAACGAGTAACTTCACTTATATTATTAATATAGATGATAAAAAGAAGGGGCCCAAGAATACTGCCTTGAGGTACATGCCCACCCATTGTAGAGCAGAGATAGTCAGAATGGAAGGTTTCCTGTTCATTATTATTAATTTTTTTGATATCAACCCGCTGTTGCCTTTTTTCAAGATATGAAATAAACCAATTTAGTACAGGGCCTCTAATTCCTAGGGCTTCTAGCTTATTAATCAAAATGTTATGATTTACAGAGTCAAAAGCTTTCGATAAGTCAAAAAATACCCCAGTAGTCCAATTTTTTGCATCTATGTTTTTAAGAACTGTATCCATTAGTGAGAAAATAGCATGTTTCGTCGATTTTTTCTTTTGAAATCCATATTGGTCTTTATTTAATATGTTAAAATGGTTACAGTAGTGAATGAGTCTTATAAACATGCACTTTTCAAAAAAAATTGCGAGCACCGGTATTAATGGTATTGGGCGATAGTTGGAAATATTTGTGGGATCACCTTTTTTTAAAAGAGGTTTAATTATTGATTGCATAAAGAGCTCCGGAAATTTTCTACTTTCGAATGAAAAATTGATGAGATAAGTTAGTATGGGGATAATAACATTCTTTGATGATTTAATTACTTTAGTGCAAACTTCATCAAAACCTTCGGACATTGTATTTTTAAGAGAAATTATTTGTTCATTAACTTCACGTTCCGAAACGGGTTTTAAAAACATAGAATGGCTCATACTTTTTAGTTTTTGTGTATCTATTTTAGGGGCTGTATTATTTGATCTATTTGTTGAATCAATAAATTGTTCGTTATCGGTTACTCTATTACTATCGATTTTAATACTTTGTATAAAATTATTATTTTTCTTATTAGTACCAGATTCATCTTTTATTATATGCCATGAAGTTTTGCATTTATGTTTGCTTAAAGCTATCATTTTTTTTTTAATTTTTGACCTGCTATCATACATCTTTTTAGAATCGTAGAATAAGACTTAAAACGAATTTTATGATTAGTGTCTTTTTTATTCTTATAATATTTAAATTGCAATTTTCTTTTATTACGGCTACTATTCTTCAAACTCCGAGTAACTAATTCTTACTAAATATTAACATCCTTTATTTCTTCGGTTGATATAGCTATTTGGAGTCAAGAGATGTATTTTTAATGTTACTGTCATTCCTATAACTTTATTAAGCATCAAATCTTCCTTCCAGATTTATAGACACTATCGATACAAAAAACATACATCGTAGGTACGTATATTACGTTCAAAAAATTATGTATCTATTCTGAAATGTACCTCCTA
Organism: Erebia epiphron; assembly: GCA_963932025.1. Taxonomy (NCBI): domain Eukaryota; kingdom Metazoa; phylum Arthropoda; class Insecta; order Lepidoptera; family Nymphalidae; genus Erebia; species Erebia epiphron. Next base: position 19,763,610 of record OZ009952.1, read on the forward strand.
TCTATACACCTATTGAGACAAGGCATCAATTATGGAGGTGGGAGTTGCAAAAACTTAAGGAATATTTCGGTGGGGGCTACGTGGCCGGTTACGTAAGTTCATCTAGTTTCAAGGTCGAGGACGTTGCTCCCAAATCGCTGAGGTCCTGCCGGCCCGAAACGAAGTTTGGACGCTACTTTTTTTTTTAATCAGCTCAATATTTGTATCCCGTCTGCCCACATAGATTAGCTTGTTAGGAAAAAATATCTGTAATCTGAGACAAAAAAGACGTAAAATTTTTCATTAAAAAAATCCCTCTTTTAGCACCGCTATAAACATTAATATTCTCACTTTATCTTAATCCAGCCTAAAACAAGCTTATTTGCTGTCTTTTATTTTTCTCAACTCAAATGGCTCATGTAAGAGGATCAGTAAGAACCGCGCCAATACGTCTTTGTCTTAATTCATATTAAACCCTTAAAAGCTACTGTTCCACCATCATTAATCAATCGATAATAATCCATGCAAAACTACTACCTCTACTAAGCATGGTTTTGATATGCCCAGTCAATGACGAAGGGCTTTTAAACTAACCCTTCACTTAGCATTTTAGCTACTGCATAATAAACCCTTTTGTTCCCCTCCTACAGGTATACAGTGAACGGATTTATTTTAGAAATGACGGACCAGTACTTATCATTTGATGTTATTATTTAAGAAGTATCATACTAATATTATAAATGCGAAAGTGTGTTGGTTTGTCCTTCAATCACGCTGCAACGGAGCTACGGATCAACGTGATTTTGTGCATGAGTATAGTTGAAGACCTGGAAAGTGACATAGGCTACTTTTTATCCCGGAATATTAAGGATTTCCCGGAGGAAAAAACTTAAACCACGCGGACGAAGTAAACGAAAACCTACACAATTAGTCAAACAGTCACATTTTCTGTCCCAGGAAACGTAATAGTTTTAATATCACTGGGTTTTTGTCATCGCAATGTGTGCAGGGATGAAGAACCGTTATGATTTTTTATATAGCAACATAATGGCCACCCTTTTATAGCAAAAAATGCGAGGGTACCGCAGGTAAGGCAATCTGATCGCGGGCCGTGATTAAGGTTCCGATCGAAGTTACATAATGTTTCTTTGTTGTTTTCCATATGCACGGTAGCGTAGCTGTTAAACTGTAAACTTTTCTTTCTTATCTAGTATCTTTCACCGTGCCGTATCATGTTAGCAGCAGCAGTATGGTGGTAAAGGATACCACGTGCTAACGAAATGCCATCTGCTTCAACTTTTGTCACTGGATTTGGTAGTAGCATGAAATGTGCGTCCATTATTAATGTGAAAGTGTGTCTGACTGTCTGCTATGCTTTAACAGCTCAACTTTACAACCAATTTTGATGAAATTTGGTATTGAGATAGGTTGCATCCCGGGGAAGAACATAGGCTGCTTTTTGCCGGAAAAATAAGAAGTTCCTGCGGGAATCCAAAAAAAACTTAATTAATGCGGATGAAGGTGAAGCTTTTTTTAGTATAAAATAATTTGGATAATATTCAATGTTGGTTACATTGGTTACATAGGTGTTTAATTGCTGACCCACCCCAGCCTAAATCGAGTAGAATTTCTGATCTATTTACCTAGTAGATTGTTATTGCAACGTTGAACGTTGAAGGCATGTAAAATTATGGACCGACTGTGGAGGTTTAGATGAGATTTTGGCGCCCTTCGGCCCCGACTTCTATTACAAGAATCTAATAGTAATCGTAACATTCATAAGAGCTTAACTCGTACTTGTACTCTTGATTGAATTATTTGCCGAAGGGTACGGAATTGCATAATTGTTCCAAAAAACCCCTACAATTATAAATGGCTAGCAGACTGGATCCTCATTTAAGTGTACGCATAACGCATGCATGTACTTATATAATAGATTTGAAATGCTAATCCATAGTATGTACAACATACTCCTATTATCCTATAGTCCTTTAATCTATGCTAATTCAAACGCGTTCAATAGTTTACATGTGATGCGTAAACAGACAGACGAGCAATATTTTTAAAAATCCGTTTCCTACAGAACTATACCGATAATAAATCTTTTTCCAATCAAAATCTTGAAATTATATTGAATACTAGCTGATGCCTGCGACTCCGTCCGCGTGGAGGTATGAAAAATAGATAGTAGCCGATTCACAGACCTACTCCGACCGATTCATAAAAATCGGTCAAGCCGTTTCGAAGGAGTATGGTAACTAACATTGTGACACGACAATTTTAAATATTAAGAGATTAAATACATATTTTCTATATAATACAGGTGACATATCATTTCATAAAAAACAAATGACAAATTTTAATTTCACAACCAACGTTTCGCAAAATTTTGATTCATAATAAATATGAACCAAGAATACATCTTTAAGCAAACAACTGGTTCTATAAATGATTATTTTGACAAATTTTTTGAAGACAAATTTTAATTTCCCAAGACATTATTTGTCAAACAAATAATTTATTATTCACTTTAATTATTAAAAAATACATATCATATATATAAACGTTTAATAAGTACTATATCTGTCAAAATGTGAGGTTAGGTTAGTTTAGACATGTGGCCGGACACTAACGTTCTGTCGGGTTAACATACCTGGTTTAAAAAAAATTATTTTCAGAAGCACTACAGTTTGTAAAATGTACGGACATTTTATAAAATCGCGAATTTGACAAATAAATTATTTGGTGAAATAATAAATTGGTAGCAATTATTGCAAAGGAAAAAAAATTCGAATTGAGTATTTGTCAAATGATCTTTTATAAAATGATATTTTTGCCGAATATACGTTGTTTGTGACCTGAATAGTTTTTGAAACGTTTTTTGTGAAACATTAGTGAACCTATAATATAATATACCAACCTCATAGGTAACTATGAGTTTGCGCCGTTTGGGGTCGAAACGTTGGGCCCATGGGGTCCGAATGCACATTTCCTTTTCAGAGAAATTTCTCGAAAACTAGTCGACGCTACACGTGACCAGAGGGCTGGCCTATTCCTTGGCCAGAGGTTAAGCATTGCCATCCAGCGTGGCAATGCTGCCAGTCTTCTGGGCACGTTGCCCGATGACGGCGATGCGGAGGAATTCTTTGATGCATTTTAGCAAAATGTTCTTATTATATAGATAAAAAAATTTATTGTATCGATTTGTACTTATTTATATATTTAAATAATAAAATTACCAGTTAATAATATAATTCAAATGCAATCATTTGAATGAAACATCTGTATTATTTATTTCTGAGTGTAGAGAAAATTTTATTTAGTCTAAATAAAATTTAAGGAAAAATATAATACCTGGCGAGCAAAATTGTGTTTTTCCTTAAAGCTTAACCTATCCTATACCTTATTTTTAGGAGTGTAGTTATTGATTTTAATGAATATTATGCATGCATGCAAGAGAAATTCCAATTTATTTCTTTTTTCATCGTCACCTGTTACTTTGCTGCTGCTATTATTATACTTCATTCTATAAAATATATAGTGAATGAATGACGTGAAGAATTATATTTTTTACTTTCTCTTATAGAATTTTATTAATCTAACAGTTGAAACCTAATTAAAGAATGTAAATATATTAAATACGTATTGTTTTTACATAATATGATTCGTCCGCATGGAATAAGTTTTTTTTAATTCCCACAGAAACTCTTTAATTTTCCGGGATAAAAAGTAGCATATGTGTTATTCCAGACTATAATCTATCTCTGTCCCCAATTTCATCCAGATCCGTTCAGCCGTTCTGGCGTGATGGAGTAACAAATATCCATCTTACCAAACATTCGCATTAATATGATATTATTAAGATATGACAATTCAAAATCTAATTGTATATCCAGATATAGATAAAGAAAAATAGACTATAATTAACTATCCCATAATAAATATAAGAAATAATGTTGACCGAAATTTTTATATTATATTTGCTGATGCAATAGTTAGTAGATGTATCCAGATAATATTTATATAGTTTCTTGCAGGTTCTTCTCAATACAATTTTTTTTCCGAACCGGTAGTAGAGTCAAAATAAGACGTATCATACGAAACACCTCTGAAATATAAGTACAAATTGAGTATTATAATTATGTAAAAATAGACTATAGACTCGGTCTTATTCATAAAAAGATATAGAAGCTTTATTAGCTTGTTATAAGCAAGTTCTCAAAAAACATTATTCATAAACGTTCAATAGTGCTATATCGCTCTATAAGTATTCAATAGCGGCTCTATAACTTAAAACATGGTGAACCCTACTATAAACCCATAATAAAGAACAAGATGGCCGTCTTGTCTTCACACAGCTGATAATTTGATTGTGAGTTTTGAAGTGAAATGTCAGTGAGGTTATTTTATTGCGTTTTTGACATTGCAATAGGTGTGCTGGAAACATATTTTTAATATATTAATTATTAATTACTTTTATGTATTAATTGTTATTAGTAAGTAATAATATTTAAGTGTAAATAATAATTGTACCTATTATAATTAATTTATTTAATATTTTCTATTTGTGTTGTTGTAGAACTAACCAATAACTCAGGCTGAATGCTAGCAAATGCGAGACAAGTTCACAGGTTTCTCCAGTAGTGTGTACTCTCCTTCAACGCGACATTGGCAAAATATTTGTGCCTAGTGCACGAGTAAAGCCATTCACATAAGAAGTGAAGTGAAGTGACATTGCATTATTGTAAAAGTTCATATTTTATTATTTGCTGTGTATCATACCAAGATAACACCTATCACAATGCAAGCTCTGCAAGCTATTGCCGTCATTGAATATATAGAAAACCCTACACGTCGTCAGAAGCTGTACCAGAAGAGATATGACCCGTTTTCTTTGCCAGATCTTGAGTTCAAACGGCGATACCGCTTCAATAAAGATACCGCAAGATTTATAATTAATCTCGTTAGGCAAGATTTGCAACTCGATTTGAGAGGCTGTGGCACATCACCAGAGTTGCAAGTTTTAACTGCCATAAGATGCTGGGGACGTCGTGAAGTAAGTCCCTACTTAATTTCGAAGTTTCTATTCATGTAAATATTCCTTTACATATGTGATTTCTTCTAACATGTATCTACTTTTGTGTCTAGGTTCAACAAGATGGGGGAGATTTACATGGGTTGTCTCAACCAACTGTAAGCCGCATTTGTGCCAGAGTAGCTCGTGCAATAGCTCGGCACTCTGCGACTTATATTAAAATGCCTCAGACCCTAATACAACAGCAAAAAGTTATTAAGGAATTTTTAGAAATCAGAAATTTTCCCTCTGTGCTGGGGTGTATTGATTGCACTCACATCAAAATAAAGAAATACGGTGGTGATGCAGCTCAGTATTACATAAACAGAAAAGGATTTTATTCCATGAATGTCCAGGTAGCGTACCTAATGCATAATTTTTATCTACATAGTAGCTTTTTGTATTAAATGTAAAACCACTGTAATTTTATTATTATGTATTAAAACGGGTACATACCACGATGTAAAACAATGATTTTGTTTGTCGATATTTCGACCCAGTTGCATGGATACCTACTTTTAATACATAATAATGTTTTCAAACCACGAAATAAGTCTCAAATCACTGTAATTTTTTTCAGGTAACTTGTGATGCTAGACTTCACATAAGAGATATTGTTGCTAGATGGCGGGGTAGTACACATGACTCCCGCATATTTAATGAGTCCACCCTTAAAGAGCGCTTTGAGCGAAGAGAGTTTAGGGGGCGACTCTTGGGAGATTCAGGCTACCGATTAGAACCATATCTCTTCACACCAATATTGCGACCTCAGAATGCACGTGAAGAGAGATATAATCATGCTCAAATCGCTACACGGAACTGTGTAGAACGTTGCTTTGGTGTGTGGAAGCAACGGTTTCAAAGCTTGCTGTGTGGACTCACTGTTCATATGCACAATGTAAAACCAACAATTGTGGCTCTTGCAGTTTTGCATAATATTGCAATAGACCAGCAGGACTCAGTTCCAGGTAATTAATACTTTGTTATAACTTTACATCAACATGTTTATATTTGTTAAGCAATATTTTTAACATTTATTATTTTGTTTTAGAAAATGATGATGAAAATCACATTGTTCAGGAGGAGGATGATTTTGCAGCACATACTAATCAAGCTGGAAGAGGAAGAGGAGGAAACAGTGCTTTCTTGCGAGCATTTATTGATGAAAATTTTAGCTAAAACAAACAACATTATGTACTTATTATGTAGTAAATTAATGAAAAAAGTATGTAATTTATTGTAAGGCATTTAATTTTTTCTCATAATATTCAATTTTTCTTTTAATTAAAACTTCTTTCAAGTCTATATTTCTAGCCTTTTTTTGTTCATTTTCCATTTGTATTTTGTGAAGCTCCTTCCTACAATCTGTTTCGATACTCGCTATTTTATTTGCAGCAGAAGCAGATATCTGTAATACAAAGTAATTTATAATTTGAATGTTTTATAATGAATTGGCATTATTTTGTGACCAACACAATATTTTTGAGCATCAAGACAGTGGGATCAAGTTTCACATTTGTTTCTAGAGGAGGATGGTGTTTCATTTTACTTACTATTTGTACAGTAACAAAAAAAAGTGTGCTTTGAAGTCAAAAGATGACATGCTCAAATTATGAGAATTTGAACACATTGTCACAATTTGAGGTCTGGATGGATATAAAAGCACTAACACAAACATTTCAAATCCAAAGACTGCTCCCACTACCTTGATGCTCATAAATATTTGTTTTACCTTGTTCATGTTTTCCTTTTTCCCAATCTTCCTTTTTCCTAGCCGATGGGTCAGAGGAGACACAACCTAGAATAATATTACTTGTTAAAATCAACTCATTGGCATTGGTACGACAATACTCAAATTGTTATCAAAACAAATTGATAAAACCAACCTCGAATTTAACTTTGTTTATTTATTGTTCTAATGTTATATGTATATTTATTAGTGATCAGTGTAACAAGGCAAAGGTAAGGGGTGAAAACCAGTTCAGCGGGTGCCAAGGAACAAAAATTGAAAAGAAACTGCACTTGCAGAGTTGAAGTTGATCAACCTGTAGGTACTTACACTTAGCTAGTATTTGATATGAAGTCATTATGATATTTACCTTATTCTTATTTTCATCTTTTTTCTCATTATAATTAATTACAGGTAGGACCTGAAGCAACAAAAGTATTATCAAATAGGCTAATTATCAATAGACTATCAAAAATTCATTGATCAACCTATATTGTTAAATATTAATTTACCTTTTGTGTAATTCCATCCTCCTGATTAACCTCTACGATCATTTCTGGGGCCTCTCCAACCTTGACCTGAAACTATATTATTATTAATATGGATATAATATTATACAAGTGATATACTTGTATAAATGGATATGAGAGTACAGAATGGAACACTAGAACACCAATGCGCAAATCATAAACTATAGGTACCTACACAATATAAAACATTCACCTGATTGATTTGATCAGAATCAAATTCATTGGTGTCAATGATAAACTCATTAGGAAGCCACGCACTGATGTCTTCACTGCTTTCAGGATCCTGCTGTGGCGGTGGCGGTGGACCGCCTCCTGTAGCAATAATTTGCTTCCTCTCCGCAGATTTCAACCGCTTTTGGTGCATCTTAATGATGCCCCATTGTGATTTTAATTGTGAAAGGCTCCGCTTGCTCCCCTTACACATGCAGTTAAAGCTGTAACAATATTACATGTTAATGTTTATATACAATAATAGTGCATCGTATATTGACTTACAATAAAAAACCATACCTGTTCAACAAGTCTGCCCAAGCTTTCTGTTTATTGGAATTGGTGTTGGTATCCGTATTTTTGTTTTCAATTACGGATACCCTCTCTCTTACCAACTCCTTTAATAAATGCTACGGAAAGAAATTAGCACTTTGAAATGAGGTGGAAATATTAAAATAGGACATCGGTGTATTCACACTGTTTTGAAACTTGTGTAGCTTTTAGAACTTGTGTGCTAACCTTGTCTTCGCTTAGCCAATTCTCACTTCTGTCTCTCTTTTTTGCCATTTTTACAGAAGTCTCTGTTTCCATATTTTCCAATTTAAAACAGTAAATTATCAAACAAAACTTCGCAAACCCAGATGACAGAAATTCAACTCAGTGAGACTTTTGGCGGTTAACATGCGTTACTTTTTTAATCACGGAGCGTAGACGCTAGTATTTTTGCCATTTTGTCTATGAATTCGTCAGAACGACAACTTAATAAAGCAAAACCGAACTATAGCGAGAATTTAGTTGTGAGAGGTTTATTGAACCTTTATGAATAAAGAAAGTTATGAAACGTTTAATAGGCCTAATGAGCATTTTAGCTAATGAACATTGTAAACCTATAATAAGGGATTTTTATGAATAAGACCGTTAATCCCATATAAAATAAATATCATAGAAATGGGAAACAAAATTGACACTTGTACTAGATTGCCTTGCCGAGATAGAAGTGGTCGTGCGACCGTGGCATTGGCAGCTATCTCGCTCGCACGCAGCAGTTCATTCACCCGGCGCGGGCTCCAGTGCGGAAGAAGCGCAGGCGGCGGTGCGGGTTGTAGGCAGCGGCGGGAAGGACGTCTCCGACCATGAACCAGCCACACTTTATCAGTTATTCGGAGCTATCGGTGCGCTAACCCGCCTCCGCTCCAACATGACCCTCTAACGTGTTTCAGACTGAAAGCAACGTAGATCTCATACAAGACTTATATTTTTAAGTGACGTGCAGTGTGTAGTTTTAAGTTTAGTGAATATATCGGATTATTTTCGTACTGGATGTCCTTGATCGTATTTACTGGATTATTATGCAGCCGTGGTAAGTGGTTACATAAATACATTGATTTTTAAAAATATGTATATATTTGGCTTTTTACTTAAGCATAATATGTATTTTTTTAATTTATCGCTCCCAGCAGACGCTGCGTTTAAAAGACATCAACGCGATCTTACCAAACGCTGCACCTCACTGCTTCATTAACTTGCCGCTTGTTATTTTGTAATAAGTTTATTACTCAATTTCGTATATTATTAGTTCTAGTTATAATAATTTATTATTTATGTAATACATTATAGAAACCCTCATATAATAACTATAGTTTAGATTAATGGCATAAAATATCTATAAATAATAATAATATCATAATTATAATTTTGAATCAAAACAAATTAAAATAGTTTATTAACTATTAACTAAAAATACGTACTTAGACTTACATGCTAGTATATAATGTTTGAGTTCTTTTATTTGATGGTTTTCCTCGACAACTAAAGAGGTTACTAAAAACTAACAATTTAGCTGCAGAATGAAAATATAATAAAAAACTACTAAAAACAAAATTTTGTATAACTTCATGCACATTATATATTTTAAGACTCTTGGACTCGTGAGCACAAAAGCCATTACATGTAAGTTCGAGTCGGAATATCACCAATTAGCAGGATTGCAAGTCTAGGAGTCATTAAAATCTAACTATCTAATCATCGAGAGCAATCACCCTGGGTGGGTTTTAGGCTATAATTATCATAATAAACAAGTCCTAGCACATGCGTGCAAACTCACCCATGCAAGCATACACATACACACACTATTGTTGATGACTGCAAAAAGCGAACCTTGAACCTTCCGAGTTCAATTTCAAGGCGACTGTTCGCACGTGAGCTGGCTTACGTAACTCACCCCACCCACACATAATGACATGTGCGTGCGGGTGTAAACAAATTATAATTATTAATTATTTATTGACGTTTATTTACTCCACCAATTAAGACTCTTTATTTACCTTGTCAAAAACCGATATATTAATTTATTCTATTTACTAGGATTTTTAATATACACAGTCAATATTTATACAAATAGGTTATGGACTTATTTTAATGTATAATAATTGGTTTACAATATTTATTAATTCGTAGCAAGTGCAAATTATCTCAATGTCCTGATGCCTTTGTTAATTATAAAAAAGTAGAGCGTTAGAGACAGATCACAAATTTTTTTCTTTTAATATCTTAGACAACTTATACCTAACGTTTTATTATCCTTTATTTTTTTAATGTGATCGATTATTTATTTATACATTCTACATGCTCAATTCACTCTTTGTTGACATTTTTTTCGTATCTAATTATAAAGTCAAGTTCGCTTACTTGTTTTGCTTGAACAGATAATTCCTGTAAACCTGTACCTACGTGATTATATACATTTGTATGCACGAACACAAACATCTTGAAATTATATACATAAAAATTACACGGTCAATACATAAACGGACTGCGAGTAAGGTACACAAAGCCAAAAAACTTCCGGACTTGCAAGCAAAAGTGATCTCAAAGTAAAAAGCGAAAAGATTCAAATTAGCACACGCGTTGATCGCAATTTCGGCAATGACACTGACTTCGGCCGATGATATAACAGAAGGCTGACAAACCCGTGAAAAGTCGGTCATTGAACCGCGGCCAGAGCGCGCGTCCGCGGCCGCCTGCGCCGCTTTCGCTTGAACGATTTTGTACTTACACCACTCACCATAGAGTTGACTTTCAGTCTCACCGCATCTCAATAATATATTAATACAGTTAAATGCTGAGACACCTGGGACGCATATAATATATTATCGGTAACATTTAAAACTGATAATCTCTTTTAGGAAGTAAATATAAATAATAAATATACATATAGGATCATGAATTATTATAATTTTTAAAACTTTTTCTAAAATTACATACTCGTTGATTATTCCTAATATACAATTAACAAGAGTTGAACAATACAATTAACAAGAGGTACTCGTAACCTCTTTCTTATACCAAAAATAGATTATCATTTACAGCCCTTCAATTTAATATGATTTGCTTCCCCTCCTTGATTTCAATAATAAAGGTAGGTGCTTGTAAGTTGTAGTTATCTGTAGTAATCTGCATAGTTGTTACTTGTTATAGTACCTGCCAGACAACTTCCTAGTTCCTACCAGTCCCATCCAACGACCTCAATATATATATAATGTGTATACCTACATATATATCGACGGTCCCATACCATTTCCGACAACACGCAAAATTTTCATAGAAAACGACAATTTGGTATAATAAATCCTATTAGTTATGACCAAAACATACCATCTACCGCGCACAGGTGACACTGAAAACTAGATTTTCAAGACTATACGTTTTATAGTACAAATAAATCTAAAAATCTAGCCTGTCCAACGAGTTCACTTACGCTTACGTGGGAGTGGTAGGAAGGTCCTTGATGGGTAGAAAGTAAACATCCAACGGGTCGGGAGGGGTGGCGGGGAACCTGTTCGAACAACGGTATCTTGGTATGCCCCGGGCGCACACGCACCTATTATGTAACATCCATTTTACGCTCCAATAGGCTGCGCTTTATGTCACTTGACCTTTCATTATTTTTGAAGAAACAAACTTTTGCCATAAATAAATAATTATAAGCCACTAACTAGCTCTTGCACACTACCGCGTGTACTTTGTTAAGATTTCCATAGACAGTTAATATTATTTGGTTCGAAAAGTACCTATCGTATGTTTTTCTGCGCTGGGGGTGCATGTTATCCAGTGGCGTGCAGTTCATAGAGGCATAAAATCACTTCTCACCCAAATGGAAATTAAACGTTATAGCTCATTTTTCATCATGACAGTCAGTAAATAGGTATTCTGGCTAACTAATGCCTACCCAAGCTTCAAACCCAGTGCACGCCAATGATGTTATCTCAAAGAACCTCTACTTATTTAGTAAGGTTCAATGATTATAAGTAATATAACTCATATTTTCCGTATCAAATAATGTCAGGATCAAAGACCACTTAAATTCTTGACTTAGTGGACTACAGCTTAACGCTTATACACTATACTAGCTGATGCCCGCGACTTCGCCCGCTTAGTTTCTTGTCATGTTTTCTGAATTTTTCCAACTTTCTCAGTTTTTCTTTCCGTAAAATGTAAAAATGTGAAAAAACTTTTTAAAAAGATGAATGAAATTGGTAAAGTCGTTCTCAGGCGTGACCAAGGGAAACAGCGATTCAATTTTATATATACAATATAGATGTATTGTAATCAACAAATCATTGTTTCTCTCAATTGTTATGACAGGTTGAATTTATGGGATTCTACCTGCAACGATGGATTTTGGCCAATAATGAAGAGTGTAGCTAATAGAGGCAATTGCGAACTTTACACTGTAGCAATCATATTAAAAACGCAATAAGGCTCTAAAATCTAGAATTTGTACATGTATAAATACCAGCGTTGCTATGCTACGGCGAACGTGTACTATGTACATAGTTTTATAGTAATTTTCTTCATGAATCTTGTAGCCTCTTTATATCACTTTATACCTATCTCATTTTTAAGAATATCTTCTCTAAACATAAACGTATTATTACCGTGTTTCTTAAAAGTGCCTACCTACACAAGGGTTAAAATAAAATGAAGTCACATTCTGATATACTAAATAAACGTCCCACATACATACAAATCGAATAGAAAAGTTGTCATGAAGCGTGGCTTCCGGCGGCCGTAATAGCGGTTACCACACCATAGACACGCCATACACCACATAAAATACCGTTCATTCGATTGTAACCACGACTCTTGTGAAGGCACATTTTATCCAGATAATTAATAATCACATTATGCAATCGGGAAATACTTAAGAGGGCACCTACACACGAAGGCTTCGGACCGTGTCAAGCCAGTGCATTGACTTTACATGACATTTAATCAATGAATGAGTACACGTGCTCAACCTCATACCCTCTTCGCATTGTATTGTAATGAAATTTTATGCTAAAATAAACTTTATAATTCTTATCGATACTTCTTTCTTTTTCTATGCACATACAAAATATAAAAATAGACGAGAGACAAACAAACAATTATTATTTAAGGACCTGGGTGTGGGTAGTTCCCCCGGGATTTCTATAACCTAAATCCACGCGAACAAAGTCGCGGGCATTATCTAGTGAATAATAAATCTCTATTGAAGCTGCAGGCTGCGTTTCGATTTCACCCTCATTTTAATTTTTTATCGCCACCGACCTAACGGTAGCCGAGACCCTTATAGGTACCGTATGAAAATCTTTAAGTGAGTTCATGTGTAACATTATACAATCGGATCTACCTGTTCGACGATGATAAAAGCCTGAGAAGTGATTAACGGCGTTCGATTATACCTGCAAAATAATTACGCGAAGGTAATGACATTAATTCAAATGATTTAATTATATTATGAAATATTATGGGTAGTAAAATGTTATTAACTACACCTCTTAAAATAAGCGTAGTAGGTACAAAGTACAAACCACAAATACGATATTATTTTCCTCCCTAAATTAAAAAATAGTATATTGTGATACAAGGGTGGAAAGTAGGTTATTGCAAACGAGCTGTCATTAATAAGCCCGAGCCGAAGGTGAGGGTTTTTAATGTCACGAGTTTGCAATAACCTTCACACCCGTGTATCACACGACGTTTTTCAAATACAGTTGTGGGAAATAGTACAAAAATATAATCAATTTATCACATAAAAAATAAAAAAATTCAGCAAATGGCGCGTATTAACACCTGGACATTTTTTTTTTTTTCAACGAAACTAGGCTACGGGTTCGTACCTACGCGTATACAGCCTATTCGATTTTTGTCAAATGTTGAAAATAATTAATTAAAACTGGTAATTAAATATAATAATCAACAACCATTTAAAAGAATTTTTCAATACAGTTGAAAATATAATCAATTTATCACATAAAAAATAAAAAAAATTCAGCAAATGGCGCGTATTTACACCTGGACATTTATTCTTTTTTTCAACGAAACTAGGCTACGGGTTCGTACCTACGCGTATACAGCCTATTCGATTTTTGTCAAATGTTGAAAATAATTAAATTAAAACTGGTAATTAAATATAATCAACAACCATTTAAAAGAATTTTGGAAATTCAATGCTAAAACGTACGGATTCATTCATTTTTCCTCGTAAAAAGCCTATCCGATTATATTCTATGTATGAAAACTCCTTGCTAATAAACTCTTTTAATTGACTTGGAAAATTTAAAACTAAACTGCAAAAGTAAGTGTCGAGCTTGTAAAAGTAAGTCACGTCCGTGTAAAAGTAAGATGCCTATGCGAAAGATTCAATTTTCGAATCATAACTACAGCCTCTGAAAGTGCGCCATGTTTGACAACTGTATTGAAAAAAACTTTATCATATTATGCACGATAGTCGCATAAAGATTATAATTTATACCTATGAGTCAAGTTTCAGGGAAGGAAACTAAACAGTTACAATCTAGGAATCATTCGCTATGAATAAATTGTTGCTCTATGTTCCACAAACTAAACCTTACGTCACTCTTTTTTAGTGCATGAGTTAGAATAGCTTTAGAATTAAAAAAGCTAAGATAAAAGCCATATACTAAAATAAGAAGAAGAAGAAAAAAGCTAAGCAAGGTTTTTAATTAGTTTCTTTTACAATACCTTCATAATCGATCATCTCCATACAAATAGTTATATGTACCTACGATTTTTACGTGTGTAACATTGTTTTTTTGTATTTCAAAATAGGGTTGCGCGTCATGACAATTGAAAGCACTGATAAAGTCTAGAGAAAGAAGATGCTTATTCACTCTTGCCTCGAAGGTACTTAAATTGTATGAAGTAGGAGACATTGCCGCGAGAAGGGTATTCCGTATCTGAAACGTTGAGTTAAATCGTTTCCTACGTATTGGCATAGGGTATATAGAGACTTTAAACTGGCGTCTGCTTGCAAATAGGTAAATTTGACATGTGAATGCTGACCAAAGTTATTTCATAAAGGTAAATTAGATGCTTAAGAGTTATCGCCTCCGGTAACCTTTGTCTATCAAAGTCCCTGATAACAGAAGTAGACTCATAAGACTTTTCTCAGGCATTCGGTGAAGATGTAGGCTCTCTCGGCCACGGACGCTTGGGCTTGGCCCTCGAACGAGCTTTGCCTCTGTCAAAGCGTACCCAAAACAGCTGCGCTGTCCGACTAAGCAAAGTTTCCCTGTTTAGCATTAACATACTTATTCATAAGATACTCTAATTAACGTACCTACACGTAACTTATTACACCACACAAGTATAATAGTTGAAGTTATATAGTATAGCTGAAGCTATAAGTTAAGTAGCGGGTCAACTTCTTACACATACTCAAATTTTATGTGGAATGCAGTATATTATATATGTTATCACATATATATCATTGTATTCAATGAAATGATTGTGACAAAATGCGATCATATTTCTTTGTTGATTCAAATCGTCTCAAATGAATCTAACGGTACGTCCATAACAAAAGCTCCGTTGTTATTTTCCGGGTCTAATCCTCTACCTGCGTTTCAAGCATACACTTGTGTCCATACCTTTGTTATTTCTTGCTAACCATGGATAATTATGAATCTGCTTTGTCACAGCGGTATTTATAATTATGCGGGTCATATTGAAAAAATCGTATTGATATACTTAGGCTAAGTTACTAATAAGTTACAAAGTTGATTATGTAGATATGTATAATTTGACTTTAGAAACAGTTCTAAGAAAAGCTACACTTACTAAGTCTACTAAAATGAGATCAAGAGAACTTAACAAAAACACTTAGCAGTTGAACTTTTCAAAACTTGTTAATAAGAAATACCAAAGAAACTGAACTTAACACAAAAGTTATCAGGCTATCAACACCTTCGAATAAAAATAAAATAAATAGATCAAAATATATTTCAAAGTAAGTAACAAAGGAAAGTTAACCGTCGGTTGGATCGATGAAAGTAAAGGCCGGTGTAGATGGGTCCCGTTAGCCGGCCGGGGCCCGGCTCGCGGAATACTAAGCACTGACATACTGCGCGGCTTTTGACCCTAGCAACATTCTAGACTGGTACTTCGCACTTCTATGCACTCAATGTAATGCCTAAAGACACTACAACGATAGATTACTCTGGACATTTCTATGTAAATATAATTAAATTTCAATCAGATATATTTTTCATAATTTTTTACAGATTAGATATCATTGCTACGTTAAATAGGTATGTCTGGATGGGCCAACCGAGAAATCGCGGTTAGGCAATTATTCATTGAACATGAGCTTCAGTGCGATAGTGTTCTATTTGCTGTCGGATGTGGCCGGTTCTTCCTTATTTTATTCTACTGTACTCGATTCAATAAAGTATATAGGTACGTAACGAATATCTATTAGAGCATAAAACGGAAGAACGAACGAACTAAGCCCAGAAAATTTCTTGCAACAAGCCAATTATAAGTATTTTTTTTCTATAGATATATAGATAAAAGCTTACTTACATTTTTTACATAAATATTCCATCAGCAGGATTCAAGTAACAAACATGCCAAGAAAACCCTAGTTGGAACTGTATAACTAAAACATAATTACCGCACGTACCTACCTTTTTAGTTGCGTCATTATGGATTACAACCCCTAAAGCAAATTCTAGTAACTGAGTAAAAACATTAAAGTTCTTTTAAGTAGAACCCTTAATGTTTTGTTACAAATTGCCTCGGAAAGACCTTGTACACTTTTTTTAATTACATTCTTTATTTTTCCCCTGACGGTAAAAAGCTTTAGAATTTGCGTTGCAAAAAATGCAATTTGTGCAAATGGCATTTTTTAGCACATCTCAATTTATAGGCTAGGCCATAAACCAAAAGGACCGTTGTTTAGAAAACCTTTTGTTCTATCCGACTCTATTCTTCCGTTGGATAACAAACGGCCGACCAAATTGCACATTTGCCTCAAAACAGGACGGGTATCATAAAAATTATTTCTAACCGACGCAATGTCTGAATAGTGGTTTAACAGGAGAATGCATTTCGCCAAATTTGCGAGCTCTTGCCAGTGCTTAAGTTTAGTGCGAATATAGGCAGACGAGGACAACGACCCTACGCAAAATTCGCTGCATTGGGCTAGGTCTAGTGCATGCGCGTATGTACCGGCGACAACACGGAAACGTTCCGAGAGGGAGCGCATTATGCGCTTGCACCCGGCTAGAGCAGGAAAAAGGCATGAATGAGTATTGAAGCCTACCCCAAGAAGGGGGAAATCGAGTTTGCACAGTGGGCTGTGGGCACAATATCTACAGATATACACAGATCCTACGCCATACAGCACTGTGAGATCAATAAAGCCTTATTATAAGCCATTGCCTTCGACGTGTACGAGGCACAAATAAATATTTGAATAGAGTTATTTGAGATCAACTCTTCATGAATCATAGGGAACAAGAAAAAGAGAAAGGAGCCCCTGTAAACCTTAACATAACTTGTCGTAAAGTCAGTCAGTATATAAAGTCTCTCAATCTTAAGTAACTTAATTGCCTAAGATTGAGAGACTTTAGCCAACAACTTTAGCCGTATGCATTTATCATCCAAATTTGAAGAACTGCTGAAATAATTCCTAACGAAACAAAAAAGTATAAGTTGTAGAATTCGAAATGTTAACCTAGTTTCTTACATACATTATTATCACAAAATGAACCTCTCATACACTACAGATTGGTTCACAGACTTAATTCAAATTGAGAGTAAGGTAATAAGTTGCAGACACTGTAAAAAGTAAATATTACATAATAAACTACCTTTAAGTAAGAACTTGATTTCTATTTATAGGTTAGACTAAGGTTGTTAAATGGTAATAGTTAAAAATATGTAAAAATATTCATCAACAATTTATCAAAAGACAACCTCTATTGCCTAAAACCACCCTGAGCTCATTAGTTGAAGTCCCTTTCACACATGACAAAGATTAACTTTTGTAGGCTTCAAAAACTTTAAATTGCAAGCCCAAAGAAAATTTGTGTGATGTCAACGACCGCTGTGCCCAATACTTATAACGCATTTCGCCGCACACATGCGCGCGGTAGCGATTTATTTGCGCGAACGAGTGAGACGCCACGCGGCGCCGGGCGGCGGGGGCTAGCGCAGTGGGGCGACGCAGCTAAGGCCGTTCACCCCGGAAGATTCAGTGTTTTGATACCGCTCAAGCCTCCGACGATGGAAAACTGCATTTTCTTTGATGCGCTTCACTTTTCACGCTCTAATTGACCGCCTATTAAACGATTTTATATTTTTGAGTGTTTTTTTTGTTTCAAAATATAAGGGCCTGTTGTATGTTTTCTAATTTGAGAAGAACTTTAAGCTGTAAATTAGTCAAGTATCAATCTATACATTTAAAATAATGCCCGATTTATCAATCAACTAAGCTCATGAAATAAATGAAAAAGCTGTACGAAAGGGTTTTTGGATAATTTACCACTAAGAAAAGGTTAAATAAGTGTGTATGAAAATCTAAGTTGCATCTATGAAAATTCATGGTTGGGTTTACGGGTAAAAATACGGAAATACGTATACCTCATACAAGTTTTGAAAATTTATGAGGGTGTTAGATATATTATGATAAACTAGCTGATGCCCGCGACTTCGTCCGCGTGGTTTAAGTTTTTTGTTATTCCCGCGGGAACTCCTTTTTCCGGGATAAAAAGTATCTACGTCACTCTTCAGGTCCTCAACTATAGCCATGCCAAAAAATCATGTCAATCCGTTGCTCCGTTGCGGCGTGATTGAAGGACAAACCAAAAAACAAACACACATTCGCATTTATAATATTAAGTATGATGAAAAATGATTTATTTATTTCACGTAGGACATTTTGTGTCACTTATGATACGTTTACACTCTACCACCGGTTCGGAACAGCTTTCCGAACCTTCTACTGAGAAGACCTATTGAAAATCCGTCAGCTTTCAAACTTGATTCGTGAGAATTTGTTATGCAAAATGAAAGATAACATGTACAAAGGAATTTTGGACATTCCACGTGAGCGAACAGGGCTTTATGGGCTATATTTGCTTTTTATATTATTAAGGGCTTCTGTTGGAGACGGAATTAAGGGAGCTAGTAGAGGTAACTGGAATATTTTGGAAAAAAATCTCAAATGTATTTGCAATTTCCGTATCGCAGTCATTAATTTTTAGCTCTTATTTAGGCTTCCCCACTTTATGTTTCCCAATTTCATCCGAGATTATATCCCAAACTGCTTTTATTTTACTATCTGAAATACTTAGGTCTACGGTCTCTTAGAGCTGTAAAAAAATCAAGCCTCTAAGTTAACTTAACGCAATCAAAAGATACGGCTGATTATGCCGCATATTTTCATATTTTGACACTCACCAATAAATCAAAACCTAGGGCACTTCCCGTTGATCATGAAAGGCAAGAAGCAAAGTCTCACAGCACAAGTATGGGAAAAAATCCGAAAATCGATAATCAGGGTTCCATACTCATAGAGTGCGAAATATTCGTCTTGTTATTTACTAAAATAAAATGTAATATTGTGTGGCGTTACGAAGCACTTGATCAGTTTTTTTTAAAATAAAAATTAAATGCTCACCTTATGATTGAAAAGACTACAAGGAAATTAAATATTTAAAAAACAATTGGTATTTCTTCTTTAGAAGACTACACTGATTGACGAGTGGATGGCCCAATCTCGCAAACCTAAAATAGAATGAAAATAAAATGCACATTAGCACTTCTTTAACCTTGATACTTATTGGAAAATGCTTGCTTATTGGAAACTTTAACACATTCTCTGTATGAGATGTAAAATTTCTTGAAACAGCAGTATATTTGGTAATTTTTGCATTGAATTAAGGAAGAGGAAATTTCTGGGACCATGGCACAGTTTCGTGCCAAATTAGCAAAAAATAAATCCTTATTTAAGTTTATGTTAGGAAATTGATATCCTACCATAACCTTACATAATAATGATAAATAAGTATTGTTTTTCAAACGTTTAATTTCTACTTTACAACTGACCAACTGAATGTTAGGGCTCACAATATTTTACCTTCTGAACGTAGGATTATAAGCCCTAGTAAAAAGTAAATAACATTACAAAACGCGAAAGATATACCTTTAGTATACATATACTTTAGCATACACAAACAATAGATGATATTTTTAATGTTTAGTTTTCAGTTTTTAATTTAGTTTTTAATTTAGGTTTAATTTAGAATTTAATGATTTGTATTTTTAATAATTACTTAATAAATTTTGTGTTAATTTTTTTATGGTATAAATGCAATTTATATTTAACAATTAATTTAAACAATTTGCATTTAAGCATATTTTAACTACATATTTAGAATACTACTACGAAAGTAGTCCTAATATATTTAAGCTATCTTCCTAGTAAGAGAACAGCTGCTGAGATCGATATAGTGACGGGGCCCAGACAGAAGCCCAGACGTTAGGATAGGTCGTGTAATGGGGTGGATATATATATAGTTAATGATGTAATAGGTGTGGAGGCAAAAGGAAACAAACCTAATTTTATGATACTAAACAAATTAGATCTCTAATATTATACCCAAAAGGTACTAACGAAACACTAAATGTCATTTAAAAATTATTGTTATTGATACTTTCAAGTCACTCTACATTTTCAGAAAAACTTTCGTGATATCTTGCTTAGTATCATAGGTAGTACAGGATTGCATTCAAAATAACGAAATTATTAAAAAAAAAGACTAATGTATTAAATAACACTAAATGTTAGTTTAATTGATTCATTTTAGAGCTTACGAGTAGATACTTATTTATACATTACATACCTATTATTTAATAGATGAACGAAAGAAGTAATAATACTTATAATAAGTATGTGTAGTTTTTCTAAATATACGCAACCTAGCCTCGTTGCTAGTCCGCAGAATATAATACGTAGCACGTGACATATAATGTCATTTATCCATACCTACTTTATATTATACTAGCTGATGCCTGCCACTTCGTCCGCGTGTGAAAAAAACCTTAATTTTCCGCGATAAAAAGTAGCCTATATCCACTCTCCAGGTCCTCAATAAACCCATGCCAAAAATCACGTCGATCCGTTGCCCTGTTGCGGTGTGATTGAAGGATAAACCTACAAACAAACACACTTTCGCATTTATAATATTAGTATGATGTGTATATAACATACAGGGACCCAGGCAGTCACCGAGTCCTTTATTCAGAGTTTGAACGGTTTGAGGCTGTTAACAGATTTCAGGCTGTAAATAGTGAAATCAATATTGGATAATGGCAGGGTGCGGCGTGAGCATGCCGTCGGATCAAGCAAAATGCATCACCCCTACTATGTTAACAATTTTAGTTTACTCGCAACTAAATAAACGTGTACCTTTCCGGAAGTATAAGCGTAGACAAAGACAGAATAAAATGTGAAAAGTTGTGCCTGTAAATTCGAGAACTAGAAGTAAGGGATGGTGAAGGCTGTGTCGTCGACCCGCGAGAGTGAAAGCTCGTTCCGGGGAGGCACAGGCGCGCGCCCGCCCGCCCTGCCATGGCTTTCGCTACCGCTATCACGCTACCCTTTCGCACAATGTTTTTAACTCATAAGATAACTTTTCCAAAAAAGTACTTAAATCAATTCTAATATCAATAATTAAATCTAGTACAAACATCTCGTTATACAAAATACTATGGGAGTATCATATCCTTATTTATTTCTGTTGTAAAGTTTTAGAACTTCGATGATTCCGGAAATAAATAGATAGCCGTTTTGCGTAAATTATCGTTAGAAAGGTGTATGCTAAAGAGGAAGTGTTTTCGGTGGTTCACATGGCATCGTCAATAAAGTGCAAGCGAGGATCGGGAGCACGGTCAGGGCGCGCCGCGGCCGCCACACTACGGAAGTAATGAACTTGAATGTAGCGCTCGGTCGCACTGCACCGCTCCGTCCCTCTCTTGTCTAATTGGAGAACACTAGGCGCGAATGTGACGTACTCACTGCACTCGCTGTCAAATTCGTCCGCATTCTCCATCACGGGCCGCTTTCGTCGTCGATGCGTTTATCGGAACGAGACGCGAATATGTATGTCGATTGCATTCTCAGCGTTGTAAAAGTGCATCTAGGTCGGTCGGCGGAGCAGCATCGGCTTAGTGCGACGCGCTCCGCGGCTAGACGTGGGGCAGGTCGGCGAGCCGTTGCATAATGCGCAGCGAGCGCTGCCAGCGAGCACGCCGCCGGGGTCCGCTCGCGCCTAGCCCGCCCGCCTGAGCCAGCAGGCACCGCCACGCCGGCCGACATGAGAGCGGCGCGCTGGCTGCGGCCCCTTGTTCCTCTGCTGACGCTCCGCATCCTGCTGGAGTACCTCAAGTCGCTCGACTTCGCTCTCGCCTAGACCACTCGTCATTCGCTCTACTTCTAAGTCATTTCATACCAAAGACAATTAACTTTTGTACGGAAAAATCTTCAAATTATCAAGTTATAACTAAGAGAAGACATTAAAGGATGCTTATGTGTAAGTATTTATATATCTATTACTGTTCGCTTCCTTTTGCATATTCATTAATTTGTGAAAATAAGTGATCTGAGGTGCATTCTTTTATGTGCTTCAATGTTATGTATGATATATGAAACAGTAAGAAACAAAGTTATTATCGACAAATACGTCGGAATACGTAAGATACTAAGGGATTAAAATACTACATTATGTTTTATATACTGTAATATTAAATCAAATAATTTATATAATAAAATGTAGCTAAGCTATTTAACTAGTAAAAGGAAAATCTATGTCCTATGAATCCGTCGGCATTTTTGTAACTCAAGCTTCATAAGGCTTTTCCAAAAATATACCTCCCTAGTTAACACAACAGTAAAATAATTAATAATAGTGAATCTTCTTCCTCAGAACTAGAATTTTCCTCTAGATATCATTGATTTTCGGTGTATATAGCTTAGGCCTGTTTCCGGGATGCAATCTTTTGATGTTTCTTGTTTATCTTTGCACCAAATATCATCGAAACTGGTTTAGTGGAGGTATTCATGTGCTAGCATACAGACAGTGTTTATTAGCATGGATTAACTGTACCATTTAAAAATATTAAGTTTCTTTAATCATTCAAAAATTCCGTATCTACCTATAATTGTAAATATATTTCTAGTTACCTACAGTGATTTAATAATACAGAGAATGATCATTTCAACATTGAAATCATAGAATCAATTCCTTTTCGTGATTCAATCTTTATCTATCCGATGTTATCGATATACTTAGTATTATATTTATTTGCAGTGGAAACATCTACGTATGAAATTATTATTAGACTGCAAGGTTAGTTTCCCGTTGCATTCGCATACGTAATATTATGTTTGCAATATCACGGCCATATAAATAATAACTGCAGGGGACACGCATGATTTTATGATGATATATTGATTAAACTCAATGATTCTTTTATATATAATTGGTCTGTGATTACACTACTTTTTGACATTTGCAACTAAAATAAGTATCGTTTCCTTTTATTTTAAACTAATAGTTAAAAGGAAAATGTAATTTAATATAATACGAACGCAGTACGCAAAAAAATTATCTCTATCAATTGTGTAGAGCGTAATAAACTTGTGGGTAACTTATTAAAATTACTTAATTTGTAAGCAGAAAAAAAGTTAGCTTAGGCTTAGGATATATTTTCATATATTATAAGTGGAATAGTTCTCTATTGGCAAATTATTATTTTAGTGATAAGAGTAGATAATGTAGACTTGTAGAGCATACACGCGACTAGCGCCAAAGGGCAAGTTCAAGTGCGGTGCGCCAAGGTTGCTTCCTAGTGCGCGAGATATTATGTGCGCCGGCGCCGCGCGATCGCGTCTATTCTTTAACTTGCAGCTGTTAACACCTATAACATTGTCATTACATCAAAATCGTGTAGGGATATTTTAATAAATCGTCCATTCATTTTTCTTACATAATATAGAACACATATTATTTAACTACCTATATATTGTTTTGCGATTTTCCCATCTCACAGTTATCTTAAGTTCGTGAGTGTGGGTTTGCTTGTAAGAGATCACGCAAGTGATAAGGTCACCCTTTGTTTATGATTATTTTTCTCTGTACTGTCTTATCTATTACTAAATGATGACGATTCCCGCGGGAACACTTTAATTTTCCGGGATAAAAAGTGCCTATGTCCTTCCCCGAGATACAATCTATCCCTGTACCAAATTTCATCAAAATTGGTTGAATAGATGGGCTGTGAAAGCGTAGCAGACAGACAGAGATACAGAGTACAGACAGAGGCACTTTAGCATTTATAATATTATAAGTATGGTTTACTATGGATATTCAATAAAGATTTTTAAATAAATAAACATTTAAATGGCTCTTAAAATGTTGTCACATAAAATTATCGAACAATGACTTGTTTTATTACAGAAAAAACATTGTTAGATGTTTTTCATACCATAATATCATTTACAATGGTGTGCATCAATATCACAGATGAAATAATAGTTTCAAACATTACAAATGCGAAAGTTTCTTTTCCTTTTCCGTCTGCTATTTTCAGGGCTTATTCGTTTATTTATTTTTGATGTTTTTGGTAAAGAAGTGACTTTATTTGCCATATAGCAAGAGGTATCAAATGCTACGGGCCCGGCGGTTGTGCCCATAAAAAACTAAGTAACCGACTTAAGTCACTCACCACCGCACCGAACCAGTTACCTAGCCGAGATTGTGTGTGAAAAATATCGATAGTTATGCTTTGTCCACATTTAGAAGACTCAATTAGAAATATATCTGTGAATTTTGTCCATTTTTTAAGGTTGCTTCTATAATAATTGTAAAATAAAAAATTATGCACAGGTACAAATATACATCATTATCATTTGAAACGCTTCCTCCGTAAGAGCCGCAAGAGCAAAAACGAGCAAAGACCATGTCGCGTAAGTGCTGACATTGCGCCAGCGTGTAGCAAGACTCGTGTCCGCTCACGTGCAAACCCCCCCTAAACGTCGTTCGTCGTCATAACTCCAACACAATAAAATATATACAGAGATGAAAGCGCGATATAATGAATCCTCATTATATCGAGTACATTCACTCATGTACTGATATATATACATGTCAATGATAATACTTGTGTCACTTGTAATACGTCAAAAGATGATTCTACTGAGAAGAGCCGGCTCGAAACTCAGTTTTATTTTACTTACTGTAAAATTTTACAAGTATTACACTGACATGTGGGCTACTGGATGCCGGTTGCTTCCATGCAACTTTGTTATTAAGAAGATCATCGATAGTATAATAACCTCGACTTAACAAATGGCAATGTAATAAAACAATCGATTAAATTCATACATAATTTAAAAGCATACAAAATTATAACTTTCTTAGGTAACGTGGACACACAATTTCGGTTAAACATGTTCATATCAGCATTATAGTCATTTCTTTTACAAATGCCTTGCTACGGAATGTAGCAGTCTCTCTACGTCAACCTCTACGCAGGTGAAACCAGTGATTTTAAAATTACTTATTTCGTATGTTCGCCTCATATTTATAGCATACTTAATTAATTTATTCATAAATATTTACACTAATAGCGTTCTTGCACCATGATTTGACTATGAAATAGACCCCGGTTATGAAAATCACAATTTTGTTCACACCCGGAAGAGTCGACGGCCGCATACATGCTTCCTATTTGAATTATGCAATGAAATGTTGAACCTTACCATTGCTTAACCATTACCGGTATACTCGTATACCTTAAGAAAATGCTTATAAGAAATGAAATCGCTTGTTTACATTGATATGAATCAAGCTATTTTCTATGTATTAAACTAGTTTAGCTATAATATTATATTAATTTATGAAACCTACAGAACTATATACGTATTATCATAGAGTTTGTTAAATACATCAAACTAAAACTATTTATCGAACACTCTTCTATAAAGGAATGTCGTTGTGATAATCTGCTTCATGGCATAAAAATTTGTTTAACTATTATTATATAATCAAACACATATTATATTTTATATAACAACATATTTATATATATACATAGCAACATATGCTTTGCTGGTCGTTGATGCTTAGTTTTCTGCGTAATGCCTTTTTAGAAATATACTTTATTGTACACCAACACAGAGATAACCAAACAATAATCTAAAATAAAATGTACAACAGGCCGTCTTATCGCTTAAATAGCACTTACATAAATAAAATAACTTGAAATAAAATCAAATACCAATTGGAATCTGCTACGACAGTCTACATCGGCTGATCGACAAAACTAATAGAAGAACTACATTTTGTATACTGAGTATTTTTATTCTAATCTTTCGTTTCGTTTATAATACATATTAGGTCTTCTGAAAGACCTAAAATTCGCATCCTCGGTTAATTTTGATGAACATTTTAAACTATAGATTCAAGAAAAAAGAGCGATGAAAATTGATGACTAGAAACGAGTTTAAGTTTGATAAAGAGTTGCTGATTTGATTGAGTTATCATCATCCATATTTCTCGACTAGACGCTTGATTTACTTTTATTTATAAACTAGCGGATGCTCGCGACTTCGTTCGCGTGGTATAAGTTTGTTTTCCCACAGGCAATCCTTAATTTTCCGGGATAAAAAGTAGCCTATTCCACTCTCCAGGTCCTCAACCACCCGTTACTCTGTTGCGGCGTGATTGAAGGACCAACTCTCTATTTCACCCCTTTGGGGGTCGAATTTTCAAAAACTGTGAAATACGTATTTCTTAATATTCAACTCGCAGCTCATATACCAAGTTTCATGGTTATAGCTTTCATACAAATTTTCAACCCCTATTTTACCACTTTAGGGAATTCTGAAAAACTGTGACACACGTAATTTTTTATTTTTTAACGAAAACAAAAATACCAAGTTTCGTTTATATAACTTGAAAATATCTTGAGAAATGAAGGACTTTCATGCAAACTCTCATCCCCTATTTCACACCCCTTCGGGGGTAAAATTTTGAAACACTGTGTAACACGTATTTCTTCATTTTTAACCAGTAGCTCGTATACCAAGTTTCGTGGATATAACTTGGGAAATGACGGACTTTCATACAAACTTTCACCCCCTTAGGGGTGGAAGTTTGAAAAATCCTTCCTTAGTGAGCGTTTACGTCACAAAAGGAACCTACTGTCAAAATTTCAAGTTTCTAACTTTAGCGTTTTAGGCTGTACGTTGATTAGCTAACGATTTTATATGTATATATATATATATATATATATATAGACGATGTACATTAACGTAATAAATGTACAAGTTCTTCATTAGCCAAGTAATATAATGAAATTAATACTATCATCATCATCATCACTACAGCCTATAAACGTCCCACTGCTGGGCACCGGCCTCCACTCTCATGGGAATTACAATTACAATAATACTATGAATAGGATTAAATAGAAAGTTACATATTTGTTCCGTTTGCCGTCGAGACCCTGGGTGGAGTCTTCAAAAAATTTTTGCGAGATATTTCACCGTGGGTAATTGCCTCATCTGTTGACAGAAAGTTTGACTGATTTTTATTCAAAGGATAAGCCTGGCTGCCCAGCGCGGAAATGCAGCATTCTTGCCACTACGCGGACATGAATTATAGTAATTAGGTTAGACTAGTTAGCTTTAAGTTCTATTGTATTGTTTTCAATTAGATAAGCATTATTGTGTTGATTGCATAGCGCCTCGTGGTCTAGAATTAAGAAGTTAATATTTTGTTGTGCATTCATAATCCATCAAATTTACACATTAAATATTGTTTCTGTATTTAAGTACATAGGATGGAGTAGGATTTTACCATTTCGCAACATCGTCCGAGAATATAAACAAATTGATCAAATTACGCAAACCAGATTTTACTTCTAAGGCCCACTTGCAAAAGACAAATGAAGAAAATTGTTCAAGTTTCTACATCTATCGTTTTCATGTTACTTATCGAAAGTAACAGCATCAAACAAATTAACCAAATAAGTCGTGTCGCCCGATTGGGTTTTTCCTATGAGGCCTTCCTTTGCACTTTAATACAAATTAGCATTGATGTAGAATTTTAGTACCTTTAGGTAATAAATAACAACAAATATTCTTTTGTTTCAGGTACAATTTTTTTTAACAAATAGACGACATTTAATCATCAAAATGAGGCTGGTGAGTAAAAAAATATTTGCTGAAAAATTTATTATAATATAGGTACATATTTCCGTTTCGCACAAAACCATATTTTGTTATTGTTATGAGTGATGGGATAAGTTATATTTGCGGAGAATATAAATAGGGAAATGGGAAGTGTCGGTGCGCGGTGGAAAGTGCGCACTTGCTGGAAAACTGGGTCAGTAGTAGCACCGCCCCTTTATCGAACATCACCGACGTCGTTATCTCCAAACTTTACAGAAATAAACTCTCAAAATAGGAAGACAAGATCCATAATAAGTTAGCACCCCAAAGTACGCATACAGATGGACAGGGTGTGCGATTCTTTTGCATACTTACATGTTTTACTAATAGCTGCAAAATGGCTATCCTAAACAACTAGTTATGAACGTAGATGTTTCCTATTCTTTTAAAAAAATATTTCACTTATATTATATGGATGGTACTTTTTTTTCTTATTTAGAAGAAAGTAAAAGTTTTAAACTTATAACACCTTTAATTTGATAGCTAAGTAATAATAAATAATATACCTAACTAGCAAACCCGGCGAACTCCGTTTCGCCACCAGATGGCTTTCCCGCTAAAAAGATTTTCCCGATTTTCTGTTGAAATTTTTCCTGAATTTTCTTTGCTATAAACCTCACGGAGCCCGAGACCTTTCCAACGAATGCAAAACCGTGGAAATCGGTTCGTGCGTTCTGGAGTTATAGCGTCAGGAAGGAAAACCCGACTTATTTTTATATAGTAGATTTACATTCAAACATAGCAGGTGATCTCTTTCCATCATATTGTTTTATAATCTAAAAATGCTCAGGCTTGGCAGATTTTACACACCATTAAAACGTTATTCCTAAATAACTCTCAGGCTTTCTTAAAACGCACATAACTTACATAAGTTAGAAGTGGGTGCCTGAGGTTCAAACCAACCACCCGAATAGGATCAATGTAATGATATAAACGACACTAATTTTGGCTTATTTTCCCAGTCAACAAGTGAAGAAATCCCTACAACAACGGTGGGTCGGACGGCAAGCCCCGGCGCGGGCGCTGTGGCCGCAGTAGACTCATATGACGTGACGCGCATGCGCGAGGAAGAGTTCGAGAGGCTCACGGTGTACATAGTTCCCGATGTGCCTTGCGAACGTGGCGTACTCAACAGAGCCGAGAGAACTCTCCCACGCAGTCTGGCGCTCAGACCCTCGGCAGTACTATCCACCCCAAATACACCGGTATGCTCAATTACCTACCGCAATTAAAGAATTACTTCAATTAGGGCGAAAATACGCTTCGGACAAAACTGTTTTGCCTGCAGACCACGCGCGCACTTTTAAATAAAATTGCAGACTACTGCGATAGTACAAAACGTGTTTCCCCTTCTACGCGTTTCGCGAACATTTTGCTATGTCTGTACTATGTTTTCACTCTTACGACTGACGTTCAAACCATGTCACGTGATATCATGTACTATGGTGGAAAAAAAACACTGCTTACATATACGAGTAGGTATGATTGTAAAGTTGGTAGGTAGATACATAATAATTATATAAATAGATATTGTAAATATAAATTGTACTAAGTATTTCATAAAGTACTAAACTATTAGTACGCCGTGTCAAATCTGATGAAAAAAATTCCTTAACGGAATGTTTATTGTTTACAGACAGAAGGCGTATGGAGTACAGGAGTTATTCCACGCGGGACGAGATTCGGTCCTTTCGAAGGCACTCGTACACCTAATAAACCAAACGACAAAATTTCCTGGCGTTATTACTGGAGGGTGAGTGAAATAATTATCAATTAAATGCTTACTTATTAGTAAATCCAACTGTAAACAAAACTGCTTAATAGGTTTAGTAAGTCTTATCTTTTGGTTGTGGTTTTTCGTTTTACACTCTTCTAGAACAAGCTAGATTAGTGTACACAGGCCCCTCAATATCGAGCACACTTAGGAATCTACCCTTACCACCATTTATTTAAAACTAAT
This sequence comes from Erebia epiphron, assembly GCA_963932025.1. NCBI lineage: Eukaryota > Metazoa > Arthropoda > Insecta > Lepidoptera > Nymphalidae > Erebia > Erebia epiphron. Next base: position 19,793,685 of record OZ009952.1, read on the forward strand.
TTGTCTGAATAATTTTTTCTCTTCACTGCTATCTCTAACTAACCTATTCCTCTCTATTTTGGGCCAGGTACAAGAAACTGTCAGGCATCATACTTATGGAAACATTAAGGTGAGACTGGGGCTTATCTTTTTATGGTGAAGGTCTTTTATTGCCTTATACATCCATATAATTTAAATCTATCAATCCACCTACCTATGACATATTTTAAGTAAATATTAGTAAAAAAATATTTACAGATAGGACTCAAAATATAGTCCTCATGTTAATTTATCTTGTGCGTAACACCTGACCTTGCATACCTTTGAGACCTTTGACATTGCATTACGTCCTTGACTTCGCCATAATCATCGTAAGGATGTGAGTATCAGGTGCACGCGTATTGTAAATATTATACACCTGTCACGTGCCCCACTTTAAATCGGTATAAACTACTTTACATCCATCAGTCCCTTATTTTCGTTTATAATGTTCTTCAGCAATATTAGTGCTTATGATTTCTTAATAGTTTCCTATTATTGATTACAGATATTTAAAGATAGCGATTACTATTACCTTGATGGATCTGATACGAGTGTTGCAAACTGGATGCGATACGTCGCTTCAGCGTACTCTCTCTCCGTGATGAATCTTGTTGCGTGCCAACACCAGGAACATATATACTTCTACACCATTAGGTAAGCACAACACAACATCCGACATTTTTGAGAACTTTCGAATATTGACACGTTAAAAATATAAATTTAATTATTTGAATAAAATTACAATGAAATCACATCTTTTTAGGGACATTATGCCTAATGAAGAACTCATGGTGTGGTACTGCAAAGATTTTGCAACAAGACTCGGCTACGACATCGATCCTGAAAGAGCTACATACTCCATATGTAAGTTAACAAAACTTGAATCCAGTATTATAAGTGTTTGAAATCTTTTACTTGTGTAATTCTAAAATAATTATAACAGTGTCAAAAATTGCAGGTAAAGAAGAAACTATTAAAAAAGCGTATGGTTTGCCACCAGCACCAGTACACCCGGAAATCGCTTTTAATCACATGAAGTATGTTCTTAGTCTTACAAATGCTAAAGATATACTTGACGGAGAAATTCCAACAAGACGGAGAAAACGGGATTCTAATGATAAAATTCTTCATGAAAATTCCAATTTACCATCACGCGAAGACCCAAGAAATATAAATAAAAACGATAGGACAATGGTGCGAAGTGACATTTCTACAAATATCATTCATTCCAAACCTGATAGTCCAATTATAAACGATCACGCATCTTTATCAACAAGCAACTTAATGCAACCACCTTCACCAGTAAAGTACCAAAGAGACAATCAAACTTTAATCATTCAACATAAAGAGAGTACATCGCATGTAGTGATACATCAGCTTGAAAACCCAAGAATGCACGGTAACAGATCTCCTGCACAAAATCTACATTTAAGAGATGTTCGCGGGCCTTCTCCTATGGCAACCACTACTCAAGATAAACTTGGTAGTAAATCTCCTACTTTCACTCATTGTGCACCAAACCATTATGAGCATCAACTAACGCCAAATGATGGTTCCGTGAGATCAGACGAGGGTTATCACAGCAACGGTTATCATGATGAATTCACACCGCCAGAAGACTCAAGTGATTCAGATGTTGAAAATTATGTATTAGATTGCTCTAATAAAACAAATGAGCCTAAAGAAACAGTCATAGTTCAAAAAATGGATCAAGATATGCATCGCAATGAATACAGAAAAGTTAAAATAAAGATGCCAAGAGCCTATCAATATCAAAACCATAAAGATATGGATTGTGAAAGTGAAAAGGAGTTAATAATCGCAGAAGAAGTTATAAATACATCGCCACAAAACTTATCCCCACCTCGACGCGATCCAGCCACTTCCACTGTAATTGTTTTGGAATCCTCTCAAAACACAGTTGTGCCACTAAATAAACCGTATTACGAAGATGGAACTATATCACCAACACCGCAGCCAGCTTTCTTGCGTTACACACCTCCGGACACGCGAATTCTTGAAACTATTCTCACAGGAAATAGAATCGACACTAATAACAATGATTCAAACCGGAGACAACCAAACGCAACTCCACCGCCATCATCGCCGACAGAAATGGCTTATTCTTACAAGAAAAGCCAAAGGTACGGTAACGCTTGCAGTCCTGATTCAAGTTCCAACTTAACGCCATTGCCATCATTGCTGCCCTTACCACAACAATTGCCAGCACCAAATTCTGTATCAGTTTATTCTTCATCGCCTCCGCATACTATTCCTCATACAACAGAGATACGTGAAATTAGAGAAATAAGGGAAATAAGAGAGACCCGTTATGAAAGCCACTATCCAAATTATTCGTATAGCCTATATTCACCGCCTAACTCTACAATAATTACTCAACTAGGATCTCCACCGAGTACATATTCGCCAACAGTATCATCTTCACATCAATATGAAAGAATTCAAAATGGACAAAGTAATCACCACTTTCCATCTTCAACCAGTGTTATAACGCTCAAAAATTGCTCTCAGTTGAGTTTAATTCAAAATGCTAATGTACCACAACTTGTACCACAGCACAGCATGAGCCCAGATGGTACATGCAGTATGATGGTCGGACCAATGAGTCCTAATTCACAATCCTCACGCGGTTACAGGAGTTTACCGTACCCGCTAAAGAAAAAAGACGGAAAAATGCATTATGAATGTAATGTTTGCTGTAAAACCTTTGGTCAGCTTTCAAATCTAAAGGTTCATTTAAGAACACATTCAGGAGAGCGACCGTTTAAATGCAATGTTTGCAATAAATCATTTACACAACTAGCTCATCTACAAAAACACCATCTTGTACATACGGGCGAAAAACCTCACCAATGTGATATCTGCAAGAAAAGGTTTTCCTCAACATCCAACTTGAAAACACATCTACGACTACATTCCGGCCAGAAGCCTTACGCCTGTGACCTATGTATGCAGAAATTTACACAATTTGTTCACCTAAAACTGCACAAGAGACTTCACACGAATGATCGGCCATACGTTTGCCAAGGATGCGACAAAAAGTATATCAGTGCATCAGGACTACGCACACACTGGAAAACGACTAGCTGCAAACCAAACAACATCGAGGAAGTTTTAGCAATCACTAACGCCGCTCATACTGAATGTATCGGTAAGTGAAAGTTTATTAAAATACACCGAACTAGTTATAGGTTTTAAATGTAACCGAATCTTACACCATATTACTAATGATATTTGACTAAGTAAATAAATCAATATGAGTGTAAATTAATTATTTAAAAAATACTCCTATATACGCTGAGTGAAGAGAGATTGAACGCGATGCACTTTCTCTCCGTAGTTGAACCGCGACTTTCACTTGCGCTCTCGCTGAACGCGGCCGATTTCATTTTCGCGTGCACTTTGCAGGTAATGTCGACAAAGACTGCCACGAAAGAGAGGGGCACGAGGCATACGAGGTGCACTCAGCATCGCAAGGAGGGCTGGTGGGAGCCGGTGGGGCGCGAGTGGCGATGTCGCACGGCGAAGCTCTGATGGGAGGGCACGCGCACACCACCACGCCGCATCTAGCGACGGGGCACGGGCAACTTTCGCCGGGCCCGGAGGGACCACAGTACCGCAGCCTGCTGCCTCCATCCGCCGACCACGAGCAACCACACTACAGCTCGCCGGCTGGAGAGACGCGGCCGAGCGTCATAGAGTCTAACCAGCCCCTCATAATCGAGTGCACCTGAGCCTGGTGGCCCGCGTCGTCGCCGTCATCGCAGCGCACACTCGTCGGACGCGATTTCCCGCCGCATTTTGTGATTCCAGTCTTGTGATCAAATAAAAGTATTTTATTAAATGTGTTAAGACAATCGTGAGACAAACTCTTTAAATTGTCTTATTCAGTGGCTATGAGATTACGATACGAACTTTAAATTGTATACCTGTAAAAATATAATAAGTTTTAAGCGTTTACAAGTACTAAGTACTTATAATATAGAATGCATCCAATTAGGTAAATAAGAAACTATATTTTACTAAGCATTGTTGTAATTATGTTAGGATCCCTTTTGCGCTAATGCTCAACTCAATTGTTTTTTTCTAAATTCTATTGTAAATAATTTAGTTTTCACATAGATTTTTTAATTATTTATATATTTTGTATGTAAATATCGTGTAAATAAGTACATCATAGTAATGTAGGCAAAATATCAGTATCATTGTAAAATCGTATTAAGACAGGCAGGTAGGTACTACTCAATATTTTCAGTAGGTACCTTTCCTATTTAACTGCATCATGAGTACGAATTGCATCAATTTCACCAAAGAAGATCTTGTTTGTTTTAGTGTCCTATGTCCCCCCAGTGGGCCAGAGGGCGTTTACAGTGTTGCGTTGTTGTAAAGAAGATCATAACAGCAGTTAATTATATTTATAAATTAATTTACTATGCATGAATTAAAATCAATCGTTACATCATGCGTAACTGAACAAAAGATCATAAAGATGATGACGACAAAGCGCTACAAATTTCACATAATTTCTTGATATCACAAGAAAATTTTAGGAATAAAACTATCTCATATTAGTGGATAAGTGCCAAAAGCGCAGAAAATATTTTACTAATAAAATATTCGCATAGTATTTTTAAAACGTTGTTCCTAATTAATGCATTATTATTGGTGAGTAGGTACGCGCGTACTATATGCATCAACTTAATTCTAACGTTAATTAGATTAGATTGGATGAACTTTGTACATTATCCCTACGCTAGAACAAATGGTGCTTCACATCGTAGAGTCGTAGTCGCTCGTGTCAGTCTCTACGAACTGACCGACATAACTACACGTAATAATTATTATTCACCAAGTTTATTAGTTACTATTTTATATTCCAAATTTCGATACTTATGATTCTCCTACTCGAAAAGGCTGAGATAAATGTGTAAAGTGACGATTGGCGAATGTAACTATAGGTCCTGTACTGGTTCACAATAATGTGTAAGTACATTACTGTCTTATCAAAAACTACTATATGGTGTAACTTACATGTAATGTAGAACCGAGCGATAGCTTTTTGTATATTTCTATGTTCATAAGATAAGATTTTTACATGCAATCACATAAAAATTTATTACCTGTATATATATATTTTATACCGAGCATTTACCTACCACCTACAGAGCTGATTTTTTGTAACGAATGCCATTAATTAAATAATTTTGTCAATACTGATAATATATAGACAATCGAGAACTTAATAACGATTTCGACGACATTACCTCTTTAATACCTATTTGTTCATTTTGACGGTATACCTATAGATAATGATTATGCACGTATGTATAATAAATTAAATTTCTCTACTACAACATTGTTACCCAAATGTAATACTGATTCAAAAACAATACAAAAACCAATATTTTTATGATTTTCATATTATCTACATACGACAGTAAAAATAAATTACAGACATAGAGCCCCACAAACTTATGTGACCCGGTGACAGTGTCGCCGTTATCACATTTAAAATTGCTAATAAATACTTATTAAAAATAAAATAAAAACAAACATAGTCATAAAAATTTTTCCAATTTTTGGGACTGTGTTGCATTATGAAAATCCTACAGTTTACTGGAATAAGAACGATCAGACGACTTTGTGTTTCTTAAAATATAAATTGTACCGCCATTTAATAACTTCGAAAGAATAGTTTCAAATTACAGCTATCTAAGCCTATTAAATCTAGAAACAGATTTGAATTTGGCTTAGATCCCTGAGTTATATATATAAATATGAATAGTGTATAGATAAAGCTGTAACGTGGTGCATCAATCAAGTACATCATCGTGATATTAAACATTATTTCAAAATGCATAGAAAGAATACGTACCTTATTATAGGTAATAAGAACAAATTTCGTCAAAATTACATAGAGTTAATAATAACATGTCTTAGTAGATTATTAACCAAGGGGATAAAGCAGTGTCTTCTGTCGCGGGTGACGATTTAAATCGCGAGCGTAACGAAGGACGCGTGGTTTACTCCCGAGCGTAGCGAGGGTGTTAAAAACTTAAATCACGAGCGAAGCGAGGGATTTAAGACGAGTCCTGAGTGTAGCGAGGGATTTAAGTTCACCCAAGACTAAGACAGCTTTATCACCGAGGAAAATACTCTACTTTTCGTACCATTTGCGAAAAAATTAACACAATAATAATATGAGATAAGCATTTATTAAAAACAAGATGATGCCCGCGACTTCGTCCGCGTGGATTGATGTTTTTTGATTCCCGCGGGAACTCTTCAATTTACCGGGATAAAAATAGCATATATCCTTCCGCGGGGTACAACCTATCCCTATACCAAATTTCATCAAAATTGGTTGAACAGATACATTTTTTGATTCCCGAGGGAACTCTACAATTTTCCGGGATAAAAAGTAGCCTATGTCCTTCCCCGGGACGTAACCTATCTCTGTACCAAATTTTATCAAAATCGGTTGAGTAGTTAGGCCGTGAAAGCGTAGCAGACAGACAGACAGACGGACAGACAGACAGACACACTTTCGCATTTATAATATTAGTATAGATAATGACAATTAAAAGCAAAAGTTTACAGTCGAAACATTGGTCCAATTATTGATAGAGAGAGTTACATTTTTGTTTGGTACATTTATTGTTGATGAGTTGATTTGAGTATTTCTCTGTTCTTGCGTCTGAGGAACTGTTTAACTTATTTATAAAAATAAATTAAAATAAACTTAACGTCAATGTATTTGAAGAAAACAAAAACGCGGCAAATTCCTAGACTAATATTTTTTTGTCGGAAAAGCAAAGGCATCAAGCTCATACGGCCTCGTCGGTTTTCGTCATATTATAGTGTATTATCTATGGTTTTCGTAATTTTATTTAATTATCATAAATGCATAATAAATGCGTGTTCCTTTTTCAAAAAGATGTTTAATGCTTTATATACAAACTCAATGGTGTAAACACAGATGTAGTTCAGTATGTAAGTATTCCAAATTTAAATCACATTCTCCCCCTAGAGGTGAATGAAATTCAGTAAGTACAATTTTCTTTCCCTGTTTTTAACAGATTAAAAATGACTATTGTTATGTTCGCTTTTTGTGGCATAGAATGTTACTTTTTTGAGCAAGTGGTACGAAAAAAATATTATTTAATACTCAAAGAAATCTTCCATGTTTTTATATTCGTATTCAGTTCTTAGAAATCTATTAGTATGAAGTTCGGCACTTCCTATAAATATATTTAAATAGCAATGTAAATTATGTAACAATCTAAGTAAAATATATTTAAAAAAGTATTTGCTATTGCATGATCTTGTTAATAACTTCACACCATTCCTTAAATTGTTCATGTTTTACTTGGATTTTATAGAAACTTATGTATTTTTGTACCTTGTATTTCTTCAGTTTAAGTAGTTGATTAATAAAAATATATTTCTATGTAAACGGAAGAATATTTATATAAGTAAACACGCACAAACTTCGCACTAAAATATTTAAAAAAATCCAAATGAAATTATAATGTAACAGCCTCTGCCTTCTATTGTTTTTGACTTCCTTGTATAACTATTCTTCTGTGGAGTAAAAATTATGAGCAATAAAAAATTAAGTAAATAAAATTATTTGGATAATAATGTCTTCAATCTCAGTTAACACAATGTAAATAAATGACGCTCTGAATAAATGAATACTCTCAATATCTGTTTATTAAAATGTTTAAAAAATGATTTAAACAGTTATTATACAAAAGTGAACTTTGTAACAATTTTGTAAAAAGTTGTACCATAACCTAAGGAAGATAGATCGTTCTTACATTGTATAAGTACCATACCTATGGTATGGTAATGTAAGCAATATACCTATGTATTTCATAATTTCTGCTACATTATTTATGAAATGCAAAGCCATTTATGTACCTTGACACAAAAATGTGTGATAAGGTACTACCTACATAATATTTACGCCAGAAAATACAATACTCACTGTAAAGGCCTGTAATTTGTACACGTTGATCAACAACTATTTTAGAACACCAAAATGATTAAAAAACAGGAGTGAAAATTACAATCGTAGTTTTAATGACTAAACCTTAAAATTATTTGATATCGTTTTGTTTTAACCTAGATCTGACTAACTCCACTTTATTTACTGTGGTTTTACTTAAGTAGTTTATTTTAAAAATAATCAGAATATCAACATAATACATTATTTATAATTTAGACAAGAGTTGATAATATTCTCCTGAATTCATAAGGTTGTACAAAAAGACATCAACGCGCATCAGGGGCCATACCTATTGCCAACGCATAGCCTTACGCTTAAAGTATTGTTTCATTATTGTCGACTTTCGTGTTTTAGAATTAGGAATAATTCTTATTTTAGATAAGTACGTCAAGACACGTGACATCAAACTGTCATTTTGAGCAATATTGCTTAACTATTGCTTTAAGCGTTGGCAGTATTTCCATGAGTCGTGTTTTATTTTCCTCTGAAGATGAATAGGTAAAAAAAGGCCAAGTGCAATGTGGACTCGCTCACGGGGTTTGCGTAAATTGGAGGGATTTGGTTTAGATACGACCTCTAAATAATGAAGACAGTGCTACAAATTTACAAATAGGTACTTAAAGAAAGAAGTTAAACAATACTTTATAGTAGTAGGTACCTATGTTATGGTTTACCGCTGATTTAAAAAAAACTGCAAAGTTTACATAAAACTCTTAAAAATCCCTTTTATTTCAGACTGCAAAACTAAGTTTGTTTGTAAAGATTTATGGTAGATTTCTCAAAAACGGTCCTGGCTAGAAAATTTGTTATATTTTTCCCAACGACCTCAATTTACATAGACGGGCCCTGTCAAACAAAGAATGTGGGCGTATTTTTAGCAACGCCATCAACGCCATCTAGTCTGAAAAGCGGGAACTTGCTTGCAACATCTTGAATGAAAGCTTTGAAAACGTACCTATGACTGATAATATTATAGGCCATAGCCATAGAAGCCGTTAGGCCAGTTAGTAAAAAAAATATCATACAGTTTGCCGCGGAAATTAAATGATTTCGTAATGGATAAAAATATTAAATAGGAAGATTAAAAATCATTTTTTTGGAAATGTATAATTGTGACTTGAAACACTTACCTTACATAAAAATTGTACAGGACTTTAGATGTTAACCTAAGAATAACAAATTATCTACACGACGAACGACCGTGACAGCGCTACGATGGGGACAAAGACAGGTTATGAACGCGCTCTCAAAGTCGGTCGCCCGACCTTTTTCTATGAAAGGGCCCATCTAGTACCTACATATATATCGATGCTTTATCCCTAAAAAGGAACTCTCAGGAAGGTCCGTCTGTGTCTGTCAAGGACCTTTTTTCCCAAAAACACGTGGAGGTATCAAATTGATATCAATACCTAATACTGAAGTCTAGCGGACAGTTAAAAATATGGCCATTACTGTGTGTCGTAATTATTTTGACACTCGCCATCAAATAAAAACCATATATTAAAGGGTAATTCTCGTTGACCTAGGATGGCAACAAGGAAAAATTCCGGAAATCATTAATTTGTTGTTATAGTGCCTTATCTTTTCGTGAGAGCAATGTTCGATGCTTTATAATTTTATAAAGTTCAGCAGTTCAGTAGGTAATGTTAACTACATACAAGTTTGTAGGTTATACGGAACCCTCGGTGCGCAAGTCAGACTCGAACTGGTCCGTTTTTTAAATATGATTAAAATGACACTCTTGTGGCGACTGCGTTTGGCTCAGATCCATAGAATTCATCATTCTTATATCTATGATCTGATATCCGTGTTAAGAACGCAGTCGTCACTGTCAAGTGTCAACTGTTGGCGCGAAATGCGCGCGCTCTTTTGTACTCTCTGTCACTGTCACTTGGATCGACGAACTACCTACTGTATTCCTATTTCCTACTATTGTATTATAAAACTTATTATTAGTGAGTACACAAGTAATTAACGGAGCTACCAGAGTTATTATTGGACCCCCGGGTCCGCCGCCAAATAGGTGACCCGACGAGCGAATCTGAATATAACACTGTTGGAGTGCCCCTTTGCCCCGTCGTCGACGCTAGTAAGCAGGGCCCCCCCCGGATTGTTCCGCCACATGTCTAAACTAGTATGTGGAGTCGCTAACAAATAGTGGATAAGCGATTCTCATCGCCCTTGTCTACCTAGTGACCTGCGCCTCGCTTCGTGCCTGGATACCTGCCTGGCTAACTGCCGGCTGCCCTTAGCCTTCCTGGTTTGCATGTTGTCGTCGGTGATTGGTGATAATATGTGCTTTGTGTTGTGAATAGTGATCCCCACTCCCATGTAAATAAAACAAACACCCAACTAATAAGTGATTAATAACTAACATACAAAGAGCTAACAAACTTATAACTAACTATATAAATAAATCTTTAATATATCTTAATTTCTAGTGCTACTAAGGTAATAGAATGTTTGTATATAAAGGACTCTATTTGGTAAGTTAATAACTATTTTGCTTAGCATGTTTGTTATAATTTTTACAACTGTTAGTAATTGTTTTAAATTGTTTTTGTGTGTTACATAATTATGGTTACTTGCTTAGATTAACTTAATATTTAATTTTCTAAACATAATTACTAATATTGGGAGATTAAGGATAGATTTATTTTTGATTCTGTGTATTTACCTTACGGTTTGAACGGGGAATACTTAATTACTAACATAACTAAATATATTTTAACATTTTAATAATATGGAGGAGGAGCTAAAAAGACTTTCGGAGGAGAATGCTGCTCTGCAAGCCCGACTCGGGGAAAAATCCCAAGTTTGTAAAGTCTCAGCCAAAATCCCTCCTTTCTGGGCGCACAAGCCTATTATATGGTTTGCAACTGTAGAGGCTCAATTTGAAATAGCTGGAATTGTGACAGACAGCACTAAATATAGCTATGTTCTGGGTCATTTAGACCAAAAGTACTCTCAAGAGGTTGAGGACATTATAACAAATCCTCCCCCAATTGGTCAACGGTACACCAGACTGAAAGAGGAACTAATTAGACGTCTCTCCATGTCCGAGGAAGAGAGAGTGAGACAGCTGATCTCAGATGAAGAACTAGGAGACCGCAAGCCGTCCCAGTTTCTTAGGCATCTGCGGTCACTAGCCGGGTCAGCCTTGTCAGATGAAAACATTCTCCGGCAATTATGGATGAGGCGTCTCCCTCAACAGGTGCAGGTGGTAATTACCTCCCAGCTAGAGCTGCCCTTAGATAAGTTGGCAGAGTTAGCAGATAGAGTCACTGAACTTGTTAACCCTAAACAAGTTTTGGCCTGCGCCACTCCACCCGCATCCACTTCCATTCTGGATACCCTTATGGAGAAGGTGGAAGAGCTGTCAAAACAGGTTGCAAGTTTGACAACCTCACATCATGCTCGCTCTCGCAGTACCAGTAGAGCCAGACGTTACAGAAATTCCAGAGAAGGTACTCCAGCCAAACTGTGTTGGTATCATAGAAAATTTTCAACTAAGGCCAGCAAGTGTATTAAGCCTTGCAATTGGCCGGGAAATGTGACCAACAGTCAGTAACGGCGGCAACTGACTGTTCCACAAGTAGCTCTAGCCGTCGATTATTTGTAACGGACAAGTCTACTAATATCCGGTACTTAATTGATACAGGATCAGACTTGTGTTGTTACCCTCGACGCCTTATAAAACATAAATTATCTTCAGCAGATTATTATCTCAGTGCGGCAAATGGTACAACAATTAAAACTTACGGTACCATTCAATTAGATTTAAATTTAGGATTAAGGCGTCCATTTCGGTGGAATTTTGTTGTAGCTGATGTCGGACTACCAATAATTGGTTCTGATTTCCTAAGCCATTACAACTTGTTACCGGATTGCCGGAATAGCCGTGTTATAGATGGGAACACCAAACTTACCGTCTGTGCGGTTATGGCAGATACGGAGGAAACTAGCATTAAAGCTGTTTCTTCTGACTTGCACAGCACACAATTTGCTGACATACTGGCTGGGTTCCCGGACATAACACGACCTCCGGGATTACCTAGATTTGTAAAGCACACCACTGTGCATTACATAAAAACCACAGAGGGAAGTCCTGTCTCGTGCAGACCGCGTCGTTTGGCGCCTCATAAGCTCATTGCTGCGAAAAAGGAGTTTGAGAGCATGGTGCAATGTGGCACTGCACGACCCTCAAAAAGTTCATGGGCTTCTCCCCTGCATTTAACGACTAAAAAGGATAACACCTGGCGTCCATGTGGCGATTATCGCGCCCTGAACGCCAGGACTATACCAGACAGGTACCCGGTGAGGCATATTAATGATTTCGCCAATAGTCTCACTGGTGCAACTGTTTTTAGCACCCTAGACTTAGTAAAGGCGTATCACCAAATACCAGTTTATGAGGATGACATACAGAAGACAGCCATCATTACCCCGTTTGGCCTCTTCGAATTTCCATTCATGACCTTTGGTCTGCGCAATGCGGGTCAAACTTTTCAGAGATTTATCGATGAGGTCACACGGGGTCTCGATTTCTGTTTTCCATACATTGATGATGTATTAATTTTCTCCCCAGATGTTGAAAGCCACAAGGAACATCTTCGTACTCTATTTAAAAGATTTCAAGAGTACGGAGTGGTAATTAACCCATCCAAGTGTGTTCTGGGAGCAAAAGAAGTACTATTTCTTGGTTATGTCATCAATGCTCAAGGTACCCGTCCCCCTCAGGACCGTGTCCAAAATTTACTGGATTTTCCACCACCTGAAACAGTGCAGGCCATGAGGAGGTTCCTTGGCATGTTAAACTTTTATCGCAGGTTTATCCCTCATGCTGCACGGTTTCAGGCACCATTAATTGACGCTCTTGTTTCTACTAACAGCAAAGGTGCAAAACCATTTCCATGGACACCCGAGCTGTTAAAACAATTTGAAGAGTGTAAGAAAAATCTGTGCGATGCAACACTCCTACAACATCCCGTAGATGGTGCAGACTTAGGCCTTTTTACTGATGCATCTAGTATACACATTGGTTCCTGCTTACAACAGCAAGTTAATGGAGAATGGGTTCCACTCGCTTTCTTTAGCAAGAAACTCACTCCTAACCAGTCAGAATGGCCAGCCTACTATAGGGAACTTTTGGCGGTGTACGAAAGTGTACAGCATTTCCGTCATATTCTCGAGGTCCAGCATTGCACAATCTACACAGATCATAAGCCGTTGTTGTACGCTTTCGTACAACGTCGAGAGAAACTCCCTCCCGCGCAACTTAACCAGTTATCTTTTATCAGTCAGTTTACTACTGATATTAGATATATTAAAGGTGAGGACAACGTAGTAGCTGACGCCTTTTCACGGATTGATGCCATCAGCCTTGAGCAAGAGTATGATGCTCTTGCCAAAGCTCAGGAAGCTGACCAGGAGCTGCAACAACTTTTGCGCTCTAATTCATCCAGCCTTAAATTGACAAATGTCAAAGTACCTGGCACGGATATAACTTTGGTTTGCGATGAATCAACTGGCAAATTTCGTCCTTATGTCCCACCTAATTCCCGTCGTATGGTATTTTCTAAATTGCACAACTTGAGCGATCCAGGTGCGAGAGCGACTGTTCGCCTCGTGTCTGATCGATATGTTTGGCCATCAGTGAACAAGGACTGTCGAGAGTGGTCTCGCTCTTGCGGTGCTTGCCAGCGAAGTAAAGTGTCAAGACACAATTCTGCTCCGCTGGGCAATTTCGATACGCCGACTGGGCGATTTTTGCATGTCCACATGGACATAGTGGGACCTTTGCCTGTCTCTGACGACTATCGCTACTGTCTTACGGCAATTGATAGAGTAACCCGGTGGCCGGAAGTCTGGCCTATGCGAACTACTACCGCGGAGGAAGTTGCCTCTACGTTCACGCGTGAGTGGGTATCCCGTTTTGGCGTGCCTTCGGTCATTACAACAGATCGAGGAACTCAGTTTGAGTCCGATTTGTTTCGCCGATTAATGCACAGTTTCGCCACCAAGCGGGTTCGGACCACAGCTTATCACCCTGCCGCTAATGGCATGATAGAACGTGTGCACCGGCAGTTAAAAGCCTCCTTAATGTGCCATGGTGATTCATGGACGAAAGCTCTTCCCTTAGTTCTTTTAGGAATGCGTTCAGCTTTTAAAGCAGATCTTAAAGCTACTGCTGCAGAGCTGGTATACGGAGAGACACTCCGTCTTCCAGGAGAGATTGTGGTTGCAGTTCCAGAACCACCCGGTTCTCAGGATTTAGCCGATTTTGTTTCGCAATTGCGACAGCACATGTCGAACGTTCGACCGGTGCCAGCATCGCGGCATTGTCAACCGAAGTCTTTTCTGTTCAAGAACTTAGATGAGTCTTCACATGTACTTTTAAGAGATGACGCTGTGCGTCGTCCATTACAGCCTCCATATACAGGCCCTTACAAAGTCCTTCAAAGAGCCACGGACATGAAAACGGTCACTATAGACTTTAAAGGTAAACCAGTCGTAGTTACTATGGACCGAGTAAAGCCGTACTTCCAAGAGGAAATACCCTCATCAAATTGTCCGTCACCGGAATCACCGGTAGATTGTCCAGTACCGGCATCGGTACCTGCATTACCACGGAAGGTCAGTATTCCTGATACAGATTACAGAACCCGTTCAGGTCGTACTGTGCGTTTCGCAAAGCCGTTTGATTTGTAAATAATTGTATCACTTTAGTATTTTGTTTTTTTGTACCTATTTTTCTCCGTGGGGGGGTGGTGTGGCGACTGCGTTTGGCTCAGATCCATAGAATTCATCATTCTTATATCTATGAACTGATATCCGTGTTAAGAACGCAGTCGTCACTGTCAAGTGTCAACTGTTGGCGCGAAATGCGCGCGCTCTTTTGTACTCTCTGTCACTGTCACTTGGATCGACGAACTACCTACTGTATTCCTATTTCCTACTATTGTATTATAAAACTTATTATTAGTGAGTACACAAGTAATTAACGGAGCTACCAGAGTTATTATTGGACCCCCGGGTCCGCCGCCAAACTCTTTTGCAAAAAAACGGGCACCTAGGAAAATAACCTGTTTCATTGGCTCCTTCAGATTATTTGATTATTCTGAGTAACTTGTATCCTCAGAATCCTTTAATTAATAATCAAAAAGTAGTTTCTGTTAATTTCGTGATTCGTCGTTACGTTTCGATTGAATTAATGAAAAATGATCTTGGAGCCCAAACAGCTAGCGGTGTTGGTGTTCAAACTGTTCATTGAATGAAAAACAGAGTAAGTAAAGATTTTTGTTTTTTTTTATTAACGTGCCTAAAAGCAAAAACAAGTTTAGCATCGAGTGGGGCCCACTCTTGCTAACCTGACAGCTTGTATTCGTCTGGGCAGGCTATCGATGATGTTTTTAATTGTTTCTCGTGGAAGACGCTCCCCTTTTGCAGCAATTAGAAACATTCCTTAGCTCCCTGATGTTTTGCGGAGCGGGCTACACCGATCTTACTCGTCGTTTTAGAATATCCCAGATGTGCTCTATGGGATCGAGGTCGGGACTTCGAGCTGGCCAAACCAAACGACAAATCCCGACCTCTTGAATATACGCTTCCAGATCGCCAGTACGGTGAGCGCGAGCGTTATCGTCCATAAAAATAGAATTTTCTCCCAGAACAGTTATTGCGGGTTTTAGGCGAGGAATAAGAACTTATGTACCGATGTACATTTAGTGTGCCGTTTTCTATAAAGAGTACCTAACTCCGTACGGTTCAACACATTAATCGCTGCCCAAAGCATAGTTAACTGAGCCCCAACCGCAAGGCGTTATTTGTTCAAAGCAAACTTCTGTATAACGTTCCCGTGGCTTTCGTAGTACTTGGCGACGTCTATCCTCTCCATGTAGAGATATTCTGGCTTCATCGGAGAACAAAACTCTACCCCAGTCCTATTGAGTCCATGTCGCACAATTTCGAGTAAACCTTAATCTATAGAAATTGTGTGCTCCTTGAGTAATTTAGGGCCACGGGCCGGGCAGCAACTGCATATATTGGCAGCAAAAAGCCTTCTCCTGACCGACCATAGGCTGGTCTGCACACCTCTCACTTCCACGAGGGCCTTTTTTGTTAATAGTTTTTAAATAAAAGAGGCAAATTCTAACACTTGTTTTATTCTTCCTTTTCTTCAATACATATCTATAAATTTTAAAACAACAAAATTACTACTTTACTTCTAACTTGCAGACAGCCATTTTCTTACCTCTTACCATAGACTACTGACTGCTACACATTATAACAGAGACAATAAAATCCAAAGATAGAATCATAGTGAAGGTTGCGTTCAATAACATCCTCCCTCAAACTTCACTATGTAATAATCCCAACTTATCAACCAAATAATAAAACTGTTTACTACTTATAGGCTTAGTTAATATATCTGCTAACTGTTGCCTTGTACAAATATACTCTACTTTAATAATACTGTTCTCTACTTTCTCTTTAACAAAATTATACTTTACATCCATATGTTTTAATCTCTTTTGATCTGAATTCTTTACTGACTTTATTGTGCTCTGATTATCTTCATACAACAAGATACAATATATATTAATGGATAACTCTATCAACAATTTCTTAAGCCAACAAGCTTCAACTGCTGCTTCACACAACGACACAAACTCTGCCTCAGTTGAACTCAATGCAACTGTTTTTTGTTTTTTAGATTTCCATGTTATAGTATTACCATACAACTTAAATAAATAACCTGAGGTAGATTTTCTGTCATTATCTCTAGCAAAATCCGCATCTGCATATCCTATAAGAGGATAGCTTAAATTACAACTTTTGAAATAAAACAATTGAAAATTTACTGTTTGTTTAACATATCTAAGGATTCTTTTAAGACCTCTTAATAACTCTAGACTTGGTTTACTTTGATATCTACTTAAATAATAAACTGAAGCTGCCAAATCAGGTCTAGACCCTACTGTTGCATACATCAGAGAACCTATTAAAGATCTGCATAACTTTCCATATGATACATCAATTTCACAAGATTCATTGAATACATAATTAACATCCATTGGTGACTTCGCCCCTTTACAATTTTGCATGCCATATTTAATTAATACTTTTTCTAAATATTTTGACTGATCAATGTAAATACCATCAGATTTCTTTTGAATAGATATACCCAGATATGTTAAATTATTATTCCCTAGATCCTTCATTCTGAATTGCTTATTTAAGAATTGTTTTAAAAGATTAATTTCTGTTATGTTTTTTCCCATGATAAGTAAGTCATCCACATATAAAAGTAAGTATATATCTCCTTTCATATATAAACAATAATCATTTTCTGAACGTTTAAAACCATATTTAGTTATTGATTCATTGAAGTGGTTATACCAATATTTAGGTGATTTTCTTAATCCATATAAAGATTTCTTTAATTTTAAAACATATCCTTCTTCTACATTTAATCCTTCTGGAGGTTTCAAGTAAACTTCTTCATCTATTTTTCCATATAGAAATGCTCCTTTAACATCCATCTGGTTTATCTCATATTCTCGCTGTGCTGAAATAGCCAACAATGTTCTTAACGTCTGCATCCTTAATACTGGTGAGTATACATCTTCAAATGCTTCCTCTTGTTGAAACCCTTTTACTACTAATCTTGCTTTACATATCTTCTCGTTTCCTATATTTTTCTTTGTGAAAACCCATTTAGTATCGATTAATTTATTTCCTTTTGGTATTGGTACACACTCCCATGTTTTACTTTCTTCTAATACTTTAAACTCCTCATGTATAGCTTTAATCCATAAGTTTTTATCTGCTCTCCCTTCTATATCTTTAAAATTCTCTGGTACATCCTCATGTTGTGTAGACAATAAAGCATACAATACTTCATTTTCATCATCCTCAAAATTCATTTCATAATCTTTCTGCCATTTTGGTTTCACTCGTTTCCTTTTTTCTGTAGTTTCTTTTCTTTCTCCTAAATTAATCTTCTGTAAATTAAAACCATCTTCTGTTTCCTGTCCTCCCTGAATACTTACCTCTTTGCTTGTCTCTTCTGTGCTTTCCTCTGTCAAATCTATATCTTGTATTTTCCTTCTAATCTCTTCATGAATACGAATTTCCTTTTCTTTTCTAGGCTCATCTTGTATCTCTTTGTCCGATGATTCATCAGAATGTACTGGCAATCTTACTCTCTCTTTAGTCTGTATTGTTTCATCAAATGTAACATTTCTTCCTACAATTGTGTTTCCGTTTTGTTCATCCCATAACTTATATCCACTTATTGTATAGCCAATCATCACTAACTTCCTTGCTTTTGGATCTAACTTTACTCTTTGTTCTCTGGGTACATGGTTATAAGCTATAGAGCCAAAAACTCTCAAATTACTTACGTTCGGTTTCTTTCCAAAAAATAACTCAGCCGGGGTTCTATCTTTATTTGTAGTTGGGCTACGGTTCGCCAAATATGCTGAACATAAAACTGCATCTCCCCAAAATTCCTTTGATAATCCTGAACTTATAAGCATTGTCCTAGCCTTATCCATTAGGGTCCTGTTCATTCTCTCCGCTACACCGTTCATCTCCGGGTTATATGGTACTGTATATTGTAATTTAATTCCCTCTCTGTAACAAAAGTTTTGATATTCTCTTGATGTGTATTCGCCACCATTATCTGACCTTAACGTTAACAAATTCATATTAAAATGATTTGTTACATAATAATAATATTCCTGAAATTTATCGATTACTTGAGATTTATGTGTCATTAGGTATACCATTACAAAGTGAGTAAAATCATCAATGAATGTAACAAAATATTTAAATCCTTCCCTACTGTCTGGAGTAATAGGTCCACAAACGTCAGTATGCACTAGCTCTAATGGTCTTTTTGCTCTATGTCCTATACCGTTGAAAGGTTGCCTTGTCATTTTTCCTAAAATACATGGTTCACACAAACTATTTTCCATTTTAACATTTTCTAAGTCATTTAATCCATTAACCAAGTTTTGTTTTACCAAAGTACTCATATTATTAATACCTAAGTGACCATACCTTCTATGCCATAATTTTATTAAATCATTATCAACATTAACTGTGGAATAATTACACATCTGGTTGTTTACATACATTTCAATCATATACAAATTATTATAATTATTCCCTATGGAAGTTAAAACATCTTTGTTATAAATTCTTACTTTTCCTTTATGAAACATAACTTTTAAACCATTGGACTCTAACCTTGTTACAGATAGCAGGTTTTTTCTAAGTTCGGGTACAAAATAAACATTATTTATTGTAATATTATTTACCTTATTACCAACATAACATTGAGCTTTTATATTTCCTATACCTATCGCTTGCAAACTGACACCCTCTTTGGCTGATGCTATAACTCTGGGAAAAGACAATTCTATATAGTCCATAAAAATGTCTTTATTGTTTACTAGGTGATCCGAACACCCTGAATCAATGCACCACACTACACTTTCATTTTCACTGTATTGCCCATTACTATAATAGCTTACTTCCTCACTCTCACAAATATATGCAACATCCGATGCTCCACGTCCCGCTGAATAAGATAAACTAGGTCCTCTTGAACGTCCACGTCCTATGCCTCTTTGTACTCCTCCTGGTACTCCTTGTGCTCGTCCTCGTCCGGGTGAAAATCCTGTATTTGTATGTCCTTGGTAGTATCCACGTCCTGTCTGATAATTCTTATTTTGATAATTTCCTTTCATTCTGCACTGAAACTTTTTGTGCCCTGGTTTTCCACACACAAAACATAAAAAGGCATTGCTACTAGGCATATTTCCTGCCTCGCTAGTATTTTTCTTTCTTTTTTCTTCTTCTCCGAGTAATCTATTTTTAACAAAATCCAATTTCAAGTTTTCTAAGGTCTCCAAGGCAGTGATTATTCCTTCATACGACTTGGGCATTGACAACAATAAATAATTAACTTTTTCTTCCTCACTTAAGTTAGTATCCGCTTCACTTAACTCCGTAAAAATTTCTTCAAATTTATTTAAATGTTCCATGAGTGAATCTTTTTCCATATACTTAATCTCTGACAATTTCCTTCTTAAGAATAACTTTGATCTAACCCCTTTCAATTTAAAATTCTCTTCCAAGCATTTAAACATCGCATACGCTGTATCCTTTTTTAAATATTCAATATGACTGTCTGCCACGCCCGCAATCAAAATGGCCTGAGCTTTATTCTCGCCCGCCATATTTGCTTCAACCTGCGCATATTTTTCATCCTCGATTGCCTTTAATACCCCACTCTCTTTCAAAATACTTTTAATACGAAAAGCCCATGTAGTAAAATTGCTTCCAGCAAAAGGTACAATTGAAAATCTATCTTTTTGTAGACTTACGGACGCCGCCATTGTTCCCAATTTGTCGAAATTCTTGTGGACGCCGGACGGACACCAACCACGTGTACCAACCACGCTCTGCTACCACTGTTAATAGTTTTTAAATAAAAGAGGCAAATTCTAACACTTGTTTTATTCTTCCTTTTCTTCAATACATATCTATAAATTTTAAAACAACAAAATTACTACTTTACTTCTAACTTGCAGACAGCCATTTTCTTACCTCTTACCATAGACTACTGACTGCTACACATTATAACAGAGACAATAAAATCCAAAGATAGAATCATAGTGAAGGTTGCGTTCAATAACATTTTTGAGGTCAACATAGGAAGATATGTGATCTCAACGCCTGGTTCAACAGGAAGCAGTCATCTTAAGCTTGTGTATAATGATTTTCTTCCATAACCGGTTACCGGACCTTCTGCTGATAAAACCAGCCTCTTGATATCATTGCCAAGTCCTCTGGACAGTCGAACTACTCACATTTAATCTCTGGGCCGCATAACATTGACTACAACCTTCCCCAACCAGCGCTATAAATTTTGCTGGCTACTATCCTTTTATCAACCATTTAAGAGAAAGCTAAATAATGTTATCAAGACCTAAAAATATCAAGAAAATAATAAAATTCTGCAATAACCAAACTGTTACTGTTCCCACCACAATACGCAAAAAACCGCAAATTTTGTGAAACTCCGCCTAGATCTTAAATTTGAATTTGGAACAAAAAAAAATATACACTGGACACTATACTACTAATGTGCCAGTAACATACACAAATGATAAAAACATCTTTCTGATTGTATTTTATTAAGACAGGGAAAGAATTAAAACCGCCCGTTCTTTCTGCAAATGAGTTTATTTTTGGTAACTATGTCCTAGGTAAGTAATTGTTAGATTATAAAAGGCAAATAATCCCCGTTTTGCGATCGCATCTCACGTCGCAGAAATCATCTTCATCCCCACCATCTAAATGACCGGTTTTCTATTTCTATAATATTATTATATTTTAAGAGATAGCTACACTTTTGGTAACTATCCCTTGAAAAGCTGATGCAATAATAGATGGGTGCTACACTCTCCACTGATTATGGTAGTGAAAGTCTGCCCGCATGCTGGGCCTTTCACTAGATATGGCCGTTTAAAGACGTGTTATCGTTACCAAAAATGAACCAGACGTTAGAATGAATGAGACGTTATGAACATACACACTGTAAAAAAATCTTAGCAATTATTGTCGTCACATTGATTGCTATTAAAAATTATGAAGGCGAAGAATTTAACAAAAAAAATCTTAGATACCTAGATATTCTTAGGTAGGTATATTGAATTCATATATTAAGTTTATTATGTTGGTTTCTAAGAGAAGGGTTAGGGTTCCGTTTTCGCATTATTAAAGAACATCAAAATATAAAAGTTTTAATACTAAATAATTTAATTATTTCATGTCAAATACATTCTTCGAACATATTGCTGTCCATATAATCAAGAACATCAGTATTCTCAACAAATGATGTAAAAAAACTTCCATTATTATTGTCATAATCATGATAACAAGTACAATAATATACACTCTTACTACAGCCTCTACATTTGCTTGAGTGTTTATCAGTAACATCTTTATCAAATTGGCATGTTACAAAATCACCAATTACTTGACTAACTGGTGGCAAATAACTAAATTCATTTATAACATGCATATTTAGGTATTGATCAACACTTTCAAATGTACTTAAGTAATTAAACTCCTGTTTTTGTTTCTTTGTCAATATCTTCTCAAGCATAAAGACTAAATGGTGGTGGTAGCATTGGAATGTTATTTTATTTTCACTTAGATTCTTCAAGTCAATCCACTGTTGAATACAGCTGAGTGGTGTTTTATTATGTCCATTGAAAAGGGCTGGGTTATTCAAAATGCCACTTGCAGCCATTACGCCGCCACATTTTAATGTTTCATGTAATTGATCAGCATCCTCTAAAGTTTTAATGCCACCATTGGCAATTATTGGTATAGTTATTTTGTCGCATATGTCTTTCAAGGTTTCCACATCAATAGGGTCCCCACTTTTCTGTACTGGTGTACGTCCATGTACAGTCATAAAATCAATGCCACATTTTTCAAGCTGCTGGCACATGGCTATGGTTTTCTTTACCTCCTGTAATATTCTTACCTTAACAGAAACTGTAAAATTTGATGGAAAGTTATTTCTCACAGTTCTTAATAAATTATGTACTAGCTCAGGCTTAGATAGTAAGGCACATCCATATCCATCCTTCATAGCCCATCTTTGAGGACATCCACAGTTTAAATCCACTCCATCTACATATGGGTATAGTAATTTAGATGCATCTAAGAAGTCATCAACACTATTAGCAGCAAATTGAACAACCAATGGAGTATCATACACAGTTGTTACAAATTCATTTGACCTTGCTTTAGCATTTTGACAAAACGAATCTGCAAGTATCATTGGTGTAAAGCATAAATCAACTCCAAACCTGAAAGAAAAAAAACTAGGTATCTAGATTATTGTGGCTGACAATCATTACAAAAACCATCAATAATTAATTAGGCTAGTGTGTGTAACAAGACATCACAAGTACCTACTTGGTGCTGTGTTTTCCAAAACTAAGAGAGTGCATGAAATTTGAAATTACTTGAAAATTTTCCTATTATTTATACTAATATTTTAAGTATAAATGCGAAAGTTTGGATGTATGGATGGATGTTTGTTACTCAATAACGCCAGAACGGCTGAACGATTTGCATGAAATTTGGTGTAGAGATAGATTATAGCCCGGAATAACACATAGGCTTTTCATCCCGGAAAATTAAAGAGTTCCCGCGGGAACCAAAAACCTCAATCCACGCGGACGAAGTCGCGGGCATCAGCTAGTAGTACATATTTAGATCTTCAAAACAGCACTCACGTTTTTACTAAACTTCTAAACTGCACCTTACTATATCTAACCATGGGCGCACAAACTTTAACATAGGATTGATTGGTTTTTGCATCTTCAAAAAGTTCTATAACATTAGTTTTTGATTTCATGTTTGCTTTCAATGCAATCTATGTTTGAATGATTGTTTTGAAATTGAATTTCGACTTTTTTGTCTCTACAATACAACGTCATGATAGACCATAGAGTAATAATTATCATATATCTTTCTCTGTCTACGTTATAGACACAGACGTCAGACACCCTTCAGTAGAGAAGGGTAGGGGCACAGATTTATAAAGGGGAGCAGATTCAATATAGTGAGAAAAATTGCGTGGCAATTTCAAACACACGGAAACATTACTCACACATAGACAAAACTCAGGGCCGCACCTTATTGCTGCATAAAACATTATATTTAATATGTAGGATCAAGTCATGTGAAAAAAAAAACGACCCAAACGTTACCAATCATTTGGAAGCTATATTTTGTAAGAGTTTTAAAATTATTATAGGTACTTTTAAGCTATTGGATAGCTTCTATCTTCTTGAGCGGGGAGACCGAATCCAGAAATTCCGTAACGAAAAAAATATTACAATTAATTGTCAATACGAAGGTAAATTTCGCCACCATCTTCAAGGTTAAAGTACCAGAAGACCCCGGATCGAATCCAGATGTCTCCAGTCCGATTTTTTTTTCGGTTATTATTATATTTATTTTATTTTTCGATTATTATTATTTTTATTTTTATTAAATTTTAATTTAATTTAAATTGATTTACCAAAAAAAATTAAAGTGTTAATAGTTTTAACCGTTTTAACCCGTTTTTAAATCATTATTTTTATCGTTTTATCGTTTCATCGTTTTTAAATACATTTTAAACGTACTTCAATCGCATCACCATGGCCGACAAGCAACCGCTCGACCAGAGGCCGCCGAAACAGGGAAGAGGACGAACAGGGATTCCGCGCGCAGTGGTACGCTGGAATATAATGGACCAATCCATTAGGTACCCCGTTCCCTGCCGCCGAGTTCGTCAGTCGTCCTCCGACCACTACTACTACCGCCGCCACCACCTCGCCGATAGAATCGGAAACAAGCGAAGACAGCGACGACGATACGCCTGCCATCGTAGCCCGCGTAGTTGTACCTACGCCTGGCTTCGAATTGGCCAAGCGCGCACGTCCAAGCTCCTCCTCCTCAGGCTCGTCCGGAAATCAGGAGGACAAGCAGGTTAAGCTTAGCTTAGCCCTACCCGCACCGCCCCCTGGACTACAGGCTATGCAAATTGCAATAGCTTTACCGCGGCAGTCTCCGAGTGCCACACGTATTTTTTTTTATGACTTTTTCATCACAAGCGATCACAACTGCAATGTAGTAACAAAATTTAAAATTGTAATTTCATATAGCTTTTGCCCGCAGCTTCGCTTACGTTAAATTCAATTTTCATACAAATTTCAGATCCCTGTTTGCGAGGGAATAGATTTTCAAAAATACTTTCTCAGCATCCGCTCCTACATTTTAACCATTTGTATTGTTGGCTAAAGCCTGGGCCACACGAAGGGCTATGATAGAGCTGTGCTAGATGTCTGTTCCGGGCTTGGGTCCGCAATGGTAATCACCACCATGTGATGGGGATATTATATAATGTTCCTACTGACATTAATTTCTTGGCAGTAAGCTAAATAAATGTTGCAAACTAATCGAATTGAATCATTATTCCAAAAATTAGGTTAGAAGGTTAAATAAAAAAAAAACAACAGGTTAAACGCACATGTTTTTTATTCAAATAAACTTTACAATTAGTGCTTTAGAATAACAAGTGAATCTACAATTGGGGATCTATAATTTCTGAATTTTCCCTGGTCTGTCCTGGTGGGAGGCTTCGGCCGTAGCTAGTTACCACCCTACCTACCTAACCTACTTACCTCGGCTTACTTAGCGGTTAGCGTAGTCGACTGCGGATCACGAGGTCCTGGGTTCGATTCCCGGTCGGGCATAAAAAAATTGTTAGGTATTGGGTTTTTCAATTAAGAAATTCTCAGTGCCAGCCCGGAGTTGAAAGTTGGCGGTGTTTCACCCCCGTGCCTCGGAGAGCACGTTAAGCCGTCGGTCCCGGCTATTATCACTAACATGATAATAGTCGTTAAAGCCCGCCAACCCGTATTTGAGCAGCGTGGTGGGTCTAAGCTCTAATTCCCTCTCTCCTATGAGAGTGGAGGCCTGTGCCCAGCAGTGGGACGCTAATAGGCTGTAGTGGTGGGTGTAAATGGCTCATGGAAGATACCACTGGGTTACTTCTTGATCGATGGTATTACCGCTGAACAAAAAGCTGACTTAGTAAAGACGTGCATTGAAATGATACATCGTGAATGTGGAGTTGAAATTATTTCAGTTACGTTTGATGGATGCCCAACGAATTTTTTTATGGCCAAGCTTCTTGGGTGCAATTTGAATATTTGTGAAATTGATCCCTCTTTCAGCATTGGAGATAAAAAGGTGGTAATATTTCCGGATCCTTCACACATGTCAAATTTGATTCGAAATACTTTAGCTCAAAAGAAAAAATTACTGACGGACATGGCCAAACGATTTCTTGGGAGTATATAAAACTTCTTTTTGAGTTACAGGAGAATGAAGGGTTGCACTTGGGCAACAAGCTAAAAAAACTCATGTCAATTTTACGAAACAAATAATGAAGGTAAAATTGGCAGCCCAAGTTTTTAGTGTCTGTTGCCGATGCGATAGAGTTTTGTTCTAATGAACTTAATATTGATAGTTTCCGAAAATCTGAAGCAACAATTGAGTTCATTCGGAAAATAAATAATTTATTTGATGTAATGAATTCGAGAAATATAACGCGTATGCTTTTAAGAAACCGTTATTTGAGGGAAATTTTGCGAAACAGAAGATTTTTTTAGAAGATATGTTTGTGTATTTGTCAAGTCTTAAATTAGATGGAAGGAATATCCTAGACACTAATAGGAAAACCGGATTTTGGGGATATACAATTTGTATAAGAAGTGTTTTATCTCTGTATGAGAATCACGCTAGGAGTAACTCTCTTAGATTCCTCTGTACGCACAAATTCATCCAAAATCATTAAGAATACTTTTTCAGTGCCATACGGGCTAAAGGCGGTTTCAATAATAACCCCACTGCGAGGCAATTCAAATCTGCTTTCAAAAGGTTGTTAGTTCATGGGGAACTTAAGCATATTACAACTGGCAATTGTATTCCTTTACAAGAAATAAATATATTAAGTAACTTATTCCAAACCTGAACCTGGCAATCAATAAAACAACTGATAGGAGTAGATTAATTGAAGATTCTGTTAATGACTCTGGGAACAACATCTATGGAGATATAGATTTGATGTGAACCATGGAAGATCATCATTACTTGACAGATCCAAGCAGAAGAGAGAGAGAGAGTTCTCAAGACAAGTCATAATCTATATTGGTGGTTTTGTTCTCCACAAACTTCAAAAAGAATTGAAATGCCAGGAATGGATATCTGCCTTAATATCAGAAAACCGGCCAAGTGCGAGTCGGACTCGCGCACCGAGGGTTCCGTACTCAAGAAGTTGGTATAATTACCTTTGTTAATGAACCGCAAAACTAACTTTGTTTGTAGAGGTTTACTGTTAATATCAAAAAATTACGTTTGTTGTATGGGAGCCCCCCTTTAATATTTACTTTATTGATATTTAATTATTTATTTTGAAAGGTAATATACAAGTTAATATTCTGTGTAAATTTGAACCGTCTACCTGTTACCGTTTTTAATATTGAGCAAAAAAATACGAAAAAAACACGTTTATTGTATGGGGACCCCCCTTAATATATATATTTTTTTAATTTTTAGTATTTGTTGTTATAGCGGCAACGGAAATACATCATTTGTGAACATTTCAGCTTTCTAGCTATCACGGTCTATGAGATACAGCCTGGAGACAGACAGACAGACAGACAGCGGAGTCTTAGTAATAGGGTCCCGTTTTTACCCTTTGGGTACGGAACCCTAAAAAATATACAAGTTTACAATTGAAGAAGGATAAAGGGGGATTACACTATCCCAGCAAAGATGTTGTCTCTATTTGCGAAATAAGTGAAAAAATATTTCGCCAAAACAAAAGCTTGAGTAAAAGAAATATTTTTCATGCTATTTTATAGGAATATCTCAGGAAGTGCTTGAATATCAAATTATTTTGTCAACTTGCGCATCATTTCCATAGTCAATCATTTCTAGACTGTCATTTTCCACTTATAATTAAAGCAATCTGTTTAAAGTATATAAAAGTGAGAATACATTTCGCAACAAAGAAAATATCTTAAGAGGATAACAAGATTCGAAACTTTTATAATAGATTGATTTTAATTAATGGCCAGTGACGATTTTACTTTCGGAATAAAAAATAAATAAATTTAGTGAACTGTTTTTTTGTATTTTTAGCCTATCAGACTCCACTTCCATCCGCTTTTTTCGGCTATTTTTCATTCTTATTCCGTGCATAAGTAAATGGTAGAATTACCCATATCAATGGGTTTTTATTTGAAACTTTCCCTTAGTGATGGGTAATAAACCAATATGGGTATAATTTTTAATCTATAAATTACGTCATAGACTATCGCTATTTCATTCGGTACCTATACGTTTATGTAAACTAGCAAATCTATTATCCATCCTCCATCAACGAAAATGCAACATATCCTCTCGTATATAATATAAATCAAAAAACTGGTCAAACTTGTCTCTGGTTACGACCATAACTTGTCTCTGATAAATTTTGCCTTCTTTTTCTGGTCGGTGCTCTTTGCACAGATTATTATAGACTACGTATTCTCTTTGGCTGCACGTGCACGATTCTATCATTATGTATTATTCTTTATTAGTCTGCAGGACGACCCCCCACCCTACGCCAGCCTGCGAATTTGGGATATTGAATTAAATAAAAATACGCATAGATGTATTTTTAATAGCACTTCTCAAAAATGTTTATTAGTTAAAAAGCACCCCCGTAGTTTATGAATAAAAAATTGGTAAATATCGCGCATATATAACGCGCTTATAACGTCGATATCTCTTCAGATACTTACAATTCGGTACTTCTTATAATTTAAAAAAATTGCACCCTGCTTGAATCAAACTGCACCGTCGCTGAAGATCCATATAATGCAATATTAATTGCAAAAAGATATTAAAACTCAAGGTAGGTATCAATCGCCGAACTTTACGGTGTCTTCGCGCATGCGCGGCGCTTTTGGGAGGTCTCTCTTTAGCGGCAACTTCACGCAGTTACCTTTGCAATATAAATATAGCTTAACATTTTCCTTTCATAATTTATTAGTGAATATAAATAAATAAATACATTACAAAGTGTAACTTATCAAGTCCGGTTCCACCTCTAGTGCCATACGACAACCTCCAAAGTAAAGCGCCGCGTAGTCCATCGAGAGACGGGGCTGATATGGCTCGAGCAGTGATATCTGGTTTGATTCCATGGAGAAAAATAAAAACCTTTATGAATACACATTTATCCTTTTTATTTCTCCAAATAATAATAAAAAAGCAGTGAACTGCCCTATTTTACTATATTAATATAGGAACATTTATTTACCGATATATAAATTAATATAAAAAAAATTTAACCACTTCAATTTGTACTGCCTGCCTGCATAATTAAATTATTCACAACCTTAAAGGACTTTAATAAAGGGACATTATTTTATAGCAGTCTCATAATTTATTGGAACATTAAATAACTTACTAACATACTAATAATTCAATTGATCACAAATTAATTGAAGTTTTTAGATTTAATTATTAGCAACATAAGCTCTGTGGTTGTTACACGTAGTGATACACCATTAGTTAAGGAAGATGTATATCATCCAGCTCTCAACATTGGCCTAAGTGAAAATATATATACAAAATACCTTACTAAGACTCCAAGAACAGTTAAACTATTTCATAAAGCTGACTACAATGTGATTAATAAGAAACTATCAGAGTTTAACTGGTGTGACTGCTTCAAAGGCCTTGATATCAACAGAGCGATTGAAGTATTTTATGATATTTTGAACAATATTATTGCTACTTATGTCCCCACTAGAATAGTTATTGATAATAATATATATCCGGTCTGGTATTCAGCCGCACTCAAAAAAATCATAAAAGAAAAACTTAAATTTCATAAAAAATGGAAAATCTATAATAATTATGCGGACTACTGTTCCTTCCGGTGCCTTCGCGATAGGCAGAAAAGGGTTGAAGCTGACTGTTATACAAGATATTTAGTCCATGCTGAAAAAATTCTCCTTAAAAACTCTAGCTACTTTTGGACATTTGTTAAATCAAAAAAACAAACTGTAGACTTACCTAAAAGACTATACTTAGATGACGCTACTACAAACAACGGTCAAGAGATTAGTGATCTATTTAATAAATACTTTCATTCATCCTTTGAACCAGATTTATCTTGTTCAACTTTTCCCGTTTATAATCCCTGCAACTCCACAAATGTAACGTGTATCAGCCTGTCATCGGTCAGTATCTCCCTGCTAACTGTTAAAAAGTACCTAAAATCACATGTCAATAAAGGGGCCGGACCTGACGGAATACCGCCCCTTTTTCTAAAAAATTGTTTTTATACAATATGTGCCCCATTATGTATTTTGTTTACCTTATCTTTGGCAACAGGTAACATGCCTACCTTTGGAAGCAATCATATGTTGTTCCTATCTTTAAAAATGGGGATAAGCATGACATTAAAAATTACCGCCCTATCTCCAAAATTAGCTGTATTCCTAAATTATTTGAGCATATAGTCTATGACATAATATTCCCGATTTTACGTCCTCTAATAATACAACAGCAGCACGGTTTTGTCGATAAAAAGTCAACAGAGAGCAACTTATGCGAATTTACTGATTTTGTTACTTCGGCGATGGATAAAGGATATCAGGTTGACGTCGTGTACACAGATTATTCAAAAGCCTTTGATAAAATTTCCCATAATATTCTTATTTCTAAAATTATGAATATTGGTGTACATGGGGACCTTCTTCGGTGGATTAAATCATACTTATTTAATCGCAGTCAAGCCGTTACAATTAAAGGTTACTGTTCATCGTTCATCCCTGTCCCTTCAAGGGTGCCTCAGGGCTCCCACCTTGGTCCACTATTTTTTAATATTTACATAAATGACATCATATCCTTATTTAAAAACTCAAATTTCTTGCTTTATGCTGACGACAATAAGATTTACAAAAATAAGTAGCGTAAACGACTGCGTTGATTTACAAAATGACTTAGACTCACTCTGTCATTATTGTTCCCAAAATTCACTATTCTTAAATATAAAAAAGTGTAATGTTATAACATTCACAAGAAAACGTAAACCTATAATCTATGATTATAAACTAAAAGATGAAGTCTTGAACAGGGTGTCCTCGGTGAAGGATCTTGGCGTAATACTAGATAAAAAGTTACTTTTCGATGAACACATCAACTACATTGCTAGTAAGGCTTATAGGATGTTAGGATTTGTTTTAAGGGTCTCCAAGGAATTTAAATTACCTTCAACACTTATACTTCTCTATAATTCGTTTGTAAGATCTATTATAGAATATGCTTCCACGGTTTGGAGTCCTCGGTATAAGGTACATATAGAAAAAATTGAAAGAGTACACAATTGGTTTCTAAAACGACTTTCATACTATATCTCAAATAATACCAACTGTGTTGGGAATCCTGATCCACCACTTTCAGCTGCTAGTAGATGTGTTCAAAGAGATCAAATCCTTCTATTCAAACTCATGAATAATGGGGTTGACTCTCCATATCTAATTTCTAAAATAACTTTAAGATGTCCACGGATTAACTCTCGACATCCAAAACTGTTTCGCATTGCACCAAGCAAGACACATTATGCAGAAAATACATTTATAAAAAGATATTGCAAGCAGTATAATGAATTGTTTTTCAATAACGACTTATTTCAGCTCTCTCTCCCCAAGTATAGATTGGCTATTAAAGATTGTTTGGCACAAACCAACTAGCTCATCATTTTTTCTTTTCTTTTTTTGATCATTATATCTTAGTACCTATGTGTTTTTTTATTTTGTTTCTTTGTTCTAATTTAATGCAAGTATAAAAAATAATTTTGTTTTGTCTAGCGGCTATACCCAACTATTCTTTTGGAAAATGTTTAGACAATATGTGCTGATATGAAAACTGTTTTGGTTTAAGTGCAATGTTATATTTAGTTTACCTATTGTATATTATGTTACTGTATGTTTTTCAAAATAAATGAAATAAAAAAAAAGTAAAAAAAAAGTGATCCTAATGCCTAATAATTTCAAGCTGCTCCTCAAATCCTTTTTGACATCATCTTTGTATGGTCATCACACCTATATACCTATGCCACCTTGGCCACCTTTGGTCTGAAATAGTTGAAAAACATGTTATTGCTAATTTATTACAGTTATTAGATGTTGTGGGACTTCATCTGCATGGATTAAAGTTTTAAATTCCTGCGGGAACACTGAAAAGTCTACCAAAATTTTGTCAAAATCGGATCAAAAGGTGGTTTCTCTCATTTCAAGACTCTTGTTATCATCATCCAAACGGCGCTGAGTCTAGCGACTCTACCACGGATTTAAGCAATCGTCTGAGCAGCGGCAGAAATTTCATCCTTGATTTCCTGGCTTCAGAGTCGACTAACGCTGCAACGACGGACCATTCAGTGCTGTCCTTGGTGCTCCAAAAAATCAAACGCCTGACAAAGTATGAGCACGAGATTGGCCCCCAAAGCGAGTCTCGTATTGTTTTCTCCATGGAATCAAACCAGATATCACTGCTCGAGCCATATCAGCCCCGTCTCTCGATGGACTACGCGGCGCTTTACTTTGGAGGTTGTCGTATGGCACTAGAAGTGGAACCGGAGTTGATAAGTTACACTTTGTAATTTATTTATTTATTTATATTCACTAATAAATTATGAAAGGAAAATGTTTAGTTATGCTATATTTATATTGCAAAGGTAATCTTCGGAACTCGGAAGTAGCCGCTAAAGAGAGACCTCCCAAAAGCGCCGCGCATGCGCGAAGACGCCGTAAAGTTCGGCGATTGATACACCTACCTTGAGTTTTAATATATTTTTGCAATTAATATTGCATTATATGGATCTTCAGTGACGGTGCAGTTTGATTCAAGCAGGGTGCAGTTTTTTTAAATTATAAGAAGAACCGAATTGTGAGTACCTATCTGAAGAGATATCGACGTTATAATCGCGTTATAGCGCGATATTTACCAATTTTTTATTCATAAACTACGGGAGTGCTTTTTATCTAATAAACATTTTTGAGAAGTGCTATTAAAAATACATCTATGCGTATTTTTATTTATTTCAATATCCCAAATTCGCAGGCTGGCGTAGGGGGGGTCAGGACGACCGCGTATCTTTTGCATCAATCATTGATACATCGCAATCACCTCCGATTGGCTGAATTTATAGTATTCTTGCTGCGTCAATGGATTTCGTCGGAAGAGAGTTAACCTGTAACCAATAAAATATTTACGTCTTACGAAATGTTGAGTCCACAGCGGAGTTTATGTGTTCTGTGGTCCACAGAGTACATTGAGTTGAGTCCGAAGAGAATGTAATCAGTTGAGTCTCCGATTTTATTTTTTACTATTTACCTACCGTTTTCAGTGAAGTAAATAATTGTATCATCGGTTTTCTAATTTATTAATTATCAAAATGAGCAACAAACGTGTAGACATCGGTTTCCTTGAAGAAAAGAGCAACTGGCTATTACATCCTAGATTTTTTCCAAGTAAAGTCGGAGGAAAGCCAGCATGGTTAGATCTTAAAAATGTACCTGATCCTGCAGAATTAAACTGCAAAACGTGTAGAGAACCTCTAATTTTTTTATGTCAGGTAGGTTTACTTCTTTAATAGATCTAAATAAGCGTAACTTAAAACCACAACTACAGCCCATTAACGTCTCACTACTGGGCACAGGCCTCCACTCTCATAGGAGAGATGGAATTAGAGCTTAGGCACACCACACTGCTCTAATGCGGGTTGGTAAGCATAAACAACTATTATCATGTCAGTGGTAATAACCAGAACCGACGGCTTAACGTGCTCTCCGAGGCATGGGGGTGAAACACCGCCAACTTCGTAGCTCTGGGCTAGTATTGAGAATTTCTAGTCAGAATACCCCAATGCTTAATTATGGCCTAACCTGGGACCTTTTCGGCTGCAGTCAATCATGCTAACAACAATGAGGCAGTCGAAGTACAACTGTCAGTAGTCTTATCGTACAATATACAACTACTCTATTCTTGCAGATTTATGCTCCATTTGAAGATAACAGTGAATGCTTTCATCGAACAATTTTCATATTTATTTGTCGAAAGGGTTCTTGTTGCAAAATAAATTCTGCTGAGAATTTAGTTGTACTACGCTGTCAACTACCACGCAATAATGATTATTTTTCTTTTGAACCATCTGAAGAAAATGAAAATGAGGTAATTATGAAGAGTCAGTTAGACATAATATCTTAACTCTATGAATGAAATCTCTTTCCACTGAAGTGAACAAATATTGTTATGAATTTTGTACCTTATTTTTATAAAAAAAGCATTGAGTATTTCATTTGCATGTAGGTATGAATCATCAGAAATCTTTAATATATAATGATACTAGCGGATTGAGGTCTTTCGGTTCCCAAGAAAACATTTTAATTGTCTGGGATTGTGTTGTTCCAGACTATACCTAATCTATCTCTGTGCCAAGTTTCATCACAATCCATTCAGCCGTTCTGGTGTGATTGAGTAACAAATATTCATCCATCCATCCAAAATTTTGCATTTATAATATTAGTAGTACTGCCTATATAGTTTATAATAACCAAGATAAGAACTGGTTTTTATGTTCTTATAGAACACCACCAGTGCCTAACAGTACAGTAGAACAGTAGTTAGTAGTCTTAGCACCAGTTATTGCAACAAAGTGGCTTGTCTGATATAGTTTTAACAGATTTTATATACATAGATTCTTACATATTTTTTACTATTTTTTTTTTTGGTATTTGTATTCTATCTCCCATGCATAACATATGGATGTGAGACCTGGTCACTAACTTCACATCACAGAGATAAGCTAGCGAAATGCCAACGCACAATGGAGAGAAGTATGAGGGGTGTGAGGTTAAAGGACAAAGTTCTGAACTGTGATATAACATCAAGAACCTGGGTCACAGACATTTTGAAACGTATTGACCAGCAGAAATGGAGATGGACTGGCCACATGCTGAGAGGGAAAGAAGAGAAGTGGAGCAAGCTAGTGACACACTGGTACCCCAGAGATAGCAAAAGGAGAAAAGGTCACCAAGCTAGAAGCTGGGAGGACGACCTCCGACTAACTCTGGGGCCACACTGGACCAGAGTGGCGCTAGACAGGCACCAGTGGAGAGAGTTGGAGTAGGCCTATGCCAACAGGCACTCCGTTTTAACCCTTTACCGCATGGATTTTTTAAATTGGCCCAAATTAATTTACGGCACTATGTGGCCTAGTAGATGACCTAGAAAATTATGAAAAAAAATAAAAGACCCATAAATTTAGAGAAAAATAAAAAAAACATGTAGTTCCATATTTGGAACATCATGCATTTAAGGGCTAATTGAATGCTGTGCCAAATTTGGGACAGTATGCAGTTACAGCATCTGGGCCCGTATTCTCTAACTCAGTGACTATCAAAAATGAAAGCCACTGACATATATGTAATATCCATTGAAGGTTTATTAAGAAATGTTACTTTTTATTTCATAGTAAACCTTCAATGGATATTACATATATGTCAGTTGCTTTCATTTTTGATAGTCACTGAGTTAGAGAATACGGGCCCTGAGCTCCTATTTATTTATATATTTGAATAAATAAATATATACATAAATTTATTTTTATATTTGAATATATAATTAAATAGGAGCTGGATGCTGTTACATATATATATTTACAGAAAAGGAAATATTTATTATGAATACGTTTTTCTTTGAATTAATGTTAAGTTACTTAAATAAATAAAACAATGTTTAATTTTAAAAAAGTAGTTTGTTTTTTACATTTACACTTAAGAAAAGTTATAAGAGTAAAGATATTATTATTATAATGTTAACATGTGGAATGATTTGAAACAGTTTCTATCCTTATTAAGACACAGATAGCAAGCGCACTTGCTGCAGTAAATAGAAGATTTTAGACTGCAAATTTTGCAGCGCTGACGGTCCTTTGTCCACTTTGCAGTCTTTGTAACGAGACTTTCACTAGGGAAATTAAATTACAAAATAGGCTATCACTATTTTAAAAAACACCTATTTTTGATATATAACTATGAAAGGATACTAAATTAAGAGCTTAAAAATACGAATATAAAATATAAAATATTTTGCCAATGGAAGTACCATTGCATGATGTTCCATATATGGATAGAAACGTTAATGCATACTGTTCCATATTTGCCCAAGCCTGAAAACCTTTAGTGCATATTGTTCCATATCAGGAACAAGAATGAAGGCAAGTTTAAATTATGATGTGATTGAATTTACTAACATGATTTATGATAGAATCAATCAGGATATAGTTATCTTTATACTGAAAACTAAAAACTCATTTGTTTGCACTTAAAACACGTAAAAAATCGTCTTGATAAGTTACCGAATTCACCTTCTATCCAAAACACCAGAATGACAGCATCTGTCATTGAAATATTCAACCAGAGACAAGCAAAAGGTACGCCATTGTTATTTTGCGTTCGGATAGTGTATCTAGCATATGTTGTAGTGTACATCACGTAACACAGATATCATTTCGAGAATATTTTTGAATGATTTTGTAGTGTTCCAATTAGGGAACGACATGCGGTAAAGGGTTAAGGGGCATTTTATAACAAAAAAAAAGTACCTAACAGTGTTCTAAAATGGAATAAAGGCTTTATTATTATCTGATATGAATTTGACTCTCACGCCCGCATACAAAATATATTATTATTATTATTCTATCTGCTATCAGTTGGAAGTTTTGAGTGAAAGATATTTTCGAGTGCATCGAGAGTTGGGAGAATGTCACTCCTTCGAAAAACTCTTCTCATGAAACTTTTGCTAACTTTATTGTCCATGGAACAGTTTTTAACTGTGGATCTTTTCAATCTTTTTATACTGCTGCATGTGATAACTGGCAAGTGATACTGCCAGACTATTCACATGGGATATGCAAGCCTGGACCTACGTTTTTACAATGCATTTATTCACTTAATGAAGGCATTTTATTTACAAATAATATCCATTTTAGGATTTTCCAATGGAAAAATGGGCGAAGTTGTGCGATGTTTGTGGAATAAAAGCACCATCTCACTGTTCAAAATGTAAAAAAGTTTATTATTGTAGTCGTCACCACCAAGTTCTTGACTGGCAAAAGGGACACAAAAGCATTTGTACTTACTTGCAAGAGGTATATTTATGTAATTCATTTTGACTTAAAGTATTGTAAATACTGGTTTCTCTGAACTGATGAATGTAAAAATTGTTTTTTTTCAGACATGCAAGCCATATTTGAACAATTTTATTGTGACTGGAGCAGGAAAATCTTTATTATTTAAAGAGTGGGAACTAATAGTGGACGAAGAGGATGAGGTATGTAATATGATATCGGATAATAAAGGTAATCTGTACGAAAATGGAGTCATTACAATTTTTTAAATTACTACACCAGGCAATATTTTTGGTTATGGCAACATTATCGTAGTATGTCACTACGAAGTCGTAGTGAGCCATTATTGTGGTGATAATATTGCCATAACCAAAAATAATGCCTGGATTTGAAGTAAATTGTAAAAATACCCCGTTTTCTCAAAAACACAAAAGCACCATACTTGAAAATAACAAAATTGCAGTCCTATCAGAATTTTTTGTTTTAGGAGGAAGTCACTGGTGTAGATTCTAATCAAGAAATGGAGAAGCTTAGAAAAATGATGCAAGAAAAAAAAGCTGGTACAATGAGCAACATACCTGAAAGTGAGCTAGAACAATATGCAAGACCAATACCAGAAGACAAGGTATACAATAAGTTTAGTAAAAGAGTTGCAAGACATCCAGACCAAGTACTTAGATATGATAGAGGAGGTGCACCTCTGTGGATCACAGTAAATTCAGGAAACTTAATACCTATACCCAAATGTCAGTACTGTAATGGAGACAGACAGTTTGAATTTCAAGTAAGCATTCTTAGCCTGTTTTTTAAATAATAACACAAGAGCACCAATCAGCAACCTATATCCACTCACCGTCCAAAATGAAAAAACTGTTATACAAATCACACATTAAAATTGTACTATGTATTGCAACACTTCCGATACCTTAATTATTGAGGATCAACTATGAAAAGCCATTTTTTTAAACAACAAGATGAAGTCGCGGGCATCAGCTCAAACCTTTCACCTAAAACTTATGCTTTATATTAGTTTATCTTATTAACATATTTATTCAGACTTAATTCTCATTATTGCAATGTTAGTAGGGATCTCTAATTTTAAATAAAATATAGCATTACTCGCTGATAAAGTAGATTTCGATCAGTGAAAGAATTTTTAAAATCGGTAGGTAGTGTATGTTTTGAATTCATCCATTACAAACAAACAATCAAACAAATCTTATTTGTTTATAATAATACTAGTTTAGATGAGTTTAAATGCGCAGAGGCGATGTGCGGCTGCGGACGCCTTACGGTGCTTTTGCGTTAAAATATTAAATTATTGATATAATACTGAAATGATGAACTTTCCTTAGATTTATAAAATAATTAATGCTTTGTTGTCTTTTTATTTCAGATAATGCCACAACTATTGAACTTTATTAATGTTGGTATTGAATTGCATAGCATAGATTGGGGAGTCCTGGCCATATACTCTTGCAGCAATAGTTGTAGTGCTGGTCCAGCATATAAGGAAGAGTTTATTGTCAAACAAGATATAACTCATGAAACAATTTAATAAATAAGCTGAAAACAATAAGTGTACCTAAGACTATTTATTCATCTGATACATCTTCCTTTTTTTTGTTGCCATATTCTTCTGACAAATATGCCATTAGATCATTCATTCCACTGAATTCTGTTCTAGATTGTGGTGGATTATTCTTAGGTATAACTGGAAGAAGGCTTCCCATTTTGATTCTGAAGTCTTTTAGCTAAAGAAAAAAATAATAGCATGTATAGAAACTAAATCGTCTGTGATTCTGCAATACCACTTAAAAACACTTTGCTATGATGTCTAAATAATAAACAACAAATGTAGATTTGCAGTTATTACCGTGTTTGCACTGACGCAACATTCACATAAAAATAAGTTGAAAACTCTGTTTTCTGTCTGAGTATTGAGCCATGTATCATGGTGTCACAAAACTTGTTGCGTAGATACTTGTTTGACATTGCTACCGAGAACTGTTAAAACCAAATGTTTTTTTACAAATTTTGCCACACAATGAAGGATTTTTTAAATACATTTTGCATATCAGTTTTGATTACATGATTTTACCCAGTTTCTTGCAGTGTGAATTTCTGTCTCAACGAAACAAGTTTTGAATGTTTCATCCAACAAATTGCGAGACATTACATGTTCATGTTGTGTCAGTGGAAACTCACAGTAGGTACACATTTTATTATTCGTAAAAAATCGTTACTGTCTGGACTTGCTCCTAAAAGTCTTCATCAATAAATAGTCCTATTTCTCTTATACTTTTATTGTAAAGACTTACATAAAAATAATCCAATTTCCAGTGTCCAAAATTAGGCATTAAAGCACAGTATTGCAGTAGGTATCACAAATGAAATAATTGATTAAGTTTACTATAGTCTATACTAATATTATAAATGCGAAAGTTTGGATGGATGGTTGTTTGTTACTCAATCACACCACAACGGATCTGGATACAATTTGGCACAGAGATAGATAATTAGTCTGGAATAACACATAGGCTACTTTTTATCCCAAAAAATTAGGGAGTTCCAGCGGGAATAAAAAAAATTAACCACACGGACAAAGTCGCTGGCATCAGCTAGTACAAAATATATTATCATACTGACATCTTTGGCACCTGATAATTTCCATATGCCATAGCATAAACATGTTGTACCACCAATGGCATACAGGGTCCCCCAACCAAGGGCTCTTAGTGCAAGCAGGGCACCTGCATCCGCTAATTCGATACTGCCATGTATTCCTTGATAACACCAAAAAAAAAGTAAACTTGAAATCAAATTATGGTTTACAACTTAGTTTCAACTTTTTTGTGTAAAATTTGATTAATAAATTGTTGGCTCTTGTATATAAAGAAAGTGTCATTAGGAGTGGCTACGGACTAAAAAACAATAAATAAGTAATTATTGAGATAATGAATAAGGATTAACGACTTTAATCATTATCATTATCACGTCTGTTCCAATAGTGAAGATCTATTTTTTTCAACTTAAACATCTGATCTTGTCATCTTATCTGCCACTTGACCAATAGTGATGAGAGTATTGAAAGACTAAAAATGTGTAGAGATTCCCATCATAATTGGTTGAATGGCAGAAGAGATTACTTACATAATCAGATATTAAACAAGTTGAAAAATAGATCTTCAGTAATGGAACATACTTTTACAAGAGCTTCTGAGGAACAATGGCAATAACAAATGTTTAAAAATGTTTTCTTGTGTATTGTTTTGTCCATGAAACAAGTCAAGGTATTGATAAAATGTTAATAAATGCCCAATGAATCAAACAACAGGAAAGTAAGTAGGTACTTTTTTTATAGGTGCCACTTAAAAATAATCATAAAAAATACTAAGTATTGAAATACTAGTTTTATATTGGGCAATAGACACAATATGATCCTAAATAATCACCTTTATTAAAATACTTCGGATCAGCTTTTTTGGCTGCCGCTAATGTAGTTCCAAATCCTACAAAAGCTGATAAACCAGCAATTGATGCTAAAAATGCTCCAGCTGTAAACATAATGTTTGAAATTAAGAGCTAATACTTATAATTTATATGGCAGGTACCTCAAGAAAAAGAGTCACACAAAAGCGCTAACATAGAAGTTAGAACATAACTTTAATTCGTTGAAGTCGTTCTTCATCGGCCATGGATGACGGTTTTAATTAATTTGTTATTTTTACTAAATTACAACTGTTCTGCCAACGTCCATCATAGAGTAGTATGGTATATAGGGCTCACAGAACACCTACACTCCTACCCAGGCCCCAGCAGCCATAGAGAAGGATCAAGGATGTGCAGCACTGAGCACTGAGCAGGATGTGAAAAAGTAATCGATTTTTACTTTTTATGAATAATCGATTTTTTTATAATCATTCAATCAGTTTTTACCGATTCACTTCACTTACTTCACTTCTTTTGTGAATGGCTTTACTCGTGCACTAGGCACAAATATTTTGCCAATGTCGCGTTGAAGGAGAGTACACACTACTGGAGAAACCTGTGAACTTGTCTCGCATTTGCTAGCGTTCAGCCTGAGTTAGTGGTTAGTTCTACAACAACACAAATAGAAAATATTAAATAAATTAATTATAATAGGTAGGTACAATTATTATCTTAATATTATTACTTACTAATAACAAATGGTACATAATAGTAGATTATTAACCAAGGGGATAAAGCAGTGTCTTCTGTCGCGGGTGACGATTTAAATCGCGAGCGTAACGAAGGACTCGAGGTTTACTCCCGAGCGTAGCGAGGGTGTTAAAAACTTAAATCACGAGCGAAGCGAGGGATTTAAGACGAGTCCTGAGTGTAGCGAGGGATTTAAGTTCACCCAAGACTAAGACAGCTTTATCACCGAGGAAAATACTCTACTTTTCGTACCATTTGCGAAAAAATTAACACAATAATAATAATATGAGATAAGCATTTATTAAAAATAATGGCAATCAAAAGTAAAAGTTAACATCCGAAACATTGGTCCAATTATTGATAAAGAGAGTTCATAAGTTTTTAAATAATTTTCCTTGGATTTTGTTGGAAGCAAATTATTTATAATTGCGGCAGCATTTGCACTGATGGAATCCGACAATTCACTGTCACTGTCGCTTTGATTTAACATCGTAACGTATTTTTAGAACATTAACTTATTTATAAAAATAAATTAAAATAAACTTAACGTTTATGTATTTGAAGAAAACAAAAACGCGGCAAATTCCTAGACTAATATTTTTTTGTCGGAAAAGCAAAGGCATCAAGCAAGCTCATACGGCCTCGTCGGTTTTCGTAATTTTATTTAATAATAATCATAACTGCATAATAAATGCGTATTCCTTTTTCAAAAAGATGTTTAATGCTTTATATACAAACTCAATGGTGTAAACACAAATGTAGTTCAGTATAAATTTCGGTAAGTCATCGAAGTCTAAGCGGTAAGTATTCCAAATTTAAATCACATTCTCCCCCTAGAGGATGAATGAAATTCAGTACAATTTTCTTTCCCTGTTTTTAACAGATTAAAAATGACTATTGTTATGTTCGCTTTTTGAAGCATAGAATGTCACTTTTTTGAGCAAGTGGTACGAAAAAATAATTATTATATTAAAAATACGTTTCCAGCACACTATATTATATATACTGTGCAGGAAAGGTGAACTAGATCAAACTTTGCAAGCGACAATTAAACTTTAATTTTGTTGTAATCTATAAATTTGCTTAATAATTTTGCGAAGGGGCCAAAAACAAGAGATAGTAAAGATTTAATGTTAGTAGGACGTGGAAAGTTAGGGGGAAGACAATCATGCATAGATATGTGGAGCTTAGGGCAATTAAAAAATATATGGTCCGGGGAGCCTTCATCGAGCCCACATTCACAGATAGAGTTGTCCCTGATCCTTAGCTTAGCTAAATGTACTGGAGTGCAAGAATGACCCAATCTCAGCCGACAAATTACTGAAATAATCTTGCGATCAAGATTTCTATGGCGGACAAACCAAGGTTGGACGGGAACCGTTTCCTGTATGTCCCCATAGTGCTTGCCCTTCAATAATCTTGAGATGGCCCACCTTTTATTCCATGAAGCATATAGATCTGATTTGGCTGCTGAGATTAGATCATGTGAATAATTTTGAAAGTTGTCTAGCACACCCGAATGGGTGGCAGACTTAGCGCAGGAATCTACAGTTTCATTACCATGGATACCTTTATGGCTGGGGATCCATCCCAATATGACATGAAGGCCTCTTTGTTGACAGAGTAACAATACTTCGCGAATCCTCAGTATCAGTGGAAATCTATTTTTAGATCGAAATGGATTTTGGGCAATAGCCTGCAGGGCACTTAGACTATCAGTGATGATCAAGACTTTGTGCTGAGACTCCACATACTTAATCGCCTCCAATATTGCCACAGCTTCACCAGTGAAGACTGATGACTGAGGGGGACATTTAAAAGACAAGACTATACCATATTTGGGGAGCCAGCAAGCAGCCCCTACAAACCCGTTTGCAGAGAGTTTTGAAGCATCAGTGTAAATCGCCAAAAAATCCGGCCAGTCCTGTTCAAGAATGGATTTAAATTTAGTGTTACATTCTAAGTCCTCTTTCTGAATTCCAAAGTTTAAAATAAGAGTAGGTTTAAAAGTCAGAGCTTGGAAAGAGGGTTCGAGGGAGAAGTAAATAAAGGAGAAGGAAGTCTGGTGAATTTGAGGAAGCTAAGAAGTAATGCTGAATATTTATCTACTGACTTTAATAAGGAATGCAGACATTTAAGACTGTTGAGAAGGGGATGAGAGGATAGTTGCAGAGCTTTGGCCATAAATCTGTCAGAGAGATACTGTCTACAGAGGTCAAGAGGAGGGTCACCGCCTTCCACCTGCAAGGCATTCGTTGGGGACGATTTCATAGCTCCTGTGGCGAAGTCCCACGAGACCTACTGAACCCTCGGGAATTTCCGTTCCGACTCGCTTTCGGTCGGGATTCTCCCGGGCGTTCCAATCAGTGAATTCTGAACCCCGACGACGGGAGGCCGCGTACACGCATCTCATGTCCGGCTAATTCACTCAATTCAATCAATTAATTATTATATTTGTTATATCGTACATAGTCCGTAATTAGTGTTTTAAATCGTTTATCATAATATATCAATAGACTTTGTAACTAAATAAATAATCAACTTTCATAATATAATATTCGTAAATTACATTGGGTTTGTTTAACTTCAATCCTAACATTCCCATAACTGGTGACACCCGACGTTCCCATAAGTGGTGAACCGGCGACGCGTCCCGAACTCTCAAGTGCTTGCATATTTCGAACATTCTTTGTGTGCATAGTGACGAACTTGTTTTATTCCGAAAATAGATTCAGTGTAATAAAAGTTTTTTATTTTAAACAATGGCATCGCAATCCAAGAGTAGCCTCAAACAGCTGGCTACGCATGCGTATAATAATGTGAATGGTACTGCGCCGCAAGTTCATCAGCTGTCCACGTCGAATGATGAAATTAGCGAACTCAAGCAATCAATCGCTAATTTGTCGCGCCAAATCGACGCACTAGCATCGTCATCGCGATCCCGCTCGAGATCGAATAGCAGCACGAGATGGCGCCGACGTTCCCGTAGCCGATCCAATGATTCTGCGACTGATGCCCACTGCTGGTACCACCGCAAATTTCGGAGTAAGGCTACAAAGTGCCGTAATCCGTGCACTTACTCGTCGGAAAACGAAAAACGCAGTCATTGATGGCGGCTAACGATGACTGTCGTGACGTCACACCGAGTCGCGTATTTGTAACGGACAAACACTCTAACGTTAAGTTCTTAATAGACACTGGTGCTGATTTGTGTGTGTTCCCTATTAGAAATGTAAGTTCTTATAAGACAATTGTTAAGAAGACTGACTATAAACTTTTTGCCGCTAATGGTACAGTGATTAATACATATGGAACAATAAACTTAAATTTAAACTTCGGGTTACGTCGAGATTTTCGCTGGCGTTTTGTAATAGCCGACGTAACCAGACCGATCATAGGCATA
This sequence comes from Erebia epiphron, assembly GCA_963932025.1. NCBI lineage: Eukaryota > Metazoa > Arthropoda > Insecta > Lepidoptera > Nymphalidae > Erebia > Erebia epiphron. The sequence continues at coordinate 19,838,172 of OZ009952.1, forward strand.
GATTTTTTATCATATTATAACCTACTTGTAGATGTAAGGAACCACCGATTAGTTGATAATACGACTACGCTCATTGTAAATGCTAAACCCGTGTTATCTTCCTTAGAGTGCGAAATTAAGACTGTTACAGGTAATTCTCGTTATCATCAGTTACTCAAACAGTTTCCTGAGGTCACGCGACCCTCTGGTGAGCCAATGGTGCGCGAAGTTAAGCATCAAACGCTGCACTACATACGCACTACGCCCGGTCCGCCGGTGTACAGTCGACCTCGCAGATTGGCACCGGACCGGCTCCGCCGAGCTAAGCGTGAGTTTGAGGATATGGTAAGAGCAGGTATTGCACGTAGATCCGATAGTCCGTGGGCAGCGCCTCTCCATCTAGTAGCAAAATTGATTTGGTGCGTGCTTACCATTTGATTCCAGTCAACCCTGCGGATGTACCCAAAACTGACATAACTACGCCGTTCGGATTATTCGAGTTTCCGTTCATGAGTTTTGGTCTAAGGAACGCCGCGCAATCGTTTCAGCGGTTCATGGACGAAATCTTAAGGGACCTGGATTTTATATAGATGACATATTGATTGCGTCACGCAACCACAACGATCACGAATTTTATCTCAAACAGGTTCTAGAGCGCCTTCGAGATCATGGTGCTGTTTTAAACTCCGCTAAAAGCGTATTTGGTGTTCCGGAAGTCGAGTTCCTCGGCTACTTAGTTACGGCAAACGGCACGAGTCCTACGCCAGAAAAGGTAAGTAGCATCCAGAACTTCACACAGCCCAAGACCTTGAAAGAATTAAGGAGATTTCTCGGTATGATTAACTTTTATAGAAGGTACCTACCGAACGCTGCGAAAATCCAAGCACCTTTACACCAACTACTTAGCGGCACGGATACCAAGCCAAACACTCCAATCACTTGGACGGTTGAGCTGGAACAGGCTTTCAACGAATGCAAAAAGAGCCTCGTCGATGCAACACTGCTCGCTCATCCCGATCCTTACGCGGATCTGATGTTGGTCTGTGATGCGTCCGATATCGCCATCGGCGCCGTATTGCAGCAGAAAGTTGAAGGTAATTGTCAACCCCTTGCTTTCTTCTCCAAGAAACTGACCTCTGCTCAACGTAAGTATAGCCCTTTCGATCGAGAGCTTCTCGCAATTTACGAAGCCGTGAAATATTTTCGTTTCATGGTCGAGCTGAAGCCGTTCACGATCTGGACAGACCACAAACCTATTGTTGCTGCGTTTCGTAAAGCGTCTGAAAAATGCTCTCCACGTCAGTTCCGATATTTCGATTTCGTATCACAATTCTCGACCGACGTGCGACACATTTCCGGAGAGGACAACGTCGTTGCCGATGCGCTCTCTCGGATTGAATCTGTTACTGATAGCATTAATTTAGATAAACTCGCTTCTTCACAAGAGACGGACTCCGAATTGAGACATCTTTTGCACGCTTCTTCTTCGCTGGATTTACAGAAAATAAGAATTTCTGCCTCTAGTGCATGCAAAGTGTATAGCGATGTTTCTGGTCCAAAACCACGTACGTATCTTTCAACTGTTACTTCAGAACCGCCTGCCACCAAGCCTGATACAGTTACTCGCTCTGGCAGACGGGTTAGATTCCTTCGTATGTGAGTAAACTCACATATCATAAGTATGTAGAACCATTTTTAGAGAATACATTTAGCTATTAATATTGTACGTAAGCTTCTAATATTGCATTGTATCGTTTATTTTTTGTAAACATGTCATAGTTAAATATCTAATTAAGTTTTATGTTTAATTTTAATTATAATACTTACTTTTGTAACGAGTGAAACGAATTGTGTAAAAGAACGAATTCTTTATTCGTCATGATCGACCTAAAGGTCTCCGGGGGGGCTGATGTGGCGAAGTCCCACGAGACCTACTGAACCCTCGGGAATTTCCGTTCCGACTCGCTTTCGGTCGGGATTCTCCCGGGCGTTCCAATCAGTGAATTCTGAACCCCGACGACGGGAGGCCGCGTACACGCATCTCATGTCCGGCTAATTCACTCAATTCAATCAATTAATTATTATATTTGTTATATCGTACATAGTCCGTAATTAGTGTTTTAAATCGTTTATCATAATATATCAATAGACTTTGTAACTAAATAAATAATCAACTTTCATAATATAATATTCGTAAATTACATTGGGTTTGTTTAACTTCAATCCTAACATTCCCATACTCCCATAATAATTCGCAAACATTTATATTGCATTTTATCTAATTTATTACTAGCTAATTTACTAATGGGGTCCATAATGAAGAGACCATAATCCATATAACTACGAGTTAAAGCATTGTATAAAATCTTAAGTGTATATGGGTGGGCTCCCCACCATGTGCCAGCCAGCGACCTTAAGATATTCACATTTTTTTTACATTTGTCTATGACATACTCAGAGTGCAGATTACCATTTAATTTGGAGTCTAAAATAACACCTAAAAACTTAGCATTATTAGCAGAAGGGATTTGTTGATCCTCATACGTCAGTGTTATGTCAGGAACGTTTCTTTTGCGAGTAAATGTGACTGATTTACACTTAGATGGGGATAATTCCAAACCGTGGTCAGCAAGCCAATAGCCCAGATATTTAAGGGCAGAATTCAAGCGGGAGTTAATATCAAAAGATGACTGAGAAGAGGTGTAAAGGACTATATCATCTGCATATTGCAAGATGTTACAAAAACTGAGGACAGACTGGTCAAGGTTAGATGTATAAAGGCTATAAAGTAGAGGGCTAAGGACCGAACCCTGCGGGAGGCCCTTCCAGATACTTCTGGGCGGGAGAAATTCTGAATTGTTTTTGATCAAAATGGTTCTATACATGAGGAGGTTACAAATAAAATGAGTCATTCTCGGCGGGAGGCTCAGCTGTTGCATCTTTTGCCTGAGTACCGGGAGAAGCACACTATCGTAAGCAGCAGAAATATCCAGAAAAGCTCCCACAAGGAACTCACCTTTAGCATGAGCAACTCGAATGTCAGTCGTCAAAATACTCAAGCCATCAGCCGTGCTAGAGCCCTTACGAAATCCAAACTGGGTACCAGCCACCAGTCCCCTGTTTTCAAGAATCCACTCCAGGCGGTTCTTGATGAGATGTTCCATGATTTTTGATATGGTAACAGAGAGGGCAATGGGTCTGTAGGAGCAAGGGTCATTTGGATCCTTTCCTGGTTTTTTGATGGGAACTATAATTTGGGTTTTCCAGGCCTCTGGGACAGTCCCTGTCTGGAAAAATGAATTTAGAATATTTAATAGATGTAATTTAGCTTTATCATTCAATTTACAAATGAAGGAGTAAGGGATTCCATCGAAACCAGGAGAGGAGTCTGTAAGTCTATCAAGGACTAGTTTAAATTCGGAGAAAGAAAAGGGAGCATCCATAGGATCTGAGGAAGGACCAGCGGAGTAATTAGGGATTTCATCATAATTTGGGGCAGAGGGGGGAGCTAATTTATCAGAGAAGGATTCTAGCCAGGTTGAGGAATCATTGGAAGTAAGTACAGAAGAGGTAAAGGAGCATCTATAAATTTTAATCTTATCCCAGACCATAGAAGAAGGAGCTCTGGGACTGAGAGATTCACAGAAACCTCTCCAACCCAGCCTTTTCTTTTTATGGAGAGTTCTCCTAGCTTTAGCAGAAAGTTTTTGATATTGAATAAAATTATCAACTGACATATCAAGTTCATAGTTTAATTCTGCATCTTTCCTATTATGAATGGCTACAGTGCAGTCTTCATCCCACCAGGGGAGAGATGGTTTATGCCAAGCACCTGGTTTTTTAACCGGGATGTGGTCATCAGCAGATCCCAAAACAATTTTGATAAATGCTTCATAGATGTTGACAATGTACTCCTGGTCAAAGTTAGTGGCTTCAAGTTTCTGATCAACTGATGTACCAAACTCCAGCCAATTTGCCTTACTACAGCGATATTTCAATAAGGGCTTAGGGTCAGAAGGGGGAGGTGCTCTAGAAGTTAAACTAATCAGTATAGGGTAGTGGTCACTACCATAAGTACTTCGGAGTGTTTCCCATGTAATAAGGGGAGAGAGAGAAGGAGAACAGAGAGATAAATCTACAGCAGTATTACTATTTTGATGAGGGTAGACTCTACGTGTTGGGGCACCATTATTTATGATATTTAAATTTTCATCATCAAAAATATCTAATAGCATATTAGCAAAATTATCCGAATGGTGGCAACCCCATACTGTATGGTGGGCATTAAAATCTCCCATTACAATGATAGGTCTAGGGAGAGCCTTGATAATAATTAGGATATCAGGAATTAATGAAGGGCTGGGATGAGGTATGTAAATAGACAAAAAAGATATATTAAAGGCTTTTGTTGCAACAGCATTAATTTGTTGAGAGTGAGGGGGAAGACTGATTTGGGAAAAAGTATAATGGTAGTTAAATAATATTGCGCAACCTGCATAGCCATCCATTCTGTCATCACGGAGACAAGTGTAACCTGGGACACGAAAACGAGACCCTGGGATCAACCAAGACTCCGCGATGGCAATCATGACTGGTTTATGTTCGTTAATTAAATTAATCAATTCAGATTTTTTAGCACGAATGCTATTACAATTCCATTGTAGCAAGGGGAGATGGTGCATTATCTGATCTATTATTAAGGGTTTGTATAATCTGTTGAGTCACGTTGGTCGGTATACAGTCACATATTTAGTGACTATGTTAAGTAATGTGGAAACTAATAGTTCCACTAAATTTTCATTAGGAGAAAGAGAGATGTTTGTTGAAGGCTGAAAAGCACATCCATTAGAAGTAGAGGAAGGGCAGTCAGCGGTAATATTTCGGTGAGCTTGGGAATCATATCCTTTTTGGGGGGAGTGTTGAGGGCGGGGCTTTCTAAATGTTGTCTTGCGGTAGGAAGTGTTTGTGGGAGGAGGAGTTGAATTATTATGGGATGAAGAAGTAGGATTGGCCTTTGTGGCATCAGCAAAAGGTTTATTAACGGGAGAGTGCCTGGCAGATGCTTCATTATAGGAGATGGATTCTTGGGTCATCATAACCTTGATTGACCTCTGTCTTATGTGTTCGGGACAGTTCTGGGAATTAGCAAAATGAGAGCCTGAGCATAAAATACAGGAGGCTGAATCAGAGGTGATTGGACAGCTGCCTTCACCGGTATGTTCTTGACCACAACGATAGCATCTACTCTTTGATCTGCATTGGGAGCGGATATGACCAAATCTGCAGCAATTTAAGCATTGGATTGTAGGGAAGGTATAAGTGTCCACTGGGAGAGAGGTGTGGAATGAGAACACTCTCTCTGGGAGCACTTGTCCTCTGAAAGTGAGTACCACAGATTGGGTTGGGATCCAGGTGACAGTGTTATCTGAAATTTGTTTCCTGTTTAGTCGCCGTGCTTTAAGTATCTCGCCGCATCCATTTGGGAGAGCTACAGAGTCAACAAATTCATCTAATGCCCAATCAGTTGGGACGCCTCTGACTAAACCCATACGAGTAATGTTGAAAGTTAGGATGGTCGCTTTGTATCTATGAAGGGCCAGTACGGGGTTTTCCAAGAAGAAATTCGCGGAATTTGGCGAAGAGAACTCCACCGAAACTCTATTACGCCCTATACTTTTCACTCCTCCTTTCACAATGTCCGTCACACCAGTCTTGTAGAGGAATTGGCCGAATCTTATTGCGTGGATGACGGAGCCGGCAGGCACATCATTTTCATCTTTTGTTATGTGGACAATGTAGGGTCCTTTATCTTCGGGTAGGTATTTGGCAAATGCCTGCAAAAGGGAAGGATGAGAATAGATGTTTTGAATAGATGGATTACTCTGAGAATCTGAGGCCATATTTTTACCTGTCACCTCGTTGTTCGGATCTGAATCTACTCGTCTTTTACGCTGCCCCGCCGGGTCCGGAGGACCCGGAGGGACGGTCTCCATTATAAAAACCCGTCACCAACACCAGATAATACTCACCAACCACAAAAAAGAACTAAAGGCTGATAAAAGAACAAGAAACACCAATTAACTCACAGAAACGTACACCTACCAACAGGCAACGAAGTGAAGTCCTTTTTACCGATTTTTCATCTGCAGACTGCAACCCCCTGACATTAAGTTTGGAACGCGAACTGCCAAAGTCAAAATATTATCTCCATAATATTATATTAACGCCATCTGTGTATCTATGATGGCATTCCTTCTGTGCTTTTGAAAAAGTTTAGTTGATTAATTGAATCAAACATTCACTAGATGGAGTCAACGAACTGTACTATTTTACCGACATTTGGTTGATATCAGAGACAAGTTAACCAGAGATTGATATGTCATTCATTATTCGTTGGTGAAACTTCATTTTTCAAACGATAAATTCGAAATTTGAACCTTAAATTTTATAATTTGATTGTTCTAAAACTTTTATTTGTGTTAATTACATAAGAACTTACTATTTTTGTTGTTTATTTTTAATTAATAAATCTATTGATATAACATTATGAAATTAATTGTCAAATTAGGAAAAAAAAACGAATGAAATAACAAAATCGATTATTTTCATCAGAAAAATCGATTATTTATTAATCGACTACAAAAAAACCGATTAATAAAAAATCGATTTTTTATGTACAATGTCACATCCCTAACTGCAGGGCAACCGCGTATCTTTTCCATCAATCATTGATACATCGCAATCACCTCTGATTGGTTGACACTCTTCCACTATTGGACGAATTCCATTGACGCAGCAAGAATACCATAAATTCAGCCAATCGGAGGTGATTGCGATGTATCAATGATTGATGCAAAATAAACGCGGTCACCTTGCAGTTGCTTGCAGTTTAATAGTAGTGTATTATCTATGTCACGACTTCTGTCACAGATTTATAGAGGGAAGCAGATTCATTAAAATAATAAAACCGGCCAAGTGCGAGTCGGACTCGCGCACCGAGGGTTCCGTACTCAAGAAGTAGGTATAATTACCTTTGTTAATGAACCGCAAAACTAACTTTGTTTGTAGAGGTTTACTGTTAATATCAAAAAATTACGTTTGTTGTACGGGAGCCCCCCTTTAATATTTACTTTATTGATATTTAATTATTTATTTTGAAAGGTATTATACAAGTTAATATTCTGTGAAAATTTGAACCGTCTACCTGTTACCGTTTTTAATATTGAGCAAAAAAATACGAAAAAAACACGTTTATTGTATGGGGACCCCCCTTAATATATATTTTTTTTTATTTTTAGTATTTGTTGTTATAGCGGCAACGGAAATACATCATTTGTGAAAATTTCAGCTTTCTAGCTATCACGGTCTATGAGATACAGCCTGGAGACAGACAGACAGACAGACAGCGGAGTCTTAGTAATAGGGTCCCGTTTTTACCCTTTGGGTACGGAACCCTAAAAAAAATAAACACACGGAAACATATCTCACACATAGACAAAACTCAGGGCAGCACTGTTGCTGCATAAAACCTTTGATTATAAACTTAATCAAAGCATAGAATGATAGAACATTAAAATAATATTATGTAGAGTTAAGACGTGTGAAAAAAAACGACCTAAACGTTACCTATCATTTGGAAGCTATATTTTGTAAGGGTTTTAAAAATAATTATACTTAGGCATCGATATATATGTAAGTACTAGATGGGCCCTTTCATAGAAAATTGGCGGGCGACCAACTATGAGAGCGCGCTCCTATAACCTGTCATAAGCCTGTCTTTGTCCCCGTCGTAGCGCGATCACGGTCGCTCATCGTGTAGATAATTTGTTACTAAGTTAACATCTAAAGTCTTATTAGTTTGGCACTGTATTATTTTTATTTTAAGGTAAGTGTTTCAATTCACAATTATACATTTCCAAGAAAACGTTATTTAATCTTCCTATTTAATATTTTTATCCATTTCGCAATCATTTAATTTCCGCGGCAAACTGTATGATATTTTTTTTTTACTAACTGGCCAGTGGCCTTACGGCTTTGGGTTCCAGCCCTAGAATAGTCCAGTCTAGTACGATAAAAAAATGCAACCAAGATTAGTTAATGCATAGATGGGCAGAACGGACAGTAGGCATTAATACCTTCCGAGACGCAATATTATGCTATTGTAATAATATGATAAAATTAGCTATTGACGTGAGTTTAATGTTTAACCAACTTCAATAAATAAAGGGTTTTTATTTATTAAAGTTGATAATTTTTATTTTGTACTAGCGAATGCCCGCGACTTCGTCTGCGTGGTTTGAAATTATAAACGGTAACAGGTAGACGGTTCAAATTTTCACAGAATATTAACTTTTATATTACCTTTCAAAATAAATAATTAAATATCAATAACTTAAATATAAAGGGGGGCTCCCATACAACAAACGTAATTTTTTGATATTAACAGTAAACCTCTACAAACAAAGTTAGTTTTGCGGTTCATTAACAAAGGTAATTATACCTACTTCTTGAGTATGGAACCCTCGGTGCGCGAGTCCGACTCGCACTTATTTTACAAGATTTGTTCTGTATGGAAGAATTGTCGGTTTGCCGTTAGGAAAGCCAAGATGGCGAAGTTCAATGGCACCCAAACGTACCCGATCGTCAGCGGTATAATATTGATATTAATCAACTAAGGAAGGTTTCTTTGTGTTTTAACTTCAACGGTCTCTTACACTGTATGCATGTCTGGAAAGTTATTTTTACATTTAAAGGCCCTTTTATATTCTTAGGGGGGCTCTGTTTTATGTTTTCTTATGAGAATTTTTTTTATGTCTGTCGGACGCTTGGCACGCTGGCGCTTCCACTGTGCTCGCTAGCATAGCAGAATAGAAGAAGAGCAAGTTAGTAGACAGTGGGCCACGCGGTCTACTACGCGGTCCGCTGCAGCGGGCCGCGCATCCACGCACCATACTAGTTTAGTTTATCTAGTTTATTCTGTACTTACCTATAAGATAATTATATTCATAAATTAAACTAGTTTTAGTCTGTATTTAACATCGGTATTAATTTTGTATTATTTCCCTTATTAGGTACAACACGCACTTAACTTATTTTTAGGGTGTCCGCTCCGGAATGAATTGAATTGTATGTAAAAAGCGAAACATATTGATTAATAATACATTATTATTACATAATAATTAAATAATTAATACATAATACATTCAATTTGCCTTTCGTTTTCTTTTCTTGTTTTCACTAGTAGTAAAAAATTGCGATAGTTTAAAATCATGTTAGTGCGTGTTTGACACGACACTTAATGGCCATACTCCCAACGACACTCGCGAGCAAAACTATGGAATCACCCACTTGTGAAATGCTACGAGCGATCTTAAGAACTAAATAACTAATAAAGATCAATGAAAATGGTACCATTTTAAAAGGCTATATTATAAACTTTAAATTAATACCAAATTAATTAAAATTACACCAGTATTTTAGGAGCTTTCCTGGTTTAAATGAAGGAGTAACAAAAAAAGACAGTATCAACCCCCCCTCTAAGAGCGCATGGAATCGAAATTTTCTTATCAGTTGGTTGTTAGAAGTTGACCAGTACACATCTCCGCTAAATTCAATTCGTGACCTTGGACCATAATGGATACCACACCTACAGAAGCAGCACAAATTGTTGCCCTACTGCAACAAGGGCTTAGCCAGCGGGCTGTCGCACGGCAGCTCCACATAAGCCAGTCTTGTGTCTCGAAAGTTTACAAACGCTTTCGGGAGATTGGAGGCTTCATTCCGAGACCAAGATCTGGGCGGCGCCGGTGCACTTCGGAGAGAAACGACCGTTTTATCACGGCAACTTCTCTTTGAAATCGCCATTTGACTGATGTTAACGTCCAGCAGGAACTCAGAGAAGTTCGTGGGGTGGCTGTCAGTGAGTGGACAGTTCGGCGAAGATTTATGCAAGCGAACTTAACTCCAAAAAGGCCTGCCACAGGCCCAAAACTGACGGCAAGGCACCGACAAGCACGTCTTCAATTTGCTCGCGAACATCTTAACTGGGAAATCGAGCAATGGGGGAAAGTTCTGTTCTAAGACGAGTGCAGGATGTGCTTGCACGGTAGCGACCGAAGGGGCCGGGTCTATAGGCAGCCTGGAGAGCGATTTGGCTCAGTGCTGTTTCGCTGAAACAACGTAAGCTACCGTAAGCTATCGTAAGCTACTGCTTACGGGGGGTGGTTCGTGTCACATGTTGACGGAATAACGGAGCTTGTTTTCGTGCCTGGTGGGGGACGAGGAGGCGGTCTAACTTCAGACCGATACATAGCCGATATTCTGCTGGAACATGTCATTCCTTATGCGAGATATGTCGGTGATAACTTCCTCCTGATGCACGATAACGCTCGTTGTCACACTTCACGTGCCACAACTTAGTTCCTGGCTGAAGTTGGTATCGCCACATTGGACTGACCAGCGCTCAGCCCCGACTTGAATCCAATCGAACACTTGTTCCCACAAGTGTTCGATTGGATTCAAGTCGGGGCTGAGCTGAAAGTGTGAGCTGATAAAGAGGGTTCGTTCCAGAAATCCGGCTCCTTCAAGTGTTGAAGAGCTAAAATCGGCTTTGATAGAGGAGTGGGAAGGTATCCCATAAGATTCCATCAAGAAGCTGATTAGGTCCATGAGGAATCGTCTTTGTGCTGTAATTAGGGCTAGGGGAGACAACACTAAATATTGATAAGCACCAAATAAAGATTTTCCCTAAATTTTTGGTTTTTTTTTTGGTTGTACTTCGTGTGTAGCACCTAATTCCATGAGTCCACTTTACACCGACCCAGAACAAGAAGCAGTCCTACTGATTACTTTATGTAACTTGTCTCTGGAAGCCTCAGATTAATAACCTTGAGAAGTTATTGATCTGAGCTGGAAGCATCAAGCAGCACCGCGATTGTGTAACTTCTGCATCGTAGACAGAGAAAGATATATTCTTGATATGCATATTCTTACTCTATGTTCTGCATCAATCATTGTAACAGTAACAATTGTTGTGATTGGCTGTATTTATGGCATTCTTGCTGCAGATATTATATTATTCTGGATTAGTACCAGATTAGTACTTTTTATTTTTACTTTTTATTTTAGCTACTTTTTATCCCGCAAAATTAAAGAGTTCCCGCGGGAACCAAAAAGCCTGAATACACGCGGGTGAAGTCGCGGGCATTAGCTAGTGGTTTAGTTCTTATAGTTTAGTTACTGAATCCAAAACACGTAAATTTTTGCGCTATCCCCGATAATTTGGATTATTTCATTAGTTTTTGTTTGAGTGTTTATATAGTGAGGGGATTGTATTGTTTACAAATAAATTGAGTATCGATAAAATTAAAATTTCATATCACTTTTTTTTTTTTTTAATCCTCTACAAGTTAGCCCTTGACTGCAATCTCACCTGATGGTAAGTGATGATGCGTTTCACTCTTTCTGTTTCTCACTCAGAGGGGTAGAGAGATGAAATTGAACAGTCAGCTTCTACTTATATTATTGCCAAACTCATTTTAGGCTGTAGCGATGATAACCTTGTGATTACGACACCCGATCTCCGGGATGGTGTCTCGTATTCGAAAATTACAGTGTCTATTCAAGTGGTTTTTGGTCCCTTCATTGCAGTTATTGTGTATCATTTTAACTAATTACTATTTTTGACTGCCTCGTTGGTCTAGTGGTTAGCATAGTCGACTGCGGATCACGAGGTCCTGGGTTCGATTCCCGGTCGGGCATAAAAGTTAGGTATTGGGTTTTTCAATTAAGAAATTCTCAGTGCCAACCCGGAGTTTCATACAAAATTTCACCCTCTATTTCACCCCCGTAGGAGTGGAATTTTGAAAAATCTTTCGTTAGTGAGCGCGCCTGCGTCACAAAAGGAACCTACTGTCAAAATTTCAAGTTGCTAACCCCAGCGGTTTAGGCTGTGCGTTGATCCCTTAACGATTTAGTATAGGTACTTTCACTCCACTCTTCCATTTAGTATAGGTACTTTCTGAAATAAACACCTCCATATATTTTTTCTCCGAAAAATTATGGAGAGTTCTTCTTTAAAAACAAATTTTGAAATGGAACCGCACACGCCCGCGTAGACCGCGCGGCCCACTGTCTACTTACTTGCTCTCCTTCTATCCTAGTGTTTACTGCCTACGTGTTCTGAAGTAAACAACCCACTGCTATGCTAGCGAGCACAGTGGAAGCGCCAGAGTGCCACGCGTCCGATAGACCTAAAAAAAATTCTCATAAGAAAACATAAAACAGAGACCCCTTAAATATCTAAAAGGGCCTTTTAATGTAAATAAACTTTCCAGACATGCATACAGTGTAAGAGACCGTTGAAGTAAAAACACAAAGAAACCTTCCTTAGTTGATTAATATCAATATCATACCACTGACGATCGGGTACCTTTGGGTGCCATTGAACTTCGCCATCTTGGCTTTCCTAACAGCAAACCGACAATTCTTCCATACAGAACAAATCTTGTAAAAAAAACCGCATCAAAGTCTTGCATAGTTCTACACTTGTAAGCCTCTTCAATACTACATTTTCTATGGAAAAATAAATTCCGCCATCTTGAATTTTTTCCTGTTCATCAAATAGACCTTCATGTCCTGATCATCTTTTGCCAAGAAACCACTCGTCCATCTTTTATACTCTCCGAGATAGACACCGACGAAATTTGTATGGCGGCCATCTTAAATCCGCCATTTTGAATTTTTTTTCAGCACACTGTCAATTGGATGAAGTTTCGAGTGACATTTGGTGGAGCACACCCCACCTATCTTGAATACCCTGGCTGTGCTCTTCATCCGTCTTCGAAATCCTCAATCATCAGCTCTCTCCGTATTTTTCCTCCGAATTAATTTTTGTCTTCTATACGAAACGATGAGTAAAATAATTTTTTTTCATACAAAAAACCTGAATTCACGCGGACGGGGTCGCGGGCATCAGCTTGTTCATTATAAAATACGAATACTAGTGTATTTCAAAAATTATATTTAATTATTTATTAATTATATTTTGATAATTTTATATCGAGTATATAAGTATCGACATAATAAAAGGTATCGATAATTTCAGCCCTAATGCCCGCATTAAGCTCCGCCCATGCGCCATTTTAAGGATAAAGGAAGCTTCAATTTAAGTATGTTAGGGCACATTCTCTCTATATACCTAATCAAAGGTTGAGACTGAGTCTATATAGTATATTATCTATGACTGAGTCAGTGAGTTTAGGGTTAAAACTTAAACGTATAGTCTATGCTCTATGGGGTTATGGCCCGCTTTGATTAGGTAGGCCCGATACTAGTCACAGAGAATGTAAATGTAATCACTACTAGTACGTACTCTGTGCTACTAGTCAGTGCAGTATAATAGAGACGCCAATACCAGCGGCCACGCCCACCCTTACCCAGGGCCCTGTGAAAAGTGCATAGGCCTATAAGGTTGGCTAACCTGAATGTCCATTCTTTCTTGACAGTGTTTTTGCGGCGGCCATTACATTACCGCACTAGTGCGAATATGAATATTGCCGCCAGAGGATGCGGAAAATTTACGTTATAGCTGTTTTAATAGCGATGAAGAGCAACTTTACGAGTAAATGTACTTATTGTAAAATTATAGTCCACTCAAATTAGTGATCAACCTCGGACTGAGGGATAAAAAGACGGGATGAATTTTCGTTTATACCTTCATTTCGGCGTTCTAAAAGTTGTCTCAATCAAGCCTCACAAAATTTCGTGTCTGCACGTGAGTTATTCATTAATGTCACAACAAGTTTTTCGTGATTATCTCGGTTTCTATTGCTCCACACCATGCAGATCACACCATGTTATTATAAGGCGTTGGAAAATTAGCTAGTTTGTACCAGGGTCCTGTGCATTGTAAAAAAAGTTAGATTTAATTTTATCTGTCTAAGCTTGTACTTAAAGTAGAATAATTGTAGCAATAAAACGAAATTCATAATATTGTTATTACTATCATTTTGTATTTATGGAAGCTATAATACATTATTTTTAAAATCTTTACATTATCTTTATAAAACAAGATACAGTATTAAATACATGTAAATAGCATTAACTAATATGTACAAGTTCTTAAAACACCTTTACAGCTCATAAAATTATTAATAATTTATTGGTTAAATGGACATCCAACAGTTTAGCATTCATTTCTTTTAAACTTTTTATTAGATTCTGTCACCACATCTTCTAATTTATTTATCCGTCTTCCTTTAAGAAAGGAATTACTGTCATTTTCACTAACACTTTGTCGAACACAGTTCACACTGGATACATTTTGATTATGTACACCATATTTTTTGTCACTTAAAGTTTTACTCTTATTTACTATTAAAGTGTTCTGAATGTCTTTTACCAAATCACTTGCATGCAGTTTATATATGATTTGGTTTTCACTGTTCTTCACAAATTCTGGTTTTATTTGCACAACAGACCTATTCTCACTATCACTAGAAACTCTTATAGATTTTCTAAGGTGTATTGTATCAGAGGAGTCAACATAATTTCGTTTCACTAATATTTCACCAGTAGATGTTTGTTTCACAAAAGTAATGGTAGGACCTTCAGTGTCCTTGCCTTCACATTTTTGGACTTTGTTACAGGTTGGAGTACCCTTATCGCCATCTGATCCATCATCCTGCTGTTCTTCTGTTTCAATTAATTTACCTGCAATAATAAACATATTTAAAAAAAATCTCCTGCTATCTTCAAAGCGCCCCACTATGACAGCAGAATTAGTTGAGCATCCTTAATAATTTCGTTAATTAATAACAATAGTAATAATATAATCATACAAGGTATTTACCATTTAGAGTTGGGAATGTGATGTCAGGCAAAGTTAAATGTGAGTCTGGATTGAATTTGTTCATTAAAGTTTTTAGCAAGATTGATATTTCTTCTCGTTTTCTTGTTACAACTATTTCATTAAACCAATTTGCTAATTGCTTTATGGGCAGTGTATAATCCAATATTGGGTCCTGTAAAAAAAAAAACATTAGTTGAGCTGATTTGAAAAGATTTTATGTGAAAAAGAAACAAATAATCAGACAGATACACTTTAGCATGTATATTATGATTTTATTAATGTAGAATATATGTATATTTGTTTGTATATGTTTCTTTTTTGCATTATCGTTCATCTAATTGAATTATACTTTAGTTGTTGTTGGCACTTGCGTGAAGGTTTTTGGCATAGTACCATCAACACATAATACATAGCGCACGTGTCGCAGCAGCAGCAAACGGGCAAACGCTAGTTTCTATTAAAAAAGGAATCAATACCTTAAAAAACTGTTCAACATATTGTAATAGATACAATCCACAATCAGTAAAATTATTTTGTTGTGGAATTTTCGGGCAGCTTCCTTTGATGTTATCTTTATTAAATACTTTGCTTTTAGATGTCTGAAACAAAAATAAAATTTCAATAATAATAAATAAGTTATCAAATGTACACAAAAAATATGGTTGTTTAGTGTTAAAATTACCTTAGCCTGATATTCACACGTCAAGTAGTCACGTAATGTTGCCACAACCCTTGATCGGGATGCACCAGCTAATGAGTCAAAAATAAGTATACAAGGCCTGAAACAAGAGCAACAGTATGGATATCACTTGTCGATTGTACTTATGTAAACATGGTCAGATTTTTCCAATATAAGGGGCGTTCAATGTATTCTCGGTATCGGGGTGATTAACTGATGATAAGAGCAAATTAATTACCTCATTAGTTAAAGACACTCTTTGAGGGTGTAAATATAAAATTTCATGTAATTGTCATCATTAGTATTCAAGTTATCAATGAACGCAAGATGGGTGCCGCGAATGCTCACGCCGCTTCAGAAACAAGTGCGAGTTGAGTGCAGTAAGGAGTTTTTGGAGCTCTGTAGTGAAAATCCGAGTAGAATTTTTGAACGCTTTGTCACCGGTGATGAAACGTGGGTTCATCACTATGATCCTGAGAGTAAGCAAGAGTCCATGCAGTGGCATAAAAAAGGAACAGACCTCAGGAGGAAGAAGTTTAAAGTCTGCCCATCAGCTCATGGCCACAGTGTTTTGAAATTTTAAGGGAATTTTTCTGACAGAATACACAAAAAAGGGTCAAAGTATTACTGCCGCAGCTTACGCAAACAGTCTACGCAATTTGAAGGACGCTATAAAAGGAAAACGACGTGGAAAATTGACCGCTGGTGGCTTGCTTCTTCACGACAACGCGCCGGTTCACACAGGGCGCGTTGCCAAGGCTGCTGTGAGGGATTGTGGATTTGAAGAAATCACTCATCCACCCTACAGCCCTGACCTGGCACCCAGTGATTACTTTTTGTTCCCAAACCTGAACAAAGATCTTCGGGTAAGCATTTTTCCGACGATAAAGAGTTGAAAGAGGCAATTAATGAACATTTTTCAGGCAGAGGAAAAATATTTTTTAGAGGGCATCGTAAAGTCATTTACCCGATCAAATAAGTGTATTGAGGCTATGGGAGACTATATTGAAAAATAAATTTTATGTAGAATTTTCTGCCTATTATTTCATACCTATACCAAGAATACATTGAACGCCCCTCGTAGTTAGACAGGAAAAATACACCCAAACGGAAATCAGGATAAAAGCCTTGGTTAACACACAGATTGATAATGATGAGAAAGATAAAAAGGAAACACAGCATATAATAATAAACTTACTGTTTAATTGGCTCATTTTTTCTAACAACTGGCACCTCAGGCTTTTTTTCAGGCACAGGTTTTTCTTGTTCCTCATCGTCTGTGTCACACTGCATATCTAAATCACTTTCCTGGAACACAATTTTATTTTATAAAAAAATCGGCCAAGTGCGAGTCGGACTCGCGCACCGAGGGTTCCGTACTCAAGAAGTAGGTATAATTACCTTTGTTAATGAACCGCAAAACTAACTTTGTTTGTAGAGGTTTACTGTTAATATCAAAAAATTACGTTTGTTGTATGGGAGCCCCCCTTTAATATTTACTTTATTGATATTTAATTATTTATTTTGAAAGGTAATATACAAGTTAATATTCTGTGAAAATTTGAACCGTCTACCTGTTACCGTTTTTAATATTGAGCAAAAAAAATACGAAAAAAACACGTTTATTGTATGGGGACCCCCCTTAATATATATATTTTTTTAATTTTTAGTATTTGTTGTTATAGCGGCAACGGAAATACATCATTTGTGAAAATTTCAGCTTTCTAGCTATCACGGTCTATGAGATATACAGCCTGGAGACAGACAGACAGACAGACAGACAGCGGAGTCTTAGTAATAGGGTCCCGTTTTTACCCTTTGGGTACGGAACCCTAATAAGGACAACTCTTAATAACATTTTTTATAATTTATATTTATGCATAATCTAGAAATATGATAGTCTGTGAGTTCCTATTTGAATACAGAACTTCCTAACTAGATATTGTTTGTGGTTTACATAAATTCATATGACAAACCTTTATTTATCTACATTATTATAAATATGCTTTTGCTCCTTGGACGAATCAAACACGGGACCGGTGGTGTTACCCATATTTTATAGGCCTATTACACTGAACTTTTCGCTGAACTGGCCGCTAGTTTTGGCGTCGCTTATTACAAAGCAATAAGGACCAAATTAGCGACCCTTACTCCCTAAATCTTATTACACTACACTGATTTAGGGTAAGGGTCCCTGTGAAAAGTGCAGTGTAATAGCTCTAGCCACGAACTGGGCAGTTTCGCTAGAAATTATGATATTGTGTTTTCAGTGTGATATGGGTGCTCAAGGAGAAACCATATGTGCACAACCATATGCGCCGTATTGTTTTGTAAAAATTATAGCTTCAAAAAGAAAAATCGTTCTTTACACACGTAATAGTATATTGTGATACAAGGGTGGAAAGTAGGTTATTGCAAACGAGCTGTCATTAATAAGCCCGAGCCGAAGGTGAGGGTTTTTAATGTCACGAGTTTGCAATAACCTTCACACCCGTGTATCACAACGTGTGACGTTTTTCAATACAGTTGTGGGAAATAGTACAAAAATATAATCAAATAAAAAATAAAAAATTTCAGCAAATGGCGCGTATTTACACCTGGACATATTTTTTTTTTCCAACGAAACTAGGCTAGGGGTTCGTACCTACGCGTATACAGCCTATTCGATTTTTGTCAAATGTTGAAAATAATTAAATTAAAACTGGTAATTAAATATAATCAACAACCATTTAAAAATATAATCAATTTATCACATAAAAAATAAAAAAAATCAGCAAATGGCGCGTATTTACACCTAGACATATTTTTTTTTTTCGAAACTAGGCTACGGGTTCGTACCTACGCGTATACAGCCTATTCGATTTTTGTCAAATGTTGAAAATAATTAAATTAAAACTGGTAATTAGATATGATCAACAACCATTTAAAAGAATTTTGGAAATTCAATGCTAAAACGTACGGATTCATTCATTTTTCCTCGTAAAAAGCCTATCCGATTATATTCTATGTATGAAAACTCCTTGCTAATAAACTTTTTTAATTGACTTGGAAAATTTAAAACTAAACTGCAAAAGTAAGTGTCGAGCTTGTAAAAGTAAGTCACGACCGTGTAAAAGTAAGATGCCTATGCGAAAGATTCAATTTTCGAATCATAACTACAGCCTCTGAAAGTGCGCCATGTTTGACAACTGTATTGAAAAAACAATTTTATCTTATTATAGTGGCTAGTTTCTCGTAACATTCACATGTGGTATGTATGAGTATGTACGACAATGTATCAAAGATGTTGCGATGTTGCTAACGTAAATGGGTCGGATTATATAATTCATTTTCATTTGATAGTCCCTTTTGTTGACAATGGGGCTTCAAAACATCGATAAATAAAACCATACTTATATCCATACTTCCATACTAATTTTTTAAATGCTATAGTGTGTCTGTTTGTTCGTCTGTATATTTGCTACCCTTTAATAACCCATCTTATCAATTTGCATTGTTTTGTAGGATTGTAACATCAAACTATTATTTAATCTGGGCCATACAAACCTAAAGAAATAAATTACATAACATAATGTTTCCAAAAATCAGTCAAATACCATATTAATATATCTAATAATTCTATATCCTTGTATTTGTTCATTTATTACTTGTCAATAACAATTTTTATCGACTTTTTCAAGCACTAGTGTCAATAATTGGACAAAAAAAGACAAGGCACTCTCCCCTTGCCCTGCGAACATGATTTTATAAATTTTTTCTTACGTTTCCAATTCCATGTTTGTTTCATCCTACCTAAAAGGCTAGACTTTACAAATGTTTTGCCCTATCTGTACATTTAACTAAGTTCAATGTCAATACATTGGACTTAGTGAACAGGTGGAATGTACCTACAGATATTACATTTATTATGTGCCAATATGGCTTGACAGAAATTAATAATAAAAAACCGCATTTCTATAGCTATGAAACATGCTGACCACAAAATGTTGCCATTGTAAGTAGAATAGTGAAATATCTTATACAATACTGCGCTGCAAATTTAATTGCATAATATTATATATTTCAATAGTTAAAATAAGACTATTTACCTCCGCTTCAGCCTCATCCCTCTCACTAAGATTGTCCGAGTCACAATTTAATGTCAACTGTTCCTGTTTTGTTAATGGTGTGATAGTTGTGCTGCCTATCTGCATTGACGACCTGCGCTCTGCAATAAGCACAGATGTTTAGTGAAAACTAAAATAAAAACGAAGGTACTCGAAGGTAACGAAGGACAAAAAAGTAAAAGGTTATTTTCTTGGGAGTGGCCATTGTAGGGCTCTTGCAGACCTTTTGATCATTGTCTATCTATTGTGATTGCCATCAAATATCCTGTCCAAAACTAGTTTTCACCAGATATCCCGTCCAATACTGATTTCCACCCCTACACAGCAGTATCTTATATATGAACGTATTTAAGGCATGGCAATTTGCAAGATTTGTTTGAGATGTAATACAGTAGAAACTCATTCATACAGAACACAACTCTCCCTTTATATATATTTTTATAACTAAGAATGCACACATATTTTTTTCCAGGTGAAGTAATAGCAAATTATAAAGTAAAGAATAAAACAGAATTACATACCTCTCTTCTTAATTTGCTGTGGGACAACCGCCCTGTTGTCTATAATACTCCTACATCCCTCTAAGCTGGGATAGCATATAATTGCCACAAACCAGTGGCAATTTTCATTAATAGGAACTACAATAAAGTCTTTCTCAAATATATTAACATTCTTTGTCCATGTTTTAACTCTGGCATGCCGTTTTTGAGCTGGTGTTAAATTACTGTCCCATTCATGAGGATTTGAATTTTTATTCACTTTGCTAGGTTTAGTTGTTAACCTTTTATAAAAAAATGTGCTAAAAATATGAGTCTTTTCTCTCTGACTGTGTGTTAAAATATCGTGAACTAAATGTTTTAAATAAAAATCTATTATAACATCGTTCAGGAACTGGTCCTGAGCTAGGCACATGTAATCTTCTGTATTTATTGGAATTCCACCTTTTCCAGGGGGGTAAATTAAAATCTGACGTATTTCAGCAGGATGGGAACTGTAATTAAAATTATATTATAATTTATATATTAATAGAATAAAGTAACGTGCATTGCGGAAATTTGTATGTGCTCAAGGTTAACTCAAGCAAAATACTATTCTTAAGAATAGTATTTTGCTAGAATAAGCTGGCAACAGAGAGGTTATATATGTCACCGTAAGATTGTAAAAACCGTTAGATTATAATCTAACTCACGAAATTGTAAACTGTCAAAAGATTACAATATAACGCATTATTTTTCGGTAGATTGTAATCTGTTAGGTATATTAAATCGATAGAACCTAAGTGATTTTTACACTACCTGATTATTTATGTCAAACCCTAACCTAACCTACAAGAAAGAGCCAAGAAAACGTAAATACAATGAATATTTCAAAAATTGACACTCAGAACATTGAGCGGTTCACAATCTTTCGACAGTTTACAAACTAACGAGATAAAAAGCGTTACATTACAATCTAACGGTTTTTGCAATCTTACGGTGACATATATATCCCATGATGTTATAGTTAATGTTGACTTTAATAAGTTGACCCTGCTTGTTTGATCACTATTAATAGTTACCTTTTCGCTCCTGCAGTAATTGCAGCACTCATGGACCTTGTTGTTAATTTTGAAACATTATTACTCTCCTTAGGACAAGTTCTAACAAGGATTTCATTAGCCTCTCTATTACTTAATTCATCCATTACTTTTCCAAACAATGCCTTGAAAGTAACTTTTGCTTCTTCTGTTATTACCTCAGGTAATAAAGTAATCCTTTTATAAGGGTCTTCCTTTGACATAGGATTATAGTAAAAACCTGTTAAAAGAATGTGAAAATTATTTGTATGCCCAAAAAAAAAATACAGACAATACTTATTTTTCAAAACTAACTAACTAAATATAAATGAAATTAAAGTAACTGTAAGTAAATAAAAATCTATAACGCCTTGATCTGCAATAGCTTCCAATTCCTATCTTATAATAATTAGATTTACAAAAATATACACTGTCCGAATGATCATTCATGGGCATGGTACCCAAGACACTGGCACTATTGACTCTTTGAATTGCCAAGCTAAGCCATTGGGCTAAATAAGCGCCAGCTCTTGGGTCACCAGTAGCGTGGACCAACTTCCGGGAATTTCATTAAAAATACAATGCCAGCCTTAGGTTATTCATACCCAACATAATAACATTATGTCAGGGGTTTGTGCAGTGACTTGGTTACCAGAAGAGAGAAATTTAAAATCAGCAATATTAAAATTACAACCTGTATCGCCAGTCTTCAGTACATTAAAATAAAATAAAAATTAATTTACATAATTCTCATACATCTTTCTACACACCTTTAAAATATAAACTATTCAGTTCACTTACCCGAGTCATCCACCATATCTAACGCCTTTCTTATATGTACACCACACCTGTTCATAGTATACAAAAAAACCACAGGTAACCCTTTACCAAAATGCACTAAAATTCTAACAATCTCCTTCAGTGGTATCTGAAGAGCAACCTCCCGTGATTCATTTTTCAAAGATGGTGCAACAATCTTGATGCCCCTTACTGATATGTGGACCTTAAAAACAAATTAAGATGATAAGTTAATTAGTTATGAGATCATGACAATGTAGATATAATATGATGCTAAACTGTGCTAAAACATCTAGTTTTGCGAAGGTAGCAAAATCGTTTTACAGTTAGCCAGCCTGATTCAGGTAAAGCTGTGCAAGGTATAGTTTGTTAACAGGTATACAATCTCATTGAAAAGATTGTATACTAACCACTAAAACCAACTCTACTAAAAGGAACACTCTACTTTTACATATATTTTTCACTATGATATGAACATTGATGAAAATCAGTGGAATCACTCAGCACACTAAGGAGAGAGCAATGTTGGGAACCTCTCTCAATGATAAAATACAGAATGTATTATTTGTAGAAGAACGAAAGTGACCAACATAGCTGCGAGAATTAGCAAGTTGAAATGAGAGTAGGTCATATCAATACTGATGGGGCTAATGTGGTCTGGAGAGGGACCTTCGGCCCTGAACCTATGATTCAAAAAAAGGTGAGGTGGAAGTAGGTGGATGAGGAAGGAAGAGAGCCATCATTAGTGGCATGCTTTTGGAAAGGCTAATGCCCAGCCATGGCCACTTACAGGCAGTTGGATTGCATGACATTTTGAGCTATAATATACAGGGCGTCCCACGGCTATGCCTCATGGAGGGGAAGTACCTTAAATATCGTAGATGGAACATTTTACTGAAAGAAGACTTCATTTTAATTTAAAATACAATTTAAACTATATTCATAGATTTTGAAATAATTGCCTGGTTGAACCGGGACTCGAACCCGCTATACGAGAAAAAAAAATTACCTGTAGCTATATCATACCGATCGAAAGGCTTTAAAAAGCTGACATTGCCAGTTCTTCATTGCCGTCTCAGTTGGACATACAACTGTTATTTTAAATTAATTTCTATTATTAATGAGCAACAACTTGAGAAGTACCCATTATTTCCCTATTATAATTTAGTAAGTGCATGATGGTGCATGATAAATGATATAGAAGAGATGCGTATGTAATTAGTAGGTACCTACCGGTTGTCAGCTTTTATTCATTTTTCTGAACAAAATTTTACATCAAATGTTTAAATTCATGGTCTTCCTTTTATTTCTGATGCTAAGTTATTTAGCAAAAAATAATCCTTATAATGAAGCCTTTCGGTCGGTATGATAAAGCTGCAGGTATTTTTTTTTTCTCGTATAGTGGGTTCGAGTCCCGGTTCAACCAGGCAATTATTTAAAAATCTATGAATGCAGTTTAAATTATTTTTTAAATTAAAATGAAGTCTTCTTTCAATAAAATGTTCGATCAACGATATTTAAGGTACTTCCCCTTCATGCGGCATAGCCGTGGGACGCCCTGTATATTACCGAAACAATCAATTCATTCCTATTAACATATAGATCAAGACACACTTTGTATTCAACTTGACAAATCACTCATTAAGTAACTTATTACATGAACGACAATAATTATTAAAAATTACCTTCTCTTTAGGTGTATATCTATATGAACCTATTCTTATTGTTCTACAATTCAGATAGGCTTCCACACCTTGTAAATTCTGGGAAAACTCTTCTCTGCTTTCATCTAAAACAATAACATTTATAGAGTATTTAATTGCCAAAATACACTTAACAGTTACTGGCTATTATGTGAAAACTGCTTTTCAAACCATGTATAAAATCATGACTTGGGTATGAGATTTGATATCCATACTAATATTATAAATGTCAAAG
Organism: Erebia epiphron; assembly: GCA_963932025.1. Classification (NCBI taxonomy): domain Eukaryota; kingdom Metazoa; phylum Arthropoda; class Insecta; order Lepidoptera; family Nymphalidae; genus Erebia; species Erebia epiphron. The sequence continues at coordinate 19,862,078 of OZ009952.1, forward strand.
TGTGTGTCCGTCTATCTGCTACGCTTTCACAGCCCATCTGTTCAACCGATTTTGATGAAATTTGGTTACTAATACTAATACTTTTTATCCTGAAAAATTAAAGAATTTCCAGAGGCCATTTTTCGCCCATCAGCGACTTTATGCGACATATTTCATTTGATAGTAAAACGACATGACAAATACGAAAAACAACATTTTAAATGAAAATTCTGTAATTGATGGGATAAATAAAATAAATAATGACATGGTATGAATATTAACTCACTATTACTCAGTATCAGGATACTATATACAAGATTAAGACGAAATAGTTTATTAGCAATTTTATTTTAATTTTTTAAAAATGCGAAATAATCAATAAACAAAAATAATTAGAAACAGTAACTTTGAGCAATGTGTTTCTAATTCTTCGTGCAATTCTTCATCCAAATTGCTACTGCACCATCCATTAGTGGCCTTTTTTTAAATATAAGATTATCACGGCATATTCGAGACTTGTTTTTTTTTTACTTCGGTTGAATTGTGGAGCTGTTGAGCTAGAAACCATCGTATGGAAATACCCTACAACTCTTGGGCCTACTTTACATCGTCAGTGCCATTGTATGTGTGCGATGTTGCTTCGATCTGTTTATCTAATCCAAATATTATATTGTTTGGAACTTGTGTGCCATAATTGTAGCTGAAATCTAGGAACAGAATCATCTTCACGATGCATACAAAGTGAGTAAAGACCTTCTTCCTTTAAGCACTGTTGAATGTTGAATTGTTGATACTATATACCAAGACTATAATAACTGTCGCAGCTCATCCCTGTCTAGGCGTGGGAAATCTTTAAGATCTGTACCACTTAGTATGCTCAAATTTGCCATTTTTCCCGCCCATCCATTCTGTTCGATTATCTGTTTTAAGTAATCAGGGCTTTTGGTCATATTTTGAGCCCGAGCCACACGAGATGCATATGATCTGCATTTAGAACCACTGTGAATATCATATTTTTTAGAACTTCTAAGTATTAATATAACTTTTCTATCAGAACAGATACGAAAATCACTATTTGTTTTTGCCATGTTTTACAACAATAATACCTGCTTCCAGGCATTATCAATTATTAAGTTATCCCAAAACATTCGGAATTACAGTTTTAGAACACAATTTTGATATTTACTACACATAAATACTTTTTGAGCACAGCAAAAACTTCTAAACGCCTTCCGATTGCAGCAAAACGGATACTCTTGTGCAAATATATTTATCTGTATTGTGTAGCACACAGTGAACTAAAATAAAATAGTCTTCATGTACAAGCTTATAAAGTGTAGTATCAAAAAAAGTTAAAATCAATTTGGTTCACGTAACACATCTTAAAAAAAATTAATTCAAAGGCCAAAAAAAATGCCCGAAATAAAGAAAAAACATGAAACACTCTCTTTTTGAGCAATAATTTTTATGATTTAATCAATTATTTTTATTATATAAAACACAACACAAAAAATATATATCTTTAACTATAAAAAGACATTTATAAAATTTTAAAAACAAAAGTTTTATCCATGTCCTTTCATTAATACTGTTTGAAAAGACGGACTGTGATTGTAGTATACAGCCGAACAGACTGAGAGTATAGAGCCATACTTTCGCATTGTATGTACAATATTATGTACATTAACTATCAATGTACCATTATTATTATAATTAGCCTGCAGTATTGACCATCATATTATGTCTGGAAAATTAGGAAAACTCTTAAATGGGCCATCTAGTGTAACTTTATCGATAATTCTGTACTTAGATTTTTGATGTTTGTAGATATGAAAATCAGGCTGCGATTTTGCAAGGTGCGCAATTCATCGATTGTTTGCTAGCCGGTGCACAAGTTTCGTACATAATATGGGAAACATTTACAAAAGTTTAACTCGAGAAGAACATACTACATCATCAATATATATCAGAACATTCCAAAATTTATTAATATTGGATAAATGTAGGTAGATACCCGCACAGTGACACTCGTTTGATAAACTTAGAAATAGCAGGTGAATCGATTTATTAGAATGTAGAAATAGCTAGTGTAAACGTGTTTTGAAACTACTATTCATATTTAGCTAACTCTAAGATTATATACCTCTGTAACTATATTCCTGCGACATTTTAATTTCTAGAAATGCTCTAGAAAACGAAACTCCACTTGCACCACACCATCACCATTCACCATGACAGCAATCCTTTTTTAATTTTTTATAGCTGGCTGTACCTACGCTTTGCAGCTCGGAGTTCGGCAAATAGAGTAAAGTCAAGTCGGTTGTCTGTGGTTGACATGAGTCGGTGACAGCAATTTCCATAGACTACAATAGCCAAATTCATTTCTTTTATTATCTGGTTTTACGGGTCTGGGTTCCAGCCCTACTGAGCCTAGACAAATTCAATATGGAGTGTAGAAGGAAGGATTAACAAGGAAAGAAAACATTCATCATTATTTTGTACAACGTAAGTTGTTGAAATGACATGTCCCAGTTCAGTATGGAGGGTGGTTTTTTATTCTGAATGTCAATGAACCAGAACCAAACTGCTATCACGTGAAAGAGAAAAATATATAACATTAAACGCCATTTAAATAATAATTTTAGAGAACCCAGTTTTTTTTTAAATTAATTATGGAAAATATCGTTTGTAGAAAATATTTTTCGATGGATGGCAACACTAAAACTTTTTCTACAGTGCGTTCCACTAAGCGCCCACAACGATCGCTTCTTTAGTCGTACCACGTGATGACCGCGGTCGTTGTGGTCACGGCGAAAACGTCACTTATGACGTCATGACTTACGCTCACGCGAAGCTCGCGACACCCCATCTAAAAAGGATCGTCGTGATCGTTGAGAAAATTAGCGGGATTTTCAAAACTCAAAGCATCAAAGATGGCGACCGTGAAACTTACGTTATTTCATGCGGAAAGAGATATTTTAGTAGAAGTTAATGTTTCTGCAGCTCATGCTCAACGTGCCTCCACAGGTAAAAATAGTTTAGAAAAATTAATTGCAGTTTGTAATTAATATACATGTATACATTTTTCCTTGATTGCCAATAATATAAACTAACTTTAGAAATGAAAATTAAGTTAGCCTTCTTTAAGTTAGTTTTCTTATTGAAAAAATTAAATTATAATTTTTTTCAATATAAATCGATTGAAACAATAATTATTTCAGTTTATTTTCAAGGCTTATACAGATTATAACCTAACCTCTTAAAGCTTTTGCTTTCTTTTTACTAACTCGCCGTTTGTATTATTTACCTCCACGCTCAAAACGCTCTACAATCCATACCACTTGAGTTTACGACAGTAACGCAAGAAGAACGGGAAAAACTGCGGTCGTGAGCGTGATCGTTGTGAACGCTTAGTGGAACGCACCCTAGATGTATAGATCTATCAAATCTGACACCTGTTACTGTCACTTGAATGTCATACAAAACTGACATTGACATTTGACAATCATTCTGTGACATACGTGACAAAGACAAACAAGTTTTTTTTATTTTACTGTTGTTAAGATTCAGGCAAAGATCTAAAAAAAGCCACAAAATAAAATAATATTTTTCTCCAAAATGGGGTCCTTTAAAAATGTGTAAATTATTCAATAAGCCATATTTTAGGATCTCTATTCATGTGTATTAAAATCATCTTGGTTCATGTTCAAGGCCCAATCTTGGACAAGTCCTTTTCATTAATTAACTATTTTAGTCGACAATAATATTTTTTTTTTTAACTTCACTTCAATCTACAAAATTGCTACATTCATACGATACACTTTGCTACACCAGCGCCACTATGGAAGGTTTTTGAACTGTTATTTTCAGCAACCACTGGACACTTTTTCAACTTTTCTCCCGAGACAACAGTCCTTACTTCTACACTCCATAATCTTAATCATAATTACTATCAATGGAGGAAAGATTTGAATCGATAAATTCAAAAACTATACAACCGATATTAAAAATTGTTTCGCAGAAAGCTTCACTATAACAGCGAGTAACAGCTATATTTTATTTTCAAAAAAATTAGAGATCCTTACGCAAATTGTAATAAAGTCTGAAAAAATGGTCTCATCGTCATCTTATTTGGGCTTCCGTGGTGTGCGCTGCGTAAATAGTTAAAGTTAGGTACACGAAAACAATGTATGGTGGAAAAGTTTCGCTCAAAAAGTTCTAAAAAAATCAAATCAATCAAAATAAATATGTTAGTCACCTCAATTTAGATGAATATCTTATGAGACATCTTAAAGTAACGTGCAGCAAATAAACGATTATTATTATTATTATTATTAACAGAAAATAGCGCGGCTGCGGCCGGCAGCGGCAAGTGGGGTGAGGCCGGGGCCTAGGTTCTCTTATAATATAATAATTAATTATTATAGACATATTAATAATATCGCAGTGCTAAATGTAAAACCTGATTTGCCCACTGCCCACTGGTTATATTAGGTATTTAACTGCCTCGTTGGTCTATTGGTTAGCATGTTCGACTGCGGCCTGACGAGGTCCCGGGTTCGAGTCCCGGGTTGGGCCATAACAAGTATTGGATTTCTCTGGCAAGAAATTCTCAGTACTAGCTTGGAGTTAGGAAGTTGGCCCCCGTGCCTCGGAGAGCATGCGCCTAACATCTCACCGGTTGTGTCGGATTTTCCGTCCCATCAGGCTATGACAGTAAAAGAACAGAGAGTGCACCTGTGTATTATATACACACTTGTGCACTATAATATCTCTCGTGCAGATGTTTAATCGCTCTGGAGATAGGTCGCCGTAGCCGAAATTCGGTCGGGAGGACATTATTATTCTCTATTATCTCAAAAATCTCTTGAACGAGTTGGTGGCACGACGAGGAGGAAGTGGTTATTTGGGGATGTTTTTAATTCTGCTAGTTTGTAGTTATTAGACTATTTTCCTGATCTATGATAAGATTTGATAGTTGTAAACTTTACCTTTGCAACTCTATCAAATCTTATATCATTTCTGATTGGCATTTTAGAAACTTCGGAGATGAGGTAAAACAGTTTGATTTTAATTTTTTGTCGTGGTAGTTAAAAAATAACTACCATGCTGAGTTGTAATTACAGTAGCTTACATCAATGATATAATATAGTGTATAAGTATTTTCCTTACTTAGTAATTCAGAGAACAAAGTAAATTTTTAGCGGCAAATAAAGCTATTAAATAAAGGTCTGTTTAATTAGCACACATAATATAATATTATTTAAAAGGAAACCTGCTGAGTGTAAAATTATAACTCTTATAGGTGACCTATGTTTCTTAATAGCACATAACACAGAAGAGAGATAGGTCAGTTAAGAGATGTAAGATGACTGTTTGTAGGCCAAGTACAGAAAAATAATACAAAACTTCTTCAGTCAAAAAATATGTTGGCCACCAAAATCAAAGACAGTGATAATTGAGATGATTAATTATTATTACTAATATTTCAGTCAATGATGAGATTTCTCACGGCCTGCGTTTTTGGTATAGCATTTGGTCCATCTCCTTCATCATTTACTAGATGATGCCCGCGACTTCGTCAGTGTGGATAAGGGTATTTTGATTACCCGGGAACTCTTATTTTTCTGGGATAAAAGTAGTCTAGTATATCCTTCCCCGGGATCTACTGATGCAACCTCTTTGTATCAAATCATACTAATATTATAAATGCGAAAGTGTGTTTGTTTGTTGGTTTATTGGTTTGTCCTTCAATCACGCCGCAACGGAGCAACGGATCGACGTGATTTTTGGCATGGGTATAGTTGAGGACCTGGAGTGACAATAAGCTATGTTTTTTATCCCGGAAAATTTACGAGTTCCCGCGGGAATCAAAAAACTTATACCACGGGGACGAAGTCGCGGGCATCAGCTAGTTTCATTTAAATTAGTTCCAACTGCCGTGAAAGCGTAGCAGAGAGACTGCATATTATCCATATTTACTATAAACTAAGTACATACCGTCCATGTGATCCATTGAAATGCCGCTATCTGGAGTACCACCCTCAATTTCACTCAAGGAAGGTTCTTTCATATTTATCGATTGTTCATGCTAAAAATAAGTTTATGTAAGTACATGTATGGTATAGATAAATTTATAAATTCTTAAAATGAAAGGAAAAGGATACAGAAATCTATGATGGGAAGCACCAAAAAAAAATGCCATGAAGAAAGTAAATTTTAAACATGTATGCCTACCTGGTTGCTTATCATAGAACTATTGGAATCTTCCTCATCTGAACTCAACGTCAATATAACTGGTTCAGGATCAGGTTGCTTCCCTTTAGGCTTCCTTACCCTGGCAGGCTTTTTTTCTTGCACAACCTTACAAAACAATGATTCTAAGTTATTAAGGCAGGCAAAAAATTACAACATATTTTGAAATGTATGAAGGTGTGAATACTTACAGCTTTTGTGGTTAAAGTTTTCACTGACGTTTTCAATAAATTTAATTTAATGCCTTCCCCACAAGTGCTAAAAAGAAAAAACAACAATTTAAACGGCTCGGATTACATGATCGGTAATGAATTAAATGTAAAGAACAGCTATACTGATAGTGTTTTATAAAATGACAATGGCCAATATTAATTAAATTTGTATGGAATAACCAATCATGCTTAAAGTGATTGTTTCAGATAGGTATCATAATTTTTTTTTCGTCCCACCATCTCGGAAAGAGTATTTTTACTATTCGATATCTGAATGCAAAAGCCGTTATTATCCTCTTGAGGATAAAGTAAATTGAATTTAGAACATCGTGTGCAAGTTACTAAATATCACTCGTTTATGAAGTTTGTGAATTCAAAACATCATTAAAACCTATAATGGTGCCGAATTTCCTACAACCGTTTTTAATTTGTTAAAAACTCACACTCGTAACCTTCTTGGTGTACTTTTTTAATTTGCTTTGACCATTTTCTTTCACGTCATGTCATTTCCTCGCTGAGGTGGGATGAAAAGTTACGTGTTGCACTCGAGTGAAAAGATTTTTCACCTCGTGCTCTTTTGATTCCCTCGCTGACGCTCAGGATTCTAATTTTTGAATCACTCGCTAGAATCCTTCGCTTGCTCGGTCATCAAAATTGAGCACGCGGTTAAAAAACAACTTTTCACTCTTGTATAACAAATAACTATTATTTGCACTACTTACATCTGCTTTTCTATTAACGGCTTTTCTGGTTCCTTTTTCTTTTGTTCTACTTTCTTACTAGCTATTGGTACACTTTTAGGTTCTTCTGTGAATACCCGTTTACATCTTAAACAAAAATTAAAATTAACTTAACATATTTTTCATGTGTTCTCTCCAAATGTGATCTGTATAGTCCATACTAATATTATAAATGCGAGTGTGTCTGTCTATCTGTCTGTCTGCTACGCTTTCACGGGCCAACCGTTCAACCGATTTTGATGAAATTTGGTACAGGGATAGGTTGTACCCCGGGGAAGGACATAGGCTACTTTTAATCCCGAAAAATGAAGGAGTTCCCGCGGCAATCACAAAACCTAATCCACGCGGACGAAGTCGCGGGCATCATCTAGTAAAAAATAAGGTAAAATGAAAACTTTTTATATTCTCTGGCTCACACCTGCTTAAATTAAACTATGAATATAAATTACACTACACTAGTAGTGTTACTACTAAGTTTAATCAATGAAATATTGCAAATAAAACTTTTAAATAAAATACAAACTGCACATTGTATTTTGTTTTAAATAAAATACAACCGTATGTGCATCCATAACTTGCACAGAACGATATATATTAATCAAAAAATAATATAACAAACCTTTGACAGCGGCTAAAGTCGCAGCCTGTATAGCCACAAGACTTACAGACTGCTAACCTTCCGTCCACGTAACGTGGCGGCGGCGATCTTTGTTCTGGAGATTCAGGACTATTATTTACTGTGAAAAAAATACCTTTATTACAATTTCATAATAATGTATGGTTCAGAAAAACAGCTCTGCCCTTAAACCTGCGCTGTGGGCGATCTAATGTAAAAACGGTGGGGTTGGTGTACAGTTTCGTTCTGTCTGTCTGCCACAGCCTTTTTAAGGTATGGTTTTAATTTATCACAGTTTTATAAACCTGTTACAGATACACAGAAACATATTAATTTTGATAAAAAAAATCAGGATACATCCTGAACGTGAAAGTGATACCTTGTTTAATAAGTAAAGTACAGTTTATAGAAAAATTTAAACTTTACCATTTCCAAGTACAAAACCTTACCATATTGATTTGTTGAGCCGATAAAATATGTATTAATAAATAAGAAATTAAAATACTTCAGATACTACGAAATTTTGATAAATTAAAATAAACACAATTACCATTATCAGGACATGGTCCTTTTTCTGGAGTAGACATTTCACTACTCTGAGGTTGTGATAATACATTAGGAGAGCTTCTACTACTTATATCCCCAAGTACCATCTGTAATAATAAAATGTTATGAATTGATTTTGCTCCGACAAAACATTCACATAAATCATGTTGAAAACACTGTAAATATATGTAGAAATGACTTTGCATTATTAAAAAAAGTGGGATAAATAACTTTTAGAGGTGGTCATTAGCAGTGGCACTCTTGGAACCATTATAAGGCACCAGATAAAAAATATAGTTTTTGACGACCTCCTTGGCGCAGTGGCGAGGACTGTCTATTCTCGGCAGGGACATTATTCACCCTTTCATTTGATCCAATCCATAAAGTCTAGATGCAAGATATTATCATAATTATTGAATACTTACTGGATGATTTTCTAGCATCTCTTCTATTCTTATAGTTGAACCTACTGATACAAAGTAATCTATTTCACTATTATTATTTTGCATACATTGTATGTGAGTATCTGCCGTAAAAGGAACATGACACTAAAACAAAAAAAAAGAAGTGTTACGTTATATAATATGTTATTACATAAAAATCCATATAATGGTAAATTAAAGTAGAAACTGGCTGGATTGACAAAATAATAACAACATCTAGCCGAAACCGCTTGATCTCAAAACTTGAGGTTTTGTAGGTAGGTCCACTGACCTAACTAGTAAGGCTGTGCGATCACCGCTGACAAAATTTCGGTAAAAAAAAAAACTAGGTGTACATTAAAATACAAAGTTCAGAAAATTAGTTTTATTGAAAAATAACTAAGAAAACTGACCTGTTCAAGAACTTCCTGAAGTGTGCAACTCTCTTTAGGCAATGTAAAAGTAATAAGTCTCTGTTCTCCATTTTGTAAGAAAATTAACATTTTTGCAGATTGTGGTTCAGATGTTTGCTCAGACGGTCCACCCATTAATTCACTGTTCTCTGTGAACAAATACATTTTATACATAACTGTAAAAACGACTTTTGCTAATAAATCACAGCTTAAAATCAGTTTACTTTCAATAGGCTCTTTGTACACCGCAAAGGATCATGAAAATCCATGTTTCAGTCATCAGAAGGTTTAGGACGTTAATTGTCTGCAAAAGTTTTTCCACATGACTGATAATATAATGAGACACCAGTCTTAAGCGAAATGTCGAATAGACGATATCGGCAGGGCGATTATGTAAAACCGGCGTCAATCATTGTTACAGTCTCAATTGTTTTGATTGGCTGAATTTATGGTATTTTTGCTGCGTCAATGGATTTTGGTTAGCCATAAGAGGCGATTACGATTGTTACACTGTAGCAGTCATTTTTAGCCAATCGCCCCCCGGTAGTCATGGACAAGTCCGGACATGTTTTCTATTGCAAGCAAATCGGTCCGACAAAAACTCGGCCCGAACGAGCGATACCACCATGAAATACTTGCGATCGAGCGATGTAATACTTGATGTATGTGTTGTATTGTTTACATATTGTAACCTTTTTCTTTTTTAAGAAAAGAGCAACTGCTGAGTTTCTTGCCGGCTCTTCTCAGTAGAAACATCTTTCCGAACCGGTGGTAGAGTCTTAACGTATCATAAGTGACACAAGTGGTCCTACATGAAATAAATAAATCATTTCATTTCATTTCACCAATATAGCCAAAATATCAGTGACCAGTTCATAACTCAGCATTATTTAGTTTCAACCTTACCAAAGGAATAAAAGTTGTTAAAAAAAAAGACTCATGACAACAAACCTGTTGTTGGATGACTCGATTGTTGTTGCGTTTGCATTGGAGGCACTCTTTGCACGGGCCTCTGTTGTTCTTTACTTCTCACTAGAGTTTGTCGACCGCTTTCCCTGCAAAGTAAATCATTCAGATTATATCAAACATTACTACCAACAGCTCTGTTCACAATACTAAATTTTGGAATGAAGTCGACAAATTTACAAAAATAAATTACATTATTACTACACTAATTATTTTAAACAATGTTTAGAGACTGAGCAAGAAGATATAAAAATAAGCTTTTCAAAAGGGAATAAACGCATTGTATTGCTTAATTTGGCAAGTCACAAGATATACAGGAAGAAAGATTCCAAATTCAAACTTATAATATGTAATGAAAATACATACATTCTTTACTGGCCTAGGCCGGGAAGTTTAGCTTTCGAACTCATTTTGCACATTTCATATCATTTTTTAGAAAACATATTTTACCTTAGTTGCTGTAGTTGTTGCTGTTGCTGCTGCTGTGTTATACGAGAATGGTGAATTCGCTTGTATTCAGCAAGTGATATCCTTTGTCCGCTCGTGAGTGTTATAAACTGCCTTTCCTCTTCTGGATTATCAGGTTCCATTAATAATTGACTAATCATTGGTTGCGGCTGCTGTGGCGGTTGTTGTTGTTGCTGCTGCAGTATGTGTTGCTGTTGTTGCTGCTGCGGTTGTTGTTGTTGCTGTTGCTGGTGTGGATGTTGTTGTTGTTGTTGTTGTTGATGTTGCTGTTGAAGCTGCTGCTGCTGTTGTTGTTGCACATGAGGATGTTCAAAGGTAATCTGTTGCTGTTGAAATGGCTGAGGGCTGAAGTTTATTTGGTGTTGCTGTGGTGCATTATGTGGACCAGGAGCCAGTCCCCCGGAGTTAGTTTGTCTGAGGGGAGGTGGGGGAGTTTGAAACTGCTGAGGTGGAGTCATAGTTTCACTAACATTAGGGAGGTTTTTCTGCACGATTGCAGCCTTTATACTTTCTTCGAGATCATCCATATCGTTAGCATTGTTCGGTTGAACAACAACCTTCTTGACTTGTTGCTGGATTTGTTGGGGATGCGGCGAGGCTCGTTGTGGCGTTGCGTTAAGTGTGGTTTGAGGTAGAGGCCCGTTGGTTTGGTTTGCTTGCTGTATGGTATGATGTGGACCTGCAGGGCTCATTGCTTGTGTCACGATGGTTCCTTGTGGGGTAATTATACGTGTGTGTTGCTGGCTGTGCGGTTGGGTTTGTTGGTTCAATAAAATTTGTTGCTGAAAAAAAAAATGGAAACTACTTAACACAATTTTTCATTGAATGTAATACATTAAGTGCAGTTAACATTTTTTATTATGTTGACCGATTTTGACGAAATTTAGCCCAGGAACATATTTTTAAACCCGGAAAATCGGATTTAAAAACCTATTTAAAAAAAAATGAGATCCTTACGAAAATTGCAATAATGTGAGTTAAATAGGAAAAAATAGTATCATCTGAGAGCTTACATGGCGTGCGCTGCATAAATAGGTGAAGTTACACGAAAACAATGTGTGGTGGAAATGTTCCAATGTCCGCGATAGCATACTCACCATAACCATTTTTATGATTTTCAAATTTGGTCTTAAAACCCATGGTCTACTCGCTCAGGTGTTTTTACTGAACTAGTATTAACCCTTATCAAAGTAAATGTTTGTCATCTCAAGTATTTAATTAAGGTAAAAATTGCCTTTACACCATTTAATTTAGATGAATATCTTATGAGAAATCATAGAAATACAGTAATGTAATATTATAAAGATTAATAATATCACATTGCTAAAAGTGTAAAAGCTGATTTGTTGCCCACTGCCCACTGGCTATATTGGGTATGGACTAATATTATGATTAATTATTAGTGCGAAGGGGGGGCGGGTCGCTAGTATAATGGTAAATAATATAAGAACTACCTCGTTGGTCTAACTCTAGTGGTTAGCATGTTCGACTGCGGCTGACGAGGTCCCGGGTTCGAGTCCCAGGTCGGGCCATAACAAGTATTGGGTTTTTCTAAAAAGAAATTTTCAGTACCAGACCGGAGTTAGGAACTTGGCGGTATTTCACATCCGTGCCTCTGAGAGCACGTTAAGCCGTCGATCCTGCGCCTGATCTCTCTCCGGTCGTGTCGGATTTTTCGTCCCATGGGGCCATGAGAGTAAAGGAACAGAGAGTGCACATGTGTACGCGCACATACTTATGCACTAAAATATCTCCCGCGCAGATGGCTAATCTCTCTGGATATTGGCCGCCGTGGCCGAAATTCGGTCGGGAGGACATTATCATTATAATATTATATTACCTGTTGTGAGGTGAGTTTCAGTTGGTTGAGCTGCTGCACTTGCTGCGGGTGGTTGAGCACGTGCTGCGCGAGCTGGTGCTGTTGCTGGTGCTGTTGCTGGTGCTGCTGCTGCTGTTGCTGCTGTGGGGATTGCTGCCGATTTAAAAACAAATCTAATGAATAAATATTCATGGTTTTATTAGGAAACAAGGAACCCTATAATAGAAGTTAATTTTGGTTTACCCCCTCAAGTGTTGCTTTGTTGAATAGGTGTTTTAAAATATCAATCAGAAATAAATATTATAAATTACCTAGACAGTTTCTGGAGAATATCTAACGAAAGCTTCTAGGAAATAATGACGGTTAAAGTTTTTAACAACAATCCTATGTTCTAACACGCATCCAACACACAGTTGACCAGTTATTAGGGCTACTAAGTACCCCTATTGTTATGGATGGTTGCATTTTCATATTATATTAAAAACGGTAGACTTTACAAAAAATCTGTCCTTTTAAGATAAAAATTGTCACTCTTAAAAGGTTCTTTGTCTGCACAAAGCGTTTTATTTGTTTCTTATAAAAACCACTAAGGTATGGAACGTCCTTCCAGCGTCCTAGACAGATGTGCCTTCTTAAAAGCAATGAGATTTCCATAATGCATTATAATCAGGTCAGAATTTTGACGACCTCCGTGACGCAGTGTTTAGCGCTGTTGCCTTACCGTGCGGAGGTTCCGGGTTCGATCCCCGGCAGGGTTTGTAAATTTATAATTTCTGAATTTTAACTGGTCTGGCCTGGTGGGAGGCTTCGGCCGTGGCTAGTTACCACCCTACCGGTAAAGACGTGCCGCCAAGCGATTTAGCGTTCCGGTACGATGCCGTGTAGAAACCGAATAGGGGTATGGGTTTAATATGGCTGCCATGCCCCTAACAGGTTAGCCCGCTACCATCTTAGGCTGCATCATCAGTTACCATCGGGTGAGATTGCAGTGAAGGGCTAACTTGTAGTGGATAAAAAAAAAAAAAGAATCAAGATTGAAGTCAAGGGCTAACTTGTAGTTGATAAAAAAAACATCAAGCATTTTGAAGCCTGTTTTGCAGAAAGAAACTGCATGGTGAGTGTTACCTGCGTGAGTAGCGGCGTGCGCGGTCTCGGCGGGCGGTGCTGCGCGTGCGCGGCGTGCGGGTTGAGCACGCGCGGGGAGCCGGGCCGCGGCGGCCGCACGCCTCGCCCCGCGCCCGCCGCGCCCAAGCCGCGCCCGCTTACCACGCTCGTCATGCCCATCCCGCGCCCGTTGCCCGCTCCCACCACGTTCGCTACCGCAGCCTGACGAAATAGGCATTATGACAGTAACCAAGAATCAATGCAATTATGAATTTATCTAATGAAATAGAATTCATGGATTATAAAAAAACGTATTTATTTTTCAATATCGAGTGAGATTGCTATTTATTTTGATAAAATAAAACTATAAAATACAGCAATCCGCCATACTTATTGCATAAAACACAAAGAAGCGAATGACGTCACAATAGTTTGTTTTCGAGATTTGAAAATCACACTATTGCTTATTGCACAGTGCACAGAGTACATTGGTAATAACAATAGTGACGTCACAACGACGCCATGACACCGCCGAACGTTTTGGCGTGAATTTTAAAATTTAAATTTAAAATGCTAATTTTATCTACTAAACTTTATTTTTCTGCTGAAATAAGATATTTTTTCGAAATAGTAGATACTTCCGAACATAATCTGACCATTTTTCAAAATCAGTCCATGCCTATTATAATCAATCAATATCTATACATTTATTCAAATTAGGTACTTACAAATACATAACCAAAAACTAAGATTCTATTCTCTTTCTATAATCGCGCTTTAGTAAAAGCTATCAAAAATGCTATACACTTATTTTGTCGCCGCTAGGATTTACGACGCGATAAAAGAGAATAGACACGAAATGTATGTAACATTTCGTGTCTATTCTCTTTTGGCTAGGGAGGCTGCTTCCTGAAAAGTTTTTCTTCGTTGATTCGAATTGAGTTGCATTTTTCCGTATGCGTAAAGACTCGCCGCACGCCGGCTACAACGACGCAGTTTCACAGTAAATAATATATAGGTGGCAAATTATTAGTCAACTCGACTCGGCGAGCCTACTGGATGTCAGCTTTTAAGCTAAACGCAATAATTGGGAGGCGGGACTATAGTGCATAGTAGTATGGAGAGCATTTCAAGATAGCTGAAACGCTTCGCTGTCGCGTTGCCAAAGTTTACCTTTAAGTACGTAGTACAAGGTTAGTAGTGTTGTACCAAATTTGGAGGCTTTATGATCTGTTTGTTTTTCTTGGAATAACGTTAGATGCTAAACTCCAATGGGGCGATCACATAAATGACTTATCGAACAAGCTTAGTTCTGCTGCATACGCGGTTAAAAAGATTCGCCAGTTGACAGATATAGAAACGGCGAGATTAGTTTATTTTGCTTACTTTCACAGCATTATTCACAGCATTTCACGTATGGTATATTATTATGGGGTAATGCTGCTGATATTAATTCTGTTTTTGTGCTGCAGAAGAGGGCTGTTCGAGCCATATATAATATGGGACCAAGAGAGTCACTAAGAGATAAATTTAAAGAAATCAATATTATGACAGTGCACAACCAATACATATTTGAAAATTTAGTATACGTGCATAACCACATTGATAAATTCAAGAAGAAAAGTGATTGTCATAATGTCAATACTAGAAATAAAAATAATGCCTGCTTCTAGGCTTAGTAAAACTAGCGATCCATTTGTTGGAAACAGTCTTCGCTTCTACAATAAGCTCCCAGAAGACATGTTGAAAATGTCTCTGAATAAGCTCAAAGTTAAAGTAAAACGTAAACTGATTAAAAAACGTATTAACATGTAAAGGATTACTTAAATGACAAAGAAGCTTGGCAATGATTTGATCTAGTGGCTCAGGTAGTTCCTTAGTTAAGATGATTTGTGAAATGGTGATAGTGAAAAAAAGACCCGGCGGAGTTTGTTGTGGGCTCTTCTCAGACCAGGGCGCGTTTGGAACCCTCGTAGCTTTTGTTTTAAGATACCGTTACTGATTATCACCATTATATTTTATTTATAAATAACTGGACGTCAACAAGTGTAGTATACCTACCTAAATTGAATAAAAATTATTTGACTTTGACTTTGTATGCTTTGTAGGTTACAAGTGTAGGAATGGAAATATTAGCAGTGTGAAAAACAAGAAACGAAATCCTAATAAGTTTAGAATCACACTGGTGTGACAATCTGTGTGGCCACGAGTATGCAATATATTATGTGATTGTTCAATGGTGCTGTCAGATAGTGACTGAAATCTCCAGTCGCACCAAGTGAGTCAGTTGCAGTTGCCAACTGGTTTAGATTGCCCTGAGTCTCCTCATGTGAAAAGGATCTTACCTGTTGATGTTGTGAGTTTAATAGACGTTGCTGCACCAGAGGAGGAGTAGGCAATGAGGATCTCGCGGTGGGTCTCCGGGGGCGCACGGGTCTAGCCGTGCGAACCAAAGTCAATGCCCCGGTGTTGTTTAAACCTGGGTTAAGCAGCCTCGGTGGAGTTTGTCGGGTAGGAGTTCCCTAAAACGCAAAGGCATATTTTAATAAAACTTTAAGTAGGTAAATCCATATTACTTAATATTATAAATGCGAAAATGTGTCTGTCTGTAGTCTGTAATGTGTAATGTGTAATGTGTCTGTATGTCTTTATCTGTTCAATCGATTTTGATGAAATTCGGCACATTGATAGGTGGTATCCCAGGGAAGGACATAGGCTACTTTTTATCCCGGAAAATTCAAGAGTTCCCGCGGGAATCAAAAACCTTAACCTACGCGGACGAAGTCGCGGGCATCATCTAGTAATTTAATAAATGTTTTAATAGCCATGGCAAAATTAACCAAAAATTCAAATAATCAATAAATTAAAACAGGCAATAATTTTAAGTCAACACATGCCAGACATTAACTAACTAATATGAGCAATTTAATGAGTTAACTTGACTTTGCAACTGGACAACAATACTCTTAATATGTGGGACTGTTAGATAAATAGTAGTAGAATGTACATAAATAGCACAAAAGTAGTCCTATAAAAATCTTACAGCTTGATTGACGTAAGCCGCGTGCATAACGATTTGCTGAATTTGCTGAGGTTGTATCTGCTGGGATTGAACATGTTGCTGGTGCTGTTGTTGTTGTTGTAACTGATGTTGCAGCTGCTGCTGCTGCTGTTGTTGTTGCTGTTGCTGCTGAAGCTGTTGCAAGTGGATTTGCTGCTGGTGTTGCTGCAGGTGCTGCATGAGTTGAGGCGATGCTCGAGACAATTGCTGTTGATGTTGTGGTGGCTGCAAAAAGTTGATTAAAACCTATTATTTAAGAATCAAAATC
Source organism: Erebia epiphron (assembly GCA_963932025.1). Classification (NCBI taxonomy): domain Eukaryota; kingdom Metazoa; phylum Arthropoda; class Insecta; order Lepidoptera; family Nymphalidae; genus Erebia; species Erebia epiphron. Next base: position 19,878,947 of record OZ009952.1, read on the forward strand.
TAGAACACCTACACATAGTTCAATCCATGACATCTCTTTTATTAATTACTAGCGGTCACCCGCGTACAATTTCTGATTTGCTATGAGATTATGAAATTTTCCCGCTACAAAAGTCCTACCTATAGAGACTATGTAGAGGCGTTGTTACTAACTTCAAAAAATGCGTCTTTCAAACAACAAACTTCCAGCCCCTATTTCACCCCCCTTGGGTTGGATTTTCGTAACAATACTTATACAAGTTATTATTATTTAAAACTTATAATCCAAAGACCGATTTTCAAGGCTTTAACTTCAAAAATTTAGAACCTTCATGTAAACTTCCAATCCCGACTTCACAAGATTTGTTGTGGACTTTCGTAAAACTACTTATACAGATCTTTATTATTTAAACATAACTTAAATGCCAATTTGGTGGAAAAGTATCTTCTAATTGTGTGTGGATAGTATCTTAATTATTAACATTTTATCTGGTGAATTGAGCCTAATAAGATTATGCACCAAAAATTGCATTCTGGAGAAGAACATTGCCTAATAATTTATAAACCCCATCGATGGAAGCCTGTGATGATCAACAAGTCTCAATAGCTGATATTTTAGCACTAACTTAACCATAGCTTTATGCCAATAATAACGTATCAAATCAAATAAATACCATAAATGCGAAAGTTTGGAGGATGTAAGGATGCATGGATGTTTGTTACTCAATCACGCCCGGACGGCTGAACGGATCTGGATGAAATTTGGCACAGAGATAGATTAGTCTGGAATAACACAAGGCCACTTTTTATTCCGGAAAACTAAGGAGTTCCCGCGGGAACCAAAAAACCTCAATCTACGCGGACGTAATCGGCGGGCATCAGCTAGTTACAGATATAAGTAACGTTACAGATAGAATTATTACTACTTTCAGCTCTTTCACAATAGCTCCAGAAAAGCAAATGTTTAAATTTTTAGACATGTAAATAGGGGTTTATTCTACTGTCTGAATGCCCCGTTACGTATTCGGTAACGCTGTGTGAAGGTAGACTAAAGTTTACACGTACGCACTACGCTCGTTTAAGTACGTAGGTACACACAGATTGAAATGGTTACTAACGGTTGGCGGAGGTCCATGTTGTGCGGGCGGCGGCGGGGGTGGCGGCTGCGGCGGCGGCTGCTGCGCGGGATGTATCACAGTGGGCTGCGACAACACATGTGCAGGGCTCACCAACTATAATTTATCATTTAAACTACAGTTCTCTAAGGCTATTTGAGACTACGAACGCTCGTTTAAACGCTGACGCCATTCCATTTGTATGCATGATCTGCATTAGCGAATTCCACACAACTGGCAAATTACATCGGAAAATTTATTTTTCGTAATATATGTCCTAAGGCAGTAGACAAATTGGAATGTATGTATTTTATGAAGTATACTAGATGACACATACAAGTTTCTTTAGTGGGGGTTTACATTATAGAGGAACACTAATTCATCCAGATAAAAAGTCTGTTATAATAAACTTTGATATTAGTATGAATTTGCATTTGTTGGTATGGAAGTTAGCACGGGTGAAAAACGATAACTTGCAGAAGCACCAATGGAAAGATAATAATAGCATAAAAGGGCTCATTTGATTATAATAAAAAAAAAAACCGTAGAACATTTTATACTATTACCTATTTGTATGTACATACATATATTACATATATGTACTACATATTTTATGACACAGCAAAGAGCAGTATACCGTTATTCTTATTATTAGGTTTGTTCTCATCATACTAATATTATAAATGCGAAAGTGCGTTTGTTGGTTTATTGGTTCGTTGGTTTGTCCTTCAATCACGCCGCAACGGAGCAACGGATCGACGTGATTTTTGGCATGGGTATAGTTGAGGACCTGGAGAGTGACATAGGCTACTTTTTATCCCGGAAAATTAAGGAGTTCCCGCGGGAATCAAAACTTAAACCACGCGGACGAAGTCGCGGGCGTCAGCTAGTTATTAATAAATTTAGTTGTAATATTATATGATTAAGTACTAGATGCCTGCGACTTTGTCGTTAGGTGCTTTAAGATTTTTTTAATTCCCGTGGGAATACCTATACAAAAAATCACAATCAAACAAAAGGACAAACAAACACACTTTGAGTACAAATATTCAGACAGGACATATCAGACAGACATGGATAAAGGGTATCCCGTATGATGAGGGACAACCTAGAAACACTTAAGACTATATGACTGAACATACTTTACCCACAGAACAAAATATCTTAAATGTGATTTTACGCAAAAAAAATATATAAAAGCTACAGATCTCCAAAATCTTCAAATAGTGGCATAGTAGAAGGTAACTTTACAGTGAAGGTAAATTTTACTTCGTAAAATAATATGAAATGTTTTTTTTTTCACAAAATGTTATTTGCAACATTGAATTGGACAAATCCTGTGTTCAATCTTAGTTTTCAATTATTCAAAATAACATTTGAAAATTCTGTTGACTGTAGTAAAGACATGATCGTTCAAAATGATAGATGCAATAAAATATATATAACAAAGCTAGACATTAGTGATGCCTCACATGCAAAAGGTTTAATATTTTTACAGAAAGACACTTTATCTAATTATCAGACATACATGTTGGGGGCGCTGTGTAGATGACTGTTGCATCATAGATGCATCAATGATCTGCTGAGCTTGTTGCAACACAACCTGTGCCTCAGATGTGTAGTAAACCTACGAATAAAGTACTTAGTAAAATTATGCATTGATATACTTGCTAATGCTGGAATTACTATTATTACAATGATATTGTTTAAATCTACAATTCAATGGGGCTGATTCTGTAGTGACAAATCTCTAAGCTAACTAAAATGACAGTAATAAAAATATTGTTAACCTTTTCATAATACTCCCTGCGGAAAAAGACATAACTATATTTAAAGCTGTCATTTTAGTTTCGTTCAGAGATTGTGTTATACAGAGTCAGCCCCAATAGCTCTCTAAAAGTAAGTCAGCAATAGAGTAAGTAGTTACTTTATTTATTTATTTCAATATACATTATTATATAGTTGTTTTTTTTGATTTCAAAATAAAATAAATAGTTTTATCTCACTTTAGATATTTTAAGCCAATGAGACTATATTTAGGTTAGCAAATTATATTATTGTAATAAAAAAAATTGAATTCTTTGGGGGCAGTTAAAGAACTAGTTTTCTTTCATATCATTTAAAAAAACTGTTTTGGGGATTCTATATCTCAAAAAATCTGTTAAGCCAAAAAATTAATTGCCACACTAAAATTCACACTAGCTACTTACCTGCTGTCTATGCAGAGCTTGTTGTTGATGTTGTTGTTGCTGTTGTTGTTGCTGCTGCTGTTGTTGAAAATCAGTATGAAGGGGTGGTGGTGGTGGTGGTGGCTCATGACGAATAATATACTGTTGCTGATATTGCAGTCCATCCCCAACCACCAATTGAGGTTGGACACTGTCATTTACTATTATGTCATTGGGCTGTTCTGCTTGTTGAACTACCACCTTTAACAAAATCATTACAATTATGTTCATTGCTCATGTACACAATCTCAAAACTTGACAATTAAGTTTAGAAATTGAGTTCAACTCTATTAGCATCAAAACTCAAATGAAATTGTCATCATCAACTGATAGATGTCCACAGCTGGACATATGTCTCTTGCATAGATTCCTAAATGTTGCAGTCTTGCCATGCCTGGATCCAGCAGCTCCCGGCAACTTGTTAGGTCTGCCAATGCTGTGCTTTTCAGTGAGAGGTCACCATTCCAGTAATTTTGTACTCCAATGACTGTTGTTTCTTCCTACTATGTGCCCTGCCCATTACCACTTCAGCTTTGCAACATGCCGAGCAATGTCAGTAACTTTAGTTCTTCTACGGATCTCCTCATTTCTGATTTGATTGCTTAAAGAAACTCTGAACCCTCCATCTCAAATGAAATAAGTAGCAATAGCATCAATGAAGGAAATAGAGCATAAATAAAAATACCATTACTTTAATTATACAAAAACTAGCCTGTAAATCACTTGCAGTTTAAAATTTAAAGGAGTGTTTGAAATTTAAACACTGTTTGGCATGTTAAACATTAACTTTATTATGGTTTTGGTTCATCAATTTTAATAACTAGTATTCCTACAAAATCTTGACTTTTTAGAAAGGTTTTTACCTATTAGTCCATCATATTCAATTTTAATGTGCTACTAGAGTTGTGGCTTAGACCACACCACCTATTACATGTAAAAAGGGAAATTCAGAAATTGTTAGTTTATATTATTGTATTGTATAATTTACAAACCTGCTGTTGTGCATACTGTTGATCATCTTGATTGACTATTATGCCATCAGGACATATTAAATTATATCTTTGTAGATCCTCAAGGGTCAATGAAGGCCCTTGCCCGACTATTTGATAGAATTGAGCCATTGCAAGGAATTAACCTAACAATGAGACAAAGATTATGCCATTTAATAGATAAATTCTGTATTCACAAACAAGACACCAATGAAGTGTCACAAGTGTCTGAAAGCATATTATAGGTCCCACTAAATATTGAATCACATAAATCTTGGTGGAACACTGCACACAAATGTGAAACTTCATAGTGATGATTGTGGATATGGGAGTAAGTACCTCCTGTACCTAATTGATTGTTGACTTCATGCATGATGTTCTAGCTAAAATAAAAGTTTTCTTAATTATTATTTTAATTTTGATAATTATAACAGGGTTTACAGAACACCTTATCACTTTATGGAAGCGATTTTAGAAACGATAACTTTTTTTTAATAGAACATTATTTTACATTCATCAAGTCCAGGTGATTATTCCTGTTGTAAGAAATAGTTTATCAAAAATGTTCTTTTTATTATGTATTAGAAGCCAAGTATTTGACGACAACTGCTCCGTTGACAGCTATAATATTATCATACTCCCTGAACATTACGTACAACAACAGCAGCAATGACTCCGTGGATCGAGCGATCACTTCAACTATGGCTACCACAATAACCATCACCTCACAGCACATTTGCACAACTCATAGAACTTTAGTAAGCCGGTTGTTTTGAGAACACATGAAAAATAGGTCTGAAAACTTTTGGACGGGCGAATCGAAATGGCTTCGATTCTTTTGATCAAATCTATACCGTTTGAATGGCAAGGTTTTATACGCGATGGGACAAAAGTATTGATTTAATCCTTACCAATATTTACTAAAGACATTTTAAATGCCTTATTTATTGAAAAAAAGTTAATTTTTAACATCAAAATGCAATAATTTAACTCAAACGCCAAATCTAGAAGCAATTTACATTATGGCGTGTGTGTCACTTTATTACAAATGTTTTTTTGCTGTACTAGTATTCTGTGGTTTAAGTTAAAATATAGACTACTAATGTTTCTACTGTCTCTGGTTTCTCCTTTCTATACCATAGATTTATTATTTAGGTCGTAGACAGAGTAAGAGATATAGACATGGCGTTAGCGTATAGTCTGCGATAGTCGAAGTATTTTTTTGATATTTCTATACTTTGTAGCATTCATTTCGAGTCTTTACAAGATATATAATCTGTTTTTATCTTTAACAATCAGTAAAAAATTAGTAGTCCATGCATTTTAGATTTTTTCGCGGCAAAATTTATAACTTTTTTCGTTAATTTCTATTCATTCCATACTATTATGCTGAGTCAACATGACTACCACCAGTTCTTACGAAACAGCAAGGTATATTTCGAAAACTATTTGTCCCATCAAAAGAAACCAAACACTATTTTGTAGGTAAATTTAGTAAACTTTTTCTAAGTTCTGACAGCTTTTTCCTAGCTCTAATACTTTAATTTGAAATCACAAGAAACATTCACGGTTTAACAAGGGTTTCGTTTTTTATGCAAGTTAGTCAGCAATATTTTCGAAACTATTAGTTCTATCAAAATAAACTAAAAACTATTTTGGAGGAAATTTAATTAAGTTCATTATTGCTTTTAATTTCTTTTTTCCTAGTTCTAATAGTTTCTATGAAAATTACAAAATATATAAAGGTAAAATAATGGTAGTCATATTTCTCGAACTATTGGCCCTACCCAAATTATGCCCTACCTATGGCCCTATTTACCATAAGACCTTTCTGTCGGTAATAAATTTCAACGTGGCTAAAGAAGTTTTTACTTCAAAAATTGGCAGTCATACTGCTGATAGAAGTGAAAACGAATATTTTAAATTATTATTATATATATATCTTAAAACTAAGGCATTAAATTTTAATTACGAATGTAGTAGGTATATTTATATTTATTTAAGACCATTTGTCTTCGTAACAACGTGGTTTCGGTAACTCGAATCCACAAGTTTACCATACCTCTATGAGTTTACCCCCTACCAAAAAGTGCTCAACGCGGCTAAAGAAGTTTTCCCTTCAAAAAGTGATACGCTGAGCAGGACAAGAAAACATTTTCTCCCTCTGTCAACTCATTTCGCTCACCTGTTTTATCATTAATAAATTTTTTCATCACCTATATATCACAAACATAATAAAGAAAAGCAGACTTAACATAAATTTCACACCTACATAGACAAGTGTATGAGAATCTGTGTCCTTTTCCCTCCAAGCAAAAATGTTTATGTTCCTATCTTTTTTTTATTTGTTGCAACACTGTGCAACACCAACGCACACATTGACAAAAATTCAATGCGTGGCAGTCCGATAAGACATCTAGGAGACATATGGCGTTTGTTTACATTGTGTTGTCATAAATTGTTTGTGAAATTTAGAGGTTTAGTAGCCAATATTTATTGAAATAAAATGGTGAAGTGTTGTGTCTCCCTGTGTTACAACGCTTCGTACAGGAAAACCCCAAAAATAACGTTCCATCGGTAAGTAAATTTCATGATATCATGTAGCTTTGAGTTTTTTTCGTTTATCGCATCATATCAAGGATAAGATAGCTAATATTTATAGTTGTTAGGACGAAATATGTAGCCATGCTAATATTATAGCTATAATATTATGGTTTTCTGTAGAAATACATATTTTATGTTGAATAATCTTTTGTTGACATTTCGAGAACTTGAAAAAATTACAGGGCCGGACTTGACGACTCTTTTATTATAAGTTTATAACTTTCTTTTAATTTCAGGCTTCCAAAGGATGAATACCTGATAAACCTATGGATGAAAAATATTAATAGAAAAGACTGACAGCCCAATTCATCAAGACGTGTTATATCCTCCAAGCATATTTCAGCTGATTTAGCTCCCACCAGGACAGACCACTGAAAATTCAGAAATTATAAATTCCCAAATTGACCCTGCCTGGTTCAACTTTTACTCCACCAGATGTAAGTTTTTTTTTGTCAGAGTTGCGTTGTCCAAATAAGAACCCTTATAGTTTTTCCATGTCCAAAGTCAGCTGAGGTAAGAACAAAGTAGGTACAAATTTACTTACCTGAGTTTTCATTTAGCGGATGAATTCAAGTAGGTACGGTTCTTCTTTCCCTTACAAGTATTTCTCCAACAGTTGATTTTAAATCGACATGCCCATGATTCAGTTTCCAAACTCTTTAATGATAAGCATGTGGTTTAAGGTTTATTTAGTTGCTAGATTGATTTATATGTTTGTTTATAAATAATTTAATAATATTTTTTCCAGAACAAAAATGATTTTTTTTTCCCAGAATCGGTTTACCCAAGTTCCTACTACTACCTTCAATAGCAGAGCTACTAATGGTTCAGCCTAGTTCAACTTTTACTCCTCCAGATGTGAGTTGCATGTAAGCAATCGGCAACGCATCCATCTCGTAATTTTTGATAGTTTAACATTGTGTTAGTGTCGATCTGAACCTTAATTCGTGTTACGATTAAAGTCCTGTTTGTTGTGTTGTTCCATTTTAGTTATTTTCTGTTTGAGATTGTTAAAAGCGTGCTGTAAAGCGTGCTGTAGAATAAAGATTAGTTTTTTTTGTTTTATTAATCCACTTCTGGTACCTTAGAGTACATATTATCACTCTTCTCGTTAAAAATGGCATTCCGAATCAGTTGTAGATTCACTTTTTATTCTAAAGCACTAATTGTAAAGTTTAGTTGAATAAAGAACATGTGCGTTTAACCTGTTGATTTTTTTATTTAACCTTTTTACCTAATTTTTGGAATAATGATTCAATTCGATTAGTTTACAACACTTATTTGGCTTACTGCCAAGAAATTAATGTCAGTAGGAACTTTCTATAAATAATATCCCCATCACATGGTGGTGATTACCATTGCGGACCCAAGCCCGGAACAGACATCTAGCACAGCTCTATCCTATCGAGGCAGGCTTTAGCCAACTACAAATGGTTAAAAGGTAGGAGCGGATGCTGAGAAAGTATTTTTGAAAATCCATTCGCTTGTAAAACAGGGATCTAAAATTTGTATCAAAATTGAATTTAACGTAAGCGAAGCTGCGGGCAAAAGCTATATCAAATTACAATTTTAATTTTGTTACTACATAGCAGTTGTGATCGCTTGTGATGAAAAAAGTCATAACAAGTACCTATCATAATTTTTAAAACCCTTACAAAATATAGCTTCCAAATGTTATGTAACGTTTAGGGCGTTTTTTTTTCACACGACTTAACCCTACATATTAATATAAAAATGTTTTATGTAGCAACAAGGTGCGGCCCTGAGTTTTGTCTATGTGTGAGTAATGTTTCCGTGTGTTTGAAATTGCCACGCAATTTTTTCACTATATTGAATCTGCTCCCCTTTATAAATCTGTGTTATATATTTATCGTAGACAGAGAAAGTAATAATATTTATCATAGAGTAAGAATAAGCATAGAGAAGGCATTGTAATAATAATACCACAAGTGAGCGAAAACAGTATATATACTTTTCTTGTCCTGCTCAGAGTATCACTTAAATTATATCTAATAGAGGTCAAATAATCCTGTGTCGGTTTTGTTATTCGCCCATATTCGTACGAAATCAGAATTGAACAAAGTGGTAACTGTGCTCGTAGCTTAGGAAAAAAGTGATTTTACTCAAAGACGATGGTATATTGGATTGGATGGAAGAGTTACTATAGTGTTAGTGAATACCTTAATGATTGTTTAACTGGATAAACTGTAAAATTTAAATAACTAATTATGTAAATTTAAAAGGTGTCACAGCTGATGTATGAATTATTAATTACTTAATATTTGACTTGACATTATTTTGACATTTACTCTTACATAATTTATTAATCAAGATTTTTCTAATTTATTTAATAATAATAATTGACATTGAAAATGAAAATGATTTATTTCAACATACATATATTGACACATTTTAAATTGTTGGACTCAAGGGAATTAGGTTGGATATATATATTATATTAGTATGATAAATAATTGATTTAAAAAATATAATTTCATTTAAGGATATACATGTACCTGTATTTTTGCACACTGCCACTAGCAGTAAATTGTGAACGGGACTAATTATAAGATAACAACTGTTGTTACCCACAATTTGGCAAAATAAAAATTATGAATTATGAATTATGAATTATATTTCTGTGTGTTAGGCTGCAAAAGCCGAACTGAACGTAAATAAGAAAACATAACCTAAAATATGTAAGTTTACAATTTTAACCTTATTTTGATCTGATTTTTACAGATAAAAACAGGTTATATCTGTAAATACTGGCATGAATGCTACAAAGTATAGAAATAAAAAAAGTACTCATTTAGCATTAAGAAAATAATTGAATTTTGTAGCATTAACCACCCAAGTTAAGAATGTAAGTAAAATGATGCCAGGTTCCATTTTTGTATGTTCTCTGAAATTAGTCGGGTAACTCGCTTTATTATTATTATTACTCGCGTTGTGGGGATGCCAGCTGTATTATCATATTTACCCAAGTTTGGAACCCAAAATTAAGGGGAAAAAAGTGTCAAGCTATATACTTACGCAATAAGAAATTTTATTCATTTACCAATTAACGATAGATATTTTTAATGAAAGTCATTAAAGTAGTTAAACACCCGTAACTATACTTGTTAATTTTCAGGATTCAAGACAAATCCATACGTGACAATTATGAATAGAGTCGACAGGACGAAAGAGGTGGGAACCAAGCAAATATGCAAGCAAGCAGGTGTTCTAAGCATTTTGAGCAGCAATGCTTTCGCATGACATATCTGTATGAAAATTCAATACCCACGCTGCATATGCATACGCATAATTACGCATAATTCACAATTTTATACGTTTTGTTAACTGACTGTCAAAAAAGGAGGAGGTTCTCCATTTGGCGTGTTTCTTTAAAAATGTATGTTACCGCATATCTCCGTGGTTTCCAAACCGATTCGAAAAATTTTTTTTTCAATGTTTAGAGGAAGCTCACGAGGTGGTCCCATAAAATATTCTGACTCCAAATCCTCAATCCTGATGATCCTCGAGTATAACAAAGATAGGAAAAGTTGACACGTCAGGCTCGCCCGACTTTAACATAGTGTGTAGAAATCAAAATTATTTTTATTTTACAGTGGCTTTGGAAGTCGATTTTTTGGAAATAATTTTTTTTTCACTTATTGATTTAATGCAGTTTATACTAACCTGTGATTTGTAAGATTGAAAATAAAAATACGATGATGGTATGTACCACCACCCTTACGATGAAGCTTTTGTATCATAACAACACTTGATTGTTTTATGTCAATTATTAATCAATACAAGTTTTGTGGGCGACGCTGTTTTTTATTAATTGTTACTTGTTTATCCACTCAACTCGTGGCCTGAGTATAAGACGTGGACTTGCTACTAAAAGAATAATAATTATGAAAGTGAGAAGACGTTATACATAATATATTTATTCTGTACCTATAAGATCATCATTATATTTATAAATCAAACTAGTTTAATCTGTATTTAATTTGTATAATTTCCCTTATTACAACACGCACTTAACTTATTTTAAGGGTCTCCGCTCCGAAAGTGAATTGAATTGTATTATTATATAATTAGGAGAATCAGCCTAACCTCCTGTAGACAGTGGCGCCATCGGATAAACGTCTATAAAACGCGCTCTCTGTATTACCGCGTGGTCATTCTTTTGTCACCTTCCGAGCTGTAAACTGCGTTATTGTGAAACTCTTAATGAGTCATAATTGTGTTCAGATTTAAGTGTGTTCTTTTTTTGGTTATTTTATGTGTGATATGTTGTAATCGTTCACTAGAATAAATTGTGGTTTGTTATATTTGCTTAGTTTCACTTTACTCCACTTCTGTTTCCTAAATATATTATATTGATTAAAAATACGTTCAATTTGATTTGTTTTCACTTGTATTAAAAAAATTACTATACCTAGTTTTAAATCGTGTTAGTGCGTGTTTGACACTATCGACACTTATTTGCCATACTCTCAACTAAACTAGCGGCACGCTATGATGGCCGGTTTGACACATTACAATAGTGATGTGGAATGTCAATTTATTCTCGAACAAAAAACAATTAAGTTTTGTTTTTGTACCTGATTAAATAGGTTTAATAAAACAAAAATGTAAATGTTTATTTAATTTATTTGAACGAACTGAATATTTGAATGAAAATGAATATACATACTTTATATGCACACAAGAAACATATGAATACAAAAGATACCAAAAAAGGTGCCACAAAAGGCCATAATTAATCAGATTCGTCCATACTACTATTTTCACTGTCGTCACTGCTATCATCACCTACATTAATAATTATATGTTCGTTTTCTATAATATTATCTATTTTCACATCTCTTTCATAATCTTCCCTTATTAATTTAACAGTTCTATTCACAACCTTTTCCCAGTCTCCTTTAGTCACATGTTCACAAGCTTCTTCTAATAATTTTAGCATTTTTTTTGTGGTAAATGGGGGTTCTGTATTGTGTCTTGCAGCATATCCCTTAATTTGAGCCCACACCAACTCAATCGCATTATACTCACAATGGTAAGGCGGTAACCGTATAACTCTGTGCCCATGTTCTAATGCTATTTCGTCAATGACGTATCGGATCTTGGTTGGTTTGTTTTCTTTTAAAAGACGTACTAATTCCGCTTTTAACATATTCATGTTTGCATCTACGCCATTTTTACGAAGCCATGCGACGATATCAGCTTTCTTTTGGGATTGGGCAGGTGGCTTGTCAATTTGCATCGAGTGGTATGGGGCGTTGTCCATAATTATAATAGATGGTTCAGGGAGGCTACACAACATTGAGGTAAACCATTCAGTAAACTTTTCTCCATTCATGTCTTCATGATAGTCTCCAGTGGTTTTTGACGCAAAAGCCATGAGAGAACCTTCGACAAACCCGTTGATGGTTCCGGCGTGACAAATTATAAGTCGCGATCCTTTTCCTACAGGAACTTTGGAAGTAGATGCTGCTGTGTCATCGTTCCAAGAACGGCCTACAGTATGGTTAGCATTAAGCCATGTTTCATCCAAGAACACAACATTTTGCCAATTTTTGATTTCTTTCACTTGCCGTAAAAAAGTATACCTTGCCATCGCTATATCAAATCTTTCCATCAATATTTTGCGTTTGTTACATTTTTTGTATCGAAATCCAATGGTCTTCAAAATCTTCGTTAAAGAACTTTCCCCACCGAAGAATAATCCAGCTTCCTTCAGTGAATGCACCAACTTTTTTCTTGTTGGATACTCCTTCTGTAAATAGTAGCCGTAAACATGTCTTCGGATAGCATCGGCATCAAAGCTATCGATGCCTACGACTGGTTTTGCTCGTTTTCTCTTTTTTGGTGTGTGAAGTTTATTTTCTTCTGTGCCAGTCTCGCCATATTTTTCTTTAGTTATCCGTCTAACAGTTCGTTGTCCAATATTAAGCGCATCAGCTACGCGTTCAACCACTGACGTTATAGGTAAAATTGGCCCTCCATTTTGAGCTTCACGATCGAAATAGTTACGAAGGCGTATTACGAACTCACGTGTCTGACTATTTAGAACAGTTCTCTGCGTACGTTCGGTCATATCGACGAAATCCACAACAAAGGGCTTGAACAGAGTCCAAATTAACGAGCAAGGGTCAACAGTAATGCAGTATCAATATTTGAAATCCAAAGCCAGGTCAAAACTATATCACAATCGCATTGCACTGACAGTTTATACTTTTCGAAGCAACGTCAATTCGAAACTGCTTTGTTTTGCATTAAGCATTGACGCGAGTTTGCCGGAGGTAGTAGTTGTGCTAGCCAGCGATCCTATGTGACGATCGTATTAGATTCCATTTTTAAAAATTTTCAATTTAGAAAACCAAATGCCGAGTTGTGGTATATATCATATAAAAATAAAAATTTTGCCTTTTGTATGAAACAGCTGATATTTTTTTGCGATTTCAGAGGTTTGTCCACATAGTGAAAATTGTTCATATTCACAAGTACATTCACCCCTTAAATGGTGCAAACTGATTTTTCTACACTTGTATACATTTTAGAAATCAATTTAATAAATAAATTTTGAGTCCTAAACCTAAAACTACATTCGATAAAATTTATGAATCTCTGCACATCACTATCGTCAATAAAGTAATACAATTATTTCCTTCAAAGTCGTTATCAATTAATACGGAACTTCATGAGCGGACAAACGTCAAACCGGCCATCATAGCGTGCCGCTAGTTTAGTAATAAGCATTAGCAGTTATCCCACAAAATATAATAATTGTATGATAGCAATAAGGTTTGTTATATAGATATAGTACATGTCGTTAATTTAAACTATCGCTTTCGCATACTGTGTACGGTGACGATGACCAGTCTATATATCTTTCTCTGTCTACGATATTTATTTACTCTATGGCTCGATATTATTATTTTTTGTGTTTTATTTTTGCTGTGTATTTTTGCATTACTCTTTGAATTTGCTCCAACCAAAGAGTATTTAAGCCATTATGACCACAGAATGAAGATCTAGACTACTGACTAGCTAAGTGACTGGTTCGTATATCGTACGATCGTACATATCTCCCCTAGAGTAATTATTGGTTCCGTTTCCGTAATCCTACTCTGAATAGAGTATTTTTTTATTGTAAGTAGGTACTAAGTTCCTACTAGTAACTAGTCTGTGCATCGTATGATCGTACATCTATGATCGTACATTACCACAGAATACTTATTTACTCGTTCTAGTAAATCTCAAAAGACGATTTCAGAAAAAATAAAACTAAAATTAATCAGAAGTTAGGTACTTCATGCTATTACAAAAATAATCATTTTTGTAACCAATTTAACTATAAATCAAGTGGATGATATGAGGGTTTGAAGATAGAAGTGTTATTGAAACATTTGAAAATAAGCGCAAAACTTTGATTTCATGACATTTTGTCGCTGCCTTCAGTCCTAGGATCAGTGCAAATGGATGATACAGTGAATTCTCCAGGTATTATTATACTTAGTTATATAAACACGTGCTTATGAAGAAGTGTTCTCAATATTTAAATTTGATTTAAAGGTAACAAAATGGGTGATTCCGCATCGGAAAGTGACTCCAGCTCCCTCGATGGCGGAGCAATGCTGCCTCCGAGCACGGTCTCTCGTGATCAATTACAAAAAAGAATTGAATCCCTGCAACAACAAAACAGGTAAAAATACAGTACCTAATGTTAGCTTTAATATGACTTGATGAGTTTCTATATTATCCCGATTATTTTAAATCATGAATAGGTATGTGAAAATTTGAAGTCTTATTAGATTGTTACTTTTTTTCATCGTTTAGATCAAACCATCCTCTTGAATGTTAGTATAATGAGCCTTGTACTATAGGCAAACTTTATGAAAATACTCTACCCTGCTACTATTATACAAATAAAGTGGATAATAATAATAATAATAACAGGTAGTTAAGACGGGAACTACCGAAAGTACATTCTGAAGGATGGCACTCACGACATCTGTCGAGCCTGTCGCCATCCCGGTCGGTGAGTCACTCAGACATGTGCTTTCGGGATGTTCGGCGCTTGCTAACACTGAGTATCTGCAGAGACACAACCAAGCGGCCAAAATCCTTCACCAGGAGCTTGCTCTGAAGTACGGTCTCCTGGATGAGAGGGTGCCGTACTACAAGTACACGCCGGTGCCTGTACTCGAGCGTGACGGAGCCCGGCTCTATTGGGACCGGTCCATCATCACAGACAGGACTATTCTAGTGAATAAGCCTGACATTGTGCTGTTGGACCGGGCACAGTCGCGGGTGTTTTTGGTGGACTTCACCATTCCATATGACGAGAACCTTGTGAGAGCTGAGACGGAGAAAAAACGAAAGTATCTCGATCTGGCTCACGAGGTTTCCGCCATGTGGTATGTGGAGTCCACTGAAACCATCCCAATCGTTATATCTGCGAATGGGTTAATCCCAGTCAGCCTCGCTCACCATCTGAGGCGACTGGGGTTCCGTGGCAGTTCGCTCGCAGCCAGGATGCAGAAAGCGGTGTTGCTAGACTCGGCTAGGATAGTCCGCCGGTTTCTCAACCTGTCCCCCTGACCCCCGGCCGTCTGGTCTCCCCTGCCGGGGTGTAATCCTCCGCCCGCTACAATTATTTATTTGTGTAATGTGTATGTAAGTTTATTCATTTCTATTTATTTACGTAAGTTTATAGATTTTTTGGCCTTATTTATAATATGTATTTATTTTGTATGCGGGCGTGAGAGTTAAATTCATATCGATAATAATAATAATATTAAAGTAAGTTTTATACATGTAGTTATATATTTAGTAAGTTTATTATAACTGTTTTGGCCATATATATGTATTTATTTTGAATGCGGGTGTGAGACCTAAATTTATATAGATACTTAATAATATAAGCCTGCCAACCCGCATTGGAGCAGCGTGGTGGGTCTAAGCTCTAATTCCCTCTCTCCTATGAGAATGGAGGCCTGTGCCCAGCAGTGGGAGGTTAATAGGCTGTAGTGGTGGTGGTACTTAATAATATATTTAGGTAACAGAAGTGGAGTAAAGTGAAACTAAGCAAATATAACAAACCACAATTTATTCTAGTGAACGATTACAACATATCACACATAAAATAACCAAAAAGGAACACACTTAAATCTGAACACAATTATGACTCATTAAGAGTTTCACAATAACGCAGTTTACAGCTCGGAAGGTGACAAAAGAATGACTACGCGGTAATACAGAGAGCGCTTTTTATACACGTTCCTGCCCGCTTTTATAGGTTTTAGTCGGGTACCTACACTACTCACAATAATTTTGCTAACTCGGCCTATCCTGATTGTGCGCCGCCCTCGGCTGCACCGGAAACAATTTCATCAGAAGCAGGAAGGGCTGGTGTGCGTATGCCATCTTCATTAGCTCCCCCTCTTGCGGTGTCTCCTGAACTAGTGAGGGCACCCAAAGATTCACCCGCATCGTCACAGTTACTGTCATCAGAACCTGCATAAGACACAAATGATTGATTATTCATGACGATGCACGCTATTGCCTATTCTGACAATCATCACGCATACGAGGCCCTCATTCAAAATAACAACTTTCGCTACACAAAATAAAACGCTTCACATTCAAAAGTATGCATACTTCTCCAGACATTACATCTCAGTTAATCTCATACCTGAACTTGCAAGTTCACACACACACCACGTTAAAAACGTGCCAGGACAGAGCCTGATGCGCATTCAGAGAACGCGACTTCCCAGGACAAAACCTGCCAGGACACAGCCTGATGCGCATTCAGAGAATGCGACTTCCCAGGACAAAACCTGCCAGGACACAGCCTGATGCGCATTCAGAGAACGCGACTTCCCAGGACACAGCCTGCCAGGACACAGCCTGATGCGCATCTAAGAGACGCGACTTTCGAAGCCAGCCACTCTAGGTCGCCAGCCTCGGAAGCACGCTGCATCGGGGCAACACCAGTCATACAGCTCGACCAGCAAGGCAATTCGCCTCACACCCAAATACATCAAACGTGCTACTGTAATCATAAGAAAACATTAAAATGTTCGGTTGAATCTTACTTTCAAAAAATGCAGCGCAACTCTCGGGACACCATTCTCCTTTCCAAGGAACCATGTACTGAGTCTTTAGTGCGCTCACGAACCTACCCAAAACCATGGGTACCATTGTGATTTTCAAGATGAACCGGGTCCATACTTGGCCCGAGGTTGACACACACATTCGTGTGCATCTCCCCGTCGGTGGTAGCCATTCTACCACCCACCTGACAGAGTGCTATGCTACACTCCTCGCAGGTCTGCCGACATAGCCTTCTTCTCAATCTGCCCACTACATACAACGCTGTCCGCTGTCATCCACTAGCCTAACAGAGCCTAAAGTAACCTAACCTAACATGTAAGCTTACATTTTGACCTAACAACTGAACTAATAAGTAGCCTAACGTTTGACCTAACAACTGACCTAACGTCTGATTTACGACTAACCTAACTTTACTAGAGAAAGCATGTAACTAAATTGGATGACAACAAGCAGAGCCATAGGCAATGTTTATGCAAATTAAGTTGAAAGTGTCTGTCACCGAAGAACGTGCCGCGTAGTCCGAAGCACGACTTCGAGGTACCACTCCAAGGCACCGCTCCAGGACCCCGCTCCAAGGCACCACTCCAGGGCACACCTCCAGGGCCCCGATCCAGGGCACCACTCCATGGCGCCAAACATGTAACAGAAATTAAAACCAAATCGTTATCACGAAACGACGTGATCATCGTGGCTATCCATACATAGCAGGTAGTCAACGCATAGACAATTACCTTCACAAGCTCTCTGACTTAAAAGTTCATTACCAGCACAGTTACCAGTACCAGCACAGGTACCAACAAAATTATTTGACTGCTTCAGCAGAGCTCATACATACAAAGCCGATAGAACTCACAGAACCTGTGGAGCTCTCAATAGAGCTGGTAGAGCTCCTAGATACAGTAGCGCTGGTAGAGTACCAAGACACAGTAGAACTCGTAGAGAAACAAGAGACAGTAGAGCTGGTAGAGCATAACGAGTCAGTTGAGCTCATAGAGCAACAAGAGTCGGTAGAGCTGGTAGAGCACAAAGAGTCAGTAGAGCTCAAAGAGCAACAAGAGTCGGTAGAGCTGGTAGAGCCCTCACTAAAGGTCGCTCAACCATAGTACAAACTCACAGTTGTACCATGTCGAAACAACTTTGAACATTCAAAACATCAAACATCATCATCGATGAACACAGAAAATGAAGAAAGTTTACTCATACCAGTTATGTTCAACCATATCGAGTAGGCTAACGAGCAGCCTCGCGCACTATACAAGCACGCAGCCCTGCGCGACCAGTAGACGCGCAGTGTCACGCCTCACAGCGTGGCATGCGAGCGCGCAGCATCGCACCCTAGGCGAGCGCACAGCCATGCGCAACCAGGAGCGCGCAGCATCGCGCACTAGTTGGGCGCGCATCCCTGCGCGACCAGTGGACACGCAGTGTCACGCCTTAAGCGCGGCAGGCGAGTGCGCAGCACAGCGCACTAGACAAGCGCACAGCCCTGCGCGACCAGCAGACGCGCAGTGACGCGCTTCACACACGCGGCATGCGGGCGCGCAGCCCAGCGTGACCAGAACGCCTCACACGTGGTGAGCGCCGAAGACGAAAGGAACATAGAACAGAAAATGAACCTGTGACCTGTAGGTCACAGCACACACGTCATGTCCATCACAGGTTCAGAGTACCTTTACGAGCAATTCATAGCATCGACGATCAATTGTCCTAACCAGCTGCCACTGTGCCTCATACATTCACAGCTGAATTTTAACTTCATTGCACTTTATGTAATCCTTGTTTAGTGCGGATTACAACCATTTTGTTTATAAAAGCCTCGTATGTAAAATTACTAACGAGAAAAGATTCTGACAGGTAGGTATGTAGACTCGTAATCGATTTGTATGAAATCAAACTTTAACTATCCATGAGGGTAGATAAACAATACTTCTCTAATCAAAATAGAATGCAACATTCAACAACAAATTACGTAACCTGGTTCGGTAATATTAAAGAAAATAACCTGTAAAACCCAAGTTAACGTTTATCAGAACTATAAATATGTTTGCTCGTCCATACCTGACCTCAACAATTATTGTTTTGTGTACAAGCACTATTCCTTTGTAAAAGTATCACAGAAGCATTAACAAACCCCAAGGGATACTAGCGAGTTTAACAGGTTTTCTTAAACCGCTGTCTAACATCACGAATGCATCGCATCATTCGAAACACAGTGAGCGTTATTAAGAGACACTTTTTATAAACACAGCATGTTTAAAACAATTGAATCGTAAAGTGGGTATAATCTGACTTTTAACCGTCACGCATTTATTACGTATTTGACGCACAAAACTTTCTAAATTGCGGATGATTGGTATCCGATCGTAACTAGGTCAAGAGTTTTAAATAACAACCCTCATTTTAAAAACAAAAAACTAAATTACGCAAAAACAATTTATCCATACATCATGTTTTAGCAAAACATTACTTTATGTTTCAAAACTCAGCAAACTTAGAGGTTTCAAGTTATGTATTCAAACTTAGGGTATGAGTCACCTATTTTTCACAAAAATATTTTTGTACCCGGTTGGTACCCACAAAGGTTCTACTTTTGAATAAGATGTTTCTGCTAGACACTTTAAACTGTTCACAAACTAGCATTCAGGGCGGTTTAGGGACTCAAATGTATGCGTTATGCCAATAACAACCACTGAGCCAACACAGCTTGCTAATTTAGTGGGAAATTATCATAAAATGGAAATCGCGTAAATACAATTGGGGTCTAAACCTTTTCTTAACACAATTAACAGTCAATTCAGTAACATGAATTACTGTTCATTTACTTTGTGGCTACGCTTGGTGGGTATTACATCCTTAAGCAAATAAATAAAACGGTCCTACCGATGTCGCATATTACGTCATATCACCAGAGGCTCGATGGTGTCATCACCTCACCACCATTCCAGGCAAATGCCAGGCGTAACACAGGAAAGCGCGCAGCACCGCGGCTCCGAGGCACGGCACGACAGCGTGTCGCGCAGACTGAATCGCCCTCGTGAACGCCCAGAGCGCCCACGTGGCATGCACAGTTGCACACCCAAGCGCACTCGTGACGCGCCTGAAGCACACGAGCTGTGCAACACCACAGCTCGGCCACGCTCCGCGAGCCAGCGATAACAATCACATGAAAACAAAACACAACTTTAGCACACAAATAAACACTGCACATTACGCGAGTCACCCTTCGAGAGATATCTTGATCGGTCACGTGATCAACTTTAAGCACTTTAAATTTGGGTATGTTCCTTTTTGATTCATCTCGTATGTGGGCCTATTTAGCGGTCCTTTATCCCACTTCTGAATTTAGGAAACCAGAAGTGGAGTAAAGTGAAACTAAGCAAATATAACAAACCACAATTTATTCTAGTGAACGATTACAACATATCACACATAAAATAACCAAAAAGGAACACACTTAAATCTGAACACAATTATGACTCATTAAGAGTTTCACAATAACGCAGTTTACAGCTCGGAAGGTGACAAAAGAATGACTACGCGGTAATACAGAGAGCGCTTTTCATACACGTTCCTGCCCGCTTTTATAGGTTTTAGTCGGGTACCTACACTACTCACAATAATTTTGCTAACTATATTATTAATGTGAAAGTGAGTCTTTATTACTGTCTGCTATGTTCTCCCAGCCCATTTGTTCAACGGATTTCAACGAAATTTATTACAGAGGTTGCATCCCTGGCGAGGGCATAGGTGTTACTATTTAACCTGGAAATCAAAGATTTCCCATAGGTATTTTTGAAACCTAAATCCGTGTGTGTCTGTGTGGGCATCTACTTGATATCAAATTTACATTGATACATGATTTACATTTTCGAACCCGTGGTAGATTCTTAAGACTTATGATAAGTGGCAGAAGTTGTCCTACGTGAAATAAATCATTTCATTTCATTATTATAGGTAGAATATTGTAAACCTAGCACATGAATTTTAGGAGAGAGAGCATATTGTACTCGGGACATAATATAACACACCATATAAGTCTGACTCTCACTTAGGAGGTGTTTGACAGTTAGGTAATAACTAATTACATTATATTCTTTATTTTTTCAGAGTGTTAAAAGTTGAACTGGATACTTACAAACTGAGAGTGAAAGCATTGCAAGAGGAAAACCGTGCACTGCGACAGGCATCAGTGTCAATTGTAAGATTAATTTATAGTGCAGAATACAAATCATAAAGAATACGGAAAGTTGTGCACCACACTTTCAATCACTAAAAATACTAACCCTGCCATGTATTTACATGCTAGAATCAGCTACATTTGTAAGGAAACAACTTTAAAACTAGAGGACCTACTGTGAAGTTACCAACTAAGACCCATTCGGAAAAATCCATACTAATATTATAAATGCAAAAGTATTTCTGTCTGTCTGTCCATCTGTTCCGGGGAAGGACATAGGCTACATTTTATCTCGGAAAATTAAGTAGTTCCCGCCAAAATCGAAAAAGTCGTGGGCAGTAGCTAGTAATAATATCATGTTTCCCAGTTCCAACCTAAGTATCCATAGTACTGGTCCTAACCTGTGTTTAAAAATTTACAACCAAATTCCAGACCACATAGAACTTTTGGAGATTAATACAGCGTTTGATAATTCAATTTACAAATTAATTAAATGACTTGAGATAAATAACGCAGCTGTCTCTCTACTACCAATGATTTGCTGTGTCCCATATTTTAACATGTAATCTCTTTTTTTCATTTTAAAATGAAAAAAAGAGATTACATGTTAAAATATAAATTACATGTTAAAACAAAATTTCTTTCTTTCATTTTATTGTATCATTTTCAGCATAAACAATTCATTAAAGAAAATTTTCGAAATAATTTAAATATATTAATGTTAACACTTTTTAATACATAGTTTTACACAAGTAATACTGATTAATTAGGTAACTTTATATTACACAGCAAGCTAAAGCAGAGCAAGAAGAAGAATATATTTCCAATACTCTTTTGAAAAAAATTCAAGCTCTGAAGAAAGAAAAGGAGACCCTTGCTCACCATTATGAGAGAGAGGAAGAATGTCTGACAAATGATCTTTCCAGGAAATTGAATCAAGTAGGTATTTTCATCTCAATCTCTATAACTAGTCTTGTTTGGTATTACCTGATGGTAATGGTTTTTGAGTACTTTTAATTTGCTCTTAGTATTTAAAAACTGAAAAAAAAGGAAACAGACTTCAAGAGCACTGAAAAGCATGACAATTTTTTTTAGTTACTTTCATCCAATTTACTCTTAGCCCATTGGCTGAGATTTATCTAATTCTGTATGGTTTGGCACTGCCTTTAAAAGTAGTAGTTAGTATACTTTTCAATGGAAAGCATTGTGAACAGGATAGTACTGTCACATACATGTCACAGATCGTAGACTTGATCATTTCATAAAATAATTGAGCATTTTGTGAAACAGTTGCGTTTCACATAATCAATGAATGTGTATGTTTGTTGATTTGTTTAATGACCTTTGACCAGATCATTTATTTAGGGGTCCATACAAAAGTAAATGTAAAATGGGTTGGCTATTCCAGAAGACTCTTCTGGCTTTATGCTTTATTAAAACATTATGGGTAGGGCAGATAAGACAAAGTGGAGGTGGGTAGTGCTGATTCAGTTTTGGGAGAGATCCACATATTTAGAAAATATTTAAAAAAGTAAAAGGGTTAATAAACCTTTTAAATTCACCATAATTACATATGTTTAATCGTCGCCATGATGAACCACTTAAGTAATGCGCAATCAGCACCGCTAGTGATTATTAATGTGACTATTTTACGATATCATTAAATAAATATTGTTTGTAAAATATCTCTTTAGTCTGTGCTACTTAAATAACATAATAATATGCACATGTAGCACAGCCTAAGGGCTACTTTATTTAGGGTTCTGCACTAAAATAATTAAAAGGGAACCTTTATGGTAACTAGATCGAGTTAGTTATGAAAGGGCTTCTTTTGCACATTGTTGTTGCCATAACCCGATCTGCCAGTTTTTATTGTAATAAATAAGTTATGTATTTATTTTAGCTACGTCAAGAAAAATGCCGTTTGGAGCAAACACTAGAGCAGGAACAGGAATGCTTAGTGAATAAATTAATGCGCAAAATTGAAAAACTTGAAGCAGAGACTCTTGCAAAACAGACTAATTTAGAAAGACTTCGCAGGGAGAAGGTAATTTAGTCATTTTTCAAGTTAATTAGTGTATGAGTGTCTTAGCACCACAACTGAAACCATCACCACCACTACAGCCCATTAACGTCCCACTGCTGGGCACAGGCCTCCACTCTCATAGGAGAGAGGGAATTAGAGCTTAGACCCACCACGCTGCTCCAATGCAGGTTGGCGGGCTTTAACGACTATTATCATGTTAGTGATAATAACCGGGACCGACGGCTTAACGTGCTCTCCGAGGCACGGGGGTGAAACACCGCCAACTTCCTAACTCCGGGCTAGTGCGGAGAATTTCTAGAAACCATCACACAACAGGAAAATGATCAAAGTCTAAGTCAAATAACGTTTATTCAATTTAGGTAGGTATACTACACTTATTGACGTCGAGTTATCATATCACCAGACAGTGCATAGAGTTGCCATAATAAAAGACCTTCCTTTTCTTTCTCATGTAGTATATCACCGCTCAGATCGGTGTCTTACAGTAACACACATCCTGCATAGTCGTCCTTGTGTATAGTTTAATTGTTACCTCATAAAAAAATAATGTTAAAAATGTCTGTCCTGAATAACAATGAAGGAATGATAATGTCCTCCTTTTTTCTGTCTTCATTTATGAAGTAACACTAAGCTGCTCTACTTTTCCAATTTACCATCTAGTCATGTGTGGAATTATGGATGGCCTCATTGCAGGATGTCTGAAAGTTGCAGGATATAGCTACAAGGTGGTTGGAATTTACTGTCGTACTAGATGATTCCCGCGACTTCGTCCGCGTGGATTAATGTTTTTTGATTCCCGCGGGAACTCATCAATTTTCCAGGATAAAAAGTAGCCTCTGTGCTTCCCCGGGATACAACCTATCCCTGTACCAAATTTCATCAGAATCGGTTGAACAGATACATTTTTTTATTCCCGCGGGATCTCTTCAATTTTCCGGGATAAAAAGTAGCCTATGTCCTTCCCGGAGATGTAACCTATCTCTGTACAAAATTTCATCATAATCGGTTGTTGATGTTGTTGTTAGTTGGGCCGTGAAAGCGTATAGACAGACACACAGACGCACTTTCGCATTTATAATATTAGTATGGATGCATGAATATAACTATGTGTTTTCGTATAATGTTGCGCCTAGAGCATAGATTAATTATTATACCAAGTATAGATTGCTAACTCCCTTATAAAAAATTTTCTAGGTTAATACTATCGTTAGGTTAGGTTAGGTTAGGCTCTAAGAGGTTACCAGGCTCGCTCGACAAATGATTATAGTAAAATCGGTGAAATATCGTATTTTCTTGGTTCAATTTGTATTAATTATTTATATAAAACTATCAAAATACAAAAATTTGATAAAATCACTTAAGCAAATAGCAAATTTTCAGCAATTTATCAGCTTGCACAGTTACGCCATCTCAGTTTATGCGAAGAACTACAAGGTACCGGCGACTTTAATGCGCATTTAGCGAGCTTTGATTGAATGTATGAAGTGAAGTCTTAACCTGGCTTATATATTGTCTTTGGCCTAGAGATATTCTTACTGTATTTCTGACTTTCAAGTTACTCTAAGGTACAAATGGGTACACTCAAACAGGATTTAAGTTCTCTTTGACTGCATTATATTATAAAGACTGTTGCAAGTCCAATGTGATTTGTTAGTTCATAATATTATAATAATTTTTGGTATCTCCAACTCCTTAATGGGTACTCCTTACTGTAATAGTTTATAATTTAAATATTTCTATTCCCCTACAGGTAGAATTAGAGAACACATTAGAACAAGAGCAGGAAGCGTTGGTAAATAGATTGTGGAAGCGTATGGATAAACTTGAAGCTGAAAAGAGATCGCTTCAAATTAGGCTTGATCAACCTGTTTCTGATCCAGCTAGCCCTAGGTGAATTTTTTGTTCTTTCCTACACTTATATTTGACTAGCTGATGCCCGCGACTTCGTCCGCGTGGTTTAAGTTTTTTTAAATTCCCCCAGGAACTCCTTAATTTTCCGGGATAAAAAGTAGCCTATGTCACTCTCCAGGTCCTAAACTATACCCATGCCAAAAATCACGTCGATCCGTTGCTCCGTTGCGGCGTGATCGAGGGATAAACCAACAAACCAACAAAGCAACAAACAAACACTTTTTCGTATTTATAATATTAGTATGATACAGCACGCATGATTCTGTGACGAGTGGCCAAATAGCGTCAAATGATACATGAGAAGTTTCTGAAGGGGGCCTATGTCACAGAAGAAACTGATATCCAAAATGTAATACACTAGCTGATGCCCGCGACTTCGTCCGCGTGGATGGAGGTTTTTGGTTCCCGCGGGAACTTTTTGATTTGCCGGGATAAAAAGTAGCCTATGTGTTATTCCAGACTATAATCTATCTCTGTGCCAAATTTAATCCAGATTCGTCCAGCCGTTCTGGCGTGATTGAGTAACAAACATCCATCCATCCATCCCAACTTTCGCATTTATAATATTATTAGTATCCTTATCCTTACTAATATTATAAATGGGAAAGTGAGTTTTTTTGTATGTTTGTTCCGCTTTCACGCCGTAACTACTGAACCGATTGCTTTGAAATTTTGCAGACGTAAAGTTAAAAGTCCGGATTAAATAATTTTGAATTTATAACAACATCAACAACCGATTATGATGAAATTTTGTACAGAGATAGGTTACATCTCCGGGAAGGACATAGGCTACTTTTTATCCCGGAAAATTAAAGAGTTCCCGCGGGAACTAAAACTCCTCAATCCACGCGGACGAATTCGCGGGTATCAGCTAGTATAGTATAAGAAAGTATAGAATACTGAAACTTATTATTAAATGCTTATGATTAAGTTTAAGGCAATCTTTTTTTATTGATGTGATTTTTTTGTTGTTTGAGGTAAATGATCATATTGTGGATTCGGTTTCTATGTCATCTTGGAATAACTTGTTAATTGTTTTTTCATGCCGAGTTTAGCAGTTTTAATCAATATTAATTATGTTCTACCTTGCCAGGGACATCAGTAATGGTGATACAGCATCTAACATAAGTAATCACATTCAGACTCTGCGCTCAGAGGTTGTGAAGTTAAGGTAACATGCACATTTAATTACTAAAACCTTTACCAATGCCTTTACCACACCAATACATTCCCACGCCGCGCTTTACTGAACAAAGCGATTAGCGCCATGATTATTGCTTAAAATCATATTGCGTCCCAATAGTTTACATTTGGGACAATCAATGGTTATTTGATTATTGAATAGTGTTTCAGAACTGTCTCGTTGGTCTTGTGGTTAGCATGTTCGACTGTCACTGACGAGGTCCCAGGTTCGAATCCCGGGTCGGGCCATAAATAAGTATTGGGTTTTTCTGACGTTGGAGTTAGGAGTTGGCGGTGTTTTACCCCTTGCCTCGGAGACCACTCAAAGCCGTTGGTCCTGCGCCTGGTCTCTATCCAGTTGTGTCGGATTTTCCGTCCCATCGGGCTATGAGAGTAATGCAAAGGAGAGTGCACCTGTGTTTGCGCACACACTATAATATCTCCCGCAAATGGCTAATCTCTCTGGAGGTCGGGAGGACAAAGTGTTTCAAAAACTGAAAGTATAGGAGAAATTATTATTATGTCATTAAACATACTAATAAAACATTTTTTTGCAGGAATCAATTGGCAGTTTCTCAAAATGAAAATAAAGAGAAAATGCAAAGATTCGTTTTAGAGGAGAAACATATTCGAGAAGAAAATCTGCGTTTGCATCGGAAATTACAACAAGAGGTATATTCCATTACACAAACAAACACAACCAAATCGTGTTCTATGATTCCGTTAAACTAAATAATAAACCTGAGGAAATCTGCATGCTGGAGAGTTCTTCATTAAGAAGCCTTCAGACACTTTGCCGGCATGGTAGGGCTATAGCCTTACAGCCTATTTTGAGAGAATACCTGACCTGTTAATCTACTGACTGATACCCGCGACTTCGTTCGCGTGGATTGAGGTTTTTTATGATATTAAGTAAGGATTGTCCAGAACACAATATAACATGCTAATTTTTACACAACTGTAGTATGTAGGTCGTAAAACCAATGAATAGGCATGATGACTGATTTTGAAAAATGGTCAGATTATGTTCGGAAGTATCTACTATTTCGAAAAAATATCTTATTTCAGCAGAATAATAAAGTTTAGTAGATAAAATTAGCATTTGAAATTTAAATTTTAAAATTCACGCCAAAACGTTCGGCGGTGTCATGGCGTCGTTGTGACGTCACTATTGTTTTTACCAATGTACTCTGTGCTCGAAAACAAACAATTGTGACGTCATTCGCTTCTTTGTGTTTTATGCAATATGGCGGATTGCTGTATTTTATAGTTTTATTTTATCAAAATAAATAGCAATCTCACTCGATATTGAAAAATAAATACGTTTATCTACTCCAGCATCGAAAAGTTCCAATTTCGAATTTGACAACTATATCGAATTGAACCCTCTTTCGTGTTTGCTTCTCATAACGATACAGTTCGTTTATGGGAGCTGTATCGTTATGAGTCGTAGCTGTATCGATATGGTTATCTTCATAAATAGGATACCTATAGCTTAGCGGCTCTGGGTTCTGGCACTTGATTGATTTGACTTTTTTATTAATTTATAAAGTAAAAAATTATAAAGACGTCCTTGTCGTAGATAAAATCTTGTATGCAACTGTACGTAATTAGTCATTTTAATTCTCGTACTATCCTATTTTGATATTCGGCAAGCCTCGTATCAAAAAACAGCACTCGAATTAAAATGACCCTCATTACGATACAGTTGCATAAATAGCTATTTTTATAATCCATGAATCCTATTTCATTAGATAAATTCATAATTGCATTGATTCTTGGTTACTGTCATCATGCCTATTTAAAGTGGTTTAACTTAATTGCAGGTGGAACGTCGCGAGGCGTTGTGTCGTCATCTCTCTGAAAGTGAGTCTTCCTTGGAGATGGAGGAAGAGAGGCAATTCAACGAGGCTTTGAGTGTAAGTACCTAGGTGCATAATATCCCTCACGATCAAATGGTCTAACTAGCAAAACGTCTATGAGAAAAGTCTACCACTAAGCACCAATATGTCTATGTAGCAAAACGGCCATTTATCAGTTAAAGGTCTATAAAGTAAAACATCTTATGAGCACATCATCAGTTTTTTTGTGTATACTCATGAACATATCTTGTAACTTTTCATACTTTTCACTTAATTAGACGTTTTGCTGCTTAGACTTTTTGATCATGAGGGATAAATACCTGCCCAAAGAAATAATGCGGTTGTTGGTACATGAGATATGTATAGCTTCTGTGAATCTTCTTAGATATGTTTTACGGCCATAGTCTACTAGGGCGCGCCGCAGTTCGTCGTGGATTTATTTTTAAACTAGCGGGCATCCCGTTACTTCGTCCGCTTAGAAAACTTTTACTACGAGAAGTCCCACGGGAACTCCTTAATTTTCCGGGATAAAAAGTAGCCTACTTCACTCTCCTGGGTCCTTAACTATACCCATGCAAAAAATCACCTCAATCCGATGCTCTGTTGCGGCGTGCTTGACAGACAAACCAATGTACAAATAAACAAACACACTTATAATATTAGTATGATTTATCAGAGACTTTTAAATTCGTGGGGACGAATGGCCTAGCTGTGACAACGCATATCAGTCGGTTGCGATTGTTAAGCAACGTTGACCCAATTCGGTAACTGGATTTTGACCGAATGTGGAGGTACAAATTTGGCCTTCCTTCCCTTGGAGAGCATGTTAAGCCGTCGATCCCGTTTATTATCACTAATATTCTGATAATAATCGTAACAAACCTAAGAGTTCAAATACTCCCAGTCGAGTCGTATGCGGAAGAATGTGTAATTATTATCCCAATAAAACTCATACCATTATATTAATGGGATGGAATATTAATGAAATGGGGGTCACGACCCTCAGTAATGAGGAATACGGCGGAGAGAGAGAGAGAGAGAGAGAGAGAGAGAGAGAGAGAGAGAGAGAGAGAGAGAGAGAGTTAATAGGCCTATTACACTGCACTTTCACAGGGCCCTGTAGAAAGGGTGGGCGTGACCGCTAGTTTTGGCGTCGCTTTTTACAAAGCAAAAAGGAACAAATTAGGGACCCTTTCTCCCTAAATTTTATTACACTACACTACACTGATTCAGTTTAAGGGTCCCTGTGAAAAGTGCAGTGGATACGTTCGATTTTTGGGCGAACACAAAGGGGAGCTCGTTTTGTTCGTGGCCGCGAGCTAATGGAGATGTGCGCACCGTCTCCATCAGAGCGGTTGCAGATGCGCGGAGCACAGTTAGTTCGCGAACATAGTGGATACCCAGATTTATAGGCCTATATAATATATAAGTTCTTAGTTCGTGATTCGACGATAGTTTAATGTTGCGTGTGGTACAGGCGCGGTCTCGCAGCGTGTCGTCGCCGGGCGGGTCTCGGCCGCTGTCGCCGTACGCGGCGCCGCTGCTGCCCGCGCCCGCCGGCATGCCGCTCGCGCGCCCCACGCTGCACTTCAACTCGCAGGTACCTATCGCACTTTTCACATCGGGATGATATGGATGATGACAAGTCAGTCATAGACTAAGAGATAGCTGCACTTTTGGTAACTATCCCCAGAAAGGCTGATTCAGTATTCAGGTGGGTGTAGGGCTCTCCTCTGATGACAAAAGTGATAGTCTGCCTGCATGCGGATGGGTCTTTCGCTAGATATGGCCGCTGCAAGACGGTTTATGGTTACCAAAAATGAACCATAACTAGAAAGGCTGATTCTTGTACACGTACAGTATTAAAGTATACGCATTACCTATGTAAACAGTATTAAAATTGACGCTGTTCATCGGGCTTTTCACTAGATATTATCATCTCTCAAAAACGTTATGAACATACATACTGCAAAATATATTAGCAATTATTATATCGTCACGTTGATTGCTGTTAAATAAATTTTTACGCCATCATAATTTTTTGCTTTTTCTGCTGACTTTGCTGGTCGGTATAGTCCGTCTTGTCCTTGAGACCCTGCAGAATCTATCTAGAGGCCTCCTTGTATTATTATCTACTTGATGATGCCCGCGATTTCGTCCTTGTGGTTTAAGATTTTTGATTCCCGGGGTAACTCCTTAATTTTTCGGGATAAAAAGCCTATGTCCTTCCCCCGGATATATCCCTTACCTATCCCTGCACCAAATTTCATCAAAATCGGTCGAACAGAGGGGCCGTGAAAGCGTAGCAGCCAGACAAACAGACAGACAGTCACACTTGCGTATTTATAATATTAGTATGGATTCTGTGCCTCCCTCAACTAATAAGCCTATTACACTGCACTTTCCCCAGGGCCCTGTGGTAAGGTTGGGCGTGGCCGCTAGTTTTGGCGTCGCTTATTACAAAGCAATAAGGACCAAATTAGGGGCCCTTCCTACCTAAATCTTAATACACTACACTGATTCAGGGTAAGGGTCCCTGTGAAAAGTGCAGTGTAATAGGCCTATCACTGTGAAGTAGGTATCACTTGTGGCTGTGCCTGTGTCGTATTGCAGGCGAGAAGGACCAGCGAGCGGTTCGTGAAGCCCGCAGTGCCGGGCGGCGGGGCGCTGCCGCCGCGCGCGCCGCTCGACCCGCCCGCGCTTCTCGCGCCCCTCGCGCCGCCCGCGCCACCCGCGCCGCCCTCGCCCTCCATGCAGCCCGCCAGCCCCATGGACACCTCCTCCAGAGACTAAACAGTGAACATCTGCACAGACACCGCGCCCATTTAGCTTCGTATCCATTAAAGCAGCCTCAGACCCAGCAGCCTCGACTTGAGGCAAACAGCCTCAGTTTGAGGCTGCTCGGCCTGAGGCATAGGCCCGATGCACAAGCTGAGGCGACACGCCTCATCGTGATCCGCGAGCCAGTTTATAGCCAACACGCGATGGCGCCCGTCTCCATCAAATGCACGGCTCAGTCTGAGGCTCCTTTGAGCACGCCAAAAAATTCGACAAAATATGGCTCGGCTCGCGGCGCCGAATTTGCCTCGTGTCGCGGCGCGCCTCAGGTTGAGGCATCATTTCCACTTGCGCGGCCTCGGAGCGAGGCAGCCGCTCGGCCCGAGGCTGCCTCTAGTGGATACGCGGCATTTGACGTTGCAACTCACAGTCACGCTTCGCGGTAAAGGTAGGGTTTGCGGTATGCGACATTTATGCTAAGATCTATGGAGCGTACTTTGACTTTGCTTAGACTTAAGATATAGTTAAAACGAGACAGATTTATGTTACTCGCATAAGTCCATCTCGTTTTAACTCTAACTAGTCTGAGCCAAGTCAAAGTACGCTCTATAGATCTCAGCATCAGACACACTTTACGGTAAAGGTAGGGCTTATGGTATGCGACACTAATGCTGAGCGTTAATCTATAGAGCGCACTTTGACTTGGCTCAGACTTTAGTTAGATTTAAAACGAGATGTACTTATGTGAGTAACATAAATCTGTCTCGTTTTTACCATGTCTTAAGTCTAAGCAAAGTCAAAGTTCGCTCCATAGATCTCACACTAAAAGGCAAAACTTGAGCTATGTGACCGCGATGCACTTGGTAGTTGCAGTTTGTATAGAAATGTATGGTGAGCATTTGACCCTTGTCCTTGGTGAGTGACGCAAGCGACGCACGAGAACTGTCAACATGTCTACGCGAAAACGTAGGCCACGTCCAGCTACTGTTTGATGTCGTATCGAGTCGCGTTTTTTGGGGTTGGTCGCTCACCTCAATGCCTGAGGTGAGTCATGCTACGACGCGTGACATATTTTGCATACACTCGCGTAGCAATGAGACTTGCGTGTCGAGTAAGTGGCGTGCCATAGTATATAGAGTCGCTTGTCGCAGTCGCCCATCTTAAATGCTCAAGACTTTCTATACAAAACACTGCACAAGTGTCACGGTCGTCACAATATCTACCTACGTGATCAATGGCTGATGCCCGTTATCATCACAATGCTTAAATTTTAGGCAACTCCTGTCACCTAAGCCCATTAGGTGACATTGTATGGAAAACTGTCATCTAAATTATTGTTCTTAGGTGTTCCCTAAAATTTAGGCATTGTTGGTGAAAACGGGCATAGGTACGTGTTGCGTTACAGGTTAAATCTTACATATCTCAATGTCTACCTATGCGATCAAATGCAAAGCATCGCCCATTACAGTCGTTTACCTCTAATGCTCTCCATATATTATTTCTACTAGCTGATGCCTGCGACTTCGTCCGCGTGGTTTAAGTGTTTTTGATTCCTGCAGGAACTCCTTAATTTTCCGGGATAAAAAGTATCCTATGTCACGCTCCAGGTCCTCAACTATACCCATGCCAAAAATCACGTCGATCCGTTGTTCCGTTATGGCGTGATTGAAGGACATACCAGCAAACCAAGAAACCAACAAACAAACACACTTTCGCATTTATAATATTAAGTATGATACTACGCAATGAGTAAACTTGTCGTGTGACGTGGTCGCGTATCTCAAAGTGTACCTCTCTAAGTTGCAACAATTTTGGTAACATGCAATAAGAACTGTATCTTTATGTACTATCTACTCAGTGGCTCACGGCTGGGTTATTTCAAAGCCGATATTACATCAAGCATATTATATCGTCGCGAATGGTATTAAGAATGTTCAGTGAAACTAATATTTTGAATTGAATTAGGAAAACTTCGCGACAGCGTTTTCGACGGCGATGAATATATTAACCGACTATAAAATTTAGGCTTATGTTGTACCTATCGTGAACGATCACGGGTTTTCATCAACTGTGCATAAGAGAGCAGTATACCGTCAAAAGCGATCATATACAAGGCTGAGACAGAAAATATCATATTGAAATTAATATTTTATTTTTAAATTATCAAAGCATTGAATTATCTGGTAATATTCTTTAATGAATAACACCAAAATTTACTAGTTCATAATAGTTTCTGATATAATATGACGTAATAAATATTAGGCTGAAAGCCGACTGCCACAGCTGTTGTATAATATGCATATTGGGATAGAGTACAGCCGACGCGTCGCATATTCTGAAATGTATCAATATAACTTGATTTTGAATACGCATTCATAAACCGACATAAGCTAAAAACAGGTTCTTAAGTATTGATCAATCTATGCATAACATAATAGAGAAGCACATAGTTATAATCAAAGTATTATTATTTTGTATGCCGGCTCGGCAAATATGTTGGACTCTGTACCTACTACACTTAACTGTTCCCTTATGTACACATATTAATGCAAATAAAGAATCTGAATCTGAATCTGAAACTAAGACCGGCCTTTACCATGGGTTGACCGATACTTGAGAATCTGTTTTTAGCTCGGTATATTATTACGGGTCTTAATTATATGGAGTATCTTTTCCGTGACTAGGACAGGGCGTCGATGCGCACACGCAATCAAGCGCAGGCGCGCGTCAATAGTTTGACCATAGAGAGTATAGCAGGTGATTCGATGCATTTCGAACAATAGTGCGCGGCTGCCGCGCGCGCGAGTAACTACGATTATTTTATTTCATCCATGGTATAGTCGTCAAGTCCTTAATAGGATGCCGCAGAATTAGGTATTTGACAACTATTCAAATCAGCAACTTTTTTCAAACTTCAAAGCGCGTGCTTGTTTGAAATATTGAATAGTGACGTCAAAGTTCGACGCAATTTTTTACTTTAATCGATAGTTTTTAATAGTTATTCAACATAAAACTAACAGTGGAGTCGATATTACGACTTTTGGGAGATCCATTATTTAATAATAACTAAAAAATAATTTATTTGAATAGTTGTCAAATTACCCAATTGTCCTGCAAACGCCGCCGCCTGGTGCTGCCGCGCACTGGCAAATCTATCTTTCCACACACCTTTAGAGACACGAATAGTGAATTATAAGTATATCTAAATAAAAAATAAAAAAATTAAATTAAATTAAATAATGACTTTGGTGTCTTTGTTAAAAATAATATTGAACAGCTGCAAGCATTCAATAGCACGGCCTAGAACGAATATTGATTTAAAATTTGGTCGTTGCTTCTGATAAATAGATAATCATGTTTATTTAACAATCATATTGTTTCTATGTAAATTCTCGTTGCTGGCCATGAATAATACAGCGGCTTAAAATGTAGGTATTATTTTATTACAGCGGTTGTATGCGGCCTTAAGGCTGCCACATTACATAGCACACGAGCTCTTGCGTCCTTAAGATAGAATGCAAATCACTCACTGGCCACTGCCTTTGAAACCGTGACTGTCTACATCGATAAAAATTTGCGCTGTGTCATGTTCTTCGAAAATTATTGTGTTTTAAATGCAAATTTTCATCAGTAAAGACATGTCTACAGAGAAAAGATTCGAATAAGCGGCGAAAATATTTACCACCGCACCGTAGTGTGTAGTAGGTAGGTACACAGTACCCACCGAGGCAAAAGATTGATATGGTCTGGGCTTTAGTGTACGGGCACGAAATGAGCGGCGGCGGGGCGACGGCGGCAGCGGGGCGATGCGATGCGATTAGTCGGAGAGCTGGCGACGAATTTCGCCGCAATTTTGTCATACTAATTTGAAAACTTTATTCACGTTTAAAACTGCAAAATTTGTTTGTTGTGAAGGGCCTTCCCGAAATTCGTCGCTAGCTCTCTTACCACATCGCCCCGCTGTCGCCGTCGCTCGGCCGTTGCTAGTTTCGTGTTTAACGCCTCAGAGTTTGCACGTTCTTTGAACCGTAGGGGCATTTCCCAGATTTACTACTAAGGCATTATGATTCCCAGTTTTACTACAAAACAAGAACACTCGGAACGAATTGTTTCAACATTACTATTTACTACGAGTAGGAATTATTAATGGTGGGAATTTTTTCCGCCGATTACCTTTACTGTATATTTGTCTCTATTTTTTTTCATTGAATAAACATTTCTAATGTAATTATTTCGAAAATAAGTGTTCAACTAAAGTAAATAGATATTTTAGTTGAATACTTGTTTTCTAATAATTGACAACTGATAACTTTTTAATGTAAATTGAAAATAAACTTAATACTTATGTACCTAAGTATTAAGTTTATTTTAAAAGAAAAAAAAATAAGACTATCAGAAATATGTTTTCTCTTCAAGTAAATTTGATATAAATTATGCTATAAGTAAATGTTTCTGGCGGTTCTGCTATTTAGTACAATCATGTTATATAATGGTAATTTAATAATTAGTAAAAATAATTCCACTATTATTATTTCCACTATTACAAGTCTGGGAAATGCCCTCCAATACTGTGATGCGCGGGTTTTTCCGTAGGCCACGTGTGAGCTTCGAAAGTAGGAACGAAAACACTAAGGATTGCACAGGATAAAACGGAGTCAGACAGTTGTAGGGAAATGCGTATTGACGTTTTGTCCTGTCGCGTCAGTGTGTACCTACAGTTCCAGTTAAAAGTGGTCTTCTCAAACTTATCGTCGTGGAACCGGCATAAGCCGGTCAGAAAAGCTTTATGTATACGTTACTAAAAGCGAAAACGCGGAAATTCGACGTTTCCGTGGCGGCCGATGGCGCCGTATCTCTCGATAACGTTTACATGTCACCGTAAAATTGGCTATTTGACAATTTTCGGAAAAGTACTTAAAAATGTAAGTGGGTTCATTTTATACCTCTTTTATCTTTTTCTCAAAAAAAGCGTTATTTATTAGAAATAAATACATTTTTAATACATTAATTTTACATTCGCGCGAAAACAGCCGGTCACGTGACATTTGCTATGTGACGTCATAGCTCAAATAAAAACAAAGCTAACTACGACGCACCGAGCTATATGTGATTTTGAGTGGAAAGTTTACAGCTTTTTTGATGCAATTGTGAAAATTACAAGCTACAAGACGTGTGTAGAAATACTATAAATAATAATTCATTCGTATCCTGTCAAATTGTATAAACACATTTCTATATACAATAAATACCTATGTCATAAACGTCGATAGCAGTGGTTACAGTTAGTCTGCCGAGACCCGGAATTTAAATCGGATACATCTGTGATATTACTTCGTGAAGACCACTTTGATGTTAGTGTTCTAAAGAAATCAACTAAAAACTCTGATCTAGCAAAAATGAATTAAACCTAACCTAACATTTTCTTCATAAAACATGACATAAAATTAACATAAATTATATTTCTGTCACTTTACAGCAGCACTTTCTTAGGTCTTAAACACGAGACCTAATTATTATTACTTTGTGTATTTCGGCAATTACATGTAAGATTTTACATTAGGAAACTCGGCAGAGCAAAAGTTTACACGCAAATAAATTTGCAACCATAAATGAATCGTTAGTGGGCGTTTCTCCACAAAAGATTATTCTGCACGAAAAAAAGTGATTTTTGTAAACCTTGTGCCAGAGTTCCTTTTTTAAGCTAGAATTGTAGCTACGAAGAAATCATGAAATTTTATATTGGAGGCACTTTAAAAACTTAAGTATCTCTCAAAATATTTCAAATTTAAAGTAAGTTGGTGCTGCTAATAATGACAGATTTTGAGAATAATGATGCATTTATAAGAAAATAATGACTAAGTGTTGGTGAAGATGATTCCTTAGATATTCAGCCAAAAAATTCCTTTTAGAATTATTTTGTAAGGCTATCTGGGGGAGATTGCGTCCAGCCATAGAGAATAGGATACGTCTCATTGACGTTCTAGCAATGAAACCGCCATCTAAAACAGAAAGATGGTGGTTGATGGTTAAGATAATTCTTGTAAATATTTTTTTTCATATTCTTTGTAATCAATAATAAAGTATTCTCTATCAATTTATTATGCTTTTTGTTTATATGGTGAAGAAGAGAAAGTAAATAATGCAAAAATAAAAAAAATATATTCTTTTCAATTGTTACTTTTTTGAAAATAAACATCAATGCTCTACACAATTTCAACTTCTAAATTATACTTTGGTTGAAACTCACATTAATATAACAAAAAAAATACCAACTTCTAAATTTAACTTTGGTTTAACAATTAATATGTCACAAACATACAACTCACATTAATATAACAAAAAAATTATCAAACTTCTAAATTTAACTTTGGTTTAACAATTAATATGTCACAAACATAAAAAATATCAAATAATAGGATTACCTAACAATTAAACATCAAAAAATCAAGAAACTTCTAAATTTAACTTTGATTGGATTAACAAAAATGTAACAAAATAAATAAACTTCTAAATAAAACACGATAAAAAACGAAATTCAACAAGGATTATCTAACATTAATATCACAAAAAAATCAAGAAACTGCTAAATTTAACTTTGATTGGTTTAACTAAAATATCACAAAACAAAATAAAACATTATTAAAATTGAAATACGAGGATTGTCTAACATTAATATTACAAAAAAATCAAGAAACTTTTAAATTTAACTTTGATTGGATTAACTAAAATGTAACAAAACAAAATATAAACTTCTAAATAAAACATGATTAAAATTGAAATACAAGGATTGTCTAACATTAATATCACAAAAAAATCAGGAAACTTCTAAATTTAACTTAGATTGGATTAACAAAAATGTCACAAAATCAATAAACTTCTAAATAAAACACGATTAAAATTAAAATACAAATATTCTTTAACATTAATATAACAAAAAAAAAAACTAAAGAAACTTCTAAAACCTTTGATTGGATTAACAAAACTGTCACTAAATAAATTAACTTCTAAATATAACATGATTAAAATTAATGGACGATCCGATATGTATGATCCGATTCATTCTTTAAGAAATTGGCTCGAGCTAAGAAATAAATTTAGACAAAATATGTATAATTTTTGGACGTTGATGGTTTTGGCTCGAATTGCTCAGTATTGGCCGCTTTCAGTGTAATATCAGACAAAATTTCCAATTTTTGTGACACAGGGACTTTCATTTCCATATATCCTAAATGTTTTGTGTGCATACAAATTTCTGAAGCGAGGCATTCAAAACAACTCATAGTTCTCAAAGTAACTCTTGTTTTAGATCTATCCCACAAAACTTGGTGCACTGAAAGGGTGCCTTTGAACGTTTTCAGGTCAACAGGGATTAAGCTGCCTTTTAACAATACGTCTTTTTCTTCGACTCTTCTTACAATAACTTTGAGTTGTTCTTTTTCTATGTATCTTGTAATCAGATTATAGAACTGATCGAATGTTCCCACGTCTTCACCAAAAACGACCATTCGATCTGCAGTTCTTTTCAACGTAGCTCCAACCCCATCTGGCGCACCCTTTCCATGTCCTGATTCTGAATAGTTCCATGTGATGTTATTTAATTGTGGGAAATCTTTACAAATTTGGGTAATTATGTAAAACAAATATTTGTTTCTGTACTGCGAAGATGGCGAATCGGATAAAAAGTGAATGGTGTCAATTAAAGGGTTGCATTTGATTACTTCCTCTAGTAACGGCACTAAGTGAGCCCATATGGCTGCAGCGTCGTGACGCAAACATTCACTAATTGTGCACATCGATTTTGGCGTTACTTTTCCAGTAGAAAAGTCATGTGTATAAATAACTGCAGTGTGTATAGTAACTTGTTGTCTGCTGCTACCATAGTGGAAAGGTTGCACTTCTTCGGCATATTTCAAGTTATAATTTTCGGAGAAGTCCACATGGACTAGGGCTTCTAGAATTTTCAGGTTTTCTTTAAGATTTGAGATAGATTTGTACTGACCGACAATTTTGTAAGTGTGTGGCAGAAATTTTATTAAATCCTTTTCTATTTTTTCAATTAATTCTGTAGAACTAGCTTTTATGTTCCTTTTCTCTATTTGTAATTGTTTTTTCTTAGTACCATTATTTAAAGTTATGTCTTTAGTTACCTTTACCCACTGAAAATATGTCAAATTCCTGTCCCCAAAGTCTTTGTTATAAACAAGATGATTCTGTCTGCAGGCATTGCAATTTCGTTGCAAGCAATTGATATTTTTTGAGTCACAACATAAACTTGAGAGAACCTGGGCACTGTTTTTCTCCTTTAATATTGATGCTTTATTCAATGCAGATATCATTAGTTCCATGTTAACATGTAGAGTGCACCCGCATGTTTCTCTGTTCATGTTTTTCGGAAAAAGTACCCAGAAGGGCCGAAGTTTACAAAAAAACGAGTAACTTATCCTCAAACTTGTCTCCGAAATAAATTTTTTATACAACTCTTTTAAAGGTAAGCATAAATACCTTTTCTGCTTGCGGAATTTATTGCGTGTGATAAATTCTTTTTTACCAGCACGAATGACACTGTTTGTATCTTCGGTGTAAAACTTTTTTACGCGTTCGATAATGTTCGAAGTTTCTTCCTCTTCTGAGGGGATGCCATCACTCTCAAACTCCAATTGTGGCTCATGAAATGTTTGATCAGTTCGTGCCTCTATTATTTTTGTTCTCAGTCTCTGTATGAGCTTGCCTTGTGTTTTGTCTCTTTTTTTATAAGCTGCAATAATCCGCATTAATCGTTTCCTTTTTTTCAGTTCTGTGTATCGAACCTTTCTCACTGCTGCTTGAGTTCCTGGATCATGGGGCAACGGATCTTCGGGCATTTCTGGTACTGTAAGGTTTGAGTTGCTCTGATCACCAGTTACAGAGTGGACATTAATCATCTCGAATGCAAACTTTTTCTTCTCCGGTTCTTTTTTTTTGTTTTGGCGGTATCTATAAAAAAATATAAAATCTTAAAACGTGATGAACGAGATGTAAACGTGGACGTGATGAGGAGATCTAAAAACTTCTTACTCCTTTTCTCTATTATCAAC
This sequence comes from Erebia epiphron, assembly GCA_963932025.1. Classification (NCBI taxonomy): domain Eukaryota; kingdom Metazoa; phylum Arthropoda; class Insecta; order Lepidoptera; family Nymphalidae; genus Erebia; species Erebia epiphron. Next base: position 19,919,014 of record OZ009952.1, read on the forward strand.
GCTTAAATCAATATTATTTTGAAATGTCAGATTTATATGACATACCTTGACGTCTCAAAAATAAGGATTATATTCCTCAAATAAAAACATTAACAAAATTTAAATAATATTGCTTTAAGCATTGATAGTAACCCCATCGCTCTGCTACGATATAAAACTCATGAGGAAAAGTACAATTTCGACAAAATATTTGAGAAAAGATAAATAGTTTTTTGCGCACCTTTTAGAATTCTCTCGCCATTTTTTTCTTTGTTCCCGTAGAGCGCGAGGGGATAATTCTTTCTTTGCTTGTTTCTGTCTTTGGTATCGTTCTCTTCTTTTTTCTTTTTCTATTTCTAGCAATTGTGGGTCATTTTTTATTTCAGCATATCGACGTCGTTTGCACATCTTTTGAGCTAATCTTCTCTTGGCTAGATCTTCTTTGATTTTTTTCGATGTGGAGGGCATTTCAGAATAGTTGGTCTCTTGATATTATTTAATTAACTTTTGGAATCTGTTAAAACAAAAATTAAATCTTTCAAATCATTTAATAGGTTATTTGTACTAACTACTAATTAATAGCTGTTTATAATTTTGGTAATATTAGTAAAGAGCTGATTAAATTGACTAACTACTGCTAGCGTTTTACGTAACTCACAGTCATACGGCAAAATCATTTTTAAAAAATATTTGATCGGAGAGTCGACCATTTATCAATAATTATGTTTCCGCCATCGTTGACCAACTGGTACATATTTAGTATCTGCTCTGGATCGTTACTTTCAAGTTCAATGGAAACACTGTCATATATATTTGGATTGTTAAATTCGAACGCTCTATATATTTTCCAATTGTCTGTATCTTCGCAAAGGGCTTTACAGCAGCCACCTTGGTATGTGGCAAATATTACTTCAAAGTTTTCTAAAATTTTATTGAAATGCCCGATGTTCACACTATATCTATTAGTATCTATAACTAAAACGTAATATGTTAGCTTCATGTTAGCAATTGAGTGGTCGTAGGAACTATGAACTAGGAAATCTAAAACAAAAAAAAGCAAATGTATTTGGTGAATCTCGAGGCATCTCATCCTCGGCCACTAAGTGGATAGGTACATAAAGATGTACCCACTTCTCGACTAATGTGTAAAAAAAAATTAGTAAGTATGTTTTTTGCAAAGAGGATAAAGAAGAAAATATCTAAACAAAAGCATAATCCTTAAATCGATGGTTAGTAAAGTTGAATATGTTTCACAGGTTAAATTTCACCTAAATATTGTAAGTTGCAATCATTATTGGCTACAATCGTCATTGCTCTCTGAACATACCGTCATATTATCAACACGTGTCTTTATTATCTTCTCTAATATTGCTCATAATGACGTTGCCAATAATGACGAATTCCTAAAAATTCGCGTCCAGACACGCAAATAAGTAAGTTAGAACAAAACAAATGCATTTATCTATATCAGTCTCCCGATCAGACTTCTTCGTAATTAGATAATTACATCTTAACATGCATAAATGAAAAATATACTTAAAAATAACAATGACGATTTTTATGACAAAATGTGGAGAATTAAATTCAATAACTTACTGTGCAAAATGCTGTAGCGTCCGTTCTAATCGAAGCATGCCGGCTAACTGAGGAGCGGGGGGACCATCACATCAATCGCAGACGACGCTTCTAATGCGTTCCGTTCTCCCAAAATATTTAAGACCAAAAATTGTTCCACCAATGATGATTATTTTTTGAACATTGTTTGACACCGTTTTTGGTCAAAATCCAGTCAGAGATATTTAAATATTTTTAACGGAATAGATTGTTTATTCGTTCATGTACAATGTTTGTAAGCATTGTTTTCAACAAAACCTAATAGTGATTTTTTTATACCACGAAACAGCGAAAATCTTACCAAGGCGACATGCGAAATAATGACGTTTTCGGTAGGTATTTTCTCAATAACTTTTTTACGAGTGATCGAAACTCAAAACGGTCTCAATTGCTTTTTTATTATTTATTTAGGTAGTAAAATCAAGACCTTTGGTTGTAAAATACTTTTACGTTGTGGAGAAAAAGGACGAGACATCCATTTAGAGCCTCTGAAATATCCACCCTAGTACACACGACGTTTTTTTTTGAAATGTGACGTCACACGGGGCTCTATCATGACCGCCCGCGTTTCGCTTCTTGTAATCCACAGATAAAAAATCTCAAAATTTGTTTTGCAAAAATAAAAAATTTACAATTTATTTTAATACAAAATACATAAATTGTATAATTATTGTTAACCTACAAGCTACCAAATCTAACATATTTCATATTTTATAAACCGTTAGATTGTAATCTAGATTGCAATCTGACGATTTTCACAATCTTACGGTAATCTTACGGCATAAAGCTTTTTCTGGCAGGCTCACCGTCCGGCCGGCCAGTTCCGCGTCGAAAAGTTTGGGGAGACCCTTACGAAAACTTTTTGCTCGCCGGAAAAACTTTTTCTGTGTGTGTGTGTGTGTTCTAACTTCTAAGTCTGGCTAATGAAGCAACGATTTATATTCGGATAACCATGTCTGTGCGTTACGGCACGTGTGTATTTTTGACACGGGCTTTGTTACGGGATCCGCGCAACACAGCTTACCTCTTTATTCACTATAAGTTACTCCTAATTATTGTTTATAATATTAATGATAATAATATTTAACGCGCAATGTCCGTTTTCCGAAGCTACGAGGAACGTGACTAAGTCAATTTCCTAAGAGCTACTTAATGTTACTATAACGCTCATTTAACGATATATTATTAATATAATGCTGATTTAACTAATCACTTGGAGTTCTAATATTATGTAATATTATATTGTATGGGCTTCTTTGTGTGCGGCAGTGGGTATAATGTTATAGACTGTATAAATTCATATGTGAATAAGGGTTATATAACATAAAAGATTGTAATGTATTTGATAATTATATATCAAGTTTGGGTTCCAGTACACTACTCCCGATGTGTTGTTTGTAAAAGTATGTATGTTATATTGATATAATTATTTTGTTAGGGATGTTGTTTTGTGCGGCGCTTTGATGCTGAGATCTATAGAGCTTACTTTGACTTGGCTCAGACTTTAAGAGAGTTAAAACGAGATGGACTTATGTGAGTAACATAAATCTGTCTCGTTTTAACCATGTCTCAAGTCTAAGCAAAGTCAAAGTTTGCTCTATAGATCATCTCACACTGAGAAGCGACTTGTTATGTTCAGAAGACTTTAGGAGTAGTGCTGCTGAGCTTTTGGATTCAATTCAATTATGCAAATTTTCACATAAACAGTTATTTTTTTTCATGTTAATAAAAGAAAATATATGCATTTAATATTAATATTGTGTTTCATTTAAATATCTGTCTGTATTTCTTTAAATAAGACTTAGGCTTAGAACCTTATTATGAAAAAAATCGTTGGTTTTTGGTTTAAGACGCAAGACTCTCATCTACTGTAATAAACGTATTTGGTGACGCCATAGAACCACCAATATTTAAGAGGCTTTTCACCCCAAAATAATTAATAAACGTGTCAACAAGAATATTGTGACACTGATGCGATTACTCAAAGTATTGCGCATATTCATATACAATGGAGATGACTGAAAAAAAAACCGGCCAAGTGCGAGTCGGACTCGCGCACCGAGGGTTCCGTACAAACCTGTAGGAAGATATATGAGTTAAAGTTATGGTATTTTTATTGCTAAATGAAATCCATAACATTAGTAAGTTTAAAATAATTAAAAATATTTTTATTATAATATGATGTAACTAAAAATTTATGCTTTTCGCAATTTTTCCTTTATCTGTGCTATAAGACGTTGCTTCGTACCTTTCAAGATTCTGAGTTCACGGGAAGTACCCTGTAGTACCCTGAATCTTGAATCTTGAATTTGTACGAAGCAACGTCTTATAGCACATAAAGGAAAAATAGCGAAAAGCATAAAATTTTAGGTACATCTTATCTTACTTCTTACTTTATAATATTATAAATGCGAAAGTTTGGATGGATGTATTGGATGTTTGTTACTCAATCACGCGCCAACGGCTGAACGGACTTGGCTGAAATTTGGCACAGAGATAGATTATAGTCTGGAATAGACACATACTTTTTATTCCGGAAAACTAAGGAGTTCCCGCGGGAACCAAAAACCTCAATCCACGCGGACATAGTCGCGGGCATCAGCTAGTAGGTAATAAGAATATTTTTAATAATTTTAAACTTACTACCCCTTTCCGCATGAACGCGTAGAGGTATTAAATTGAAATTAAAATAGATAAGTTGAATAAAAATACCATAACTTTTACTTATATAGGTATAGGTACCTACAGGTCTGTACGGAACCCTCGGTGCGCGAGTCCGACTCGCGCTTGGCCGGTTTTTTTTTCCATCTGAGGTACGGCACCCTAAAAAGAAGAAAGGATCAAGTCATCAATGATGACTTCATTATTCACGTACAGTTACTAAAAGTACTTGAATATTGAATTGAAATGGATTCTTATTTCAAAATGGGGTTCATAACTTCATACTACTAGGAAAAAACTCATTTTATATTTGCATTTTATTAAGTACCTACGTCGTATGTATTATTAAACGTCTATGTTGCCTATGACAAAAATAAATTATTAATTAGAGGACTGCCAAATGACGTAATACACCTACTAATACAAATAATTTACGTCGATATAGGTAGTAAAAAAGTGCGTTGTTTTTTGATGAGTACAAGTAGAGAGACAAGTATGTATTTCATAAAAAATCCGTGATTTGACGACGTTGAGCGCGTGATTTGAAGTTTGAAAAAAAAGCTCATTAATGGACTAGTTGTCAAATATCAAATTGGGTATTAGACGAGCCCCCCAAAGACCCCCGGCCGCGTCTGTTAAATTCTGTCTGTCTGAATGCGATAAACTCGATAACTACCGAACCGATTTTCATTTTTGAGGTTTTCAGCAATGGACGGAGATATTCAAGAGGAAGGTTTATGTGTACTTACCTATAATTAATTCATTGGATAATGTTTTGTGTAAATTGGTTGTATATATGACGATAATTGTTAAATATGTCGGAAAAAATTAAGCCGACTGGAAGCTTTCATTGAAAACGCTGCTAAAACCTATGGTGGAATTGTGAATGCATGGTGGAATTGTTCCTCTTTTATAGATCTACTGAAAAGTACGTGATGGCGTATGTGTATCTTATATTGTAAGGATAACTTACTAAGGTACCATTTATTGTAATGCATGCTTATTAGTATTACCCATTTTAAAGTTTGAAAAAATGGTCACACAGGTATAATGTGGTAGGGGAAAATGGGGTAATGAGAGTCAGTGGGCAATGGGAGTCACCCAAATTTCTACAAAACCACAAACACTAATAACGCGTACGCGACTTCCCCGACCCGCTATGTACCACCCCTCGCAGTTGGTGTGAGTCGCTCGCGCTCGTATGGCTGCCACACCGGCAATGACAGGAGTGTTTGGTTTTTGCGCCACGTCGATGTAATTTTCCAACTAAGTAAAATAAACGGTAAGTGTCACATTTATTTATCTATTTACTTATAAATTTTATACACGTTTATACGTTTATTTATAAAGTACGACTTTAAACCTAAGTCATCTGAATAACTAATACGTATTTTTTATTTTATTTTTTTCTCACTATTGTAGTTGCGGGTAATGAGAGTCGGTTGACCCCCATTGTCCGCAAGTGACATGAAGTATGAAAAATAACATGAAGGGCCAAGGAAAGAAGACGAAGTGCTGAAGAAGGGATCAAAGAGACAAGTTCTTCAAGAATCAAAATGATACCTCTGTATCAGATGTGGGAACAGATGATTTATGCCAGTATAATGATGATGATGATGTTTTTGATGACACAGAAAACCGATGCGCAATCTGCGGTGAATTCGGATGAAATAATGAACTGGTATGAGGATGTACCTCATGTGGCTCATGGGCTCACGCGGAGTGCACTGGGTGGGAGTCGGCCAAAGATTATGTCAGCGATTATTGCTAGATTATCTTTGACCCTCATTGCCCGCAGGCTGACCACAATTATCCTCACCTCGGTGCAATGGGAGTCAAACCTGTTTTTTTTTAACTTTTATATTTTTCAAAGTTGATTAGTAAAGTGATTCTTATTGATCTCAAATGCTTGTTAACTAAGCAGATTTTGTTATAAGGCGGTTGCAATAAAGATTATATTTAATATTTTCTTTTTATTTCAATATTTGCTTAAGTGACTCCCATTACCCCATTTTCCCTAATTGGAAAACTACCTATTTTGACGCATACGATATTAATTAAAACGTATTTAGTAAAATACGTTAGCTATCAGCATTTCATGCACTTCATAATTTTCCTTTACACCATACAATTTTAAAATATCTTATGAGTTATTGCAAAATTAAAACTATTGCGTGACCAAATAAATTCAAGCGGTCTCACTCCTTGGTAATAAAATCGAACTTAACGTGCGTGAAGCCGCGGACAAAAGCAAAAATGTAAGTAGGTATCTTAATTTAAGAAACTTACTACTTAGGTACTGTTTATTAAAAAAGGTTGCTTATGTTAGCGTATAATAGAAAATTACTAAACTAAGTACGCGACGCGGTCTATTTATCTATAAGAAAAAAATATGGTATGGAAATTGAATGTCCGCGCTATTAGCATTCGTTCGGCACCTTCAATGGGCGCAGAACTAATCATATTTTACACACGCATCGTAAACCTAAGCAAACCAGGGACAGACAGGACAAGGTGTATTTGTCTTGGACGCTGCTAGGGCTACAGGTAAAGTGATTTGCATAAAGCCTCCCACGAAGAATTTTTAGCAATCTTAGATTTTTATTATGGGTAGGTATGTAAACTAGAAGAACTAACTACTACAGCGAAGCGTATGGTTAGCCGGCGATTAAAAAATATAACCTATACCTATAATTAGGCAGGTACAGGACCTGCCTTATTTTAATATAATAAGTACCTAAGACCTAAGTACCTGATTATAGGTAATAATATAATTTCAACCGTATCTAGGAATTGCATTGTAAATTTTATGCTAAAAACAAACACTTATCTTAAAGCTCTACATTCGTTACTTTGACCAAGTCTTGGCTTGTAGTTGTGTGAGCTTCTTACCGATTTGTATGTACCTACTCGTATTTCCACGGTCCACCTCGTAAGTAAGTAGGTACTTAGGAATTCTAGATAATTAAGTACGAAGTTACGTAGTTTAGTTTTAGTTTATCATATTTTTTTACTTCATACGAAAATCAAGGTAGTTTTCCGTGAAGTCCGAAATATAATGTTTAATTTCTATGGAACTTAGATTGACGTAGTGACCTAAATGTGTTGCAACTAACACGGTACTTCCTGAATTACTTACCAACTTACCTGAAAATTGGTGCAATACCAACAGGTTTTAAAAGTTCCTTCTGAAAGAAAAGCTTTAAAATCTTCAAAGACTGTTTAAAATTGATAATTTTAAAGAGAACCGTGCATAGTTTGTCGGGCGACAGTCATAAAACATAGGTAATATTGTTGTTTGCTAACCACGAATACTTGGCGTAGTATTGATCCTTCCAATAATTATCGAACACGTTTCATGTCACCATGTTTACAGTGTTTAAACACAAAAGTGGACGACGCGACGACGGGTATGGCGGAGATGTAGCGTGCGGTTGTTTACAAGTTAACGCACCGTAGAGGTAGGAACAGGCAGTCCGGTAGAGCTAACAGAAAACCTGACGCGGTGAGAGAAATCTTCGTTTACTGCAAAAGATAAGGATGTCCAATTCTCGGTTATTTTTTAGTCAAACAAGTAAGTAAGTATGTTGGTTTGTAAATCCTACCAGCCTATTAATTATTAAATGAAAAATACTGAATAAGTTAGGTATCACACACAAAAACAAATAATATTATAGACTAAGTAGGAAATACCTAAAATATTAAAAAAAATGCATCTACTTATCTTTATATATAAAAGCGTTATTTTATAAAAGGAAAAGGTGACTGACTGACTGATCTGCTCTATCAACGCACAGCTCAAACCACTGGATGGATCGGGCTGAAATTTGGCATACAGATAGCTGTTATAAAATAAGGGTTTTTTGTATAAAAATCGCACTGAACGTGAGCGTAGCTGCGGACAAAAGAGAGTTATATATAAAAGTGAAATACCGCTCACTCACTAATCGCGATATCTCAGGAACTAAAAAACATACAAACTTGGAATTTGGAAGGTAGGTTCACCGTTTCTTAGCTCTTTCTCTTTCACTCTTTCTCTATCTCTCACTCTCTCCGTCCCCACACTACTTCCGTTGCCATAAGTAATTAAAAAACTGATTAAAAGAAATAGATGAATGAAATTTTCATAACCTTACAAAACAACGTCGATTGCCGCAAATTGCATCAAAATCGGATAAAATTTTCCAAAAAAAGTGTTTTAGAACTCGAAAATTTATTTCGAGCACAAAACTTCGTAAAAGGAAAGTCGACCATTTTGAGATTAGCGGGAATTTCCAGGGACGGCCAGATGGGTCAACCGTTTTTCAGATAATTTTATTTCAAATCTTCATATTAAGAAAATCCCGCCCGATAATCGTCAGATTAATTATGAGTTAGCACGTTTGGGACATCAAGCTGAACCGTCTGTATGATAATAATTAATCAGACGCGCTCGAGTACCTATTACAAAATGGCGACTTTTTTGCATTTTCAAAAAACCGCAGCGACTTTGCGTTACGTCTGAATCGTCAGTCTTTTGAATAGGAGCTTCCTTCGGGTACACTATCTGACGAGCTCGAATTTTTTAAAGTAAAAACTTGTGTTTTTTTTTTTACCAATTTTCTACCCTTCCATACGACCAACCCCATCATGCAAACCATCCGTTATGCAGAGACACATATATGCTATCAATAACTATCTAACGCGCTCGAGTATTACCATGTGGCTGTTTTTTTTAAATATTTTAGTAAACCTGAAAACCTGTAGACGCGCCCCCTACCAGTAAAAGGGTATACAACATATAACGTTTTTTCTTTCTACCATCTAATCTTCAAAATCCATGTCGCTCGAGTAAATCCACACTATTAAGCATCATGGGCTCCCCTACCATTATGGCAATTTAGGTACATAATGTTTTGAACTTATAACTAGGTAGGTACATAATTCATTTGGAGTGAAAACCGAACTTATATTTCTATCCCTAAGGCGCTGTGAGCTCACGAGATGAAAACACAGGCGCGGGGGGGTGAAATCGAGCAAGCGTATGTCGCAAAAAATGCATGAAATGATTTGTAAAAAAAATATTAACTTTTCAATACAAATGAATCCGACAATGTGTTTGATATAGAAATATGAATTTTATCTTATATTTCTAGAGCTAATTATTGGTTTCAATAAGGAGAAAAATTGCTTTAAAAGGTAAATTTAGAGGTATGTTTATACAAGCATACATTATGTCACCGTTTGATGGATACACTGCTAAAAACCCCCTTTTACGCTACACAGGGTCTTAAAGTTTCTAAGATAGGTAAATTGAGAGTTTAACTATAAAATAATAGTTGTAAATATTGACTTTCTGTCACGTACGTTTTGGAACTGTTTTCTTTAGCGTACTGTTAATGCTTACGCTAATGACAATAAGTTTTTATAACGTGAGATATTTCTAGACGGTGGATATTTCGGTAAATTAAACGATAACGAGACATGTAGGTAAATAGTTGCCTAACTAAAAGGTAACTCGTTTTAAAACAAAATAACGCATCTTAACTGTTAAATACATAACACCTTAGCACCAAAATCATCATGTACTTAGTTAAAACCTAATTGTAGCTCTATCCAGTATCAACTGATATAATCAGCCCTTCTGGTGACAGAATGGCTGGCTCATTTTTTGCGCAAAGGATCAGCCTGGCTGTCCAGCGCGGATTTGCAGCCACCATTCTTGCCACAATTCCACGCGGGCATGATTTATATAGTAAGGTTAGGCTAGCTAGCTTTAAGTTCTATTGTATTGTTTTCATCAGAGAATAAATGAAATCAGACATTTTGATTGCAAATTAAATGCGCTGTAGCGGCGAACATGTAGTTTTCTTTTGCAAATAGAATCATTATAGTAAACTAAGGATGCAAACACGGTATTTCTGGATAGGACAAAAATATTCCGCGCGAAACGCCCCCACAGTATTATAAACACATTTCGTCGTGTCGGGCAGTTCTGTGCAGCTCCATACAAAAGTGTGTACGACGTCGTATAACAAATTAGTGATACACCCACTATAATACCAATACACCATAATACCTACATTATGCATCGTTTAAAAGATGTTGGGTGTCAGACTCAGACTTTAAAACTTCATCGCTTTTCATAATTAGGTAGAGAGGTACTAATACTTAGTATTACTTTAACAGTTATCCTCAGTGCTATCACAGAATAGGTAATATACAACGAACTACCTATTCTGTGGTACAAGTGCTATCCTATGCTATACCTACTACACTTAGTTAAGGTTAGTCAAGTTATAATCTCGTAAGATCATTATGGTATGAGATCTACCGTCAAATATGGTATGAGATAACGAGACTAAATACTATTTACGCCAAGGTGTTAATTTCAGGAGGTTAGAGCACCGTGAATTTTATTTATATGAAAAGTTAATTCATGGCCTGCTAGCACGTAGTGTTTAAACGGTGGAGTTAGCACTAGGCTCCGAACAAACAGAGTCGAAGAGTGATCGTACGTGAAGGTATAACGCGTGTATTGCTTTACTTTTCATCGCAGCTGGTGTGAATGTGAAAGCTAACTAGAGTAACTATATAATGTTCACTCTACTATTAATGTTGTTAAATATTTTTGTTGGCGAAATAGGTCGCAACGATCTAAATGAGATGAGAGATCGCAAATTCAATTATAGGAGACTAGCTGATGCCCGCGACTTCGTCCGCGTGGTTTAAGGTTTTTGTTATTCCCGCGGGAACTCCTTAATTTTCCGGGATAAAAAGTAGCCTATGTCACAAACCAATAAACCAAGAAACCAACAAATCAGCAAACAAACACACTTCCGCATTTATAATATTAGTATGATAATACCCGTGACTTTGTCGACGTGGACTTAGGTTTTGAAAAGTCCTGTGGGAACTCTTTTATTTTCCGGGGTAAAAGTAGCTTACGTGTCCCTCTCTGGAATAAGATGATGATGATTACTATTATTTTATCTACCCAAAATGTTCCAGTATGACTAGTTCTAACATGAAGTACAAACAACAAATTTAATAGAATTTCAGTTCAGTAGTTTCTAGGAAAGAGCAGAGTAAACTGTTTTGAATCAAGTCGAACATTGCTTAGGTACAGGCAGTGTCAGATATTTTATGAGGTCAAATCTTAAAAGAGTTGGAGGTGCCTACACCATGGAACTAATATGACTTACAGTTGTCTTTTATTAGTCTTGCAGCATGTTGCAAAACGTTATAGGTAGGTAGCCATTTCAGTGGGTTGGCAAGGGGTTGAGCGTTTTTATAATCTACCTATTGGTTATTGTAGCTAGGTATATAACTTTGTTCAAAGAGCTTTTGTCAATTTCATATCCATTGAAATACCTATCTTACTATACTAATATTATAAATGCGAAAGTTTGGATGGATGTATGGATGTATGGATGGATGTATGGATGTTTGTTACTCAATAACGCCCCAACAGCTGAACGGATCTGGCTGAAATTTTGCACAGCGATAGATTATAGTCTGGAATAGCACATAGGCTATTCCAGACTATAATCTATCATTTTTATCCCGGAAAATTAAAGAGTTCCCGCGGGAACCACAAAACCTCGATCCACGCGTACGAAGTCGCGGGCATCAGCTAGTAATCCATACTATTATTATAAATGCGAAAGTGTGTCTGTCTGTCTGTCTGTCTGTCTGCTACGCTTTCATGGCCCATCTGTTCAACCGATTTTGATGAACTTTGGTACAGGGATAGGTTGTATCCCGCGGGAATCAAAAAAAAATTATCTCTTCAACCGATTTTAACGAACCGCGGACGAAGTCGCGGGAATCATCTAGTTTTAACATACTTTACCAGTGTGGGTAACTCAGCAGAAGGAATCTTAAAAGAATAGAGCATGTTTCACGTTATTTCCAGAGGGTTTTAGGTATATGTCACCGTAAGATTGCAAAAAGCGTTCGATTGTAATCTAACTAGCGAAATTATAAGCTGTCGACAGATTGTGAACCGTTCAACATTCTGAGTGTCAATTTTTCAAATATTCATTCTATTTACGTTTTCTTGTCTTTTCTTGTAGGTTAAGTTACCGTTAGGGTTCGACACATAGGCACACATAGGTTCGACATAAATAATCAGGTAGTGCCCGGCCGCACGGGTTAATATATCTAACATATTACAATCTACCGAAAAATAATGCGTTAAATTGTAATCAGTCGATAGTTTACAATTTCGCTAGTTAGATTACAATATAACGGTTTTTGCAATCTTACGGTGACATATATATTTAGGTAATAAATATAATAGTAAGCAGTATTAGAAAAAGCGCCTATGTATAGGCATATATTAGGCACCTAGACGTACCAATTTCTCGCGTCAAGTAAGCAAAATCATAGAATATATTGGAAAGAGTCATTGTTTAACATTTCTAGCGGCCGCTTTCGTCTATGTCGTGAAAGTGAGTATGTTGGTTTACTGAGAAACGATTTTACTAAGTTAACTGTATCAGTATACATAAACCATGGCGATCGGCTATACCTAACGGCCGAGTGTTTAAAAATGAAACGTTCTGTAGAGAGCATTGAGCTTGTTCGTTGTTTGAAGTTTCCTTTTTCAATTAGCACTTGGCCGGTAGGCCGTATCTGGGTGAGGCGAGTTTGGTATGTCGGAATGCTGACTAGGCCCTCCCCGGGGAATATTGGAAGATCATACTGTAACACAACTAAGTATCTACTTATTTTGTGGCTTTCTGCGGATTGCTTGTAATATTTCTGTAGTGAGGTAATTTTTTGTTAATTTTCAATTTTTTTTTTTTGAATGTGTATAAATTGCCTAATAATATTTTGACACGATGGTCGACTGCGTATAGAACATACCAACCTAATGTAACAATTCGCCATGAGCTTTTCAGCAAAAAAATCCAACTCACCTCTTAGTGGGATACCATTAGATATGGTCTGTCAGCTTATATGCAGCCTGACGCTTCAGTTTTGACAAAATAATCTACAAGAAGACAAGGTTTTGAATTTCTATGGAATACACCAAACACCTAACGAGTTTAACACAGGAACTTGTGAACTCGTGTGGTTTCGCACCTCCCGATAGGGAATATTGTCCGGTTGGGTATACTTAATTAGGTATTAGGGCTACATTTGCCATTAAATTGCATAGGTAGCTGTATAGCTAGATGAAGATTTAAAATGAATTTTTATCATAGCACCAGCATAATAAGTTCCTATCGCTTTAACAAGGTTTTTTAGGTAAGCAGGTATAGATACCGTGGGAATTTACTACTTTACGCTGATGATTAATAAGTAGGTATGTATTTGTGTACCTACCTATACAATTACAATTAAGTACCTGAGTAAACTGACCTCGCCTTTAGTTTTATAAGTTACTCGTGTCTCATTAGCCCCTTGGATAAGAAAGGGTCAAACAGATAAAAGATTTTTACCTAATTTGAGTTTCTATTATTTGTTAAATATTAGGAACGAAGCGATAAGATTTTGAGATATGATTTTATTAAGCAATTTACCTACTAATATTGTAGTTAAAATAAATTGCTAGCTAGCTAGATACATATTCCTACACAATGTTCAATCATACGGTCTACGTTTACTTTATTTGAGGGATTTTTTATACCCTTTGATTGATTTTCATCTTCGGGGTGTCTATTGATACGTCTAATAGGTTATAAAACCAAAATAGTGGCTAAAAATATAAAATCGCTGTGAAGACGAAAAAATATGCCACCCAATACACTTATCAATTAGGTATCACCATATCGAATTGTACATTTATCACTGAATAGGTTTTTCAAAATTAAGATGATGTTTCTTAAACTTCTTAAGCCATTAACTCCGTTAAGAATGATACAACCAGAAATTTGTCCATAATATAGGAAATAGGGTTTTATGAAAACGTTTTAAATTAGTCCAGGTAGGTACTCCAGGTTATCTACTTGCTAGAAATTCTTTTCAACGTTTAGATCCTCAAGCCTAGGGAGATTAAAATGATCTCTAGGTATAATATAAAATAAATTTTCCTATGAGGGACCGTTATAGACATAAAGTTTTTTTCATAATTTGTTAGACTCACCATAAGTATGTACTTAAAGCTGTGCCTAAATCTCCAAACTAAATTATTCAAGTCGAACATTCGTTTAATCTTAAATTATTCTCTTTAACGGCAGCTTATAAAAATAATAGAGTCAGAAAATTAAAATGTAAATCAAACACATTTTCTGCTACGGTAAATAAAGTCCATTTGGTGTCCAACTTTATTGAATTATTGAGTGTCTATATAATTGACTAACCGCATCGATGTTGCGCAGGATTGTCAAAGAAACGGTCAGATATTACCGCCAATCGCCATGTGTGTCAATACGCTGGGGGCGGAGTTCAGACGACTTCTCAATGCTCGTTGCTCTAACCGACAATAACGGAAAATTCAACCCTGTTTCACTACATAAAAGGTTCAATTCTGAGAGTTGAAATATAGGAAAAACTTCTGCGATGGTACAGCAACTTCTGATTTATGTCTACGAAATACAGATCAATGTTGAGTGATGAGATCTATAAGGTAGTGGTTATATTATTTTGTAAACATGCTAATGAGGTGTAGTGCGGTCGAGTTTGTGGTAGTTGGTCATGCAGTTGGCACGTCAGCACTGATTTGTGTACCTAATGTGACAAATAGACAGCTTTTATGAAATCGGTTGCGATCTTCTAATATTTGAGTAGTTCTGGAGTTGAATGACTTTGAAAGTAAGTTTCTGAATTTCATGAAAGTGTAATGAATAGTGAAGTGAACTGAAATGTTTCAAATGTTTAAAGTGTGCATGGACTAGAACGAAAGATATTGATTAAAACGGTAAGCGTTCAAATTTTTTATGGAGTACCAGGTACCTACCTACTCGCTTTTTAATTTTGCAGTCTTTGTTAAATATATTTTACCTAATATAGATTTAGACAACTGAGCATGAACGACATGCGAAAGAGTGAATTAGACTTAGGTATGAGATCATAGGAGCTCGAGCTATAATCATATATACGAGTAGGTACATAAGGGATAGGAATACAGTTTAAATTTTGAAATTAACGTAGATTGACCTGTCTGCAGATAACTAAGTACCTATAGTTCGCGCGCGAGTTGAATAGTAAAGTAAGAGCTTAAGTATGTGTCACCGCAGGCCTGACTGCATTCGACTCGTGCGCTTACTATACCTATTATTTTCTGTTATCTTCTAATGTCTAAGTGTACTTACCAGCGTACAATTTTTGAAACTTATTCTGAAAAATTTACTTGTAACCTCTCATTATTACCATAATTTATTCTCATGGTTTCCTTCTTATTTTCTTATGAAATTAGATAACCCGTTGGACCTTAAAATAGAAGCCAAAAGTACAGTATGGTAAAAGATGGTAATTGGTATGGTGGTATCTTTCTGCATTGCCTGGGCGCAAATTACAAAAAAGCTGTTTCAAAGAGCAAGCAGCTGCAACAATTTATTCGATATTTCTATTTTTAAGATATAGAACTCAGACCTGGAATTAGTGGTACAATCTTTCAAATCGTACCTAGAAGGTAAAGCTTCCTCCTGGCCTCTAGGTATACCTACATTACCGCGCTTTATCTACCTAATACGAACTTCTAAATACCCAGAGCACAAGTCTTCTTTCTGAAAAGGGTATGGCCAGACTCCACCATGCAGGCCAAGAGCAGATAAGCAGGCTTAACTCGAGAATGCAGGTTTCCTAAATATATTTTCCTTCACCGTTACAATTATACAAGCCAACTGCTCAAATGCAATTTTGATGCAAATATTGTGCGGTTGACACAACTGCGTCACAACTGTCGACTGTGCAATTGGGGTACAGTTCTAGTATAGTAATCTGAGGAGAACATAGTCTGAAATGCATCAATTGCACGTGGACTGCACAGTCGATGCAAGTCTAATATTTCAGTCGGCTTGTGGTAGAGGCGGACTACACCCGTCGGAGGCCTGAAGCGGGAGCGGTACCTATCACTGAATGAGGCCCCCCGGTATATTTTTTATGGTGTTTTTTTGACGGCGAGAAGTATTATTATTAGGGTAAGCAGTATTATTAGGGTATCTAGAATTCTGTGATCGAGCACAATTTGTTATAAAGTGGAATAAATTATTTCTTTATTTTCGAGCACAAAATACAAAATGATTAGGTACGCGGAATATGTATTAACGAGATTTAACTTTACAGAAATGATCGTTATTGGCTTCCAAGTACGAACTGGATCTTACTCTTTTTATTTGGGATTTGACAAATGAGGCTTACTCATCTTAATGTTTGGAGGTTTTTTAATCCATTACAAGTTAGCCCTTTACTGCGATCTCACCTGATGGTAAGTAAGTGATGATGCAATCTAAGACGTTAGCGGGCTAACCTGTTAGGGCTTGGCAGTTATATTAAACCCCCACCCCTAATCGGTTTCTACAAGGCATGGTACCGGAACGCTGAATCGTTTGGCGGTACGTCTTTGCCGGTAGGGTCGTAATTAACCACGGCCAAAGCCTCCCACCAGGCCAAACCAGGGAAAATTCAGAAGTCATAAATTCCCAATTTGACCCTGCCGGGGATCGCACCCGGGACCGACAACAGCGCTCAACACTGTGCCAGGGAGGTTCTCCTAAATCTGAGGTCTGGGACGGACCGCCCCTGCATGTTTAGTCCACCACTGGCTTGCAGTTCAAATGCAGACCGCCTTCAACCAAATTATTTACCGAAATAAATCGTCACCAATTAAAGTACCAACTAAAAGTACCTAATAAGTTTAAAGAATTTAAGCAATATTTACAAAATAATAAAGCTCCATTTCTGTTTAAAAAAATAAGTTTGTTTGTGTATACTGATTTGAAATACTTATTAAAAAGCTAAAATTGATGTTTGTCTTTAGTTTCCAACTATTTCCGGTATATTAAATTGTAAACATTAGTATTTAGGTGCATTAACATGTGTGATATTCGAGTGGTATTATAGAATATTTTGTTAAAAGTGGATGCACAATTTCGCAGATTTTTAAATAGTTAAAAAAATTAATCCAAAGCTACGATATCTTTTATCTGACACTGAAAATATAGCGAAAAATATTACAGCATTTGTTTTTTTTTATATATTATTTGTTTACCTAAACCTATTTGAATTATAACGCCATATTTGCGCCGAAAATAAATATACCTTAATATATAAATAAGGTCAGCTTAATTCTTACTGAAGTGAAAATATCTAATTCTACGTTATATTCATTATGTACTATTCGTTAGTGGTTGAACGCGACTTAGTCCACGTAAAATTTCTTATTTCGTATGAGATTATGAAATTTTCCTAACTATACATAATTAGGTACAAGTTTATGCAGGTTTTTATTATTTAAAACTATTAACCTAAATGCTGATTTTAATGTCTATACCTACTTCAAGAACATTGAACTTTCATGTAACCTTCCAACTCTCATTTCACCCCTTTTGGGGTGGATTTTCGTAAAATTGCATATGCAGGTTATTATTATTTAAAACTTATAACCAAAATGCCGATTTTCAAGTCTCTAACTTCAAAAGTTTAGAACTTTCATGTGAGCTCCCAACCACCATTTCACCCCGCTTGGGGTGGATTTTGTAAAATTGCTCAAACAATTTTTTTTAAGTAAACCATATAGCCAGCATTCATTTAGTAATCAATGCTGTACATATAGATAAAGTAAGTAGAAATGCGTGGACGTACCGGACGGCAGCCGAGCGGGCTCAGGATCAGCACAAAGGCGCGCGGCGGCGAGTTCCGTCATCGGCCACGAAGGCCTATCGGCGCGTCCGCTTCACCACAAAGCCCTCCAATAAACTTTTACAGCACACATAAAATCCTGACTTTTTAACCCGAGTTATTTGAATTAATATCAATTCGGAGTTCCTCAATGGGCTTCACTCGTCAAACTCTAAAGTTTTATGACAACCTCAGAATTGAGGAATAAAATTTAATTGAAATGTATCCCCAAAAAAAAGTTTGATTGCGGTTATCGGCTTCCGAATTTGAATATTTACATTAAATATTTTTAGGGGATATAAAATAGCTCACATCGAAATACATGTTGATGGGGTTGCCGAAAGTATTTAAGGCAATTTGTATTAATTCTAAGCTTTGTTTATTTATATTTATATAATATAGTTGTTGCTATATTGATGAATTCAAACGTATTTTTAACTGACTTCTGTCATTACCAATCGCAAAAAAAACTACCCATATAAAAGACATCAACGCGCGCATTTTGAAATCCGCACCTAATGAATTCCAGGGCGAATTGCTTCGATTCGAATGGTATCCAAAGCAGTAGCATTCTTTCAATAGGTGTATGTAATTTGTATTAGGTGTTTAATAATTCATAGTAGCAAAATATACCTTCTTACCTATAGGTATTAAATGTAATACCTATCTCATCATATGCCATTTCAACACGATCGGGACAAGCCAGTCAAGAATTTATGTTTATGGCACAGCAATTACAATGTTGGGTCAGCAATAGAAAATTCAATTTATTTGTTGAGACAAACCTTATTGATCATGTGTTGCGTTATTTGATTTTAGTCTATTGTTTGATTAACATATCAAGGCTGGCGGTTGTAGGTATACATCCCAAGTGATAATAAAAATTCAAGTTTGAAACGTCGATGACGCAAGACCATTAAAAATACTTACTTGTGTTTTCGGCATCATTCCATTTGCATAGCCTCCATGGCCTTCATTACGCAGCCGTTCTGCAAACTTTGAAATTGGAAAAGACAACACGAGCTATATTGTTTCAATAGTTTCAATTTCGGTTCGTTCGGTCTTGCATTCGATAATTAGCACCTCTCGCCTCATATCGCGCCACGTAGGTACGCCTCACTCGCGGACAATTGCGCCTCGACACCACTAGACTTACATTTATCGAAGCGGCAGCCATAAACCTTCAATCACGGATCCCGAGTTCCTTTCGAAGCAACGTTCAGAGCCACTCGTTGTTATCTTTAATATTTTATAGGGATCAGTAAAACGACGGCACTGAAAAGCGATTAAGCGACATTCCACTTGTGGCAACCAAAGCACGTTTATATTGGGGTTGAAGTTAGAGCCTTGCCGGCATCGATAAGGTATCGATGTAATTACACGTAATTAAAAGGTGATAAATATTTATGTGGTACCTATGGTTTACCTACTACCTACGTCTATTTTGTAGTGGTCATCTTGCGGTGATGTGCCTTGTCGGAACCATTTACTCGAACACCACATCTAAACTTACCATTAAAAAGAAAATGTTCGCAATTCATGTATACGACTCAACTTTAATATTTATACCTCATGGAGTCGTAAAATGATGAATAATGACGCTAGAGTTGAGTTCGCTAGTGCTGTAATTACTCTGCCTTTATACGTAAGTGCCGCATGCTAGCTCTCTTGTTGTGTAAAATTTAAATGTTGTAGTTACGATATGAAACTACATAGATTGTTTAATATAACAGTAAAAGAAAATACAAAAGTTACAAAGTAAGAAACAAAGAATGTATTGTAATACGTATATAAGTATTATATTTTTGTGATTTCGTAGGTATACATAGGATAAAGTCAACCCACCGCTGCGTGTCTCACTCTAAATTAGACCTACTTCTCTAGCACTATACTAGCTGACCTACTTATAAAGCTGTAATTATCTGATCGCATTCATCCACCTCTGAATTCCTCACCTAATCTTCACGAAATTCACATGGGACCAACCTGACAGCCGAAACTTTATAAAGAAAAAATAATGGTCAGAATCGGTTGGTTTTATTAATTTTTGTCTAACTGTCTTTCTATTACGTTATCACGCTGAAGATAGTGAACGAATTTAAATGCAACATATGGCATACTTTTAGCTAATACTCTGTGTTAACGTATTGGATAATAATTTTTATCCAAAAATACAACCAAGGTTCTGGGATTGGAGATGAAAGTTTTGATCGAGTATGACATGTAATAAATAAAATACATACATAGATAAAGTTTCAATGTAAATAAAAGCAATGGTTATGTTACTTTAATCTTTAATTTCGAGAAAGCTCATTAGGTAGGTACATGACGTATTTTTCGTAAATTTGAATTTGTAAATACCATTATAAATACCTGTTTAGGCAAGTTTGGAAAAATATTTTTACACCGTTAGCGACACATCATAACTTAGAAAGTTTGTCACTACGGAAGTAAGTAGGTATGCGTGTTTAATTGTACATATAATGGAAAAATTAAACTTTTGACTGAAGATACGCCTCGATGAAGATAAAACAGTTAACTGAAGATACGAAGTTACACACAGTCAACATTATACCTTGGATGATACTCCAAAAATTTTTTATATTGCTGTAGGTATTTATTTTTAGTGCTTTACGGAATTTTACTGATCCGTCGTTGGTGTAGTGACTATATACATATTAGTGATCGATGGGTTGAAATAATGATGAACTATGGGGTAAAGCGGCAGATACTGTGTTTTTTTTATTACTATGAAGATACATTAAAGAAAGAAAGAAACTGAACTGCTAGAAACCGTCAGCATTGGTATCCTTATGTGGTTGACGTCCAGTATGCGCGAACAAAACGGTTCTGCTCTACGTTTCTGATTCGAACCGCCAGCATGTTGAATACCATTCCAGCGCATGTATTCCCTGCCACGTATAAAGCAAGGCAAAAGTGAATAGGCATCTTCTAGGCAAGCGCGCCCCAACCTAGACTTCATTGTTGCTTTGTATTAAGCATGATTGTCGTCAAGCGCACGCCTATATTTTGATAGAAAAAAAAACATTTTAAAATAATGAAAAATCGGACGATTCCCTTCGGGAAATCTAAATATGAAAAGAAAAAGATGACTGTCTGACTGAATCACTGATCTGTCAACGCACAGCTCAAATCAGTGGACGGGTCGTTCTGAAAATTGAAAAACCTACAGATTTAAGCGCAAAACACACAGGGAGCGGGCGCGGGTCGGTTCGGGTGCGCGGCGGGTTGAATTCCTTGTATTTATATGGATGACATCACACAGAACGCGGCCGCGGGGCGGACGCGTGCCGGGTGATGCTGTGTAATGTCGTCCATATAAATACAAGGAATTCAACCCGCCGCGCACCCGACCCGACCCGGCCCGCTCCCTGTGCGTTTTGCCTTTTATGACGTATCCGCTAAAACGGATTTTTGAACATTTAAAGGGGGGGGGGGCAAAATTAATTTAGTTTTTAATTTAGATTTAATTTAGATTTTAATTGAAAACATAATCCTTTAAAATTAAGTGAGCGAAGCTTGGGGAAAAATTAATATATTAGACAAAATATTTTTAGTTACTTACAAGAAGCTGGTGAGTAACAACAAATTTCACGAAATGGGTTCGTGTGGTACCCTGTATCAAAAAAGTCTCAGAGTAGATTGAGGGATAAGTATTCAGTCCGTAGGTAAATTAATGAAATAATATATTCTTCATTGTACACCAGTACAAGAAACTCATACAATAGAAATCAAGCAATGGTACAATCGGCGGCCTTATCGCTGAAGCGATCTTTAATCATAAGGAAGGATTAAGAAAGCGAGAAAAATTCAAGGATGTACGTTATTAGGCGCAAATAGCATATTTTATAATCACTACTTTTAAAGTAGGTACCTATGCTTTGATTGTAGGATCGATATTCCTTTTCTTTTATACTCTTTCCTATTAAACTCTGTGCCGAACAAAATATTGAATGGAATTGCCTGAAAGACGTTGCTGTAGGGTAGTTACTATTTATATTAGATTGAATTTTGATTCTCGTATATAAATGGGAGATACATATGTATTTTTCATTGAATTCACAAAGCTTAATAAAAAGCTAAGCTAGCTAAGAGAGTTTAAGATTATCGAAATCACTGAGAAATTTCTTTGCAGGTATTAAAATGGCAGCATCGCACATATTAAGTGCAGTTGAGCCTACAGTGGGCGGCGGAGGATCCCGCGGCGGCCGAGAACGAGAGGTCAATGTTGCCCTTGACGACCGCGAGCTTTGGGTCCGTTTTCAAACACTTACCAACGAAATGATAGTTACTAAGAATGGAAGGTAAGTTTAAAGCTATAGGTCCTTACGAATTGTGGATTGAGGCTTTTTGGTTCCCGCAGGGAACTCTTTAATTTTCCGGGATTAAAAGTAGACTATGTGGTATTCCAGGCTATAATCTATAGTCTAGGGCTAGGCAATATAGCTAGTTGACCCCAACAATAATTCTTCAGTCGTCGAAACTTTACAGTATGATAAAGTGTCAAAGAGTTAAACGAATATTATAATAAATATCCAATAAAAAAACAGAAAGGAAGTAAGGTTTTATCCTATACCCAATTGTCAAAGCAGGAAGGTATATTATCGCGTAAACGCAGTTTAGGTTTGATAATAAAATTATCGGCATAAATATCGATGTTCTTGGTTCTGTATGATTATTTCGTTTAATATTTCGGTTTTGTAAGTATACTACCTACTATTACCACAGAATAGGTAAAAGTTCTAACTATTATTATAAAAAGAAATCGAGAAAATATTCAGTCATAAAAATTAAGTTTTAAGTATAAATACTTAACTTCCGCATGTTTTTTTTGAATATTTTTAAATAAGTTTTTGATTCATGCCATACTACAACCTTGCCAAGTTTCAACGACTGAGGATTTAATGCGGAGGTCTCCATACAACGAACCGCCCCGTTGCCTAGACTACTATATCTGTGTCAAATTTCATTTAAATCTAGAGCTTGAGTAACAAACATCCATTCATCCATACATCCATCCATCGAAACTTTCATATTTATAATATTAGTATAGAGTATAGACGTAGAGCCCGTATACATAGCTATTGCGAGGGAGGTGTATAAATTGGCAGGGTGTGTAGTGTGTACTGTGGACAGGGCTTAGCTACCCAAGATTAAAAAGGACTGATAAAAAACTAGACTTTGACCCCCAAACCTTATATTAAGAGTGCACAGGTGATTTAATGATTGCAGCTGCAAGCCTCCCACCACCACTACAGCCCATTAACGTCCCACTGCTGGGCACAGGCCGCCACTCTCATAGGAGAGAGGGAATTAGAGCTTATACCCACCACGCTGCTCCAATGCGGGTTGGCGGGCTAATTGCAGCCAAGCGCTAGTCTATAAATTGAAAAAACAAGTGAATATAATTAAAATGATTAAAAATCATTTATCAAAATTGGTTCAGGTGCATAGAAGTTATGGTGGAATATACAAACTCACATACATACATACATATATACATACATACATACATACACACATACATACATACATACATACATACATACATACATACATACATACATACATACATACATACATACATACATACATACATACATACATACATACATACATACATACATACATACATACATACATACATACATACATACATACATACATACATACATACATGAACCCTGAAAACAATATACTCCTTTTTTCAGGCAGTCGTATAAAAAGGAAATGAAGGGGTCCTAAATTTGCAGCCTATATGAATAGCTCTAAATAACTAAGTTTATTTGACCACATGTAACATTATAACCTTGAGGTACTGAGTTACTGACGTATGATTCATTTACTTCATATTGAGAGAATTTGTGCTACAACATTGAAGCAAATGAGTAAGAAATAAAATCGAACAATATGCCTTACAATATAGTTTATAGCCAGAGTATGATTACTGTATATTTAAGTGAGGCATTAAGCTGTTCTAAATGTGTAGGGACTAATTAACTTGCTCCGTTTTATGAAGAATTAAACTCAAGCCTTGGAAATACGTAGGTATGTGCTTTAAAAATATTTAATATATATGCATAGTAACATTTAATAGGAGCTGGCTGTTTATGAGGTAATAACTTGAAAATCATACAACAGTTGCAATTACTCAACCGCTAGGGTAGTAGTAGTAGTAGTAGTAGCTTCCTTTCGTGACGTAGGCGCTCACTAAGGAAGGATTTTTCAAAATTCCACCCCTAAGGGGGTGAAATATGGGTTGAAAGTTTGTATGAAAGTCCGTCATTTCTCAAGTTATATCCATGAAACTTGGTATATGAGCTATCGGTAAATATTAAGAAATACATGTTTCACAGTTTTTGAAATTTTTGAAAAATGAAAATTGATGACAATTTATATGATAGTCCTTCATTTCTCAAGATATTTCTCAAGTTGTATCAACGAAACTTGGTATTTTGGCTTTAGGTAATAGGTAAATAAAGAAGTACGTGTGACACAGTTTTTCAAAATTCCACCCCCAATGGGGTACAATAGGGGTTAAAAGTTTGTATGAAAGTCCTTTAGTTATAGCCATGAAACTTAGCATTTGGGCTTTCAGTTAGAAGTAGGTACGTGTTTCACCATTTTTGAAAATTCGACCCCCAAACGGGTAAAATAGGGGTTGTAAGTTGGTGTAAAAGGCCGGCGTTTTTCAAGTTAAAGCCATGAAACTTGCTATTTGGGCTAGGTACCAGTTTAAATCTTGAAATACATAATTCACAGTCTTTATAATTATATCCCAAAGGACGTTAAATATCCCTTCAATCACGCCGTAACAGAGCAACGGATCTTTTGTTTTTTTTCATGGGTTCTTTTATCCCGGAATATTAAGTACAAATACAAATACAAATGTTTTTTATTCAAATAGACTTTTTACAAGTGCTTATGAATAGTCGAATGAATCTACCACTGGTTCGGAATGCCGTTCCTACCGAGAAGAACCAGCAAGAAGAATGCCCAAGGAATGCCCTACGGGAATTAAAAAACTTATGCCACGCGAACGAAGTCACGGGTGTCCGCTAGTCATCTTATAAAACGTACCTACCTAGATCCGTTGTTATTCATTTGTGAATAATTCTCTTTGGGTGATTTAAAATAGATAATATTATATTATTCGTTTAGTACCTAAATCATAATTGTTCAAAAAAATTGGCCCTTTCTTTGCTTACTAAACGTTAAATATATTATATGCCTATTTAGCTAGCAGTAGAAGCTATCAGTAGCTTTGCATCACAGAGTGCTCCCGGATTGTTAAACTTAAGATTTTAAAAATTAAGTAAGCATTCAAATAATAATGACGAATAAAGCATGAGATAGGTATGCATATAGACCCAACAATAAGCATATTCGTGTCTGATTTTTCTTGTATAAGTGGTTATAGGTACGTGATCAGTAACATTCGCGAGTGCTAACAGGGTGCTGACGGGCGGCCAGTTTTTAGCTATTAACACTGTAGGTCTTGCTCATTAACGTAGGGCGTCTAAATGGTACCGCCCGAGCCATGCTCTACCCTTGACGTATATTGTCTTGTTCGTACTCGTAATACGATGCAGTGTTGAAGTAGGTAGTACGTGGTTGTAATCTTCATGTTTTAGGCAAAATTTTCAGAATGAAAAGAATACAATCGTCACATAACCTTGATTGATTACTCAACCTTGGTTATTGAACAAGATTTCTTAAAAACTATACTAATCACTTTAAGCTTATGTAAGTTAACCGTTGAGGTACGTACCTTATTAATTTCGTTTTACGTCGTAGATGAAACAAATAATTGCTTAGGTTTTATCCGGTTTAGGCACAAATGGGGTAAAATTAAAAAAAATAAAGTACCTGCCTGATATCTACTGTTTGGTAGGTTGGTACTTTACATTTAACATTTTTTGCTAAACGTCTTGGCTAGGTTTTTCTTAATCCAAGATCCGACCTAGCTTAAATACCTAGGTACTGTTGTGCCCAGAAATATTCTGATCTGTGGTTTTTAATTTAACAATGCAGTTAGATTAGTTACTTACGTATAAGTACTATAGTGTCTGGCACTTATAGCACTTCTTTAACAATTTTAGCTCTTTGCCTTATATACAATCTAAACACTGATGCATAAGGAACATATAAATAAAATGTACATAAAATTTAATGGGGTACTTAAAGGGTCGCACTCCAAGGAGCTCCAAGAATTCGTGGCCAATATAGATTCTGGATTTTACAAGTAGGTAGTTTATAATTTCTAAACCAAGGTTAGCGCTATGAAATAATGCTATGTAGTATCTTATTATTGTCATTCTACCTAAGAATTCATTTAATAATAAACCTAGTATGTAACGTAAATTACTAAAGGGACTTTACGGTTATGGTTACTGGTTATGGTGTCACGGAATTAAATTATCATAATAGATAAAATATTATTATTTGATTCTACGTACTATGATACTAGATAACAGTAAAACAAAATCTAAAATAGGATAAACAAAGTGGATGAGTTCTACAGTTTTCATTTTTTTTAAAGAGGTTTGTAGAGAAAAAATATTTTCAAAGTCAAAGTCAAAGTCAAATAACGTTTATTCAATTTAGGTAGGTATACTAAGTACACTTATTGACGTCGAGTTTTTTATAATATATAATGGTGATAATCAGTAGCGGTATCTTAAAACTAAAGCTACGAGGGTTCCAAACGCGCCCTGGTCTGAGAAGAGCCCACAACAAACTCAGCCAGGTTTTTTTTTCATTATCACCATTTCACAAATCCTCTTAACTAAGGAACTATCAGAGCCAATAGATCAAATCATTGCCAAGCTTCCTTGTCATTTAAGTAATCCTTTACATGGTAATAAGATTTTTTAATGAGTTTACGTTTTACATTAACTTTGAACTTATTCAGAGACATTTTCAACATGTCTTCTGGGAGCTTATTGTAGAAGCGGACACTGTTTCCAACAAATGAATTGCTAGTTTTACTAAGCCTAGAAGTAGGCATTACAAGTTTATTTTTATTTCTAGTATTGACATTATGACAATCACTTTTCTTCTTGAATTTATCAATGTGTTTATGCACGTATACTAAATTTTCAAATATATATTGCTTGTGCACTGTCATAATATTGATTTCTTTAAATTTATCTCTTAGTGACTCTCTTGGTCCCATATTATATATGGCTCGAACAGCCCTCTTCTGCAGCACAAAAACAGAATTAATATCAGCAGCATTACCCCATAATAATATACCACACGACATAATGCTGTGAAAGTAAGCAAAATAAACTAATCTCGCCGTTTCTATATCTGTCAACTGACGAATCTTTTTAACCGCGTATGCAGCAGAACTAAGCCTGTTCGATAAGACATTTATGTGATTGCCCCATTGGAGTTTAGCATCTAACGTTATTCCAAGAAAAACAGCGGTATCCACTAAATCTAATTCCTCATGATCAAGTTGTACAGTGGTTTTTACCTGTTTGACATTAGGTAATGTAAATTTGATACACTTTGTCTTTTTCCCATTGAAGAGTAGGTTATTAGCTTCAAACCACTATACCACTTTAGTGAGAGAATTGTTTACTTCGTCAAAAGTTGTTTTGTAACGATTTATTTTAAACAAAAGTGATATATCATCAGCAAACAATACTATCCCATCTATTCGAAAAGGATGACTTGGTTCGCCTTTAAGTGCGCTCAAAGGTGGCGTTTTCTATAAGGAACTTTTAGCGGGCAGAAATGAGCTTTTAATAGTGTTTATTTCAAAAAGTGCGCTGAAATTATCTATTCCGCGCACTTTTTGAATTTGGAACATCTTAGTGTTCAGCGCTAAAGAAATCGAACGCAAATATTGTTTGAATCATAGACTTATTATATTATAGACTTATTATATTACTAGCGTATGGACCGGGCCATTGAACAAACGAAATGGCACCGACTCCTTGGTGCTAAAATGTCTATGGAGCACCAACGCGAACTCAGTGACGTCTGGATTTCGAACGCGAGCTGACGTTGCTTTAAATTGCCAAAATGCCGAGTTGTATAGTAAAATATTGTACTAATTCCGATAAAAAAGTGACTAAAAAAAAGGATGGAATATCTTTTTTTCGGTAAGTATTACAAAAACTATGTATTACGTATATTTTTATCATTTCTAATGAATATTTTAATTACCGTTTACAATTGACTAACCGGCCATGTCCAGTGAGTATCATATGCATTGAGAACGCACCCAATTCGCTTAGTTTTAATTTGGCCGTATTACATGCGGGCGCACGAGGTAACATTGTACTGTCGACATATCGGGATTTTGATTTGTTTTCATGGGAATAAATTTTATAGGCATTGATTATATTTTTGTTACTTCACAGATTGCCCGTAGAGCCCAAGAGAAGAGAAATATGGTGCCGTTTGCTAAGAAAGCAACGGGATAATCCATATTTTAAACCAAACAAATCCCATAGAGTTTGTTCAGCACATTTCTATGATAACGATTTTACTATAACTAAATCAGGGATCCGAAAACTGATTACAACTGCGACCCCCCATCTATCGGTGGGTATTATTCAAAGTATTTACACTAAACTAAAAATGTAGTACTACATAATAAATTAAAATAAATGAGTTTTTGACAGATTCCAGGTAACGCTAAAAACTGTAATCCTGATGTGGAAGCTGATATATTAATGGACGTTGATGAGATTGCGACTCAAACTGCATTAATTTTTGATTATCGTGCAAAGGTAATAAAAAAAAATCGTGGTTAATATTAAACACTATATTAACATTTTACTTCATAATAAATTGCAACGCATGTTTTTTTATCAGGCTTCGACTAGTATGACTAGTAAAACAGAACAGTCATGCTATGACGTAACTCCAGAACCAAATAGTCAAGCAGATTTAGATGTTGATATAAGTGATCTCCAGTCTATATTTGACTCACCAAGGAAGACTCATTTAAAAAGAAAAATTAATCGACTTCAAATTCGCAATCAACTTGTTTGTAAGAAACTTAAAAATTTACAGAAACAAAATGCACGGCTAAAGAAAAAAAATAAGTCTTTATCAATAATAATCAAAGAATTAAGAAACAAAAAGTACTTATGTGAAGAAGTTGCAAAAGCTATCGAAAAAAATGCTGAAGTAGCAGAGTTATATAGACTACAATTCTTACAAAACAAAAAACGTAACCGCACCAAGAAGCGAATGTCTTATCCTCCAGCATTACGGAAGTTTGCTATGACTCTGAATTTTTATTCACCCGCAGCATACAAGTATGTACGGAGAAAATTTGACTGCTGCCTTCCACATCCAAGAACCTTGGTGAAATGGTATAATTATATGCATTGTATATCTAATAAAATAAATTTTATGAAATATCTCATAAATTCAACTCCATTCCATTTATCTGTTTAAGGTATTCCTCCATTGATGGTGAGCCCGGATTCACAGAAGAAGCTTTCGATGTTTTGAAATTAAAACGAGCCACTACGCCGAATAATTTAGAATGTGCCCTTATTTTTGACGAGATGAATATCCGACAAGCTAAATTATGGAAAGGCAAGAGAAATATTGGATGTGTTGATATGGGTAATGGAAACATTGACAAAAACCAAAAAGCGACTAAAGTATTTGTACTCATGCTTGTTTGTCTTTCTGAAAACTGGAAAATTCCATTAGGGTATTTTCTCGTAAATGGATTGAGTAGTGAGGTGATAGCAAGCACAATTACTATTTGTTTGGAAAAATGCAATTCTGTCGGTGTAAATGTTGAAGCTTTGACTTTTGACGGTTGCCCAACTAACATCAAAGCTGTTAATACTTTAGGGTGTAACATAGGTAAACCAGGAGAATTGAAAACAACCTTCCCCCATCCAGTTACAAAGGAAGATGTTGTGGTATTCATGGACGCCTCTCATATGATCAAATTGGTTCGAAACGTTTTTGAGAATAAAAGAGTTATATATAATGATCGAGATCAAAGAATTGAGTGGAAATTCTTATCGAACTTAGTTAAATTACAAAAAAACACAAGTCTAAATTTTGCTAATAAGATTACACCAAGGCATATTCACTTTAGAAACCAAATTATGAAAGTAAAATTAGCAACTCAATTGCTTAGTCGAAGTGTGGCAAATGCAATAGAGCTCTGTGATAAAGAACTAAAGTCTTTACGTTTTATTAATAGTAAAGCCACAGTCGAATTTATATCATTATTTAATGATGTTTTTGACGTTTTAAATTCTCGTGAATTTAATCAATATGGTTTTAAACGATCAATGTCGGAGAAAAATAAACTTAAAATATTTGAATTGATGACGAAAGCTATTGATTTTATCACAAAATTAAATATAATTTCAAAAGTAAATAGAACTATTAAACACAAAAATAAACAACCAAGGATAGTTTTACTAATAAAAAAGAAACGTATTTTGGACACAAACTCTAAAACTGGATTTTTGGGATTAATCGTGTGTCTAGAAAGTTTAAAAATTCTGTATCACAAACTGGTAGAAAAACATTGCCGACTAAAATACATAGCAACATATCGTTTATCACAAGACCATTTGGAACTCTTCTTCAGCTTGCTCCGTAAACATGGAGGATACAATGACAACCCCAATGTTGTTCAACTAAAGGGAGCATATCGGAGAGCTCTAAATCATTTATCACTGAAGTCATCATTTACCGGAAATTGTATCCCGTTAGATAACTTTCCTATTTTAACAGTATCTTCATCAATCAAGATCATTAACTCTAACTCCAGTAAGGTTCATGGCGATGAAATAGGGGATGAACTATCTGAAATAGATGAAACTGAAAATGACATATCTGAGTCTAATAATTGTAACCATCTATCCCAAACTATGGACTCAACTTCAACAGGCAACATTTTCCATTATCTGACATACGACATTCAGTTGATAGTAGGATATATTGCTGGGTGGATAGCTAAATCATTGGCTAAAAAATTAAATTGTGAAATGTGTATCGATAGCATGCTTAGTAGCGAAAAATTGGCATTTCACAAACTAATACAAATAAAAAACATGGGTGGACTATGTTTCCCTTCCATCGATTTGTTTGAAGTCTGTGTAGAAACTGAAAAAAATATTAGAATTTTTAAAAGGCCACAATTTTTACAAAACATTGATTATAAGCGTCTATCTATAATGACTTTAAAAAGTTTCATAGCCAGGAATACATTTTCTGTATTAGAAACGCACTCCTATGATCAGCCAGCAACGTTTAACCATAGACTGCATTTAATTAGAGCCATAATTGAAAAATATATTGACGTGAGAATGCACCACGAATCAAATGTTGAAAACACAGAAAAAATTACCAAACGACAGAAGTTTAAGAAGCTTGTACTATTTGATGGTCAATAAACTTCTATATTTATAATTTTATGTGAATGCCTCAATACACGGCTAAGAACAGTATTTATATGATGTATAAACTCCCTGACTCCTACGAGCTATATCGCATACTGCGCGTTGTACCATACTTTGTCTGTTTCGGCGGATTATAGCAAATTAAGTTTGTAGTTCGTTGTATAACATGTGATTCCGCAAAGTAACGCCTCCTACCCCACATCAGAAATTGTTCAGTTGCACTTCTGTTACACAAATTATTTATTAATTCAATATATTTTTTTCACATAAATTCCTTGATTTTTATTGTTTTAATCATCATCATCATCATCACTACAGCCTATTAACGTCCCACTGCTGGGCACAGGCCTCCACTCTCGTAGGAGAGCGGGAATTAACTGCCTCGTTGGTCTAGTGGTTAGCATAGTCGACTGCGGATCACGAGGTCTTGGGTTCGATTCCCGGTCGGGCATAAAAGTTAGGTATTGAGTTTATCAATTAAGAAATTCTCAGTGCCAGCCCGGAGTTGGAAGTTGGCGGTGATTCACCCCCGTGCCTCGGAGTCGGAGAGCACGTTAAGCCGTCGGTCCCGGTTATTATCACTAACATGATAATAGTCGTTAAAGCCCGCCAACCCGCATTGGAGCAGCGTGGTGGGTCTAAGCTCTATTTTTTTAATGCCCATTAGCATTCTCTGACACTCCGACATTTATACCTAGTTATTTACTTCAAGGATAAAAAGGAAAATCGGAGTAATTAAAAAGTTTTTATTACATTACGTATTAGTTTAAAACGAGAAGAATAAATCTAAAATATTCACTTTCTAAACGCTTTTGTGTAGCAGGTCACAAAGTTGGCCACCTCCAATAATAACCGTTCTTACAAGGTTACATCGATTATCGACTACCTTAATATCGTATTTCATTCATGTGTCATGGTCCATACAGTGTTTCCACTTTTAGATATTTTGCACTATTTTCGGGTGAAACTATTAATATTATGTAGGGCTTTAAGCGTTTCTTCAAGATGTCAGAGATTTAGAAAATTTGGGGTAGAATCGAACTTCAAGTGATAGCCCTGTTTTTTATACCCACCCAATTTAATTTTTTTTAGATTGTAGAAAAGAGCAGAATGAAAAAGTTTTTCATTCTGTATATCGGAATAATAGATTATTTTTCTGCTAATTACTTAGATATTCATTAATCGTATGAGAATATTGAAAACGAGAACATCTCCATCATAAAACTCGAGTTTGAAATTAAAGAAATTTGTTTATAACCGTGAAACGATATTCAAAACTCGAAATGATGATGTTCTTTAAATATTGAAAATTAGGTGCAATGAATTAGGCTATTTTGAATTTCTTTACGGTAATTTAAGGCTTATTCTAGGGTAAAACCAAAGTCGTAAGTGGAAACACTGGTTCCGTGCTAGTTCCTGAGTATTTAAGAGATGGCGCTGATTTATTTGGTGGATAAACCGTGACAAATTTTTGTTCGCACGGCCATATCTAATGTTATATTATAGACTTATTATATTACTAGCGTATGGACCGGGCCATTGAACAAACGAAATGGCACCGACTCCTTGGTGCTAAAATGTCTATGGAGCACCAACGCGAACTCAGTGACGTCTGGATTTCGAACGCGAGCTGGTTTGAATAGAGACTGAATGGTACGACGGCCCATAGTCGCGCCGCCGGCTTTAATTTGTAAAAATGCGCGAACTACAGGCCGCGTTTTCGTAAATTTTCGCGGATTGTTAAAAATTCATGGTTTTATTTTGAAAAATGAGTTCTTCAAATGACAGTGAAAGTATAGAATTAACTCCTGAAAGTATTAGAACTGACGCAAGAAATGTGATCTAGTATTACTTGCAAAATCCTGGGAGAAATATATTACTAAACCATACTATGGTAATTTTATTGAATGGAGAAATGCAAGAGGCGCCAAGAATTGTTCAGAATCTGTGTTTTGGCCTACTTCCAGTACTTAGCCAAAACTAAACCTCCTTCCACTCTTTGGAGTACCTACTCAATGCTAAAATCAAGAGTTCGTTCTAATAACGACGTAAAACTGGACACATATTCGAATTTAATAGCGTATCTGAAGAGGATGTCTGATAGATTTGTAGTTTTATTTTCTCATAGAGGTTGATGAAAAGTAGAGTGTATCATTCGGGCGCAAAATATTTTTTTGGGCTCGGGCGACGTACTTTGAATCCCTCGCTACGCCCGGGATTCTACTATAGACTCCCTCACTTCATTCTGGATTCAAAAAAGCGCCCTCGCCGTAATAATATTATTTTGCTCCCTTATAATACAATCTGCTATTTCATCCCATATTCTATTCAAAAAGGACGACTTGTTTCGCCTTTAAGTGCATCCAAAGGTGGTGTTTTCTATAAGAACCTTTTAGTGGGCAGAAATGAGTTTTTAATCCTCTTTATTTCAAAAAGTGCGCCGCAATTAACTTTGCCGCGCAATTTTTGAAAATGGAACAACTTAGTGTTCAGCGCCAAAGAAATCGCAAATATTGTTTGAATAAAGTCTGGCTGGTACGACGGCCCATAGTCGCGCCGCCAGCTGAATAAAACAAAAGAAATCAAATTAAAAACGCGCGAACTACAGCCCACGTTTTCGTAATTTTTCACGGCTTGTTTAATATTCATGGTTTTATTTTGAAAAATGAGTTCTTCAAGTGACAGTGAAAGTATAGAATTAACTCCTGAAAGTATTAGAATTGACGCAAGAAATGTGATGAATAATTAATATATTACTTGCAAAATCCCGGGAGATATATATGAAAGCCTATGGTAATTTTATTGAAGGGAGAAATGCAAGAGGCACCAAGAATTTTTCTGAATCTGGGGTTTGGCCTACTTCCAGTACTTAGCCAAAACTAAACAACCTTCCACTCTTTGGAGTACCTTTTGGTTTTGTTTTTTTGACGGGGGGGAAATCTCCTTGAGATACCCAATCTCCGGGGGAAGAGATCAGGTTATGTGGGGTTCCTACCCACTAAAACCCCCTCGGTGGCCACCCTCTGCACGTAATGAGAATCTCCGGGAACTCCTAAGAACATGCGCCGGAGCTTCGCTTGCCTATTGGGCTCGTCCTTGGGGATAAAATCCGCTTTTCGACTTGGTACGGCAGCTTGTGCCACGGCAAGCTGTCGTCTTCGCAGGGTTGCATAAATATGGTAAAAGAGCGACCGGAGCCCCCATTCCAGCCGCTCGCAACCCCGAGGTCCCTTCACCCGGGACTACTGTGCTGATGGACCAGGGCGCTGGTCAGTGCCACCCTGATACCTCCGTCTCCGAGCGGGATCGGTTCGGTCTCGGTCTCGCTCAGCGGCCTCCTTCTTTGACATGACAAGGTCACAGAAGGAGATCACTGCCCTCCATGTTTCCTTCTTCGCCAGCATTGCTGCTATAACAGCTGGCGGCGACAGGTCCCTTCCCACGTGACTGATCAATACGCGGCGCTCGGGTTCCCAGGCAGGGCACTCCTCGAGTGTGTGCTGTGCGGAATTGCAATCATTGCCACAATGGTGACACCGTGGTGTCGCTTCCCGACCGATCCGGCACAGGTACTCACCGAAACAGCCGTG
Source organism: Erebia epiphron (assembly GCA_963932025.1). Lineage (NCBI taxonomy): Eukaryota > Metazoa > Arthropoda > Insecta > Lepidoptera > Nymphalidae > Erebia > Erebia epiphron. The sequence continues at coordinate 19,954,058 of OZ009952.1, forward strand.
TCCTGTAAGTACCTGTGTCAGTCTGAAGGTTACGTTGCCATAGTCCCTCCGCAGCCAGGCTTCAAAATTTGGCAGGATGGCCCCGACAGTGCGCTGACGTGCATTCCTTTCTTCTTCCAAGCGTTTACGCCAGTTCACAAGAGCCTGTCGGTGCGCTTGCCGACGCAAGGTTCCGACGTCTTGTCCGTCCAAGCTCTGGGATGCTGCGCGGGTCTGGGTATACACCCTTGCGTCCATTTCCGCTAATATTTCCAGAGGTGGTATGCGAGCCAAAACAGTAGCCGCCTCAAACGATATCGTGCGATATCCTCTAGCAACCCGTATAGCCACTTTGCGCTGGACATTATGAAGCTTCGCCCTGAGACGCTGAACGCCAGAGATCCTATGCGACCATACAGGCGCCCCGTAGAGGGCTATCGATCGAATAACACCGGCGTAAAGCCGACGAACCCCTTCCTGTGGCCCTCCCAGATTGGGCAGCAGACTGTGCATTGCACCGGCTACTTTTTGGATCCTTGGAACCTGGCGCTCGATATGTTCCTCGAATCCCCATCGGCCGTCCAAGGTGAGGCCAAGATATTTGAGATGTTTTCCCACCTGGACTTCTACATCGCCGACGCGGATCGTCGAACTGGGTGGTTCACGTCGCCTAGGCAACCCATGAAACCAAAGTGCTTCCGTTTTATGAGGTGCTACTTTAAGCCCGAGTTGATTGATTTTGTCCACTACGCACGCCACGCTGACCTCTGCGAGCCTTGATGTCTCCCCGAAAGAACTGCCCTCAGCTAGCACCATAGTGTCATCCGCGTAGCACACTATGGTAATACCCGATGGGACATTAACACGAAGAACTGCGTCGTAAGCCACGTTCCACAGAAGGGGCCCTAAAACGGAGCCCTGTGGAACTCCGCAGTTAACTTCCCTCCTGTGAGTAAGACCATCCGGCCCTGTGTATTGGATGGACCTATCGCACAGGTAAGCCCCGACCATGCTGCGAAGGTATGGAGGTACGTTATGGTGAGTCAGTGCTTCCCTTATAGTATGCCATGGAAGGGAGTTAAAGGCGTTTACAATATCTAGACTCACCGCTAACGCAACTCCACCGCTGCGGACAGCCCGTTCCGAGGAGGCGCGAACACGAAGGATCGCATCTACTGTTGATCGGCCCTGCCGGAATCCGAACTGACTTTCGGATAAGTCGGGTCCCACCCGCGACAGGTGTTCACTAAGGCGAGCAGCTATGATCCGCTCAAACAGCTTGCCTACTTCGTCTAAGAGACATATGGGTCGGTATGCCGATGGGGACTCCGTGGGTCTGCCACTCTTTGGAGTACCTACTCAATGCTAAAATCAACAGTCAGTTCTAATAAAGACGTAAAACTGGACACATATTCGAAATTAATAGCGTATCTGAAGAGGATGTCTGATGGATTTGTAGTTTTATTTTCTCATAGAGGGTGATGAAAAGTAGAGTGTATCACTCGGACGCAAAATTTTTTTGGCTCGGGCGACGTACTTTGAATCCCTCGCTACGTTCAGGATTCTACTAAAGAATCCCTCACTTCGATCTGGATTCAAAAAAGCGCCCTCGCCGTAAAAATATTATTTTGCTCCCTTATAATACAATTTACTATTTTTTAGACAAACTGTTTTTTATGGTGCAGTTTCCTTCAGAAAAGACTAGTTTTAAGTTAAAAACAATCTATCTAATTTTAAGTTTTTCCCAATACCGGGATCCCAGCATTGAAAAAAATCTTTCCGCTATTAATACCGGTATTTAAAAAAACCGGTAAGTATCCGAAAGCCCTAGTTGCTATTCGACATCGTACTAGAACGCTAAATCGCTAATCTTGGCGTAACTAGCCACAGCCAAGAGTCTCACCAGGTCAGACCAAAGACCATTTAGAAACCATTTAGAACACCCGGTAATTTTGGGTGTTCATAAATTCGAAATTGTATTCTTACGTAAACTTCCACATAAAAGACCAGCGCTGCGCCATCCAGGGAGGTTATCAATTCATACTCGTATCTATACTGATATTATAAATTTTCGAACGTTTGGATGGATGGATGGATGTTTGTTACTCCAGAACGGCTGCACGAATCTGTGTGAAATTTGGCACAGAGATAGATTACTTAGGTAATAGTCTAGTCTAAAATTGGACACCGAAACTAATTTAAAAATTATTTAATATTAAAACTTATTGATTTTAACAGGCCTTCTAGATAAACCGGATTTGGATGAAAAGTCTAGAAAGAACATTTGGTTTGTAAGTCTTATTCGCACTCAACTAGTTTTTTTTTACTTTTCAGTACAAAACATTAATATACCTACTCGTACCTAAAGCTATATCTACTGTAAATGTCTACAAGACGTCTTTAATAAAATACTAACTAAAGAAAAATGCGATGTAATATTAGCTTTTCCTATTATCTTTTGCTTCAGACGGATGTTCCCAGTTGTAAAAGTTACTGCCAGTGGGCTGGACCCGACGGCGATGTATACTGTTCTTCTTGAATTTGTGCAAGTCGACACACACCGTTGGAAATACGTTAACGGCGAATGGGTGAGTAAAGCTTATTTTACAACATCAAATCAATTTTTACGACTCGTCTTTGTTTGTTCTGCTGCAAAGTTCTAACTACAGAATCGATTTTTAATATTTTGAATAAGTAACATGTGCGTAAAATATAGCAGTGAATGTAGGTAATTCTTTTCGTTAGTAAAGTTTCTGCATATAAATTATTGCTACAATATTTTTGATTCTATAGCAACAGCATAGGCTATTGAATTTAATTCTGAACCGGCAGTAGTACGTATCGACCTATCGATGCGTAGATACCATTATTTTACAAGTATTAAGTATAGAAAATTAAACCTATGAATACTGTGTAGGTTCCTGGTGGAAAAGCAGAAGTTCCGCCATCTAATGCTATCTACATACATCCAGAGAGTCCCAATTTTGGAGCCCATTGGATGAAAGAACCAATATCTTTTGCTAAAGTGAAGCTAACTAACAAAACCAATGGAAATGGACAGGTTGGTAATTGGTATGAATACTTACTTTCTTTTATAGGGTCTACTACAATAATTATAGATAGCCGACTTGTTTCTCATTACATATTATTCTATACCTATTACCTAACATCATTTTTGGTGTCGGAAATTCACTCAGCGATGATTTTTATTAGCTCAATGTTAGATGCAACTCGATTGCTATGATGTAGCAGATGTTAGATGCTTATGTCGACTTTAATGGCCTTATGGCATGGCCATCTCTTACCCATTTTGGCAGCTTTATGAAATAAGGTTTTTGTGATGCCTTTCTGTGCATTTTATTCAGTAACGAGGGACATTTCAACCACTGAAACCACGACTACGCGACATAACTCAAGTCAAGTGTGTCGCGGCACTTGACTAAATTTCAAACCCATCAAGTCTCATGCATTTACTTAAACGACGTGTGTGCTCACTGCTCATTAAATTCATCAGTCAAAACAGAGCATAATTATTAACAGTAAACAGAACTGACAGAATACTAATTTGTGATAATAGAAAGCCAGTTAAATACAGAGGTGTTACTCTGCTACAGTTTCGTGGCTCCCGCTACTTCAAGCAGCCATTTCTCACGCTCGAATGTGGTGCGAATGAATATGAAAGCAAACATCTGATACATCCAGATCCATATGTTGACGGCTCGGTGTGAAATCTGTAGCTTTACCAACTATTTAGCAGGTGGCCGTACGCACTATCATTTGTAATAATTATTGTCTCATTGCTATGTTTACGGATCTTCTTTAAGTATGTTAAACTCCACTTTTATTAATATTATAAAGGCACTAATGATCCATCACAATACATGTATATTTGTTTATATTTATACGGAAAATTATCAATTATGTGATAAACGAGCTACACTATTGTTAATGTGGGATTTTAGCAGAGGTCTGCTGCTGCAGAGGTTAGGGGATTAGTATCTATATTGGATTGAAAAGTTCGGTAGATAAGACTGTTACGAAAACCGGAAGTTCTTGGCATAAAACGCACAATAAAACTGTCAAGGGCTCCAAGGCACTGCTAAACTTAAACACCTAAGTAATATGTCCGTCTAACCTAGTTTTTTTTTCTAGATAATGTTGAACTCTCTTCACAAGTATGAACCGAGAGTGCACTTAGTGAAAGTAGGCACAGATCTCCGTCGTATTATGACCTATCCGTTTCCCGAGACACAGTTTATAGCAGTAACCGCATATCAAAACGAAGAAGTAACGTCACTCAAAATCAAATACAATCCATTCGCCAAGGCTTTTCTGGATGCAAAGGAGAGACCAGAGGGATACTATCAGAGAGATTTTGTTGGAACCCATTACCCGCAGCAAAGTTCATCTCCTCATCAATATCCACAGTGTAAGTCTGAAACCACAAGTTTGTCCCGATGTCTTCCAGTTGTTTTTTTCTAATATTGTTAATATAGGGGATTCTTTTTTAATTTATGTACAATTTGGCCTTGATTGTAATCGCATCAACTGAGGTGGTACTTGACTATGCAGTCATGGAATGTCAGTTGAACCCAACGATACCTAACCTACCCCATTACCCCATTGTTTCTTAAGTAGCATTATACTGGCTCGCTAAATTGCATCATTCTCTAGTAGGTTCATCTTTACAGTACCAGTACCTTACCAGTAGGGCCGTAGAGTACTAATATGCCACGGACAAATGCATCCAGACCAGGTCAA